>CP136062.1:136790350-137990350 GCA_032622095.1 Siphonodentalium dalli | reverse complement strand
ATCAAGAGATTCAGTTGAATTTAAAAACAATCAGATAACTAAAATTAAAGTTATCATCAGGAAATCAAAATAATCGTCAAATTTGAAGTTGACAACTCTGGCAAAAAGGGGCAGCCCAAACCCAAAATCGAACTTGACCTGTATTCTCATGTGGTTATTCCACATACCAAATTAAAAATCAATCAGATTACAAAAACTAAAGTTATCATCCGGAAACCAATATAATCAGCAAATTCTAAGTCGACAAGGACCATAACTCTGGCAAAAATGGGCGGACCGAACCCATATTCGAACTTCACTTGTATCTGCATGTGGTTAATCCACATGCCAAATTAAAAAACAATCAGACAAAAAACTAAAGTTATCATCCGGAAACCAAAATAATATGCAAATTCTATGTCGACAAGGACCATAACTCTAATGGGTGGACCGAACCCATATTCAATTGGAGCTGATAACCTCACATACCAAATTTGGTTCAGATCTGATCACACAAGCTAAAGTTATCATCCGGAAATATCAAACAACAAAATTCAAAGTAAAAAGGGGGCAATAACTCCTGCAACGAGAGGCCGATCACGATCGGCAGATGTTAACCCATCCCTTGGCGATAAAAATTTACTATGATCAGAATCATAAATGAGAGTTTTGGTTTTGAATTATAGAGTATACTGTATGTACTATTATAGACAAATGTACATAACACAAATTATTGGAATGTATGGGTCACAGGCATTTATATAAGAGAATGCACTGGTACAGGATATGTAATGCTAAACCACCACACCACAGCCTTGGGTTAAATGTGAAACGTGTGAGCTGAACATGGAATAATATAGCAGAGCGTCAACAAATCTCAGGAATTGTTTATGTTGAACAATGACCTCTCTATTAAACCAAATATTAAACAATTATAATGACCTCAGACCATCTGAAGATATAACTCTGCAGCACAGATGTCCAAGTCTACTGCTAATATCATGTGATGTTTATGGTTGAATCTTTATTTTAAATTAGATACCATAGCCTTCTTTATCAGATTATTTGCACATTGGCATAAGAGACATCAGAAAATGATATAGTCTTATCAATAGCTCCAAAGGAATGGCATGGAATTGGTGGATTTGATTTAATGTTGCTCCAAACAGATTTACCAGTACATAACACAAGATTTTGGACCGATTTAAACAAATTTGGTGTGGTAATTCGGGGTACCCTTGGCAGAGTTATAATGGTGTTAGTTTTTCAAATTTTCAAACTTAAAAAAAAAATTGTTTTTAATTATTAAAAAAAAGGGACACATTGGGAATCTTTTTAATCAACTTGCATCATAATCATCAATATCTAAATGAAAACAAGTGGTCAATCCGGACATCACAATAAGTGTACCATACTATGGTATAGGTACACATAAAAATCTAAATAAATTAATGAATCAATAGGGGCAAAGAGGGTGTCAAAATAAACCAATATAAAATGAGACATGGTATCAGACAGATGAAAGTATCAGGAATGTTGAGATGTGTTAATCTTTAACTACAGAAATCCATGCAAGTGAATGAGGAGAAACCTGGAGATATAACAGAAGAATTATTAATTGAAATTTCAAATGAGAACATCCCCAGAAATGAATAATAGACTATTCCAATTAAAACATTAGAACTGAATGGGACAGTCCATTGAATCATGATTGGGTTACACTTACAGCTTCACCACCATCATAGAGCTATGTTGTATAATACAGTGGCTAAAAATAACTAATATTTCAATAAGAGATCACTACTGCAGTCTCTCATATTGCAGTTAAGCTGCATTATTGGTAGTTAATTGTAATCTACCTGGGTTATCAAAAACTCAAATCTGTTCAATTCTTAGTTGAAAAAGGGCCATAACTCTGGTATAACAAATCAGATCTAACCCATATTCGAACTTGATCTGTATTTTGAGTTGAGAAACTAACATACAAAATTTGGTTTCTATCAGTTGAAAAATTGTAGATTTATCGAAACATGCATGAATTCTATGTCAAAGGGCCATAACTCCATTAAAAAATATCGGATCAAACCCATATTCGAACTCGATATGTATTTTGGGCTGAGCAACTCGCCTACCAAATTTGGTTACGGTCAGATGAATTTTTTTTTAGTTATGGCAGCATGCATGAATTCTAAGTTGAAAAAGGGCCATAACTCTGTAACAAAATCTCGGATCAAACCCAAATTCGAACTCGATCTGTATTTTGGGCTGAGAAACCCATATACAAAATTTGGTTTCGATCGGATAGAAAATGTTTGAGTTATCGCATTACTCGTAAAGTGTCTACGGACAGACAGACGGCCAGACGGCCAGACGGACAGACGGACAGACGGACAGACGGACGAACGACGAGTGGTCAATCCGGGCAACGACACTATGTTTACCATACTATGGTATGGGTAAACATAAAAATGGGTGGACCGAACCCATATTCGAACTTGACCTGTGTTTTGAGCTGATAAACTCACATCCCAAATTTGGTTTCGATCCGCTAGCCCAATATATAGTTCTCATCCAGAAACTTTCCGAATGGTACTAAGTATGCAGATACACTTGTGACTTGTGAGGTGACCTACGGACAATTATGTGTGGGTGAAGTATCCATTGTCCATGTAGTAGTGGGATGCAGGCCAATATAGTGGGGTGCATGCCAAACTTAGTGGGGTGCAAGATATTAAAAGTCAATAAATATTGAGATCTTTGTTGAAAGATGGTATCAGTCAAATAGGCACCAATTTTATTGTCAGTTTGGGCCTAGTGATGTTGATCCATAAGCATTTGAGTCAAAACTGTGATTATACCAACTCCCGAAGTGGTGTTACCAAATATAGTTGACATGTTAACGTTCAATGATTGGTCCAAACTGTCACATGGAATAGATAGGTACAAAACATACTTGTGGGATGCACCAATTACAATGATTTGATTGGATGACATATTTCCTTCTGGGGTGCATGACAGTATCTGCAGCTCAGAAATTTCATTTAGACACTGAAAATGACCTACTTGTGCGCTGCACCTCACAAGTGATCAACTCACCTCACATTGAAAAAACTCCCGAATTGCCTAAATTCGCCCCATACGTGTATCTACAGGATGAAGGACAAATTGTATTTTTTGGGGACAAGAAGTTACTTGGGTTATCATCAGTATTATCAGATCAAACACATATTCGAACTCAATCTGTGTTTTTGGCTGATAAAACTCACATACTAAATTTGGTTACAATCAGATAAAAAATGTTTTGAGTTATCGCAGCATGCATGAGTTCGAAGTCAAAAAAGGGCCACACCCTGTAAAACAAAATCGGATCAAACCCATATTCGAACTCAATCTGTATTTTTGGCTGAGAACCTCACATATAAAAATTTGGTTCCAATCAGATAAAAAATGTTTGAGTGTGTGAATTCTAAGTTGAAAAAGGGTTGTAACTCCATAAAAAAAACTTGATTAAAGCCATATTTGAACTCGATGTATTTTGGGCTGAGAGACTCATATACAAAATTTGGTTCTGATCAGATAAAAAATGTTTGAGATATTGCACCATGCGTAAAGTCAACGGAAAGACAGAGAAAATGACAGACAAATGGACAGACGGACGAACAAACGAGTGGTCAATCTGGACTAAACACTACATTGTATGTGTACCATACTATGGTATGGGTACACATAACAAGACAGTCAATGACTGTGGGGTCGCTCCCCAGACTGCCAAGACTGATAAGACTGGGACTCTGGAGACCACAACAGTCAGAACTTTTTATAATCACTTTAACCCTTTACCCAACAGAACGGCCCTGTGCCAATGCATTCTCTTATATATGCGAGTCGACCATAGGTCGCCTCGCATATATAAGAGAATGCATTGGCTTAACACATTAAAAATTATAAAATTGTTAAAGAATGTGAGAAAAATGGTAAAAAGTGTTAAAAAAAGATTTTTTTTAGGCCAATGCATTCTCTTATATATGCGAGGCGACCTATGGTCGACTCGCATATATAAGAGAATGCATTGGCACAGGGCATAACTGTAACTATCACAATGTGGTCAAGGAGCCGGTTCCAATGATATCCATATGTGTATGATTCTATTGAGACAGACCGAAGATATTTTAGGCTGTTGAAGCTTTATTTGGCCGGTTTTGGCCGGTTTGTTGGGTAAAGGGTTAAAAGAAGTAGTTCTAAACAGGATATGTGGCAAGAGAGACTTCATGTATGTAGATTTGTGAATATCCACCTTGAAATTACCAACTGCACACTACTGATCACCCCCTCCTCCAAGTCCCCTCCCGACCGGGCTCCAGACTCCCAAATCTTAGGTTGGAATTTCACAATCGACACCACAAACTTTCTCAATTGTTGGAAATTTCCAATCTCACAAGCACCTTTTTATAATCCCAATTATCTATGGACCCAAAACACCAGATTAATCAGTCAGGTGGTTCCAAGGTAGATGTTTTAATGAATTTGGTATATCAATGATTTTATTAGACAGAAAAGTGTTAACTCCCTGTAGCCCCGCCATTTCTTGACCGTTTGACCTCATTTTATCAAATCTTAATCTCAGTCACCAAAGGATCCTCCATACTATATGTAAGCTAAATAGTCCAACAATCTCTCTTGAGAAAACATTTTAAGAATTACTATAGACATATAGTCATGTCCCCTGGTCTGAATAAATTTAAATCCCAGACACCAAAAAATCCTTCATACTAAATATCAGTAACATAGACCTGATGGTCCTTGTGAAGGAACCATATTAAGAATTATTATGGAGGGAAACTGTCCTTAGCTTGGCCCCTATTTGACCAGGTGACCCCATTTTGAAAAGTCTGAATTGCAGTCAAACCAGAACATTCCATGCTAAATAAGTCATCTAGTTCTTGCAAACATATTTTAAGAATTACTATGGAGTGAAATAGTTATGTCTCTGGCTCTGCACTTATTAGACTGTGTGATCCCATTTTCACAAATCTGTCACCCAAGGTAATTTCATACCAAATATAAGCAAAATAGGCCATTTGGTTCTAGCATAGAAGAGTAGCTGTAATGTAGCTGACCTTGCACCTACTTGACCTGGTGACCCTGATTGAACAAATCTGAATCACAATCACCAATGGAGCCTCAATATTAAATATGAGCTAAATAGAGCTGGTGGTTCTTTCAAAGGACACTTTTCAAGTTTGCCAAATATGTTCTAGTGAGGTGGTGGATGTGGGAGTGTTAAATGTCCTGTTGAAAGATTTGAACAATACATATGATAGATTGTTGTTGTAATTGGGAATTAATGACCTCTAGCAGATCTCCAGGAATGTTTATAAAAATGTCAGATTTCACTTGACATGTGTAGGCATATCCCGCATACAGTTGGAGCCAAAGTAAATGCTTCTTATTAATGATTCTGTCAAGAATTTGAGTAAATATTAATTTTGGGACCAGGGTGGCAGAATCAGTGAACTTGAGTGAAGGGCCAGAGGGCACAACCTTCAGAAATGTAATGCATTAGTTTTTCAATTTTCAAAAAATGTTTAAAAATATATATATATAGTGAAATACAAAATTTTAAAAATATTTTAATAAAAAACAAAATTGACATTTTTAAAAAAATATTCTTTTACTTTTTAAAGGGGTACTGTACGGCAATTTCAATAAATTCCCGGTAACAATTGCGATCTGATATCAATATTATATTTTAAAATAACGTATTTGAGTCGACGATGTCTACTGAAAACGTTCCGGTTAACAGGCTATCATAAAAGTCAAATTGAATTATTTAATATAAATGAATTTATGGCTGGAGTCATAAAATGGCGAATTATGCCATTACGAGTTACCGTTCTTGAAATCTCACATGTTGGGTGTCTTTTATCGACGGCCGTTTACGACGAACATTATTGAGTTGCGAACAAAACATGTTACATGCAAAAGGAAGTCCCGCTATAACCAATTTGGAAAAAAAAGAGAAGAAACAAGATTCATAAAGCGTCAAGTATTTTTATAGGGGGTGAGATTGTTCGATGGAAGAGATTGCAGGCATCAATTTAACTTCCGGTTCATCCTGCAACCTGCGTCTTCTCCGGTGAAGGTCAAAAACATGGCTCGTAGTTTGAAATCGTAATATTTTTATTTCCAAGATCAATATTTTCGTCGCTAAATTAGGTTTATACGAAATTCATATAACACTAACACAATCTAACTTGAAAGTTACGTCAATGGGAGTAAATAAAAAAATTGCCTATCTCTGTGTACAGTACCCCTTTAACCCTTTACCCAACAGAACGGCCCTGTGCCAATGCATTCTCTTATATATGCGAGTCGACCATAGGTCGCCTCGCATATATAAGAGAATGCATTGGCTTAACACATTAAATATTATAAAATTGTGAAAGAATGTAAGAAAAGAAGGTAAAAAGTGTTAAAAAAAGATTTTTTTTAGGCCAATGCATTCTCTTATATATGCGAGGCGACCTATGGTCGACTCGCATATATAAGAGAATGCATTGGCACAGGGCATAACTGTAACTATCACAATGTGGTCAAGGAGCCGGTTCCAATGATATCCATATTTGTATGGTTCTATTGAGACAGACCGAAGATATTTTAGGCTGTTGAAGCTTTATTTGGCCGGTTTTGGCCGGTTTGTTGGGTAAAGGGTTAATATATAATTTTTTTTCTTTCTTTTTATTTTGTTCGTTTTGGTTAAAAAGTTAAATCTAAAAAAAAATAATTTGGAGTTATGTCTCTGGCCCCGCCCACATTTGACCCAGTGACCTCATTTGAACAAATCTGAACCCCAGTCACACAACGATCCTTCATACCAAATATGAACCCATTTGGCCTGATGGTATTTGAGAAGTCATTTTAAGAATTACTATGGAGGGAAAGAGTTATGGCCCTGGCTTCACAACTATTTGACCCAGTAAACTCATTTGAACAAATCTGAATGTGAGTCACCAAGGGAACATCCACACCTAACATGAAACCATTCGGTCTTATCGTTCTGAAGAAGATGTTTAAAAGAATTACTATGTAGTGTTGAAACGATTAATCGACTAATCGACGCGATTATTAAATTAGTCGATTCCGAAATCAGCTAGTCGACTAGTCGGAACACACCCACCACCATTATGCCATCGCGAAAGCAGTGCCGTTGCTGCTGTTACCGAATTACTGGACAATTTAAACAATCGGGCTATCGAAATACACAATCACAATTAGCTTGTTAAAGCCTTCTTTGTTGTCACTTTGATGCGATAACTGCTTTCAGTACTTGGTGGTCATGCACGAGCGCGAAACCCAATGACCTCAACTCAATGTATTTGTCGTCGGCGCGGCGGCTTATTCTTTGAAGTTGAGACGGCCGGCTTTGATAATCAACTTCAAAGAATCAGCGCCTATCTCAACCGTGTCTATTTCGGCGTGACGGAATTGATCTGAGTGATAACTGGTCAAAGTGTTTGCAGGTGTGCAGGACTCGACTTCAATCAAGTTAGTTGCGAGGTGACATTATTAAGTTTTAAGTTTAATAACACTATATGTCAGTATACCTTTAAAATTTATTTGTAAAATTGTGTGATATTTTTTACAACCACCACATGCATCAACTGACGCATGGGTGAGCGTATACGATCGCGCGTTCTAGATATATTGTATTATAGATATAAATATAAAGCCAACCAGCGGTCGGCCATGCTATGCATCAAATAGCGTAGCGTATTTCGAACTAAACTGGCGAGTCACTTCGGAAATCCCACGTCGTTTATGGGCTGTGTTTGTGAAAAATTACAATGTATTTTAGCACCTCAAACTTAAATCCTTCGTGGAATTTGGCGGTGACAAAGCAATTCCCAGAAACGTAATCTGGATGACGCAAATTCCTGGAATCGGGCTAAATATAGAACTTATGACATCGCATTGAAATGTACTATTAACATCGCCGGTCTGCGCAGTTTTATTTCTGAAACGGACACGATCGATTGTGTATTCGGGGACTCGCGAGTAAAATTGTATATATTGTATATATATTTACAATGTACCATGCACGAGAGACAATTATGTACGCGATCAAATCAAACAGTGAAAACACGTGCGTTTTGGCGGGAAAATGACTGTCCGTGATTAAGCTATGTCATATCGTGACCTTGCAATGAATACAAGGAGCAACATTATGTACGCAATGCATGGCCCATTTTTAATATATGCGGACTCTATATATACAGGGAACTTTACCACATTCCGTGTCCGATGTATGTACATGACATCTGCGAGCATAAAAGGCTTGTACGCACTACAGCTGTTATAACATTTATTTTGTAACTTTTGTTTGACTCTGTCGGAGATGAAGTTCGTTTCTCAAAATATCTTGCATTTCTTCATGTACGCCCGTTTGTGAAGTCAATCGGTGACAAACACACTGGGCAAGTTTGAAAACAACGATGTTCGATTGTATGTAAGAAGTTAAAGAACCGGTACAGTCCGGTAGACCATACCATATCAATTTTAAAGGAACATTTTTACACAAAACATAGAATAACGCACCGGTTTCTGATTGTTGCACACGCTTGGAACCACTCCGTAATCCGTAGCGTTTCCGCGATTGATCAGGTGTTTGTCACCACCGTTTAGATACAATCATCAACTGGATGGTAATTTGATTGTCATAAAACATCATATACCTGGGACAAATTAATAACCTATTAACCTTCAGTGATATTAAGCTAAATAATCACGGCAAATAGTGTTAAATCACATCTTGCTTTGCGTTCGAAAATGCAAAGTTGGTTACTGGTACTCAAAACAAACGGCAAATTATATACGTATATGAGCACAAAACGGTAAGTTTCAGAAGGGGTCCGACTAGTCGACTAGTAGTCGATTCCCTCTGGCGACTAGTCGATTCCTCAAAACCACTAATCGTTTCAACACTATTACTATGGAGGGAAAGAGTTATGGCCCTGGCTTTGCAACTATTTGACCCAGTGACCTTATTTGAACAAATCAGAATGTGAGTCACCTAGGGAACATCTACACCAAATATGAACCCATTCGGTCTTATGGATCCAGAGGAGAAGATGTTTAAAGAATTGTTGACGGACGGATGGATGGACGGTATGATGGACGGATGACGGACGAGGAGTGATGACTATAGCTTCACTGGAGACTTCGTCTCAGGTGATCTAAAAAGCTAATAAGTAGAATAATTATTTTCATGTGTCTGAGATATTCACCTGAATCAGTTTTCTTTGTTTTCATTGTTAACTTATCCACCCATCACGTTTATTCCATAGCAGCATTCTAATATTCACTGTAATAAAAAATAGAGGTTGATTTTTTTTATTGATAGAACAGGATAGAATCTCTCTTCCCCAATCTTCAAATTTCTGTTTGCATAACCTTTTTTCCAAAGAACGCATTCAAACAAAAAGTCTAAAATCTACATTTACATGTATATACATTTATTGAGTTTCAAATCATGGATGTGTGTCCATACTGACTACAAGGAGCAATAGAAGCAAATAAAAGAGGTACATGTATGTACTGAGGTTGCCCCAAATTGAAAAATGGGATCCAAGAAGAGAAGTGAATGGAATATACCAAAGTTTTCATTTATAATGCATAAATAATTCACATTTGGACAAATATTTGACAAGTGAGTTCTCAATACCACAAGAACATAGAAGGTATTATTATAAAAGTGATTGTTTGCTCAAAACATCCACATCACAGAAGCGCACAGTTACATGTACATAGCAGTGGGTCATGGCTTATGCAGATCAATAGGGAACTTAAGCACCCCAATTAACAGGTAGTTAATCTTGTTGCATATGAGACATTTTGTGTGAAGGTGATGTTTACATAAGTAATTCCTTTTCTTCAGGTGCCCAAAAGCAGGTGTAGTCCTTCCAAAATGTACATTAGGGTGACTTCACGGGAAGTGTAGCACGAAAAGTGCCAAATGCACTCAAAAATGAAGTTTCTTCAATCACTTTCGTTTTGTTTTTATTTTGTAGCTGGAATACAGGGAACACATCTCCACAAAATTTATAGCATGGGAACCATTGTTTAAAAAGTTACATCATACCATAGATATGGCATCACTATAATATCTTTATATTAAAGATGAAAAAACAGCAGCAGTAAACATGGAATTCAACTGAAAATTTCAGATGAGATCTCATTTACCACAATATGTCTCAAGCTGCAGAGGAGAGCTTCTAAAATATAACAGTTTTTACAGAATTAAAATTTTTTATTCGGTTCCAAAGTTATTCCACTTTCAGTGTTTGGAAGTGATAATATTTTGTCAAAAGCCTTGCTGTTACTTATGACAAATTTGAATAAAGTGTTAAAAACAACCCAAAAACACTACTTTTGTGTGCCTTCTACAAATAAAAAATCCACAGAATTATAAAAAATACTTGAAAGGTTTTTGAGAAATTTGATATGTGTTCCCAAGTGATATATATTGCACTGGTGATTACAGGTGTTTTTCCTCCGATATATGACCGCAATGCATATTGTCAAAAATCATTCAGGAAAGGACTTTTTTTAAACAATGATAAATCAACTTTTTTACATTACTAGTGTGTTACATACTAAACTTTCTGACAGTTATGTCTGTCATGCCATCTAATGCCATTATTAAAATTTACTTTCCTTGTTAAGGTGGCTGGTAATGAGAAAATTTCAGAAAAAGCCATGGTCAGGAAAGGACATTTTTTAACGGAATTTTCGTCATCACTAATCAAAGAACTAAAAAAATCACTAATTTTTAATCACAGAAATAATAGCACTTCTATATTAGATATCATATCCTTATTGTTGAAAATACACCATATGTGACATATTTAATGGTGTTTTCTTCAATACTGGCTGTAGTTGATTTGATTTTGGTGTTTTTTTATTTTTTAACGGAATGTCTCCAAAATAACAAAAATTGACATAAAATTACATATTTTTGACATTTTTACATGAAATTTTCACTAATAAGAACAGAATGTCTTAGATTATAATTACTGTATGAAACTTGTTTCCTTTGTACTATATATTTTCTTATAATCACCTTATTATTGAGACCATTTCCTGTTTGGCACAGAGAAAATGGCAAAAAAATGCACATTTCTGGTCATAAAATTGCCAAAAATAGTCATATTCAGCTGAAATTTGCTGCGCCGGTCACATAAATATACCTTTATATGATAAAAAATGAATGGT
Source organism: Siphonodentalium dalli (assembly GCA_032622095.1). Taxonomy (NCBI): domain Eukaryota; kingdom Metazoa; phylum Mollusca; class Scaphopoda; order Gadilida; family Siphonodentaliidae; genus Siphonodentalium; species Siphonodentalium dalli. The sequence goes on along the minus strand of CP136062.1, from coordinate 137,979,100 downwards.
AGGTTGGTCATACACTGAACATGAATTTAAGGGAGATATGTGTCCAATTCCTTCATGCTACACTTCCCGTGAAAATCACCCATTAGCAGGTGACTGGTTCATTGTATTACTAATTAATTAATTGTATGATTAATTAATTAATTGGGGGGGGGGGGGGGGGGGTGTAAAGAATTATCCAAATTACAGCAGGTGCTGCCAACATTGATTTGTTGTACTTTTGTGTCTGACTGTACATAGATGAATTGCAACTGTGAAAAAGAAACAATATTGAGCCCAGGCTAGAAAATACATGTAGCTTATGTGAATGAGTTTTGGTTGGTCATGGTATGGGATTAAATGTCTAAAAAAAACATTGCAAGTCTTTAAAAATACAAGACAGTTAATGACTGTGGAGTTATCATCTAACTGTAAAGACTAAGAAGACTGGGACTCTGAAGACTACCTGTACCATATTCAGTACTTGTCAAATCATGTGACTGAATATAAGAATTCATGCAACTTTTTGTCTGAAAACCAAATTTTGTCCACTAAATACTGGTTGGAAAACTAAAGTATGAGAATACTTTAAATATAAAAATAATATTGTCACAAGGTCAGAGAAGATTATTGAAATGATGTTGTCTCTAAAATACATTTATTTTTAAATATATAAAATGAAGACGGTAGAAAATTGTTAACAAATTTGGTCTCATAACATGAAAGCTGTTTAGCTATCGGAACCTAAAAAATGTTTTGAATCCATTAGTGTCATGTTTTTATTCCTATAGAATCCCAATTAACTTAGTGCCCCTTTTAGCAAATAAGGGCTCCATATGCCTTGTGCATGGTCTGTAAATAACTTAAAGGGACGGGCAGCCTTCATTGTAGGTTATAGTTTAGAGATAACATTTATGAATTTATGATAATTTCCACAAGAATATACTAATAGTCTAGCCCAGTGATGATATGAATGCGATATTATTCACAAAACAAGCTTTGTGTCCGAGAAAATACAGTTCGAGTGTTGTTAATTTCTCGCAAAAAGCACAGTGGAATGTTTATAAGCAGAGTCATGATATTGCGTCATTTCCTTATTTAGATTTGCGCGCATTATACATCGGTTGTAAAACCCCTAATTTGGTCGTCTACAACTTACAATACTACTCATAGTAAATACTTATTTGGTATGTATTACCATATATAGGTTAGGAGAAAATACTACAGCGCAACGGAACATTTCCATTGGACGATCCGGTAGTTCCAAGTGTTCTGTAAAGTTTTTGAATATTTATTATATATAGTAATAGTTTATAGAGTTTTTACAGTGATGAGATTAACTTAGTACAAACTTTGCGAAAAACTGTGAGTACGATCTAGAAACACTAGCCATTTTGAATCACAAAAGTTTTTAATTGATAAATACCATATCTACACCATCTTTTTATTTTCATGTAAAGTAAACACAAAACAATATTTCAATTAATGAATTTTTACGGTTTGTTCAACATTCGAAGTTTGCGATTTTATCATCAATGCAGCATCAAGCCACACCAGAAATAAACAAACTCTCTCTGGTGTGGTTATAATGCCGACTTTCATATAAAGATTGCATGAAGAATACGGTCTAGCTACAAATGCGCGGCTGATCGCATGAATGTGTTCTAGTACTGCGGTAATACCTGTGGTCAGCCTTGTTAAGGATGGTTGATTAATTAGAGCATAGCTGTATATAAATGTATATAGTATCCATGGCACTGGGGCATTAAACTATAAAAACACTGTTTTGGAGATAGTATGGGAATTGTACATAATCTTGATAACTGCACAGGGTGGAAAATTTAGCAAAACTATTAACGTTCTAGAGGGTTGAATAACAGTTCAGGGTGAATCTGCTTTGGAATTTTCAATTGTGACATGGCAAAAGTTACATACCAGTAACTGTAAAGGCACTATTAATTTTACTGATCACCTGTGTATGCTGCTATTATCCTTATTGATATAAAAGACACTGGCTATTTTAATATTCCCCAAGAAAATAATTTGGGGACAATAAAATAGCTCCTAGGTTGTTAAGGTTATCAGTGATTTGAAATGGCAATACAAGTGCAGAAGGAGTCCAATTTATTGGTGGTAAAATGTTCAGATAATAAGTTTAACAAAACGACATACAGGTACATGGTGATATTCCAAACTGAGTCACAAAAGTCGTTTGTTGAACTATTGAGTATTTGGTCAGGGTTTCCGTTACTACGGTTCAGCGTCTGTGGAACGGCCTCATTTCCCTCGTTGGTGATCAGTTTGAGACATACATGTACCTAAAATCAATAGCAATCTATCATAAAGAAATCCGACTGCAACGGGAGTTTGAGGATTAAACAGAATACTGATGAAAAAGCAGGTCAATTGAGCACAGTATGTTACCGATACAAGGTAACCCTGTAAAATAAAAGCGCCAAAACTACAACACAATGTTTGGTGTGCAGTCATATGTGTACAGCGTATACATATATGAAAATGTCAGGGTAACATAAAAAAAGTCCGGACAGCTGAGTACTCTAGTGATCCGAATAATAGTAGGGGTCGGAATAATAGTAGGGGGTGGAAAATTTGCCAAATTTTAATAATAGTAGGGGTCGGAATAATAGTAGGGGGTGGAAATGTCAATGAAAAAGGAGATCATTGAAGAACACTGATTTAATTATCAAACAAAAACTTATAATAAACACTCCTCGACCCAGCACGGACAACGTCTGGTTCTTGCAGAACCTTTTCAATGTCATTGATTTGAACGGAGAACACTGCGTCAACACTTTTATACGAAAAAAAATTTCTTTGGTCGGAATCGGTCCACCAACTACTCAATTGTGTTCTAATTAAAGAAACTTTCAAAGGTGAGCCCCAGACGTTGATTAACTTCTGTCTATTGCAATAGGGTCGCACGAATTGCAAAATAGCGACACGTGCGAGGATGGAGTTACTTCCCATGGATCAAATCATTGATTATATTGCGATGCCAGACGGTTGCGCAAATTCTTTGAACGTATTCCGTTTCATGCATGCCAATTGATTAAAAACTACGAATAATGCAATCATTCATGGAGTATGGGTGATCAAAATTAAATAATCGTAGGGGCTTGAATAAGAATCGTAGGGGGTGGATTTTTTCTCCAAAATTAACAATCGTACGGGTACGGTTATTCGGATCACTAGAGTACGGATATTTTGTGCATGGGATTTTCGTGGGTGAAACTACTCATGCTTGGAAAAAAAAGTATGGTCATTAATAGTTTTGTTACCCTGTCTGGGGCCCCAAGCACAAATGCATAAACAACGACGCACGTGTTCACATGGCCAATCTTTTAACTCTTTCATCTATAAATGGTTTTCTTTTGCGTATTTTTTCATGTTAGTACATGTAACTCTATTTCGTGACAGTTTGTAGCTGCTGTTTACAGATACATTTGTATATAATGCATATCGAAGCATGTTTTGCATAAATCCATGCAAGAATACATAACACGGGGGCTAAAATTATGTTCCATGGCAGTGGTCCTAACTATACACACTGTAGTTGTTGAACTACATATAATGCAGAATATTGAACAAGCTACTGTTTCGAGTTGGAACGATTTCGCTAACATTCATATTACACCGCTAATGTCTTCTGCAGAATGATGTCACAGGCTCACAGCGCACAAATATTTTTACGATTGACAGAAAATATCCTTTAGGTTTCATTATCACGGAAGTTACCTGTTGAAATTCTTGAAAATTCTTTCTAGGTATTATTGGTCAATGCATAGATGCTTTTTAGTTTTGAATTATACCTGCCGGAATCTTATAAATTTGAAAAAACGTGAGCTTGTTAATTTATTTAGTCTTCAATCAATGGCGGTCTCACAGGCGTAATTACATGATTAATTATGCTCTTGGCATCATCAACAGAATTAATGCACCCTCGGGAAATGATTAACTTGCATAATATTTGTAACTTTGGATTGCTTTGTGAGTATCTCAGGTGCAAGGAAATGACTACTTTTCAGTGACATATACCAAAATTGTCTCCCGACTGGACAAACCATGGTTGCCACGTCGTGTTATTTGTTTCCCCAATATGTCTGAATATGGACTCATTTAATTCCCCCTGGCGGAAACCCTGATTTGGTATACATGTAGAAGGGGTTAATTTGAAAATAATACATTGAGAATTTTATGGCTGAAAATGAAAGCTATGATCTTACTAGATTACTGTACCTCAACAGAATTGTCTTCACCTTAGCAATCACCTCACTTTCAGTATGTCCACACAACTATTTGTCTGGAAACAAAAATTAAAGTGTCAATGACATGTAGCTCAACATGGAGAGGGATACATTAGTCAATTGAACGATAAGAAATGCAGAAAGTTCAAATGTTTAAGAAATACCAGACGGCAACACATGAGCCACATGAAGTTAGGGATCATTTGGATAAAAAATGTTGGCTGTAGGGCATGCCAATGTGTTTAGTTGTGCAAAGGGTAAAATCCAAGATGGCTGCCGGCAACCTTGTTGTTGATCGAATATTGTTTAAATTTGATAGCTCCCATCTAAAAGTGATCCTGAACATAATGCACATGTACCTGTAAATTTTGAAATATATTTTCTCACAGAAAATAAATGGTGCCTTTCTCGGTTATGAATATATGGGGAGAAATAACGGGCTAACACTGGGATTCTCGGAAGGACCGAGTGGACATATTGCTTTATGCTGTATTTATACCCCTACAACAATGAAAGTGTCAATGACACGTGTTGAAGCTCAACTTGGAGAGGGGATAATGTCATTACAGTCAATGGAGAGATTAGGAATGGAGAAAGTTTAAATGTTCAGTAATACCACTCGAAGAGCCATAAGAAGTTTGAGATCAATTGAATTAAAACTGTTGGCTGGCTGTAGGGCATGCTGAAGTATTTAGACTGTATTTAGTCATACAAAGAGTCAAGTCTACCATGGCTGCCGGAAGCCATGTTTTCTCATCGAATATCGTTTATATTTGATGGCTCCCATCTAGAAGTGATCCTAAACATGCCTGTCAATTTTCAAAACATTTCTCCAATAAATGTGGGCTGCAGAATGTGTCTATGGATTCTAATGTGAAATCCAAGATGGCCACTGGATGCTATGTTTTTTATCGAATATGGGAACAAATTGGTGGCTCCCATCTGGAGGTCACCCCGAGATCTATATAAAATTTGGTGATGATCAGATGAGGGATGTGGCCTGTAGTGTGTGCCAATGGAATTACATGTAAGTCATACAAAGAGTAAAATCTGCTGGCGGCCAATGTTTTTGAACGAAATTCAGAAAAATTAGATGGCTCCCATCTAGTGTCACCAAAAAAATCCATGTGTGCTGTACTGAACAATTACATTGCAATTATGCAAAGCAGCATGTTTGATCAACACATTTAGTTTGCAGATTTCTGTTCATGCCTCACTGATTTGTGTAAAGTAGGAACAAAATTATTCTCACTTTTCTCAAGATTCCCCATGTTAAAATGTGAAATTTTCTGCATAATAGATTCATCCAACTTCCATTTTGTAAGACTCTCTGACAAGATTAGATACAATTGAAGAATTGAATGCAAATTTTGCATGGGAAAATGTCTGGTGGTTAACTCTTTCAATACTAAATACATGCACTCATTGACCAGTACAGTAATGCCCTAATTAATCGACTCCTTAAACACAGCAGAATTATGGGTAATTTTTCAGGATTTAGTCGGAAATATGGCTTGTTGCCATTCATCGGAAAGCTCCCCGCGAGAGCTTTCTGATGAATGGCAACAAGGCATATTTCCGACTAAACCTGAAAAATTACCCATAATTCTACTGTGGTTAAGGAGTCGATTATTTAGAGCATTACCGTACTGTAGTTCCCGTAGGAATATTCAGATCTTCTTTGTCGTTCATTAAAACTGAGTTGGAAATCCCATTTGGACTCACTGGAAGCAGTTCAAAATTCAAAGATTCAACATATTGCCATGAATCTCTACTCTGGCTACGCCCATAGAGATAATACAGTACATGCCACAAGTTGAGTTAAGTTGACCCTCCATGGATGAGCCCTCAAAATATCTAGCTATTTTCTTATACTAGTAAGTTGACACCTGGTGCATACATATATGGGTGGTTGAATAAAAAAATATGATTGTTGCGACCCCGAAAAACGCAAATTTGGGAGAAAAATGTCCAAATTTTAGATTTTGTTTCTATTGAATAACAGAATTTAACAAGAGCATCGCCAATTTGCCCAAAGTAATTTCAACAAATGGCCATAACTCTGATGAAAATTAGTTGGTGAAATCCAAATTGAACTTTGGGCTAGTAAACTCACATACCAAATTCCTTTCAGTTCAGACTTCCCAAAGTTATCATCCGGAAACCGACCAGGCAAATAACTACACATGTATGCCATCGTCAAAGATTATCAATGAAAGCTGTGATGCTATCAATTTCAAGGAAAAGTTGATGTGCAGGGCCAGCAGACGCTCTGATTTGTATAATTTAAAGAATTGGCCCATTCTTTCCCCTTTATTGGGACAATCAACTAAATTTTGTATTAATGGAGCACAATTGATGGGGCTATTTAGCGTTTACACCACAGATATATACTCGTCGTGGTGGTATCGCAGCATTGGGCCTGTGGTGTAGACTCTTCTAGTTTCGCGATTACGTCCAATCGAAGTCCGTCGTTCCTTTCTCGGATATCAGTATGTAAAACACCCATAATGCTGGTGGTTTTTGTGAAGTTGGTCCCTCACATAAATACAATCCGATCGACAAGAAAGCCGGGCCCCAGACTGTATTATTGTGATGGAACATTCCAGTGAATCTAATTTTAGAAGCATTGCACCCGATGTTTTGAAGTGAAAAACTTATTTTTTTTCAACACAAATAGGAAGTAACCTTCAGAGGTCGCCAACGGTGCTGGAAGAAGCTATGGGCGCTACCAGAAATATCTTCTCCAAAAGCAGGAACATATTTTCGATGTTTTGGCATAAAAGCAACACATTTCTGGTCATGACCAGATTAACTGAAATGGCACTTGGCCTATATTTTCATTTGTCTGTTTATAGTCGGCTTTGGAAAAAATCCTGCCATTCCAATGATGCTTCTGATTATTTCCGCTTTTTCCAGCAAAGTGAGAAAATGGTAAATCAACGTTCAAATGAAGAGTTGTTTGTTTTATGTCTTCTATATGGTAAGTAATGGTAAGTATGGTCAGTCTATTATAGTTAAAAGAATATGTGGTCGTTAATACGGTGCATATGTTTAAAATTTAACAATATATTGAAAGAATTTGAGATAAATTTAAGTATGTATGTACATGTACGGTACCGTACAGAAAATAGTTGACTAACTTCACTGAAAGACTGTGTTCAGTAAAATTGGAAATTGCATAATTGGCAATAGTTCAGGATTTAGTTGTAAATATGGCTTGTTGCCATTCATCGGAAAGCTCACAGCCACATATTGATACGGAAAACCAAACCTGTCTTAACGATAAATCATGCAGAAGAATTGAACTGGCATATGCATTTTGGGAGCTGTATCATTGTTTTCAACTTTCAAATCGAAGTTCATTTGTACAATATGCATAGAATACGAGACTGCATGGCGACGAATCTATTCCCACCCGATAATTAATTGCATGGCGACGAATCTATTCCCACCCGATAATTAATTGCGCCCAAAATCGTATTTAGCCAAAATCAAATCATCACAACAAATTTCACATTAAATAGGACTACACCAGACTACACTTGTTGTAATACTCCCATATCAGAACAAATTCAACATGTTAGGCATAAACTTTCCACTTGTTGAAACTATAGGCCTACTGGATACCCCACCCACTATAGCTTTCTTTACATCTGATTGTGGCTCAAACCAGTTAGTGTTTGTATGTAACACTTTCTAGTGATGTAACGATACGGGGATTAGTGGTAAAAGCTGATAGCAGATATTTTCGATAGAATTATCGGCTGATCCGATAGATATTGATATGTCTTGTATTTGAAACAAGACAGTCAATGACTGTGGAGACGCTCACTTACTGTAAAGACTGAGAGGAAAGGGACTTTGAACACTAAAACAGTCAGTACTTGTCAAAATAACTTAAGATGAAAGTGTCAATGACACTGTAGCTCAACTTGGAAAGGGAATAATTTAATGTATTACAGTCAATGGAGCGATTAGGAATGTGGAAAGTTGAATGTCTAATACTAGTTTATAGACATGAAGAGAAAAGTAAAATCCAAGATGGCTGCTGGTGGCCATGTTTTCGGACGAATGAACCCAAAATGAGTCGTTCCCATCTATATGTCATCATTAACATCCATGACAAATTTGATGACGATCAGACTAAAGGTACAACCTGTAGCCCATGCTAAATAATTTAGTCATACAAAGAGTAAAATCCAAGATGGCTGCTGGCGGCCATGTTTTTTGGCCGAATGACCCCAAAATGACTTTTTCCCATCTACATGTCATTATTAACATTCATGACAAATTTTATGATGATCAGACTAAAGGTACGACCTGCAGCCCATGCTAAAGAATTTAGTCATACAAAGAGTAAAATCCAAGATGGCTGCTGGCGGCCATGTTTTTTGGCCGAATGACCCCAAAATTACTCGTTCCCATCTACATGTCAATATTAACATCCATGACAAATTTCATGATGATCAGGCGAAGAGTACGACCTGTGGCCCGTGCTAATGGATTAAATTTTTAAATCCAAGATGGCCGCTGGCGGCCATGTTTTTTGTCCGAATGACCCCAAAATGACTCGTTCCCATCTACATTCCAATTTCAACAGCCATGACAAATTTTATGATGATCAGACTAAAGGTACGACCTGTAGCCCGTGCTAAAGGATTTAGTCATACAAAGAGTAAAATCCAAGATGGCTGCTGGCGGGCATATTATTTGGCCGAATGACCCCAAAATGACTCGTTCCCATCTACATGTCATTATTAACATTCTTGACAAATTTTATGATGATCAGACTAAAAGTAGGACATGTAGCCCGTGCTAAAAGATTTAGTCATACAAAGAGCAAAATCCAAGATGGCTGCTGGCGACCATGTTTTTTGGCCGAATGACCCCAAAATTACTCGTTCCCATCTATATGTCATTGTTAATATCCATGATAAATTTTATGATGATCAGACTAAAGGTACGACCTACAGCCCGTGCTAAAGAATTTAGTCATACAAAGAGTAAAATCCAAGATAACTGCTGGCGGCCATGTTTTTTGGCTGAATGACCCCAAAATTACTCGTTCCCATCTACATGTCAATATTATCATCCATGACAAATTTCATGATGATCAGACGAACACTCTGGCCTGTAGCCCGTGCTAATGGATTGAATTTTGAAATTCAAGATGGCCACTGGCGGCCATGTTTTTTTGCCGAATGACCCCAAAATGACTCGTTCCCATCTACATGTCAACGCCCATGACAAATTTCATAATGATCCGACCAAAGGTACGACCTGTAGCCCGTGCCAAAGGATTTAGTCATGCAAAGAGTAAAATCCAAGATGGCTTCCCGCGGCCATGTTTTATGGCCGAACGACCCCAAAATGACTCGTTCCCATCTATATGTCATTGTTAACAAATTTCATAATGATTCGATCAAAAGTAGGACCTGTAGCCCGTGCCAAACAATTTAGTCATGCAAAGAGTAAATTCCAAAATAACTGCTGGCGGCCATGTTTTTTGGCAGAACGACCCCAAAATGACTCGTTCCCATCTACATGTCAATATTAACATCCATGACAAATTTCATGATGATCAGACGAAAGGTAGGACCTGTAGCCCGTGCTAATGGATTGAATTTTGAAATCCAAGATGGCCAAGATGACCCCAAAATGACTCGTTCCCATCTACATGTCAATGTCAAGAGCTATGACAAATTTTATAATGATCCGATTAAAGGTACGACCTGTAGCCCGTGCTAAAGGAAATTGTTGACGCATCACGCACACACACACAGACCAAGCCATGGCAATAGCTCAAACTTTACAAAGTAAAGTTGAGCTAACAAGTAGTTCTAAACAGGCACATAGCTGGGAATTCGCTGATGAGCCGGGCTCTTCACCTTGAAATCTCTAAGTGCACACTATTGTAAAATCTCCAACCCCCTTTTAAACAAGATAATCTTAACCATACCACAGCCTAAGTTCACAAAATTCCTTTTGCACATCCCTCTTACACACTGTATGTTGAAATTTTAAAACTGGAACCGGTGCTTCAAGCTCTCAAACTTTTGGGAATTTCCAACCTGACATCTTCCATAAAGTTAAAAGTTGTGGCCCATTTTGGTATAACAGTTTAACCTGAAGTAGACAAATATGGACTGTTGGTTTAAAAACATACTGGTTGGAAAATAAAATCAAACTATGAGAACTATTCTAACTTATTTTTGGTGTGAAAATCTAATCTACAACTAATGTACAGTATCAGAAATGAAATTTTCAAATGGAATATATATATTATTATACCAGTAGCGTACAGCATAGATACAGGTAGTGTGGGTGGGGCAGAGCTAAATCTCTTACCTCTGCCCCTATTTTAACAAACATGAATCCCCATCTCTGATATCTATTCATCTAATAATTTTAAACAGTCGCTTTTAAGAGTTGAAGTTAACTGTCGTCCGGTGCATACCCCCTTGTGGCATACCGCCTAGTGTGGGCATATCTATAACTTATGACTGCTATACAGCTATAGACAGATGGACCCAGAAATCAGCATTTTCATATGGACAATGATGAATAACAATAGAACAAAAAACCAAAACAAAACAGTTGAATGTTCCATTAAAAGTCCTCATAGTGGTGAATATCCATACAAAATATCATTGAGATCCGAGCATTACTGTTAAAGTTATGACCTGAACAGACATCGGATGGACGAAACAGCCAACATTCCAGATAAACAAAGATGTATAACTCTAGAATGAAAAATCCGAACAAAATGATGGAACCCTCTATTTAATGTCCTCATAGTAGTGAACATCCATACCACATTTCATTGAGATCCCAGCATAACTGTTGAAGTTACGACATGAACAGACGCCAGATGGACCAAAAAGCCAACATTTCCAGATAAACAAAGATGAATAACTCTAGAATGGAAAATCCGAACAAAATGATGGAACCCTCTATGATGGAACTACTCTACGGTATATCCGACGTTCCGCATAACATAGTCCGTATTAGCATGGTGGTATTTGACAAGTTACTCGATCCAATAATTATGTATGGCTCGTGTTCTTTGATCACCAAATATCCGAAAACATGGGTCAACCATCTGATTTTAATGCAGTTGATAGCACTGATTTATGGTGGATGTTACATGTATGACCCGACAACGGCAAATCTGCCTGACATTAAATTTTGTGTCACCTCGCAACAATTGTGATATTGGACGTGTCTACAAAAGTCAATTTAGGTCATGCAGTAATTTCATATAGATATTTTATGGACTATTCTATAACAGTGTTGTAATACAACACTTTTATACGGTATTGTTTAGTTCGACGTTAAATGTAAATGTTTTCGTACCCAAGAACCGACAGAATACAAATAAATTCAAATTGGCGCGCCTGTACTTGACCCAGGCACCGACCTAAAAATAACGTGAAACAGTTCGAACCAATCATGTCGTCATATTAAAGCTGAGTCTGAAACGGTGAAGGAATCTGATGAGGTTTGCCGAATGCTTTTATCTCTGTTAAATGCGTGAAACATTTACAGATACCATTATTTTTTTAAAGTCAGGTTTCAATCGCAATAAAAAGTATAGACTCGGCGCTTTTAAATAGGGTCGGTCGGGTTATTGGAAACAAACGTCTTTTTTTTTAGGCCCTATGTTAAAACATTTCCTTGTTTGGCCTCAGTCCATATTTTTTTACATCGTCGACAGCTGCATAGCCCATACTCACCTTACTTAACTCGATCATGTTCTTCTGATAAATACTGCTACATTGGGCTGGGATTCCACCCATATACATGTAAGACACCCATATATAATAATGTGTATTTTAGTACCATCAGTCGGAATTTGGGTTAAATAAAACATGACCACATATACGGTAGGTACCATTGACTTAAAATATATCTAGATACGTATCGTACCGCGACACAGGCGTGTCTTGACACCACTAGTAATTAGTTCACTGTTATTTGTTTAGAAATTTCATTGTTTGGATTTTAATAGGAAAATTCCATTCAGACCATTCAGACCATTATCCTGCAAACGTCAGGGGTGTCAGCTATCCGCTTCAACATGTGCTACTAGTATGCTCGGCACTCGCGCGTAATTGTAATTGTATACAGTTTATGTTTTAACATATTGGAGAATGGACCGGGTATTAATTAAAAGTACGGGTGGTACTCGGTAGATCTCACTTGGCTGGAATCAGAATGTCAGACATGACTTATTGTGGATTACCCAGGGTTTCCGCCAGGGTGGAATTAATGAGTCCATATTGGGTAACCACATAACGCGACGGGACGACCATGGTTCGTTCCGTCGGGCAAAATTTTGTTATTTGACACTGAAAAGAAGCCATTTCCTTGCACCTGAGTGTCCCACAAAGCTATCCAAAGCTACGTATATTATGCAAGTCGATCATTTCCGTGGGTGCATTAATTTTGTTGATGGTATCCAAATAGTTAGTCATTTAATTACGTACGTAAGACTGCAGTCTGATTGAAGACTATATAAATGAACGAGCTACGAGTTTAATACAGTGTTTACAAATTTATAACTTACAATAAGATTCCAACAGGTATTAGTATATATAATGAATCTAAACACTAAAAAGCATCTACGCATTGACCAATAATACCTAGCAATGAGAATTGAATAAAGTATTTCTTCGAATTTCAAGTAGCATCAGTGAAAATGAAACTGACAGGATTATATATTCTGTCAATCGTAAAACTATTTGTGCGCGGTGACGTCATACTGCAGGGTTTGTCTGCAGGAGATATTTATAGTGGCGAAATACGAATGGTAGCGAAATCTTTCACCCGGAACGCGTAGCTTGTTCAATAGTCTGTATTAGTCCAACAACTGATGACCGCAGCTATAGAACATAGTTTTAGCCATCGTGTTATAAAATATAATTTAGTTTTTGGCGGGAAATGTGAAAATGTGCGTCGTTGATTATTGTGCTTGGGGACCCAGGCGGGATAACGAAACTATTATTGACCTTACTTTGACTTTATCTCCATATTGAGGGGGGGGGGGGGGGGGGGGGGGGTTTGTGTTCGTGTTTATCCTCCATGCATGTAATATGGCTCAAATGAATGGTGTTCTCATGCACTATGAATTCCCGCTATAAAGACTGATTTGGGACAGGTTCCGTATTATTGTGAAATAAATCACTTTGGGATTTTGTTAAGTACCCGGTATGCATGGCAATATACGCATAATAATCAACACACGTAGAGAATCACATGTATTTTTCAAGAACTTCGCTTACCGGTACATCGAAATAAAACAGCAATAAGATAAATGATCAACATTGAGTAGTTTCATCCTAGGCCCCTGCGAACCTTATAATTTAGGTCGAACCGAACCTTGAAACCGAATCATCGTTTTGGTTTCGAATCGAACCGAATCTCGAACCTCGAATCCAATTACCGACCGTGTCATTGAAGAGAGTCCAAGCGACGTACTCATAATACTAGTAGCCAGTTAGAACGTATGTGGATCATTATAATAGTACAATCAACGTGTTATATACAAATTTATCGTATACGATATAAGATAATTACATGTTGAAGAATTATTTTATATTGGAGATGAACGACAATCCGATAAAACGTTGATTTTATGTTCCGTTTATGTCCATACATTATATTACATAACCCCGATTAAAACAAATATCCGATTATTATTCTCCGTATATACCTGCGTCCGCTCACTGAGCTTCACTCATGAAAAATCATAACTTATTACTTATTCTAACAGTAAGTGAGACAGATGTCTGATTGAATCATCGGTCAAGCTTCCATATGTACAATGTAAACAACGCGATAATCGACTTATTGAACTCCTAACACACTGACAGCATGAACGCGCCACGTGGCATAGGAGCGATAACTATATTTGAATTGATCGATTATTCCATTCGAGTTGACAAATACATACCCTGCTGGACAAAACAAGTGTCCACTTAACCGCGGTGCGGTTAGCGTTGCCACCGCGGCCGAAATGCAACTACACTGCGGCTCCACCAGCTAACAACAGTTGGGCTGCAGTGTACTTGCCATTCGGCCATGGTGTAGTTGCCGCGGTGTACGTTCATTAAACTGAAAAAAGATGATACAAACCCGAAATCTAACCACGATGTACATGCCATTCGGCTGCGTTGTAGTTGCCTTTCGGCCATGGTGTACTTGCCGCTCGGCTGCAGTGTACTTGCCGTTCGGCCGCGGTGCTCAACTGCAGTTACAAACTCTGACACCGCGACCGAACGGCAAATACACCGCGGTGCCAATGGACACTTGTTTTGTCCAGCGGGGTATAACTAACAAAATTGCAGACAAATATATCGCCAATGATTCGCCCATCAGTTGGGACGCGTCTACGTTCACCAGTCTAGAGGGGACATAGGATAAGCACATGTTATGGACACTCATTGTACACACAGTTTCACAACGCAAGTATTAAATTGACTGGGTTGACTTGTTTTCAAATCTGCGCATTTTGCTTCTGTTTTTACAAGTGACTTACAATTGTTTTTATCGGAGAGTAATATCACACTGGTCAAGTAGTCATGCTAACGTTCTATGATGTGGTTGGTTCCAGCTGAATTGCCATGATGGTCTTATGGGCTTAGGGCAACTAATGCTGTCCACACGGTAACTGTTCGACGTGTTCGTAACCACAAATAGCTAAATTGTAGCAAGACATCAAAGCATTCGACCGACATTCTAACTCGGCGACAACATGCGATAAAGATAAAAGCGTGCTGACGTCTTTCTCACTCACTGTAGCAATTTAAGTGTCACGCAGTCACATGACAAAGTGCATTGAGTAACATCATGCCAATCGTTTATGCCAAAGAGCAAAGACCACACCCTCTCTTTGGTCGTCCTGACTCCTGACCAATGTGATTGGTTGAATCCAATCGTCAATGATGAAGCTCTGCCCAAAAATACTTGTCTAATTGTAAACCTGATTCAGCCTATTCACCGAACTCAAAAAAGCTACTTCGTTCTGTATTTCGACTTCATCAGAAGTTTGTCCGTGTTTATAACATGCTGTCGTCGTATTAAGTTATTAAGTACCGGTATATAATGATGTTATAATCACATGTCTATTAGTAATTTATACATGAAATAAAACATACTAGTAGTTTGGTGACAGATTGAGGTAGAAATTACTAGAAAACAAGAAAGCTTGCGCCACCACTTTCCCATTTAGCGGGAACAGATTAAATTGAATATCAAAAGATCTCTTCAAAATTCAACGTAATATAACCCAGTGACCCACCGCATTATGATCAAATTAATTATGTTCAATGTCAAGTTGTAAACATAAAATCATTGTATCATAAGCATACACGTAGATTTAGCAGAATTTTGGGTAAACAATTAACTGATAGTCATTGATAGACTAGTGATAGTATAACCAAGAAGCAATTCAAAGTACTTTTCTGACACATGATTCAGATGAATGTTATCTGCGCGATATCACTAAATTATTTAATAAATCATTTTCACATGGTCTCGTTACACTCGTAATGCGATGGCAATAAAATGCTGTGACAAAAAGTGATTAACCCAACAGTACCATGGGGCTAATTTCGAGGTATTGTGTATGTGCCGACGTATTATATATGATGTGTGTGCATCGAGGATTGAGCATTTGCATTCAGTGATTCTCGATCGCCCAGAACTGTTTGATTTAATCATTCTGCCGGAAAAACGAAAAGGTTCGATAAAAATTGAATCCCGTCAAAGGTTTCGAACCGGACCGAATCATCACGGCGGTTTCGAACCGAACCGAACCTCGAACGGTTCGCAGGGCCCTATTTCATCCACGAAAATCCCGTGCATAAAAATATCCCCGACTTAAAAATATCCCCGACTCAGCAATTGGGTGTTCTTGATCCAATTATGTAATCGTACGATAGCACAGGGTCGTAATCGTACGATAGCACGGGGTCTTCGAGCTTGAATAGTTTCATCCATGGAATCCCGTGCACAAAAATATCCGCACTCAACAGTCCGGCATTATTTTATGTTACCACGACATGTATTACGCTGTATCTATAATGTCGCTATTTGACATGCTCTTTCTTATTTTTTTTTCGGAGATGGACTGTCTCGATTTCATTTTTTCAATATTAATGAATATAAGTGTAGATATATAGCCTGAAAAAGTTTTTAATAATGTCATTTATTTGTGTATGAGCGGGATTTCATGGAACGACCGACGGGGGGAATGGGTCCGTGGGACGGACCCGCAGCCGGCCTGGCGGAAACCCTGGCATTACCACATAGACTATGGAAATGCCTGGAATATGGCTGGAAATATTATGACAAGGCATTTTTCAATCAATTCCATTGGTGCTATGCATAAATTCATTGATGTATTGACTAAAACCGAAACCAAAACCGAAACCTGGTTTTTTCACAAAAACCAAACAGAAACCAAAACCGAAATGAAATATCAAAACCGCACACCACTAGTGCGGAGAAGTGCATGTCTGCATGACTGTGAACCGCTTGCTAAAATCCTTCCAGTCAAGATCGATAAGTGTGTAAACAAAATAATTAACTCGAATACACAACAGACTGTCGAAACTAGAATAATTATTAAATTAGGCATGCAGTTTGGCATAACGACATTTGCTTTTCAGTTTGTGTTTGTTGTTCGTTTTTTTTTTCGTTCTATTTTACGTTTTGATGGCAGATATTGACTTTCTAGAGAGGTATATTTTTTTAATTGTTAGCCTAGAAAAAATCCAATGATTGCCTCTAATAAAGAGGCTTTAAGAGCGTCCATCTTTTCACCGCGTTATAGACAATAAAGAGCATTTTCAATTATGAACATGCTCTATTTCGATATGTCATGGGTGATTTTGTATGTAGTATTGTGACATTTAAATATAAAGAGCGTCCATGTTTCGTCTCCCAAAAGTGGTAGACAATAAAGAGCGTTCTAAATCATACACTGTGTTGTCTTTTTGGAGGTACCATATGGTGATCTGTATGTGGCATGGTGCCATTCTAATATATGAATAATTGAGAATTTGATAATAACTTGCAAAGAACAACAAATGAAACACCTTATAGATAGTTCTGCCCAGTGTTTTTATAACATTTGGGAGCTTCTTATGACAAAGTTGATGCAATCGTCTGCTGCCATTACCACTCACTTTGGGTCCATTTTATAGTGTAAACAATTTTGCCGGTTGACATTGCATGATGAATAGTCGCTGAGTGACTATCAAATTTAGCACTATAGTAACATTGATTCAACAAACCAAACATGTGATGGCATGTCATCAATTGCTGCATAACGACTACCAGATGCGCTAGGCCAAAGAAAAAAGATACTATGTTTCCGTACATCGACCGACCCTAAAAATAACCCGCCGACCCTAATCTTTTTTTTTTTTTAACTGTTTTTACCGCTAATGCTCATAAATATTGATAATCATTAATGTGCAAAACACATATGGTTTCTAACATAAGCCTGTGATAAGTGACATGAAGTGACAGTTGTCTCAAAAGCCACATGTGTTGTGATGGGTTCATTGGGTTGTGGATTGATAGGCATGAATCTTGCAATTTTAATTTCAAGAGAGTGGATCTCATGCCTGCTTTACCTGTATGCCTTGTTTGGGACTTATGGAACATATTCATGAGTTCCAAATAAACATGCATGCCCATTTATTATTTTCTCGGGAAATCCCCCCCCCCCCCCCCCCCCCCCCTGCACAGTGCTTATTTGAGTCTGCAAGTTTATTAATTTTGAGGGTATGAAAATTTAGATTTCTATATTATTCTGATACCAAATTGTTGAGCTTATAATTTTAGGCATGTACATGTACATATTCCAAGTATATGGCATACATGTGAACATTTAAATATCGAATAAAACTCTCCATGACACATACTATGTTGATTCCTATGCTTGACCTACATGTACTATAAATTTTTTAACTATAGTTGATGTTTTGCTCACAGTTTCCCCTGTGCTATTATTTGGGTCTGCACTCAGTGTTCGCGCTGGACCGAAAAAATCTTTAGCCAAAAGTTTAGCCAAATGAAAATTTTATTAGCCAAATGAAAAAAAACATTAGCCAAATGTTTTTTTGGCCAAATTAAAAAAAAACAATGGCCAAATTAAATCATCGTTTTCAAGTCGGTTCACAATTAATGACTAAAGCGTCAAATCTAACAGACACAGGTAAAATACACATTAATTTAACTAATTTTGATGAACTAGAAATATTTTTATATATATCATTTATTAAAATTGATTAATCTTTATGTGAAAGAGTGATTGGGGGGGGGGGGGGGGGGTGACTCGGGATTGTCCTTCTTAGTGTCATGTTTTTGTTTTATATCAATATCTTTTAATTGATTAAATCATGAAATATTAATTATCCTTGCGAAAATATCTAAGTGACATCTGGAAACTAATAACTTAATATTGTTACGCCATTATCAAATTACAATCTGTCATAAAAGCATGCATATTATTTTGAATGTATCGGTATTGACAAATAGCCACAAAATATCTGTCGTGATTCACATTTGGCTGATTAAGCTATTGTCTTACACTTGGTGCTCATAAACCTTGACCGTCATAAATACAATGTCATCATAAACATGCATTGTGCAGGAGCCCCGTGCATGACCAGACAGACAATGGGGGATTAGCGGATTAAATTTAAAATAATGACTTTTGCTGTTTCGTGCAGAGTGACGGGTTTCCATTTGTACTGTCCGCGATCGGGTTTCCCTTTGTACAGTCGGCGATATATTCGGGCCCACTTACGATGTTTTCGGACTAGATCGTTCACATCACAGAATTGAAAACCCACTTGCCAAAAATTCATGCTTTCATTCTCCATTTGGGGTAAAAAAAAGTTTAGCCAAAAGTTTAGCCAAATGAAATTTTTATTAGCCAAATTCGAAAAAGATTAGCCATTGGCTAATTTGGCTACCGACAGCGCGAACACTGTCTGCACTGTTATTAACTTTCAATGGAATTTTTCCTGTGTACTATTATTTGGGCGTGCACTTTTATTTGGAGCCTGAGAGTACCGGTAGGAACACTATAAACAGACATGGTGTGTGTGTCTGTATATATACATGTATATAGGTTATGACCACATATGTTAGGGGTACAGCTACTGTTTCCAGAAACCAGGCATGGTAGGTTGGGTGCACTGGCTACCTCTAGACAATGGGATGCAGTGGTCACAATACAAGTATGGTATAATGGCGGTATTATGGGTAAAATTCTTAGTGACATCAATCTCATACCAAGTTTATAGCCAAATAATAAATAACAACATACTTATAGTCGGTCTCACAACTGGGCTCTTTAGGGAATGTCCAACCACTTTCTGTTTGATACTGATTCCAGAGTACTTTTCGATGAGGAATTCAGTGGTGCCGACCGATTTTTGATAAAAGGGGCCCAAATTCCATTTTTAAGGGCCTGAACCCCAATTTTGGGGTTCAGCCCTTTTTTCTCAAAGTTGAGCCCCCAATTAGAATTTTAATGACCTATATGCATTAATGCCACATAGAGGTATCATTTCTGATATTTTCTATAGCATTATAAGACGGGATTGACCTTCAAGGAGCTCTTGACCCTGAAAATCCAAAATGGCCGACTTCAAAATTAGCCAAAATTTAGCAAAGTCAACAATAATTAAAATAGTGCAACATATAGAATTTTTTTTCATCTTTAAAGTATCAGTACATTGTGCTTCCACTCATGAGTGCTCAACAAGGTTTTGGATGGAATATATTAGCTGTAGAATGAAAAACTGGCATTTTCTCAATAACCAAGATTTTGACGAAATCATAAATTTTATGGTAATTGATTAGTAGTGCAAACGAGGGTAGCTAATGATATGATATGAATAAATACTTGTATTTATGAGAAGTTCATCCTTTTTATATTGATTTCACTGCCTTTGATATGAGATGGCTGCCAAAATGGCTATAGATGGGATGACATATCACATTTTTATCGTTGTAAATGAGTGCAATGTGGCATTTCATTTAAACTATAGCTATTAAAAGGAGAACAGTATGTCTTTTATGGTTCTAATGTTGAATTGCATTTTAGTTTGAAATTTATTTTAATAAGTGAGGGTTATAGAACATAGTTCTTTACCAGAATCAATTGAGTCGAGGACGAGATCTATTCTAGAAAAGAACTATCCGCATGCTCTGACCAACTTTGGGCACAATTGACCACACACAATGGGATTAGCTGGAAATCGCTGCTGAGCATGTGTTGACCTCAACACACAACAAATGCCCTTCCAGACTTTGGACATGCCTTGGAAATTGGTGTGCTTTATCAAAAATCAGGTAATGATTGTGCTCTAATCAACTGAAATGTACAGATTGAACATGGTTTTCAATTTTTTTTAACAACATTTAGCAGCTGATTAAGTGACCAAGCTATGGAACATGCTAAACACTTTTGCTAAATGGAATGACCAGCTGTTTGCTTCATGCAGCAACCACAAGTTGCGATCTTAAAATGGGTATTTTATCTGTACATAGTAAAAACATGTTGTAATCAGACGAGAGATGGCCATATATCCCAGTATAAATTTCAGAAGTAATCAATTCTTCCAAAATGACTATGACAACTCATCTCACAAAAAGATTTAGGAAATGATGGAATCATCACTATTCAATCAATAGTAGAATGAGCCTTTGTCAGTCCCAGATTAATTTTGGTACGCCATGATACTTGCAGCACTTGCAGGTTGAAGAAGATGAGGGTCTATAATTTCACTAACATAATTCTTCATAATAGCTAAGAGCCCTCATAACTTACCATTTTAAAGATATTTTCATCTTTAATACCACCCCAGGTTAAGTGCTCCTGCTAATTTAATATCATGCTGATGTGTACTGCTGGATTGCTATGATGTGTGTAGGTCAAAGTGATTGTGTCAAGAAAGAGTACCATTATTTTACCTAAAGTTGGTAATTTTTTCATTGTTTGGCTAATCCGAGCGTTTTGTGCAAAAGCCAGAGTCTGTTTGAAACATTCAAGAACATATATATTTCAAAATATTTAGTAATGTGTACGTTGATGTTTGGTAAACAACATGAATAGTCAGCTCAATTATGGCCTGGTTGTAACAACCAGCGGCCATTATTAAAATATTTCACAATATACATGTTTTTTAATGTTTTCTACATGTAGTGGCTTATCCTTGATTTGTTCAGATCACTTTGCTCTATCGCAGTATCATAGCAAATTTATTAGCTTCATCACTCAACTTCGGATGAATACTGCCATATGAATATATTGTGAATATATTGTGACATATAGGGCAGTGGAAAATAATGGTTGAGTCTTTTTTAACTATAATTCTAGTATGGTTGTTGAAAACCTACATTATGCCATCTCGGTCTGATAAGAGTCATGTTTATTTAGGATTATGGACATGCAGTCCACCATCTCATGAAAATTAAATGGGCTCTGCACTAGTACCATCTGGGCTCCTGGGACCCATTAATATTGACAAATGCAACACAAATGAAAAATACATAGTAACTATCCTCAAACATTGATTATAACCTGACAATGATAGTGTTAGAATCAGTCTACATGTATATATAGGCATGGCCATAGCATGTTTTTTGAAAACCATAAATTTCATTAGAATATAGTTACTGCATGTACATCACACAACTAAAGCAACTGACACATGTACTCGCATGGTACACAATATTTGATATGTAAAGTATATATATATATCCTGTGCCTGTAACATCAAACCAAACCATTTACAGTACTTCAAAAAATAAAAGTAAATTTAAAGGGACGATATGAAAAATAAAATGGTGCAAATATAATGGAGATCTATATTTCATTACAACATCCACAGATCTACAAAAACATCTGACAAGATATGGTGTATGACTATTTGTGATTATTCACTGACTTCCATGTCTTGTATGTGTTTTTCTCATGGACAGTCTGGTATCATAAAATGAAGTTTTTCTGGGTCAGCAAACCAGTTTCAAATGGGCTCTACTTTATAAAATTTAACAACATTAAATAGTTAATGGTAATGTGATCATTTTCACTTGATAAGTTAAAATATGAGACAGTATTGCATAGCATGGCTACCTGCAGAATGTAGATTTGTCTGGTATGTATTAATATCAACTGATGCTTGTATTTTTCTTCTAACTCACTTTGAACTCACAATACAACAGGATTGAGTTCTGAATTTCAAGCCCATAAAACTGACACTTTAGAATCAAGCTTGCCAAATAACCTCACATGAACTCACTCAGTTGAACACAAGGAACGATTGTCAAGTTGGAAAATATTCTGTATGTATGGAAGCCCTATATTTTTAATGTGTAGATTTGACTGGACTAAATGTGAAGGATTATTTTTAATCTTTATTACTGGAAATCACACCAATAACCAATAGACATACATTTATTAGTTTTAAACAGGACAATATCTTTTAATATTACTGCAACTGCATTCTTTCTTATGACTTGTTTTCTTACAAACTCTCAAAACTGAACCAGAAACAATTTTGGGCAATATACATCTACGTGTACATATACAATGTACATACATGTTCAGATTCATAAAAAAACACTCAATCAGAATATAAGTATAAGCGATCATGCCGGGCTAGCCATTATATTTGTCCTAAAATAATGTACATGTTAAGGAAATAGTAGAACCTTTATTCAAATTGGCGGTGATGACATGTGGCTAATCAAAATTAATGTGGGACTGTTCAATACACAATCTGCTCGACTACCAAATCACACCGATTTATCGAATTGTAGTAACTCAACATTTACTAAACCTACTTGTGGGCTGAGTATAATTCAATTCAACATTAGAATACCATAAATACATTCTATTCTCCCTTAAATTTAAAGAAAAAAACATATTGAACTCATTTATAATGATAATGTGATTATGTCATCCCATTTATAACCATTTTGGCAGCCATCTCGCATCAAAGGCCATGAAATCTAGATAGCAAAGGATGAACTACTCACAACTACATGTATTCATTCAAACTATATCACTAGGTAACCTTATTGCAGGAGTTTTAGGTTACTGATCAAATGCCCTATAATTGATGATTTACCTCAACATCTTTGTTATTCGGAAAATGTCTATTTTTCATTCTATGACCAATATATTCTAGAGGTGCCACGATTATTGATTTTGATAATCGATAATCGGTTGTCAATAATCGACTATAATCGATTAATCGTACCTAATAACTTCAGTGGAAGATTTCCGTAATATGGCCTATTGGCTGGGGGCTGGTTAAATGCACTGTCGCTGATTGTGGCATCGGCTGATGTAATTTTTTACATTAATAATGTGCATCATAAACCACTGTTAATGACCAATGAACACAATGTATTGAATACCACCACAGTTCTCGGCGATGTTATGATTATAATATTTGTGAGTTCATTTGAACGAACGTTGCGATTGATTTCAGTTATGAATAGCCAAACATACAAACAATATAAAAGTAGGAAAGTTAGAAACTATAAGTTTCATCAAACATCCAGTGCGTGGTTAACAATCACAAACGTTTGCCCCCACCCGCAAATTACAGGACTTAGAACAAGTTAAGTATGATACACGATAACCTGTATTAGTAACATCTAAGGTGACAGTCGGCACATTTCAAAGCCATAGTGCCACCTGTCAAGTTTAAATTTATATACAACGACGTCACCATAAGTTCAAAGCTGCAGTGCCACCGATTTGTAGAATATACAATGGGCCGAAGAGTAACCATGTCGCATCATCAAATGAACTGCCGAGTGTTTGCAACATAAGTTAGTAGTACTCATGTTGTCGGAATCTCTTTGATTAAATTGATGTTGTTAACCCTTCGGTTGTAGATTAAACTGTGTAAAAGAAACACCGTATTCAATAATACCCGGCATTTTCCAACGTCTGAAATAAATAACGCAGATTAATCGACTATGGCAATGGTAATCGATTATCGGCTTTATCAACGGTTCATCGATTATACGATTAATCGTGGCACCCCTAATATATTCCATCCAAAAAACCTTGCTAAGCACTCATGAGAGGAAGCACAAAGGTGCTAATCCTTTAAAGATGAAAATAATTCTATAGGTACATGTAGCACAATTTTTAATTATTGTTGACTTTGCTAAATTTTTGCAAATTTGAAGTCGGCCATTTTGGATTTTCAGGGTCAAGAGCTCCTTGAAGGTCAATCACGTCTGATAATGGTACAGAAAATATCAGAAATGATACCTGTATGTGGCACTGATCCATATAGGTCAATAAAATTCTAATTGGGGGCTCAACTTTGAGATAAAAGTGCTGAACCCCAAAATTGGGGTTCAGGCCCTTAAAAATGGAATTTGGGCCCCTTTTATCAAAAATCGGTCGGCACCACTGAATTCCTCATCGAAAAGTACTCGAGAATCAGTATCAAAACAGAAAGTGGTTGGACATTCCCTAAAGAGCCCAGTTGTGAGACCGACTATTAAGCATGAAGTAAGTTTGATCTTTCATCAATCTTAATGTATATTTCCTAGTGCTGTGTTTATCAAGTAATACTTTCCCCACAACACAAGTTGGCATTTTATGTCATTTTCGGTCGAGGTAATTAAATATTTCTGCAGCTGGATAAAAAATATCAAAATAAAATAAAAAAATAAAAATTCCCTACCTACCTACCCTAATTTTTTCACTCCGTTATCGGAAACATACTATCTTTTTTCTTTGGCCCTACTATAACTTTTTTAATATAAGTAATAGGTCTGCTATACGATAATGACTTCCAAAGTGAACCGCACTATCTTGATTTATTTAAATAACTCATCGCATAGCGATGCAATCTATATATACACAGTCACAGCGCGTGCACACAGATTCCGCAATTTAGTATCGGCTGACTATGATTACGTAATCGGTACAATATATAAATTCCTGCTCCGAATCTGTGTTTTTAATTTGTTCGCCCACAACTACGTCATTCGTAGTTTAGTCACGGAAATCTCTGAATATCGGTGATGGTATTATTTTAAAAAATTTCGGCTTATTTATTAATATGCGATCGGAATGGAACTTGGGTCATTTTAATCACAACAGAGAGGGCTTTCCAATTGCGTTTGGTAGTTTCTAGACCGAATAAATCCTTTAATCTGAAGCAATGTGAAGAGACGTGAGATTGAGAAAGAAAGAAGTTCTTTTATTTAGTCTTAGTTTTACCAGTTTTAAATAGATCTTGACTACTTGAGACTAATAATGTCAAATTGAGAGTATTAAATTAATTAATTATTAAATTTATAGATCGACCGGTGGTTCACCATGACCTGCTGTCAGTGCTGACCTGTTCATGGTCACACACAATGAACTCATCGCATATTATTGCTATCAATGCCAGAGTCTGTCAGAGACTTTGCCCAGGATCGCCAGTCCAAACAACCACCTGTCAATTCACAAGACACATACGACTGTTTTATGTAGCATAATTTCGTGCAAAAAAAATTGAATGACGAATTGCAAATATATCACATTATGCGTGTAATCCACTCGACTCAATAATTCTTAACGTCGTACCTTAATATTAGATTCGTCGATTTCTATAAATGTGGATGAATGTCCTTGTTATGTTTACGAGTTTGAGTTTGTTGAAAAGTGAAGTAATCACGCTTGGAAATCGGATTTTTTCTTACTGTGTTACTTCCCTTGATCGGCGGGAAATATGAAATGAAAATAATATGCTGCAAGCAATCAGTCCATGGCGGAGCACGAGCAATGGGTTAATTATTTACACTATCAACACATATATAACATTATATAAATGTTCGCAATAAAATAGAGGTTGTAAACATGTGCCACATTGAATTAAACAAACATACAGCATTAACACACACTAAACACATATATATACAAAACACACACAATAAAGCTACAAACAATATGTGTATGCATTATGTATCTTATTCATCATTCCTAATTGTGCAGGGGGGCCCCCCCCCCCCCCTGCACAATTAGGAATGATGAATAAGATACATAATGCATACACATATTGTTTGTAGCTTTATTGTGTGTGTTTTGTATATATATGTGTTTAGTGTGTGTTAATGCTGTATGTTTGTTTAATTCGAGGGGGTCGGAAAAAAATTTCAGGCACGTATGGCATTTTTTCCCTTTCGATAAGTTTCTGCACCCACCCACCCCCACCGCCAATTTTTTTTCCGTTTTTGGCAGTTTTTTCCGACCATTTTTTGACACTAAAACAGAGATTTGCGGGGGGAAATTCACTGTAAACAGCTGTATATGAATTTCTGTGCATACTATTTATCATGGATGTTAACATGGACATGTAAATAGGAATGAGTCATTTTGAGGTCATTCGGCCAAAAAAACATGGCTGCCAGCGGCCATCTTGGATTTAAAAATTTGCAACAAAATACAACACGATAACTGCCTGCAGTCAGTTTACAGTTAGAATTACATTATTTATCTCATTCAAAGTGGTTTTGAAGCCCAACTCATTGCCAAAACACTAAAAAACAAGCAGGAATTATTTTTTTTAGTTGCAGAAAAAATTGCTTGTTGTTGACTTTGACCACCCACCCACCCCGGCATATGTGCCGGAATTTTTTTTTTCACCCCCCCCCCCCCCTGAATTGTGCCCTTTTTATTAGAATATTTGTTCAACCCGAGTTTTATAAAGATCGCCAAATTGTATTATATCAGGGCTGGTCGAGTTAAGAAGTTCGAATGTAATTTTCTCGCAATTTAGAACAGGAGATATTGGTCGACCTCTGCAACCCCCCCCCCCAGGACTCAACTTCACCCCACTAATTTTCTTCCTTAAGGTCTCCTATAATTTTTTTCACTTGTTAACAAGAAAAAAGTGGCCGCAGAGACTCCAGACAAGATGGCGTCAATCATGGCGGCCATTTTTTTTTAATCCACCGTGTCTCTATGATCGCCGTTATAGTAAAGATGATATCACATGCCGTCTTGTTTTCCGCTCGATTCGTTTTGCTAATATACAGCCCTTACAAATTAGCCAAAAATCCGACACCAGAATCCAATATGGCGGCCAAGATGGCCGCCGAAATGTGAAAATATGCTATTTTTCTGACATGTTACCACCTTTCGTTTGTCTCTGTGGGAAAAAGTTGGCATCTTTGCGTCATGTTATACATTTATCATATAGAGGAGTCATTTTGGACCACATGGGGACCATAATATACATTCATTGCGGGATATTTTTGTCCGATATCACGTTTTCCCAAATGCCGGTATAATAGGTCAAAGCCGAGTCTACGATAATAACGCGATGTAATGTTTCGAATCAATGAATGTTATTGCTATTATAACAACACCCATGCATATATATATGTGCAGGATATACTCGAGCTATGATTCCTCTTACACCTGAGTTGAGGAATATTTACCCAAATCCAAGATAGCGGCCAAAATGGCCACCAGAAATAAAAAATCGCCGAAAATCGCCGATTTTAACATCAGTGAGCATTATTGTCATGAAAACTCCACACCTGCTTACTATTGTGAGTTGGGAACACTTAGGCGAAGAACTTTCCTTGTACCATATCCAAATAAAAGTACCCCAAATCCAAAATGGCGCCCACAATGGCGGACAATTTTTGAAAAATCACCGAAATTCCCTCATATTCACATCATTGGGCATTATTGTCGAGACAACTCCACCCAGGCTTATAATTGAGTTGGAAATACTGAGGTGAAGTAATTACCTAACATCTCATGCAAGAAATTGTTTTCCAAATCGTAGATGGCGGTCAAAATGGCGACCGAAATTTGAAAACAAGTATACATTCATTTACTATCTTACGATGGGCGTTATTGTTTCGCGATTTCTATCCACCATTACATATGTTGATATGGAATAGTGACATGAAGTATTCATTAGGGTTTGGCAATTGATACTCACAGCCAAGATCGCTGCTAAATTGGCGGCTAGAAATTGAAAAGAAATCGATATTTTCACATCTTAATTTCAAATTTATGTCATAATATCGGTATGTACATACACCATCTACTAGTTCAACTTGAAGGTATCAAAACGCATAACATAGCTCGTATCCTTCTGGAAAGATGAAAACCACAATTAATATCGCGATGTGGCATTTCGAAATCCATTCTCCACTTAGCGCCGATAATGGCCGTAAGCGTAGGTGCGCCGAATAGTTATATCAGAACAATTACCTGATAACAGATTCTGATTTGCCACGTCACGTCCATAATTATCTGGACCAGCTTCCATTTCTTTGTCTGATAAATCTAGTTAGCTCACATCGACAAAGTATTCACCACTTCCTGGGAGTAGGGTCCCTCTAATCATAACGTTTCAAACAATTCATTTTCCGGTGTCTAGCTTACAATTTTAAATATTTGCTAATTATGATATTTGTGCGTCATCTTGAACTATGAAGGCATATGACCGATAAGTATACAAGCATACAGAAGGTCATCTCTATGTATGTGTCTCATACCCCATGGTGATAACGACATGTACACCTGGCGAACCAGTTAGCTAGTCACTTCTCAATAGATGGTTCGTCAACTCACAAACTCAGCGAACGTATTGTCATATGTGGACAACTTCGACAGTGTTTCGAAGGTTGCTAGCTGTCTCATTCCCTTGGACAGATGTCTATCTGCTAAGGAGAAGACCATAGTGTATAGACTACCCACACTTCTTGACCATGATCCGAAGTATACTGTGTGACGCCCTGCATTTGTCCCGTCGAATATCTCCCAACAGAGAGGAACAATGCTCGCGGTGCTAGATTATGGACATGCGCCATGATAGTGGGAATGAAATGGGTCACGGTATACACCACCTTACACCTGGTGCATGTTTAAGATATAGAATGTCATGCGTGTCGGTTCGAAGCCTTTCTGATTCAACTACGTACATTTTTGTCTGGATAATACTATGCTAGCCTCCCTCAAAACAGTCGGATGGACTGAATGATAATGTCTTTATAGCATGAATGTATGCGTTTTTTGTTATCCTCTCTCAGGGTTAGTGTCAGTATGTTGGTGGTATTATTCAAGAAAATGTCAGGAACTGTGGTGCATTTATTTCACTATGTATTTAAAGAACAATTTACAGTCTCGATGGCAATGGCTGTGGATGTTGGGGGACGCGACCTTAATGGTCATATAGCTTTATATATATAACTTTAGAATATAGCAGTTAATGTCTCATGCAGGAAAATGTTCGCAATGGTGCTGTTACCAAGAAATCACTCGGTGTACCAACGTTTGTTGAACTTAATGCAAGAGCTCATCAACGTAACATTCCTCTGGATGTTCTTCGCGTTTAACATTTCACCCTTTTGTTGATGGCATTTGTACTTTCTTGAACCATACCACCCAGCGTGAGTATGACATATCAACCAACTATCAAAGGTATCGCCTTTAAGACTACACTCCAGTCTTGGTGGGGCTTATACAGCAGTAGCCAATGGAACACACCTGGTCCAGCTGTTTAAGAACGGCTTCCAAACGGATGGGAACATACAATCTTAGCATACAAGGAAAGCAAAGCCACACATGAGATCTTGTCTGAATCTAAAACATAACAAAATAAGGGGCGGTGCAGTCATGGTCCAATTTCATTTCCACTATCATGACACATACCCACAAACTAGCACCGTGTGTATTGTTATCGTCTGATTGGATCTGTTCGGTGAGACGATTGCTGGACGCCAACAAGCTTGTTCTTATGATCATGTTCAAGGAGTTTGGGTATATTATGCATTATGGTCTTCTACGCCTTAGCAGAAATGCATCCGTCAAATGTCGGGCTTTCAACATTCGAAGCCATATTCAGAAGTTGTCCGGGTACGTCAGTGCATTAGATGAGTATGCGAATTGATGAACCATATATTGGGAAGTGGCTGTTTGGGAAGATCACCAGGTGTACACGTTGTTATCCCCATTGGGTCACCAAAGCTGACAATACGCAGATAGATCCTTCTGAAAGCTAGTATACGCATCGACCGTATACATTTCTAGTGTATCGCACAAGATGACGCCTATACCCCATATGTAGCATCTGAATTATACCATAAGCTATACCACGAATTAAGCTCGCTAAGAATTCCAAGCTTTCGAAACAAACACGTGAGCTGGACACCGGCATATGTATTGTTTGAAACATTCCGATTAGTGGCACCCTTCTACAAAGAAGTGTAGTAAACTGTTGTTGTGAGTGAGATAGATTAATCTGACGAAGAGACGGAAACGGGTCTAGATAATGCTGAATGTGGCAATTCAGAATAAGCTCAGGTACTGTTGTTTTGATTCTTGGAAGTCATAATATGACTATTCGGCGCACCTACATACGGTTACGGCCAGTATGAGCCCTTAGTGGAGAATGGATTTTTAAATGTCACATCGCGATTGTGGGTTTTCATCATTCCAAAAGGCTACGACTTACATTGGAACTAATATATGGCTTATATTATGTACCGTTTCGTCTATACAAATTGATATTATGACAAAAGTTGAAATTAGTATGTGATAATATCGGCTTCTTTTCAATTTCTGGCCGCCAGTTTGGCCGCCATATTGACTGTGAGTATCACTTGCCAAACCCTAATGAATAATTCATACATATCAACATGTAATGGTGGGTAGAAATCGCGAAACAATAACGCCCATCCTAAGAAAGTAAAGGAATGTAGGCATATTTTCAAATTTCGGTCGCCATTTTGGCCGCCATCTTCGATTTGGAAAACAATTTCTTGCTTGAGATGTAAGGTAATTACTTCACCTCAGTATTAGTGCATTAAATATATATGTAATTGAGCGTGATATTTTGTCCAAATGCTTATACATGTGCGATATATTCTCTGAACAGATTGGCATATACCCGTACATTTTATGTATCAGCTGTTTTCAACAATGAACGGCACAACAACTTCGGTAAATTATACAAGGTCTAATTTTAGACTCTAGAACATTATATGCAACTCCTTAATGACGTCATGCAGTTTCCCACACTTCGCGAAGGCATCTCATTCCCTCCAGATTTGCTTTTCCTTAATATGATTACATACAATGAAGAAACCCCATCGATCAGCATAATTAAAATAATACTCAATAAAAACGTGCACATCTTGCTAATGAGCGATAAGTCAATTGGACAAGCACCACTTATACTTTACTTCCATAAAACTGTAAAAAGATTTCAGTTAGCCATATTCATATACATTTACAAGCAGTGACCAGTTGGCGTTTCCAATTAAAAATGCTATATTTAATGACGATAACCGGTGAGCTTTGAAGGTTTTGTGTACAACGGACTCGGGATCCTAAACGGCCATGAATGATCTCAGTTGCATAATTTTCTTGGCTCTTCCTTGTGTTGTGCACATGGATACTACCCAGACTGAACGCACACCGTCACCACAAGCTGTCACCGACTCAGGTATAGTGAGTTCACCTAATACGCACACGTTTGACTACCAAAAGATATCTAATCGGGGTTCCGATTACATGGCTATTGACATATTGGCTCTTTAAAACACTTCTTCAATTATCTCCGTTATTTCGTTAATATTTCCTATTTCTATATTTCGCTGCATTTTTATTCTGCTATTTCGCCTATTTCGCTTTTCGTTGTCTCCTATTTATTTTGAGACTTCCGTATATAAATATGTGTGTGTGTGTGTGTGTGTGAGAGAGGGTGTGTATGTGGGTGTGGGTGTGTGTGTGTGTGTGAGAGAGAGAGAGAGGGTGTGTGTGTGGGGGGGGGGGGGGGGGTGAGTGTGTGTGTGTGTGTGTACTTTATATAATCGAAAACGGCTGCACCGTCGAGACCAAACTTCCCATCTAAGGGTAAAAACACACGGGAATGTTCGTCGCGGCATTTTGGAGAAGCTCTGAGCACTCATTCTCCACTCCCAATAATCAAAACCACCGTCCTAGGCACTGTGGGGGGTTAAGGCAGGCACGCTCTTTATGTTGACCAAATTTGGCGTTGTAAACCGAGTAACGCTCTTTATTGCGATCGGCGTTGCTAAACGGTCACCTATGCGTACAAAACTACGGATGCAAAACGCACCGGAACGGCGGAATGCATTTATCTTTATTAAAAAGGCAGAATTAACTCATTGGAAAACAAAAAATGCGTGTCGTGTGATTCTTATGTCTGTCGTTCCTAGGAACTGGGGAGATTTTCATCGAATCATACATCTTTTAGGGACGGGTACCATAATTTATCTTGATTAAAAAGGCAGAATTAACTCATTGAAAAACTAAAAATGCGTGTTGTGTGATTCTTATGTCTATCGTTCTTGGGAAGGGGGAGAATTTCATCGGGTCAGTTTTTCCGCCCTAGGGACGGGTACCATCATTTATCTTGATTAAAAAGGCAGAATTAACTCATTGAAAAACAAAAAAACAAAAAATTAAAAAAACATGTTTCTGACCAACCACGCCGACCCATGCAACTGGCATTAATTAAATGTTCTTAATAAACAAAAGATCGGTCAGGATGACGAAGAGGGAAAATCATCCGTGAAATGCAATTTATTCTCAGTTGAGAGCAATCAACCAGAAAACAATTAGGGAGTTATAAACGATAAATTATGTAGTTTACACATATATGATTAAAAAAGTCAAATTCTTTTTTAAATTCATTTTTGACTATTTTTAACGGCCCGAGTGGCTTAAATATATTGGATAGGCATTATAGGACAAGAACATTCTATACTTATATTTCGACATTTGAATGTGTTAATTTCTCTAGACATACAATTTCTATTCTAAACCAATTATAAAGTTTTAATCATACATATAAATTGTTTTATATATTTGGTGTGAATCCGATTAGCTCAATATAACCAAATACAAATCTCATATTAGCGAAGAAAGGTCATAGGATTTCTGATCACTGGGGTGTTTTGTTTGATACAAGTCCCTGTGATGTTACCCGGAAGGCCGATATACATGACCGTAACACATTTTAGTGCGATCGGTTCACGAGAAACCGTTTTGTCCGTGTGGATATGACGTCATAGCGTCAAAATATAACGCCGATTGGAGTCCAGAACAAACTCATGTTATCCGGTGAGCCGACCCTTATGAAAAAAATACTGGTAAAAGCCAGGTAAACCACGGTTTATATGGCTCTACTCTGGTAAAATATATGTTGTAAATTCAGGAAAGCAATGATATACATGTAAAGTCCACGACATTGTGTCTGCATATGCGTATTCTGTGTACATAAATCGACCTAGCTATTTTGATCTCCGAAACTTAACAAAAGTGCATAATACATATATAGTTGTTTGTCAAATTTCGAGTTTTAATTTCACTTACGAAACCACGCCATGTATATTACACATAGAAAATTAACCAAAAATAACCCGGTAAACAACTTTCAACTTTTCTGGCATGTATGCAGTCTATTGTGTTGTTGCATTGTTGGGCCGCGTGTGCATTTGTGACTAATATAGCCAGAAATATGTTTTTGTTTAGACATGAATCGAAGTTAACATGCCTTTGCGTGAACATAGAGGTTACAGTGGTGTAAATGTTTTCCCATATAGGCCTCATTGCAAACGTTTCAGTGTATACTGTTTACAATATAATTCCCTGGTCCGGCGTTTTTTTTTTATCTGAAAAAATTGACATTGGCGGTAACTTTCTATGCAAATAAATCATATCCAACAGGCAGGGAATGCGCCTTTAAATCTTTGGTTTTTAAAACTAGTGTCAGCACCGTACTAGCAATTTTTTTTTAAACCACACCACACAATTAAAACTTACTACAAAGGGTTAAATCCTGTGTCAATATATATTTTACCTACGGGAATTTATATAGGGTAGATGTGTATTGTATTTGTTATGCCAAAAAACACAGAGGCTAATCACCAATCTGGACCCATTGTCTATTTTAATATCTCCTATATATCCCCACATCCGCTCAAGAGCGCTCCAATCCATATTTACACCACTGTAACCTAGACCAAACTGCATGATGGCGATGAAGGGGGTGGTGTGATGATGATGATGATGATGATTAATATGGTGGTGGTGGTGGTTTTGATGATGATGAGGATGATGATGATGCTGATGGTGGTGATGATGATTATGGTGGTGATGATGATGATGTTGATGATGATGACCCTGCTGTGGTAATGGCGATGGTAATGTTGTTGTTGTTGTTGTCGATGATGATGATGATGATGATGATGATGATGATGGTGGTGGTTTGATGACGATGATGCTTACACTAATTTTTTTTATCTTTAGTATCGGCTATGGACGTTATGGTGAATAGATGGACGTATTGGTTCAAACAATTTGACATCAATAACGATGACGTCGTCACTTTGGAGGAACAAAACAATTCATCATGCATCAGACAAATCAGAGAAATGCGCAAGTCCAGACGGCATGCCGAACAGTACTGTGGAGACATGTTCCTTTATCTGAAAGACGATGTTCTTGATAGAAAAACCAGCGAAACATTTGAAATGTTTATCGATTATTTGTTGGATATAAAAGAATATGACGTTAATTATTTCTTCGAAGTGGCAATGTCGGCGAGAGTTAGTGCCCTCGATTTAAACAGAGATGGGTACATTGTTCACCCCGATGAGTGGAACTTATCACTATTTGGCTTTAGACTTGAGGGCTATCATATTATAACTACGGAGGAGTTGGTTAAGGCTTATGTGGACTATTACACCGATATTCATACTAAGAAGATCATCGTTTGAGTCGTGCAGGCCACATGTGTCACGGGTGTATTTTGTCCATGACGGTGTACATATATATATCATTGGATACAATGAACCCTTGACAGTTGGACGCCTCGACAAGAGGTTGTCCGTTATTTTACATTTATTTGAAAATTACTTCAATGTCTAAGGGTCAGACGCACGTTTTGCCAAAATTTCTTTGTATTTCTGAATGGATTTTCTTTGTGAAATTTGGTACAAACGATTATTGTGACACAATATTGAAGATCCATCGAACCATTGGATTACCTTATTTACTTCACTTTATGGCATGAACAATATTTTAAATTGTACTGTTTTCAGGTACCAAGAACTTCTGTACAATAGATGTTTTTTTCAAAAGTGCAGTTGATATATCGATGATATTATGTCTGAAGATCATAAGAGGAGACTTAATTATGCTTGATTCGTAAAATTTAATGATTATTTTCGTTTAGAAAGGCAACTAGCCATAAATAATGTTCTATATTTGAGAAAGTTCATGTAATGCCTGTTGATTAGTGAAACAATCGGCTGAGATGAGTTCTGGGTCATGGGTTCAAACCAAGTTAAAGCTGACCACCATATATCTCTTAACAATGTGGCCTAATTTCAGTTGATCCTCCGTCACTAACTCGCGGCCATACTCGATCCACCAGGTTCGGTTCCGTGGTTTTAGTGCTACAGGACAACGTTCTGGAGTAGCATTTCCATATATGGAAGTCATGAATATTCAAAAGCTCCATATATGGAAATTCTACTCCAGAAGTTTGACCTGCAGCACTAAAACCACGGAACCGGGGCTGGATGAATCTCTGAAACCACAGAATCGGACCTGGTAGATGCCGCGAATTAATGACAGGGCGTATTGCTCCCTGCTTGAGTGGACCACACTGCATATCATCAGTATGTATGGAATAGTTGTGATTGCTATATTCTTCATTATAATATATGGGGTATGATGCTATATTATGCAATTAAAAACCTAACCCAACATTATGAAACAAATGAAGTCTCCTCTCACATAGAGCCAAGTCGAGAAGCCATAAAAAAAAATATGGTTGGAATGTTGTGCGGCATTATAAATTATTCGAGCAGTTCTTGGTACCGAAAGGGACAAGAAAGAAACTAATCTGTTCAACTTCTCAAATGTTTTGAAATCCATTGTTTTTGTCGTCTCTTAATAGTTGCTCAGATTCTACATACAATGAAGATGATATGTGAAATTGAAGATTTTTCGCCCGATAGACACAGAACAATTCTTTGTTGAAAACCTCTAGCCATTTTTGGCTGGATGTATGCAAAACGTGCGCACTTAATCGAAGGCATCACTTATTGTAGGCGGACCACGAACCCGACATGGCTACCACAGGTATGCATTGTCAGCCATATGTACACGTGTGATTATAATTGTAATGAGCCGGGATGCCACACAAAACGAACAAAAGTAAAACCGGACAATGATCTCAAGGGAAAGAAATTATATGGGAGAGATACAAAATATTCAAACATAAGCAAGATGACAAAGCAAAACACAAATCAAGTGCATGATGTTGTTTGACTTTCTGGGAAATATATAATCCAGGGCTGATTAAAGACACCCTGTCATATTTAGCACCCACGGTTTACTATTTCTTCGGCTTCAGGTATAAAATATATTTGATTTGAGTCGAGGAACCTACTTAAAGACATATTATGTACTTAACGACATATTATGTACTTGACATCGCCGAAAATTTGAAGCAAATCGACCATCACACTCCAAAGAAAACATCGTTTGAACAACGCTAAATTGTAAATATTTACTACTTGATTCGGGACGCGATAAAATAACGAAAA
The DNA here is from genome assembly GCA_032622095.1 of Siphonodentalium dalli. Taxonomy (NCBI): domain Eukaryota; kingdom Metazoa; phylum Mollusca; class Scaphopoda; order Gadilida; family Siphonodentaliidae; genus Siphonodentalium; species Siphonodentalium dalli. The sequence goes on along the minus strand of CP136062.1, from coordinate 137,942,192 downwards.
CGATTTCGCCATCGAGAGTCACTGCATTAATTAATACATAAGAATGACTGTGTGTGTTGTCTATTTGGATGTAATAATTATAAAAATTACTACATTGAACAAGATTATTCTCAATTTCTATATTTGATCACCATACCGGGGTGTTTCACATCACTTTAAGCTCAAGAGTTGTTAGATTTCGATTTTTGAAATATAATTAATTTTTTACACCTCAAATATTTGTCAGCCAAGCAAAAATATACCGGAAAATATATACGAACATGATCGGACGCCGTAACGATCGAGAGTTCGCAAGGTCATGATGGTTCGCGGATGGCTGTGGTGGATATGAAATGATTATCGGAATAAAAGATGACCAAATTATCGCCAGAAACATCACAATTGACAGTGTCTTGTTATATGCATGCGGATACAAAGGTAAACTTATTCCCGATTCAGTAATTATGTTTTATTCATGAAAATAGACAAGTCATTAATAACACGTCCTTCACACGTGAAAGAAGTAATTTATTAACATCTACGATGAAACGTGCTGTGAAATTCCATATATGTAATTCGATGTGGAGAAAACTAATATGTTTCAAAAATCGAAATCTAATAACTATGTGCGTTGAACGGTGGGTTTCTCGACTAAAATTAAATATTGATCACCACAGAAGCCGAAGAAACAGTAACCAAGGGATACTACAATAGATAGTCCAATCAGAGGGACTTCATGGTGATTCAACCGATAACAACGCAACACTGTTAAGAGCGTTGCGTTGTTATTGGTTGTAATTTAGGGTTTAACGAGCTTTGCTGGTAACAATCTTGTGTACAGGTAAATGGCGTGGGGACCGCTATATTTAATAGAAACCTTTCGCAAAACTCACGTTTACGATTACGGATACGGATAGGGTACTACGTCACCAACCGTTGTGTACTTTCTAATCGTTCTCGTATTTTACTATCCGTAATAACGTTTACGATTTCATGGTTTCTAATAAGCTCAAATAACACCTGAAATTTATTTTCTGCAATATATCACTTTACTCCGTTCGAGGCTGTATATGTATATCATGTAAACCATACAGCTGTATTGAGCTACAACCTCAATATGCTAGTTTAGATTGTCAATCACTGATGTACTCGTCGTCGTGAATCACGAGCTTCCCGCGAAATAAGATCGCTATTCACAACGGATAGTCATCGCTGGCTGCGACACAAAACTTTACAGTAAGAGGAGTGCATTATGAAACCAGTCGCCAAAAATACAGTATATAGTGTGCGATGCATGCGGAGTTTTGAGTGATTAGTACACAATATATAGTGAAATTCAACAATTATTTAATTCAACAACCCATGGTGGTGTCCTAACGTGTGCAGTTATAGAATGCCCCAGGAGAGCCTAAAGAATGGCATAACCCTATTAATGAATAGTGAAAGATTTTGTGTTCTCTTCCCCTTTCCCGAATTGAATAGTTCATTCAATTTAATCATATTCGATTTTCGGTAGAAGTTGGGTTTTATATGTCTTTCTCGTAGAGTCTGTAATGCAGGGCATTTTAAAATTACATGGAATTCATAACCGAGTACTAAGTTACATACAGTACTCTTTCTATCTAATCATGAAAAAGACTTTAGCCAAATGTGTTTTGGCCAAATTAAAACAAACTTTGGCCAAATTAAATAATCGTTTTCTGGTCGGTTCACAATTAATGACTAAAATATTTGTTTTAAACTTTATTTGTTATACTCAGAATGAAAACATAATTAAAACAACACAACATTCATTGGACGTTCTTATTTTCTGAACGCATAGACATATGTCTATGGCATGTTCATATAGTGCCAGCTAATTGGAGGCTGTACTTGCATATGTTTACAATACTCTCCTCTATCTGAAGAATCAACATCGTTTCGCCATTGAGTTCGAAACTCTTCAATTAGTGTTTCATTAAATCCTATAAAGGAGTTACACGACAGAGGAGTTTGGTTGTCGACCCAGTTATCATTAAGATTCGCGGACTCGATAGTAGAGATTGGGAATACACATAGGTGTCCGCCACTGAGCGAATTTATGCCACTATGATTTTCTTATAGGAAAATGCCTCTAGTTTCAGGATCTGTTTGGTGCACTAAGAAAATGTGGTCCAAAATAAAAAAAATTCATGCCGTTTCTATGAGTGCCCACCTCATTTTTAAAGCTATTTTCCGAAAATACTACAATTTTGTAAACTTCATTTTATTACGAAATTTATCATGCCAAGAAGTCAATATGCGATATGGGAGATTAATTAGTATGATAGAGCTGAAATGTGCTTCAAATGTCTACAAAAGATATTCGTGGTGACGCCACGAGGCGCCTAACTCTTAGTGAAGCTGCACTATTTTTCGTCGATTCACCAAAGAGACCTCGTTTCGTTTTCACTGACCAGAAATCTATACGGAAAAGTATAACATATTTGGTGTTGTAGTGACCAGTAGCATACTGGCCATCTGATAAGCCCAATAACGTGAAAATATTTAGCCCATGTCACGTATAGTACCCTAATAACCTACCCCTACCCCGAAATATAAAAAAAATCGATATTTTGGGAATTCGGTGACATATGCTTCCACATTCTTGTTATAGTTACTCCAACGGAGTTTACTAAGTTTCTATAACTAATTGTTGTGGGTTTACGTTAAAATGTAGTATTTTGACATAAAGAGAATGTCAGAAATTAGTATTATTGGGTGAAAACAACATATTTTGGTTAATTTTGGGTGAAAATAGAATATTTTGGTATAATATGGATGTAATGCATTTGATTATATATAATACGAATTGACAGAAAGTAATGATATTACAGAGATTGATACATGTTGCATATGTATCGTAGAGTTGGTATCGTGCATGTATATGCACTAAGGTGAATGGTGTTCTATCCAAAATCAACATCACTACAATCGTCATTATCCGACATATATAGTCATCACTATCTTCTTCGTCTGTCCAAATATCAATATTGCTATCTTGCGATTCTTCGGTAATACTCTTCTCGTTCTGCCTGTACACTAAGTTTGAAATATCGTCAGGGAATGCCTTCGTTATCCATTTGATGCTACTGTCGTCTTCCCATCCATAGTCAGATGGATCCGGGGCGCATATTTTCGGAACTGATGCCAGGCGCCATATGCGTGAAACGTAGTTTGCCCTATATGTGTGCAGCTTCAAACTATCAACACATGGTGGTATCAATGACAAATCAACAACTTTGCCGTGATTCAAATACTTTTCCCAGAAGAGTTGCACTCGAGTTTGGTTGACCGTTACAGGGCGTCGTTTCCCATAGAGCTTAGATACATACTCTTCAATTATGTTCATGTCATAACATTCGGTAGACCATTGTGTTCCCAGGGTGGCGAAGGCCTCAATATACCGGTAATCTTTCAGTAATAGGTTGTAACACACCTGTTTGCCTTTCTTGAAGAATGCGGATACATAGTCGTTCCCTGTAAACGCATGAAGTCCAATAATAGATTGTCTTAATAAGGTATTCATAGAACTTTTGTTTAGGTTAACAATTATTCTGAATTTGCCACGACCAGTATCTAGATACACATCGTGGGTCAGATTGGTGCAATGTCCAAGCATAATGACCAATATGTCAGTGTCTCCTGATGGGGAACGAACAATCACAGGTCCTGGATTGTTTCTGAGTGCATGGTTAACATGTAGGACAACTTTTGTGTCTGCCTCTTCCTGGTCCGAACACAGATCTTCAATTATCGTTGTGTCATCTCGAGTTACTAAATAACATAGATCTCTGATGGAAAAGTAGACAACCTGTCCCATGAGTAGCATATCCCGTTTCTCATTCCACACGTCCAGGATCAGATCTATCATTCTCTCCTTGTTTGTCCCGTTCGATAGAAACTTGGAGAAGTTCTCAGGAATTTTGACTTTTGCACTAGTAATAATATATTTTTCAGCAACCCCTCTATTTGACCGTTCACCCAGTTTGATGGTATGCTCTCTATATGTGTCCGCAATTACGTCAATTCGTTGATATCCCTGGGGAATTGAACTGATAATTTGCAGCGCCAATTCCTCAAAAGTTTTGGGTTTTTTGGGGCAGTGTACGAATTAACGCCATTAAGTCTATCACATAGGCCGATGTGTTATTTCGAGGCGGTAGTGTAGCGGAATCAACAATTTCACAGTTATCAGTTATTATTCCAATCAACTTACTCTTAGCTGTTTGTCTTCTCGTTCCGTCAGGATGTGCCAAAGCAATCGGTACTGGATCAAGGCAGTACGATAACACTTTATCGACATCGACAGATTCTTTTTTTTAGATGACTGGACGCTAACAAACTACCTAGAATGTTTCGTTCAATTGTCAATTCCTTTACTTTCCCTTGGGCCGAAACGGAAACTTTCTTGTTGCAATCTTGGAATGAGAAAACGCGTGTTCTCGAAATAGGACTGAACAGTTCAATCTCAGAACTTTCTATGCGTTTTTGAACAAACTCTGTTTTCTGCAATTGTCCATATGCAATTACATGTAATTGAGAATAAACTCAATTACCAATTACATGCAATTACTTGAAAAAATGTAATTAATTACAGTCAATTAAAATTACAAATTACAATTACCCCATCCCTGATGCAGTATTCCATCTGCCACATCAGCTTTGACAGGAGCTCCAGACGACAGATCGTACAGATTCATCTTGTCCAATTCGGCATCAAAAGGGTTGACAAATTCATTTCGCAGAACATTCAAGATTGATTGGACTCGATCCTCCGATTTTTTAATCATGCTCTGTCTACAGGTCGGATGTATATTGTCGGAGGAGATGCTCATACCCACAATTTCGAATAACATCTCTTTGAACTTCGCCACTTGTGGTCTATTTAAAACCCACTTGTTATAATTGCCACGATTCCATGCGAACTGTTTGATACCACCTGGTATTTTCGCATGTCGATTGTATGTCTGTTCACCAGACTGGTCAACTGCTTGTCTACCTGACTTAATCCCCCCACGGCATACAGACAATCCCTTCTCCTCTATCACAGTCCTCGCTTGCGGATTCGTGTATTCTAACGTCTTCAAACAATGTGCATAATATGCGCCATATCTCCCGTAGTTTGGTTTGTTGTACGCAAAGAAATATGGAAGTGCAGATTCCCAGCTGTGAAGTCTTAAATCATAATCATTCTCTTTCACTGCACAATGTAGCATTTGCAATATGTCAATCACATCGAGGTACATTAACCAGAACTTGGCTGTCTTGCCTAAAGCTACATTTCGAATTGTTGTTTTGTATGCTTCGTACATTTCCCAGACCTGCGAGAACTCGTCAGTGTCTGTCATGATCAGCTTACATGCAGTTGCCGGTGATTTGGATTCAAACAGATCACATAGTAACTTAGGAATAGTTATTGGTTCACCGTCATTGGTGCTATGGAAGAATCGGTTGAGAAGCAATCGTTCCAATGCGTCTGCAAAATGTTCGTGAACAAACCAGACACGATTGTACTGTTTACCCTTAAGCACAGCATTCAAACTACCGGACGCACACAGGCCGGTTTGAAAGACAATGTCCTCGAAACCACTCGCTGAAACCATCATACCAATAATACCGAACATTTCCTGCATCAAATGAAAGTCACCTAAATGGACGATGACATTACTGAATTCCTTCGGATATTTCCAGATCATCTGAAATGTTTTTGCTGCTGCTCCAACGTCGAGTGTGATATGAACACTGGGCATGTTCGCTTGTTGGGCTAACTTTTGTGCCATTTGTAGATATTCGGCAACGGTTTCGTATTCCGATATTGGTTTGTGAATGGGTGGCAGGTATGTGATCATTGTTTTTGTGGGCACATTTTCTTCTGAAACTGACGAAATCCAACCACCAAACCTAGGAATCGTTTGCCTTTTGTCATGTTGCTCTCTGCCCATCTTCCATGCCATTAGCTTCTTTTTTGCCTGATCCACCGGTGGTCTACAACATCCAATCGGTTTAGGTGTTTTAGGTCGTCCCCGTTTTGGATTAACACGGCGGTGTTCCAGTTCTGTGTCCACCGAGACACACATCGACCTTCGTTTCGGTCTCGGTAGTACAATCTCCGATGTTCTTGGCACGGTGTCGTCGGAACATTCTTGATAAGCAACGGCATGGGTACTGTGGATAGTGTCATGACCAGTGACTGTTTCGACATTATAATCGAAGTTATCAACCCAGAAATGTGTCAGTACTGTCACAGAATCATATGCGGGCTGCAGAGGCCACATCTGAGGACGTTCGAAGAACTGCTGAGACTGCTCGGCCAAACTAGTCTCATTTTGACACACTGTATCATAGTTAATTGAGTGGCCCAATTTCGATAGGATTTGTATTGGAGCCTTTTGTCCAGACATGTTATGTATCACAACACCTAGCATAGTGTGCTTTTATGTTAAGAAGGCGCCACGAGAAACTCCGAAGATCTTCAGCAATCGATTTAGCAACGGTTTGAATCTTCTTGGTTGTGCGTGATTTGCGCCAACTATGCGACTTCAGAATGTTCTCAATGAAACACGTTACCATGCTAGGGGGTTGTCTGCTCTTGACAGCCAGCGACTCAGCACAGGGGGGCCACGAATGATCGGGTGTTTGGTCAAGAAACTCCTCCATATTCCTACGAATAATATTGGCCGCCTGATCAACAACGTCATCGTCGTCTATTTTAAATACCTCTTTTGTATTTTCTGTGAGAGTCCGACTACTCATAACTATCTGTGATTTATTTGTCTGAACAGTTACGAATAATATAGCATTACCATATTTCGTTTGTATTCGTTGTTTATACCGATAGCGATAGCGTCTATCTGCAACATCAACTGTATAACACATCATACCAGTCAAAACATTCATAGATACACTACGAAGTTGCTGCAAGACATACATGTCGATAAAATCGCACACGTCGGTGAAATTTTCACTCTCAATTGTAGTCATTCCGTCGTCATCAACAACACCGTTATCGGGATCATTGTCACCAGGACGAGCAGGCCAACATATCCTCGTATAGACACTGTAGCAACTGTCGTGTTTTCGAAATTCCTTTGCGATTAAGTCATCGGTGCCGATTCTGGTCAACATCGTGTCGTCATTTCTCAAAGTAGCAGCCTGTTTAAGTCTGCTAGATGCAGTTTCAGTGAGAATTTTGGTTGGATGTTCCCTCTTTTGTTTGAGTTTAATAACTACTTTCCCACATATACCACATGATTCGGGAAACATGCCTCGTCCATCACTCCCACTTGCATGCTGCCTTGGAGTGTGACACACGCCATCATTATCAGAACTGGTTGATGCACTAGGATTTACATTTCGGCAGTGTGTAAATTTCTTATAGCACTGACTGTGATATCCATGTTTGCAAGGGTCGTATTCTGCAGGAATTGTGTCACATTGTTCACTGTGTCCATTTTTTGCAGCGAATGCACGCAATTTGTCCCTGCATTCTATCAGTTTAGTATAACTGCCATCATTTAACAGGGTGATATGTGCGCCCTCGGTGTGCAATGCTGGGTAATGTATTACACATATTGGGACGTCTTCGGTGCGTTTGCGCTTTCGTGACATTCCTGTCGTGATCCAATTTGCAAATGGGTTAACTTAAAGTGTGTGTCGAAGCGAAACGATGTGCAAAGCGGACAGCAACCCTGTCCTATTCCATATACAAATATGATGCTAGGTGCGAAGCGATAACCGTGGACCGAACTAGATGAGAGCTTTGGCACGCACACTTGCGATCAATGCATCCACAATTCAAACGACAAGAACAACACACATGTATAATAAAATACAAGCATATAAATAGCACGAATTCCACAGTGATCCTTTGTGTATGTTGTCACCGTAAGGTTTCGACAAAGGGCACTGTCCCATTCGCCTATACACGTACCAGATTATAGTACAAAGAACGAAGAACAACAACGAATAATAATCAAGAGAACAAGAGAAAAATAAGATAATGCTAAGGTGGAAAAACGATGCTCGCGCAACGATATCTAAAAGAGCTCTGGCGCGTGTATCTAACACTTGGTCGGTGCAGGGTATAACTTATAAAGAGCGTTATTTAATGGTCAGAAATTATAAAGAGCGTTTCGAAATTCAATTTAAGGCTGATATTCGACCATAGAGTTATACACGTGTGTTGTGGGTATGTTCTATATAGCCATTCTAATTCCTACCTCACTTTTCCAAACTAATAATTTCCGCCTATTAAGGTACACACGTCAAGGGGAAGATCACAAAATGACAGAATAATATTATACTAAGACATTTCAACATATTAATAGTTATTCACTAATAACACATTTGGGGAATGATGAAGATATGTAGTTAAAATATCCATTTTCATGACGTTTTGCATTATTTTTCCGTATACTGAGCCATTCTAATTCCTACCTCACTTTTCCAAACTAATAATTTCCGCCTATTAAGGTACACACGTCAGTGGGGAAGATCACAATATGACAAGATAATATTATACTAAGACATTTCAACATATTAATAGTTATTCACTAATAACACATTTGGGGAATGATGAAGATATGTAGTTAAAATATCCATTTTCATGACGTTTTGCATTATTTTTTGCATATTATTGGCGGCCATCTTGGATTATGGTGATTTTTTTCCTATGAAATATTAAGCATAACTTAATAGAAAGAAAATGATATATGATACTACTTTGATTATCAATGTATTACGTCGCAATAAAACAAAAATTACACGAATGTGGTCGACATGCTAGAATTTGCGTTTTGGGGTAGGGGTAGGTTATTAGGGTACTATACGTGACATGGGCTAAATATATTCAAGTTATTGGGCTTATCAGATCGTCAGTATGCCATTGGTCACTACAACACCAAATATGTTATACTTTTTCCGTATATATTTCTGGTCAGAGAACACGAAACGAGGTCACTTTGGTGAAAATAGTGCAGCGTCACTAATAGTTAGGCGCCTCGTGGCGTCACCACGAATATCTTTTGTAAACATTTGAAGCACATTTCAGCTCTATCATACTAATTCATCTCCCATATCGCATATTGACTTCTTGGCATGATAAATTTCGTAATAAAATGAAGTTTACAAAATTGTAGTATTTTCGGAAAATAGCTTTAAAAATGAGGTGGGCACTCATAGAAAAGGCATGAATTTTTTTTATTTTGGACCACATTTTCTTAGTGCACCAACACCAGATCCTGAAACTAGAGGCATTTTCCTATAAGAAAATCATAGTGGCATAAATTCTCTCAGTGGCGGACACCTATGTGTATTCCCAATCTCTACTATAACCCCTGAAATGTGATTAGTATAACACGTGTACGCGTTTAGTTTTGTGCAATTGAAGCAGTAATTTATAAAGTACTGATGTTATCTATTATATATTTTTGGAAGATCTGTGTGTGTGTGTGAGGGTGTGTGTGTGAGAGAGACAGAGTGAGGGAGGGTGTGTGTGTCTGTGTGTTCGCGATGGACTCGAAAACGGCCTAACCGATTTCGATGGAACTTGGTATGTGGGGGTACTTTCGGCCGGGAAGTGGCATAGACCTATTAATTTGCCCGTGCGACGTGACCTTGACCTTGAAATCTGGTCATGTCAAGGTCAAACGCCCGAATATCACGGGATTTTAATGAAAATTAGTGTCTAGGGATACTTTCGTATGGGGAGTCTCATAAGCCTATTCATTTGCCCGTGCGACGTGACCTTGAAATCGGGTCAATTCAAGGTCAAATCGCGAATTTTGATGGGATTTCCACGAAATTTGATACATAGCGTTACTTTTGTCCACTGATTGTTTTGGACGGGTCAAATCGTGACCCCGACCTGACCTTGACCTTCAAAATGATCAATTCAAGGTCAAATCGGGTAAAACCCGATGGATTTCGACGGGTACTTTTGTCCGGGCAGTGTTTTGGACGGATCAAATCGTGACCCCACCTGACCTTGACCTTCAAAATGGACAATTCAAGGTTAAATCGCGCAATTCGCCGAAAAGCAGAGGGGAAACAGCCCAGACGAAGGCGGGTCCACCTGCTAGTCTATTATATATTTTGGAAGATCTGTGTGTGATCGCGATGAACTTCGAAAACGGCCGACCCGATTTCGATGAAACTTGGTATTTGGGTGTACTTTCGGCCGGGAACGGACATAGGCATATTAATTTACCCGTGCGACGTGACCTTGACCTTCAAAACTCATATCTCGGGATCCGCAGTGCTAAATTCCGGCGTGATTGTCACCCGATGCAGGGAGGATAACTTTATATTCATACGTCGACGAACGTAAGCAATTTGCAGGCAATTACGCATGCAATTACGCATCGTGTATTTATCCCAAAATTATAACATTTACAATATATATTGTCAATTTGCAGGCTATTAAGAATCGTGTATATATCCCAAAATATATCATTTACAATTTCTGATATATAAATTTTGTTACAGCTGATATTCTTAGGTCTATTGTCGATAGATTTATTTTTTTGTATATTCACACCACGCATAGGTTCAAGTCGTTTACAGTTACCCCGCGGGTAAAAGTTCATATTTATGGTCTGGAATCTCATCCAAGAATCCATTTAGCTGAAATTGTTGCGAAATGGGTGATCTTTCATCGTAGCATAATTACGTTATTACGTTGAACGATATATATTGTTTGTGCTACCGGTGGCCCACAAGCCGTCAATGCCAACAACATCGACATTTTTTTTGTTCAACTTTGACGGCGAGAAATAATTAGTTATAATTAGTTAAAATTTACCACACAATGCTAATTTATCTTTACGTTGAAGCTTGATAATCAATGAGCGTGTGTATATGAGGCGCGTTTATATACTTGAGTGGAAATCAAATCGGGTAAAACTGGCGGATTTTTAAGGACGAAATTTGATACAAGGGTATCTCGGTATCCGCTGGGCCGATTTCCACCATTTTTGGGGTGTTGGTGTTGGTGTTGGTGTTGGAAAACTGCCAGACGGATTTTGACGAAATGTGATACTTAGTGGTAATTTTTTCCAGGGAGAGTTTTGGACGGATCAAATCCAATTCGAGGTCAAATCGAGTAAAACCCGATGGATTTCGACTGGTACTTTTGTCAGGTACTTTTGTCCGGGCAGTGTTTTGGACGGGTCAAATCGTGACCACACCTGACCCTGACCTTCAAAATGGACAATTCAAGGTCAAATCGCGCAATTCGCCGAAAAGCAGAGGGGAAACAGCCCGGACGAAGTCGGGTCCACCTGCTAGTACCTATATATTTCTTTACAATCCGACACCAATATGAGATCATTATCTTCTTGATCTCAACAGAGAGTGGCCATCGACCTAACTCTCCGTAAACCATATCTCGGCGTGCTACTTTTCATACTCGTCAATGTTTTACAAAATCCAAGATGTACCGTTTCAATATCGCGACTATTTTCGAACCCCCATAGCTCACAACCGTACAATAAGAACCCACATAGCTCACAACCGTACAATAAGAACCCACATAGCTCACAACCGTACAATAAGAACCCACATAGCTCACAACCGTACAATAAGAACCCCATAGCTCACAACCGTGCAATAAGAACCCCCATAGCTCACAACCGTACAATAAGAACCCCCATAGCTCACAACCGTACACTAAGAACCCCATAGCTCACAACCGTACAATAAGAACCCCCATAGCTCACAACCGTACAATAAGAACCCCCATAGCTCACAACCGTACAATAAGAACCCACATAGCTCACAACCGTACAATAAGAACCCCCATAGCTCACAACCGTACAATAGGAACCCCCATAGCTCACAACCGTACAATAAGAACCCCCATAGCTCACAACCGTACAATAAGAACCCCCATAGCTCACAACCGTACAATAAGAACCCCCATAGCTCACAACCGTACAATAAGAACCCCACATAGCTCACAACCGTACAATAAGAACCCCCATAGCTCACAACCGTACAATAAAATCGCTTGGACTAGATAGAACCCCCATAGCTCACAACCGTACAATAAAATCGCTTGGACTAGATAGAACCCCCATAGCTCACAACCGTACAATAAAATCGCTTGGACTAGATAGAACCCCCATAGCTCACAACCGTACAATAAGAACCCCCATAGCTCACAACCGTACAATAAAATCGCTTGGACTAGATAGAACCCCCATAGCTCACAACCGTACAATAAAATTGCTTGGACTAGATAGAACCCCCATAGCTCACAACCGTACAATAAAATCGCTTGGACTAGATAGAACCCCCATAGCTCACAACCGTACAATAAGAACCCCCATAGCTCACAACCGTACAATAAAATCGCTTGAACTAGAACGAACCCCCATAGCTCACAACCGTACAATAAGAACCCCCATAGCTCACAACCGTACAATAAGAACCCCCATACAGAGGCGGACTGGCCAATCGGGAGACCGGGAAATTTCCCGATGGGCCGGAGGCCGGAAAAATTCTGATTCCACGTGATTTTCTGTCAAGCGAGAATCCGATGGGTTTTTTTTACGGTTTGGGGGGGGGGGGGTATATATGGTTGGGCCGCCCAACCACAACTTGGGCCGTGAATGAAACCGACGCGGGCCGCCACATGTGTTGTGTAACCAGCATTCTTCACACATAAATTCAAGAAGTGAATTTCATTTTACAACGGCGTCTGAGATTGTCCGGATTGTAACCATATTTTGGAACCATCACTAAACAAGAATATATTGATTCGGAAATTATTCCACATGTAAAATGTTTTACTTCGGATAATGTGTACTGCCAATATATATATAAATATATATCACCCGAGAAGCGGAAAACCGGCGAGGAAAGACAGAATTTAAGTTTTCAGGTTCCCCATGTGAGTATAATGTGACGTTCGGAGGGGGAGAGGCGGACTGGCCGATCGGGAGACCGGGAATATTCCGGACGTGGGCCGCCACATGTGTTGTTTAACCAGCCGAACTGGCTAATCGTAAATTTGTCATTAAATGAACTTGTCAGCATCATATAACACCACATAAAGACCCCGCTAATCTCGAGATTTTAACGGTAACTCCCAGCTGTAAATCCGAAAAAAAATCTCACGCACCCCTCCCGGACCCTCCCCCAATAGAAATTTACAACAAAATAGGAACGCTTCAGTTGATGCCAGTCTAGACGCTAGGATTCGCGATGTTCTTGTATAGGTTTCAAAATTTTCTCACCCCGGGCCGAACAACCATGCATGAACAACCCGATGTGTCCTGGTCTCTTGCACGTAGCCGTGTGCATTTGTCTGGAGTTAGACCGCTAGATGTTAGAATTTGTGCAATTATTCAGGTGAAAATATCTGAATGGTCTCATACCGGGAATATATAGAACCATGGTTTATATTAATATATATAGGATATTAGGCCACAGGTGCAAACGGAATTATGCAAAAACGTGTATTTGGTCTGATTCTGATTCAAGGGGGGGGGGGGTGCAGTAGGATTTTCCAAGGTGGACTGTGGACACCTAGTCTGGTCGCTAAACTAAAATTTTAGGGTCAACCTAGAAAAAATTTGGACTAAGTTGGTTTCTATGCCATTTTGAAGAGGAATATATCCTCTATAACATATCCAAAATCCGCTAAAATCCGATTTGAGCATTTTCTGTAATACAAGATGGCGTCCATGATGGCAGTTGGTATAGAAAAATCCTGAATTTTGGGTGGTAGGTGCGCCAACAAATACCAAATTAGTAATAAAATTAATTTACACAAACAATGCTTAGTCGTAAACCATGTCGGTAGAATGTCTGTCCAATATGGCCGCCAAAATGGACAAAATCGAATGAAATTTACAATTTGCGGAAAATTGAACAGCTGGTCATACAAGAACGAACATGCCCTCGAATTATACGAGGAAGAATGATTTCAGAATATAAGGGGAGCTATTAATACTAGTATGTAAGATTTCTCTCTAATGTATCTCGCGAGAGAGCAACCAAAAGCCAGGTCTCATACAACGATTAAATGTGGACTGTTTGGGCGCCAAGAAATAGAAGAATAACAGTTTTATCTGTACTGTTTATCTTAAATCGTGTAATATATGTGTATTAAAACAGTTAAATGTGATCTAATAGGGATGTATTCATTGTGTGACCTTTTTAGAAGCAGAAATATATGTAATGAAAACATTCTCACGAATGTGACCGATAATCAGTTATTTTTCAATCCACAACACACAATCTGTCAAAATTCACTACTATAGAACAGTATGAGAGCTGTTCATATGGTACTAGGTAAAACGTGTAGATCCTATTGTCCGTGTCTTAAAATAGTAGTCATGGTTGCCTCCAGCCAAGTGATTAAACACGAATATTTCACTTTTATCACACAAATACATGGTGGTATACCATGAACGCAATTTATGAAAATACAAAGGATTACAATAGACTATCTTCAGTAAATTCTCAACATAACCAAGTGTGATAGAGACTGTCTTTATACCTGGAAATTATGTGCACATAAATGCACTAAGGCCACATATACGCGAAACGTGACATTTTCTGCAACCGCATCGCCGAGTTTACCCATTCTCCCTAATTCTCCCATATCTGCTGCATACAAAACCATAAATAGCAACATTGAGTGAATGGTAAACGCAGAACTAATAACTGTAAATGCTGATGACCTGATATTTAGCGCAAATATGTGGGTGGCAATGGTAACATAATTTCAAACAACAAGATACTGACAACTAATAGTGTGCATTGCGTGGTACATATTCCTGTTGTAAAGTGCCGATTGAAGTAATTTGAACAGAATTGTCTACTAAGAAACCGGTTTGAGAGCACCATGACAATTAGTACTAAATAAAATGTACCATGTACAGTCTCTTCGATCTAGTGAGATAGGGTACTATTCTGTTGAAGAGATAAGTGTTTCTTTACAGTATACTCAGCATTACGACATACGTGTATGGTTTATTGTCACAGAGAGTGTTGTAAATTCCGGAAATATAACTAGTATTTACACAGATAGGGTGGGCACTTCAGTTTCTGCGTTACATTCAATAATTAATCATCATTCCAAAACGAAACTACCACGCACTGTGTGACGAAATATTACTGCGTGTGTTTCATGCCCGAAATAACTGTTTTTGGTCCGACTGTTGGATTATTCTAATAAGAAATCCCGAACGTAATAGTGCAGCGGCCAAATCGAAAAAGAGCTCTAGTTTTCGAGATACCCCTACCCACGGTAGAACAAGTTAAAGCCAACTTTTTTAAAAGGAGAAATATATACTCTTTACGAAAATGATAGTGAAAAATAACGGAATTGGTGGTGGCTATTCTCAAATTGACGATGAACGATACCCACCAGTGACTTTTCCCAGAAATTAACGATTTTGGTAAAATGAGCCCTGCGGCTATGTCCTAAGTTATTTGCCCACAATGTTGGTGTTAAAATGACTCCAGCATACCATATTTGTACCTGAAATGCAAGAAGTGTTGGTTAATTTGGATTTTCGTGCCATTTGGAGCCGAAACATTTATTTTTTGTCGAAAAATCGCTCTTTTTCAAAATAATTATATTTTTCGAACATTATCATTCAGTCGTATATTGCAATAGTATTGAAATATTTAGTTCATAGGTGTAGTAGTTATCTAACAAGCATATGAAGAAAGAAGTTAACACAAATTTTGAACGGTTTGTGAGATATTGGATTTTAGCTACCCCTCCCCCAAACACGTTTTTGGTCGAAAAAAATACATATTTTTGATAATGACATTACAAACATTTTCGAATTGATCGGAATGGGACCCAATATGAATCTTGTACTGAAAGTGTTGTCCAGAGATGCCGTTTAATCGATTACAGATGTGTTCAGGCTTTCATACCCCCAGTTACAACAACAACAATTATTTTATTGATGACAGGTAATTTTGCATGCATTAACATCGATGTTAAGTACTAAAACCTTTGTTATAAACAACACGTGACCAACTATATAACACATATGGCTCATTAGTTATCTGGACATCACAAGTAGAAAGAATTTGACAGAAATTGAAAAATAACGGAATAGGTGGTGGCTATTGTCAAATCGACGATGAGCGATACCCTCCAGTGACTTTTTCCAGAAATTAACGATTTTGGTAAAGCGAGCCCTGTGGCTATGTCCTAGCCTATTTGCCCATATTTTTGGGGTTAAAATTACTACATCATACCATACCTCTACCTGGTATGAAAAAAAGTGTTGGTTAATTTAGATTTTCATGCCATTTGGAGCCAAAACATTTATTTTTTGCTGAAAAATCGCACTTTTTCACAAAAATATTATTTTTCGAATATTATCATTGAAATGGATATTGTTATAATGCCCAAATATTTATTTCTTATGGTGATGCAGTTATCTGCCAAGCATATGCAGGAAAAAGTTAACAGAAATTTAGAACAATTTGCGAAATAATGGATTTTAGCTACACCTCCCCAAACACATTTTTGGTCTAAAAATTACATATTTTTGTTCAGAACTTTATCAAATTTCCCAATTGATCATACTGGGACCCAACATAATTCTTTTGCTGAAAATTGAGCCCGGGGACATTGCTTAAGTGATTAAAGACGTGGTCAGGCTTCCAGACCCCAAATTACAACAACAACGCATTGTATTTGCTATTACATACAATAAGTGTCGCATATCAATCAACCAATCAATAGTTTATTCTCAAAAAAACAATAATGGTATACAGAGATTACAATAATTGGACAGCTGGGGAACCCAGCATGTCCGACGTATAGATGCACAAGTACTCCATTCGCGTTTAATATTGAAATGCAGTAGTTTGAACTATGGCCAATTGAGTAATCACATTAAAACGTCCCCTCTCTGTCATTGTGGCAAATAGAAAAGGCATATCATTACTTTTTGGAAAACAGTGGTCCTAAGACTGAACTTCTAATTTTATCAGAAATACTCTTTTTATGTACAGCAACTCAAGTTATCGCGAAAATATTAAAATAGTTGACGGGGTTCAGACAAAGCGATTTCCATAACGCTGCCACTTGTTAAAACTTCGTGAAAAGCATTGAAACCCTGCTGAGCGCGAAATTTACCACCACCAGATCGTCTGCAATCTCACGGCGACGGGCGTATCAATGACGAAAACAACATTATCTGTGTAGCATTGCGTTCCAACTGGATTACATCCTAATTTTCCCCATCCAACTCTCTCCCAGATAAATTGTTTACCTCCGGATAGAACTACCACATACTTATATATCGCATAGTTTCGGCCACAATATATGTTGATATTGAATTCATAATCCCTTCAGTACATGATGTGTTCAAGACTTCAAATAGGGTAGGGGTACATACAACAGTGAACATTTGCCAGCCGCTTGTTGTGGAGTGCCACATGATGCAGACTTTCGGGAACCAACACATATGTATATTCTGATAAAAACTAACCTTTGGTCAAGCCCTCAATTAATATTGGGGTCATATCATTTCACCATGTGGTGTCTTCCAAGACTTCAAATAAAGTAGGGGTCCTCAAACATTTGCCTTTCTTATTTTCCAGTCACTTTTCGCTAAGTGCTCATTCTTTCAGAACCCAAATCCATCTATTTACATTGTTTACGTCCTTGTACAATTAACTCACCATTGTCCATACACGCAGTCAATGATGATATCGTTCCAGTCCGTGGTGTGTTCTAGTCTTCAAATTGGGAAGGGGGTAATACAAACATTGAAAAATCGCATTATTTATTTTTCAGTCGCTTTTTGTAAAGTGTCCCTGACTGTCGGGTATTAACCCACCTATAACAATTGTGTATTTCTTAAAAGAATAGCCATTTGTCCAGATCGTCGTTTCCACCCTGAGGGCACATCCATTCAGTTCGTGGTAGGTTCAATGGTTTACATGGGATAGGGGTCCCTTAAAATTCGCCTTCATCGTTTGCCATCTGTTTTGTGTAAGGTGCCACTGTGTTCTCGCGAACGGCGGGCTCGCGAGACCATTGCATCTTTTCTGACAGAACAGCCATTCGGGTAATATGGATAGCTTATGCCTTGAGCTTGTGGTGTGTTCAAGACTTCAAATAGGGATGGAGTCCCCTGAGAGTAAAATTTAGCTCTTTCATTTGCTGACCATTTGTTGTAAAGTGACATAGGCTTTCTGGAACCTTCTCATCCATAACAGATTCGTATTGCCAGATAATAATCCCATTTGTGCACAACTTCAGTTAACATTGAGAGAATATCATTTTGTTAAGACTTCAAGTTGGATAATGGGGTCCTAAAGACATAAAGAATTCGCCTTCTTGTTTGCCAGCCGCTTTTTGTAAACTGTTCCAGGATTTCGGGGGAACCAAATCACCCATATATCAATTAATAATTCCAAGATAGCAATACCTTTCGATCACACACTCAGCTAAGTATGAGAGAATATAATTTCAGTTCATGCTCTGATCAAGATATTAAATGGGTTAATGGGGTCCCCCCCCAAACAGTGAGTATTCGCCTTTCTCTTTCATCAACAACTTTTTGTAAAGTGACCCAGACATTCAAGACCCTGGTATACTATACTCTTTATATAGCGTCCATTTCTCTACACACGCAGTTAATACTGGGAGCACATCCTTTCGGTTCATTGTGTGTCCCAAGACTGCAAATGGGGCAGTGTGTCCTAACACATTACATTTCGTATTTGCCAGCCGCCTTTTGTAAAGTGTTCCAGGATTTCGAGAACAAAACCACCCATACAAATTGTAAATAATACATGAGAGCATATAGATTCGGTTCAGTGTGTGCTAAAGAGTTTCGAAGGGTTACGGGTACCCAAAACAGTGAGATTTCGCCTTCTCTTTGCTAGCTATTTTTGTAAAGTGCCCTAGATATTGGGAAGCCAGCCAACCCACCCATCGTGCCATGAAGAGGTATATTTCCTGAATTACATACCATTTGTCCACAGCCCAGTTAATATTGAGAACATGTCCATCCATTAGTGTGTTTAAGACTTTTAATGGGGTAGGGTGCTCAAAGAAAATATTCAGCTTTGGTTTTTGCCAGCCGCCTTTTGTAAAGTACCCTAGGATTTTGGGAACCAAACTACCCATATAACGTGTATATTCACTGATAGCACTACCTTTCGTTCACACTGTGATTTAATAATAAAAGCATGAATATTCGGCGCATGGTGTGTTCAAGAGTTTAAATGGACATATAAAGGGGTCCCACAAAAAAAACATATTCGCCTTTGGAGTTTGCCATCCGATTTTCGTAAAGTGCTAAAGGCTTTCGGGATCCAACCAACCCATCCATCAATACCATGTTTACGCCCCGATATGACTATTTTTTGCCCACATCCTCAGTTAATATTTACATCAATCATTTCAGTTCGTGAGTTGTTCAACTTTAACACTTCAATTGTGTAGGGGGGCCTAAAACAGCAAATTCGTCTTTCTTATTTATCAGCCACTTTGTGTAAAGCGACACATGCACAACCCATCCATACAAATTATGTATTCTCTGATAGAACTACATTCCCGTCACATTCTCGGTTAATATAGAGAATTAGAGATCATATAGATTAATTTCGTATTGCTTTGAAGTCTTTAAATTGGGTAGAGTGTTCTTGTAAAATATAGCAAATTCGCCCTTCATATTTGCTAAGCAAAGTGCCACACTGTTTCGGGAACAAACCCATCCATAAACATTGTATATTTCCTTATGTAACTGTCCTTTATAATTACATGATTCTTAATATTGAGATAATATATTATTAAGTTCGTGGTGTGTTCAGGACGTCTAATAGGGCGGGGGAGCCACAATAATTTTGTTCTGTATGATTATGTTATTCTATATTATGTGTCCTTTAGAACAAATACTTCAGTTGATCAAAGTCGATATGTGTTAATATAAAATTACATGTCATAAATAAAATATTGTGTTGTTGTTGTAACTGGGGGTTTAATTGGAAACCTTAGGTCATCTAAAACCAGGCTCGTGGTGTCTACGGATCATGTTTTCATCACACGAATAATGATTAGATGCTCGTTAGAATAATTTAGAAAGGTCTGTCTTGTTATCATAAATATGTAGTTTTTCTACTAAATCGAGTTCGGGGGAGCGGTACCTAATTCCAATATCTTGAAAACCGTTGACAATTTCTGTCAAATTCTTTCTACTTGTGATGTCTAGATAACTACTGAGCCATATGAATTATATAGTTGGTCACGTATTATTTATAACAAAGGTTTTAGTACTTAACATCGATGTTAATGCATGCAAAATTACCTGTTATCAATAAAATAATTGTTGTTGTTGTAACTGGGGTCTGAAAGCCTGAACACATCTGTAATCGATTAAACGGCATCTCTGGACAACACTTTCAGTACAAGATTTATATTGGGTCCCATTCAGATCAATTCGAAAATGTTTGTAATGTCATTTACAAAAATATGTATTTTTTTCGACCAAAAACGTGTTTGTGGGAGGGGTAGCTAAAATCCAATATCTCGCAAACCGTTCAAAATTTTTGTTAACTTCTTTCTTCATATGCTTGTTAGATAACTCATACACCATATGAACTAAATATTTCAATATTATTGCAATATCCGTTTGAATGATAATGTTCGAAAAATATAATTATTTTGAAAAAGAGCGTTTTTTCAACAAATAATAAATGTTTCGGCTCCAAATGGCACGAAAATCAAAATTAACCAACACTTCTTGCATATCAGGTACATATATGGTATGCTGGAGTCATTTTAACGCCTACAATGTGGGCTAATAACTTAGGATATAGCCGCAGGGCTCACTTTACCAAAATCGTTAATTTCTGGGAAAAGTCACTGGTGGGTATCGTTCATCGTCGATTTGAGAATAGCCACCACCAATTCCGTTATTTTTCACTATCGTTTTCGTCTACAGTATATATTTCTCCTTCAAAAAAATTGGTTTTAACTTGTTCTACCGTGGGTAGGGGTACCCGACCACTTTTGGCGTTTGGCCGCTATACTATAAATCATTGGGTTAACGTGCGTAGCAGTGATCGATAAATCATTCAGATAGATCTGTTTTAATTATATGTGTACCTTTAAAGATATATAACAACATTCTTGTAAATTACAAATGTGTATTTTCACTTATAGGAGGTTATCCAATATGTTGCTTTCGTCGTAGCATGGATTGTAGTTGCGGTCATTTTGACAGCCATTTTTTATTTTATTTTATTGGTGAAGTAGATATAACAACAAAAACATGAGACAGACATACATACACACAAGCATTACATTAACGATACATTGATACATATTATATTCTTGCACTCACTTTTGCACGCTCCCAAGTGAATTTCACTCGGGCTATACTTTCTCACTGGGGACATTAATAAAATCATGCTTGAATCATATAGTTGTTTTTGGTGTAGTTTTTGTAAAGCGATAAATAGTTTGTTTTTCCGTTGGCTATTGGGCGACACAACGTTTGTGCATTTAATGAAGAGTGTCAGTTATACAGTTATATAAAGAGTAAAGTTAGGCGCAGATAAATTCTTGCCGGCTTTTTGATGATCAAGTTAGGAAAAGATTAATGTAAATTTGAGAGATAGCTCGGGTTCCAGGCTCTATGTATATAATTATATTAATCGGGGTGTATACATGTATATACATATACATTTGGTTTTGTTGTGGAATATCAGCAAGTCAATCGGTGTTGTCGTTAATAATAATAAAGGGTAGCCATCGATTTTTAAACTCTTGATATCGCATGTTGCTTCTGGATGTGTATTTATCGCATTCATATTTGAATTTTAATTCAGCGAAAAATGCCTTTATTGAAAGTTGGATCGGGTCAAATTTAGTCCTATATATATATTGCTTTAGCACAAGTAGGAAGTAATTTATGATAGAATTCACTTGGCAATGATTAACGCCAAAAAGCATACTTGGTTTGGTTATGTGCATGTATATGAGCAGTCCCAGAAAATGTGAGAAATGTTCTCTTGAGTATTTTCGCATCGCTTACATAGATCGTCAGCTCTTACGCCTGCTATCTTCAGAAATTTGTTCGTCGATAGGATTCTCGTATTAATTCTATATTGGAGCCATTGGAGTTTTGTGTCAGGCGTGGTTGTGAATGGATTGCGAAATATATTGTCCAATGATTGGGAGTCGTCTTTTATTTCCGAATTCCATTTTTTACATGAATTTGGCACCCGTTTCCCCATTGACAGGGTTCGATGAAAGAGTTGACCGCCTTTCTTGTCCCTTAATAACGGGATCAAAGTTTTGGGTAAGAACGGAGAGGGTAATCGTAGGAGGGGCTGATTTCGAGAGTTTGAAAGGCTATATATTTGACGTTTTAGGCTAGCTATAATAACGAAGTTAGTAGAAATATTGAATGTAGCATTAAGGGAGTCATGGGTGTGAAATTCTCCATTTGCTTGGAACAGATCGTTTATAAAATATATGCCTGCATTTCTCCACGAATTAAAGTTAATTGGGTTTCCTTCCATTCTGATGTTAGAATTATTCCATATGGTCTCTGACATGATATTACCATTTTTATCATATATGCTTATAAATTTGCACCAAGAGCTGAGAACATCCCTCCAAAATGGGTTAGAAATTTTTGAAGTTTGTTTTGACGGGAACTTAGCATCATATGTTAGGTACAGGGGGTCGTTGATAATGGGGGTGTCTTTTAGGAGAGGTGCCCAATTTGATTGTTTACATATCAGACGTCTCAGCCATGTGATTTTCATTGCGTCGTTAAAATGTTCCAAGTTGACCATTTTCAGTCCTCCTAGGGAGTAATCAAGACATAACTGCTTCCTTTGTACTCTGTCTCGTTTAGAGTTCCAGATAAACTGGAATAAAATTGAGTTTAACTTCTTAACGAAATCATCGTCTGGATTGGGGAGAGACATGAATATGTGGGTTAGCTTTGGAAGAATAAGTGTCTTAATGACAGTTATTCTTCCAATTGGGGTTAGTAGCCTGTGGCTCCATATCTTGGTTAGTCGTTCTATTTCGTCCAATTTACAGGAGTAGTTTGTCATCATCTTTCGAAGATCAGTGTCGAAATTAATGCCCAGAAAGTTGAAAGTTTTTGAGTAGGATAATTATAAATCATGGCACATGGTTGATTCACAGTTTGCTCTTGATCCTATCCATGCCGCCTGACATTTCTCCGGGTTAATACGCAGTCCCGAAACCCGAGCATATAGGTCAAGTATTGAGTAGGCCTCACGAATGCTACTTTCATTGCCATCAAGTATAAACGTTGTGTCGTCCGCGTATTGTGATATTTTATACTCTGAACCACCGAGGACTATTCCTTTAATTTTATCATTTTGTCTTACCAACAATGCTAACACCTCTGCGCAGAGGAGAAAAATATATGGGGATATGGGATCACCTTGTCGACAGCTACACCCTAATTTGACAGCCATTTCATCGCCGCGATTGCATTGTTTTCTGTCCTTGTCACTCTATTCGTCCCCTATACTCTTTTACACAAACTAGTATATATCGGATGGAGGATTAATGGGTTCTGGTGTCGCCGGTGAGGGATATTGTAGAAAAACTTACTTCACAAGATCGAAAAATGAGCATTTTTTTAAATCTCTGTAAAAAAAATTGCTCAAAGCGGATTTTTAGATATGTTGTATATATAGAGGATATATTCCTCTTCAAAATGGAATACAAACCAACTTAGTCCAAATTTTTTCTAGGTCAAACCTTTTATCGACCAGACTACACCACGAACAGATGGGCCGGTATTATATTTATTTCCGGGCCGGATTTTTGGCCCAGTCCGCCTCTGCCCCCATAGCTCAAAACCGTACAATAAGAACCCCACATAGCTCACAACCGTACAATAAGAACCCCCATAGCTCACAACCGTACAATAAGAACCCCCATAGCTCACAA
The DNA here is from genome assembly GCA_032622095.1 of Siphonodentalium dalli. Classification (NCBI taxonomy): domain Eukaryota; kingdom Metazoa; phylum Mollusca; class Scaphopoda; order Gadilida; family Siphonodentaliidae; genus Siphonodentalium; species Siphonodentalium dalli. The sequence continues at coordinate 137,918,248 of CP136062.1, read as the reverse complement.
CCGTACAATAAGAACCCCCATAGCTCACAACCGTACAATAAAATCGATTGGACTAGATAGAACCCCCGTAGCTCACAACCGTACAATAAAATCGGTTGGACTAGATAGTCAAACAGTTTCAAAGACAAATCGACAGATAAATGAAGACTGCACACTCAAAAAGTAGCGCATACATTGCTGTTGCAGCTTTTGTCCGAGTTTTCTTGACTCACGCTGCACGACAAAATCTGGCGTTAAAGAACAAATCAATACCAAGGTATGTAAATTCGTCAACAATTTCAAGCTCGTTATCGTTGAAGATGAACTTTGAGGGCGTGTGGAGACGTTTATTTCCGAAAACCATAACCTTTGTCTTTTGCGCGTTGATGGTAAGTTATGGTCTGCAAACGCATCAAGAAGTCGCTGCATATCCCCATAGGGTTAATTTCAGGAAACAACCAATCTGTTTAAAGGTTTGATCATTCAAATACTTGATTCCTTACACAGCGCAACTTTCTAAAAAAAAAACATCAAGATAATTCAAATACATTGAAAAGAGTAAAGGTGACAGGTTTCTCCTCGTTTGATGCCTATATATTATATGGAAAATACTCATCTTACGTCACCTTTCAATACACAAGATTTAGTTGCTTGATACATGTTACGAATACTATTAAAAATCCTACCGTTTATGCCATTTCTTAAACGTCTTACCCACATGCAGGCCCCATCTCCAAACAGTATCAAACGATTTTTGGAAATCTATAAATGAGCAATAAAGTTTTCTCCCATTCCGCAAATATATTTCTGTCTAACTGTACACGATAAAGATGTTGTCTAATTTAGATCTACCTTTCCGAATACCGGATTGATTATCTTAAGTATGTGGTTTTCTTCTACGTAACTGCTAAGTCTGTTGTTGATAATACCAGTAAATAACTTACCCATACAACGCAGTAAAGTTATGACCCCATACGAGTCGGGACATAATATGTCGCCCTTATTTTGAAATAAGGGCTTAATCATACCGGTTGTCCAGACATCAGGGAAAAATCCAGTATCAAGAATCAAATTAAACAACCTAGCTATAGTATAAAATGGCAGTAATATATTAAGTGTGGATTTAATGTAACTGTTGTTCACGTTATCGAGACCTGCAGCCTTGTTTCATTTCATAGTCCCGACAACAGCAGATATCTCTTCTGAACTAATTGGTATGTTAGGGTGGTCTGTGCGTTCCAATTCTTCCATACTGCCAATCAAACTACTCAAATCGGTTTCCATGTCTGAATCATTCAAGGATTTAAAGTATGGTACCGGTATTTAAACTGATCGGGTCATCAATTTGCTGAACATTATACTTTGAGAATCTTTTGAACCCTATTCTAAAATGTATTTGTCGACTTCTTGGGAATTTCCATCAACTCCTTATTACATTTTGTGAGCATTAAAGTTAGTGCATTAAATATATATGTAATTGAGCGTGATATTTTGTCCAGAAAATTATTATTTTTAATCACAATGAACAGTAACAAATCATTCCGAAACATCACACAACTGCTATATATAATGACTTCCTATGTAAGTTCCTACACAGTGATGAAAAGCAAATATTCGACAACTAGACCAGCAGCCATCTCGGACTAGACTATAGCTTTTAATTATGGTCGGTCGGGCCAAATACTAGTAAATAGCTGAATTAGCGGTGACGAGTTAAGCCACTGCAATTCAATTAAATTTATTATTATAAACTCATCGTCTAATTTGACATTCATGAGTACTACATGTATATTGTCCTCATTTACAAATGAATGAATAATATAAATACATATCAAATATGGGGGAATACAAGGAAGAAACTTCTCTCTATCTCCAGCCTCTCTCTATGACCACTCGTCTTGTAGTAGGACCATGAAAAGTGGACCATGGACTAAGCCGAACACACACACACGTCGATGTCTCACGTAATACGGCCGCCCTAGTATACCACCATGACTCACCCACCACAAGTATAGGGGAAGCCGCCCACCGATCGCAAACATGCAGAGCTGCCACATTAGGGGATTTCTTACCCCTCAGACCCTCACAGTGGGAAGGTGGATATAATTATTCTACCCGGGTTCACATGGACCGACGCGTATGTGTACATACATGGACTATACATATTAAAGACATATTATGGACTTGTTCGGTTACGTGAAACTGATAAGTTAGTATTCAGGCACCATACCAACTGGGGGAATGAACCATTCTACTAACATAGCCGAAAAATCTGAAGCAAATAGACCGTACCACTCCAAAGAAAACTTAGTCCGAACTACGCTCAAATGTAAATATTTACTTCTACATTCGGGACGCAACTATCGGCGATAAACATACGAAAATGAGTTCGCCACCGAGAGTCACTGCATGCATTTCATTAATATATAAGAATGACGATGTGTGTTGTCAATTTGGATATCATATATGTAAAATGTAACCACGTTGAGGAAGATTATTCAACATTTCTATTTGATCACCCTACTGGAGTATTTCACATCACTTTAATACTTCAGAATTTTGCATTGCGAATCGTTACAACCTAAATCTGACAAACCACGTCTTTTGTCACAAAGAACCGCGATATACACCTTCACATAATCAACGTAACGACTGACACTCGACGTGTTCCGGTCCGGGAACAATAGGTAGATAAACATACCAAATGCTTATACATGTGCGATATATTCTCTGAAAAGATTGGCATACCCGTACATTTTATGTATCAGCTGTTTTCAACAATGAACGGCACAACAACTTCGGTAAATTACAAGGTCTAATTTGAGACTCTAGAAGATTATATGCAACTCCTTACTGACGTCATGCAGTTTCCTACACTTCGCGATGGCATCTCATTCCGTTCAGATTTTCTTTCCGTTAATATGAAAACATAAAATGAAGAAACCCCATCGATCAGCATAATTAAAATAATACTCAATAAAAACGTGCACATGTTGCTAATGAGCGATAAGTCAATTGGACAAGCATCACTTATACTTCCATAAAACTGTAAAAAGATTTCAGTTAGCCATATTGATCGAAAATCAAATATACATTTACAAGCAGTGACCAGTTGGCGTTTCCAATTAAAAATGCTTGTCTGTAACTTTACTATATTTAATGACGATAACCGGTGAGCTTTGAAGGTTTTGTGTACAACGGACTCGGGATCCTAAACGGCCATGAATGATCTCAGTTGCATACTTTTCTTAGCTCTTCCTTGTTTTGTGCACATGGATACTACCCAGAGTGAACGCACACCGTCATCACAAGCTATCACCGACTCAGGTATAGTGACTTCACCTAATACGCACACGTTTGACTACCAAAATATATCTAATCGGGGTTCACGATGGCTATTGACATATTGGCTCTTTAAAACACTTCTTCAATTATCGCCGTTATTTCGTTAATATTAATTTCCTATTTCTATATTTCGCTGCATTTTTATTCTGCTATTTTGCTGTATTTCCTATTTCGCTTTTTCGTTGTCTATATATTTTGGAACTTCTGTCTGTCTAGCTCTCTGTCTGTATGTATGTATGTATGTATGTATGTATGTATGTTATAGACTAGAAAACTACTCGACCGCGATCCGACTCAAATTTGGTATGCAGGCCTACTTTGATCCCGGGAACAATATGGGCGGGTCCAATTTTAATGTGCGACCGTGTCCTTGACCTCGCTCATATATGCATGTTTCTGGACCGATCGAACAATAGTTGTTTTTATTTCTCCTGATACTTTTCAACATTGTTCGCTCAGTATTGTTCAACGTTGTCACTTTGAATTAGTTCCCCATCAGACTCAATTTTGCAACGTCCACAAACAAGTCCAGACACTGTATATTCTGCACAGACGGAGGCGATCACAAAGAAGTCCCTAAATAGCCCGGACGAAGTCGGTCACATTAACTAGTATCCTACATTATGATATTCGATCGAACATCACGTGCCACCTGTGGTCCTGATTATATGCCAGTAGCCATGTAATAGTGAACCACGATTACATATTGTTTGCTAAGTAATCCTTGGCGTATTGGCTGAGTGAGTTATTTATCATTTACTGTTTCGGGGGACTGATGGTTTATGGCAACACAACGACAGCTCCTCACAGAGAATCCCACTGATTGTCCCCCGAGAAAAAAAATCGGGGGACTATAGACATCAGCGGTGTCCGTCCGACCATCCGTCTGTCACAGGAACTTGTATTGACATTTGCATGATTGAGTTAACTTATTTGTATAATGCCTTGGAATTGAATGGTTATAACTGACAACATCATATCATTCACATGCAGTGAACTTGGTTGGAGTTTTATTTTATAGATATAATAGGCTTTTAATTCCCCCACCCTGGATAATAAGCTATAACGAGGCAAACGCAAATGTACCATGCATAATGGCTGAGTATAAAGCATTACTTAGTCATTTGGAAACCATCATTCTTGTTCATTTTGAGGACCGTGTACTGCCGATTGGTAGTTATAGATAGTGTATAATTACGCACTCTCGATCATTCGCCCACCGAACACAAACCTTGAGCATATACCATTGCCAATGCTCAAATGATCTTATATTTGCGAAGGTGACCAGAAAACAACATACCATTATAACATTCCCTGACACACATGCAGAACTATCAGCTTTATATTGTTTGGAAATATGAAATAACATTATAGTACCTATACTCCCAATTATCGGCCGCATATATACTCCTATATATATGTATATACCGGTACAGTATAGCGAAACGACGCACGCATTATATGTGGTATAATTATGTTAAACAAATACAAATAAATTAGTATTTCTGTGAGCCGACCCATGAAACTGGCATTAATTAAATGTTCTTAATAAACAAAAGATCGGTCAGGGTTACGAAGAGGGAAAATCATCCGTGAAATGCAATTTATTCTCAGTTGAGAGCAATCAACCAGAAAACAATTAGGGAGTTATAACGATAAATTATGTAGTTTTCACATATATGATTAAAAAAGTCAAATTCTTTTTTAAATTCATTTTTGACTATTTTTAACGGCCCGAATGGCTTAAATATATTGGATAGGCATTATATATATAGGACAAGAACATTCTATACTTATATTTCGACATTTGAATGTGTCAATTTCTCTAGGCATACAATTTCTATTCTAAACCAATTATAAAGTTTTAATCATACATATAAATTGTTTTATGTATTTGGTGTGAATCCGATTAGCTCAACATAACCGAATACAAATCTCATATTAGCGAAGAAAGATCATAGGATATCTGAAAAAATAGTGCTAACAGCGTGGGTTATGGATCGCCATTTTTAAGACGAGGTCGGTCATTGACACGAAGGCACACAAATGCCTTTCAATGGAAGGCAGAACTGGCAACCATGCAGATATATCTGATGAAGCGACACTAAAATGTCCTTGTGATATTTCGGTTGAGCGGAATAAATCAGTGATGCGTCACTCCAAAAACATACTTTATAATAGACAGTTTAGATAATCTACAAAAGGACTATCTCGTATATGGTCAATTTGCAATTGAGTGGAACTTTATAGTATGATAAGATAAGATAAGATAAGATTTAATGCAAAATACACCCAATGGCCAGTTGCATATACGTTCTCGTGAATTTACTGCCATAATATCTCAGGTATACTTGCTTTTGTTAGATATATCAATATTGTCTCGAGTGTGTACTCCAAACAAATTTAGAATGAATCGCATGGTAAATTTGCAGAAACTGTTGAATGGATCGAACTCTATATAATGTGAATATATTTCGCGTGGTAAATTTGCAATTGAGTAGAACTCTATTATAAAATATGTAGATACATGTAATAAATTTAGAATGAATCGCGTTGTAAATTTGCAGTTGAGTGGAACTCAATAAAATGTGTATATAACAAATTTAGAATGAATCAGGCACTTGCTCAGTCATCATCATCATCATCATCATTTATTTATTCTCAAATCACCATATGGTATAATTGAGTGGATATATATATACATGTACATAAATCAATTGAACAGTATAGTATGTATATGAAAAGAACACATTCGTGGGTGGGCGTAGGTACGGTATACGTGTAAGCATGGAGAGGGTGGGGGTAAAATAATCTCACGTGTTATCATTGGCATACTATATATGTGTATGTGGAGGGGGTCCATTGAATATAGACTATATATATATACTTGGCAAAATAGGGGTGGGGCCTGGGTCGGGGGTACTATGGGGGTGGTGTATATGTAACTAGAGTCGTTAGGCGATGTTGTTTGCCACATGAGGTTCCATTAAACGTAGGGCGTCGCGGATGAATATGCTTAGATTAGTCAGTGCATGTGAGCTCTATTCTAAGCGGGACGCACATGTATTGTTTTGGTACGTTCGTCTGCCCATTACTTCATATATAACGTTTCCGGATAACCTTAGTTATACTGAACTATAAATGGAATGAAATATGCCATGTACGCTCAATATCACCAACATAGAGGTCAAGTTCAAATTTGGGATTCACTTTTACCAGACTTACAACCCTTTGTTCAGATTGGGCTGAGTGTTCGTTTCCGGATGATTAACTTTAGTATAATGAAATTTGGTATACACGTCTACAATCAAAGAAATACGTAACACATTGAAGTAATAAAAAAATATAACTTTTACCATGGTGTTTGGGTCACAAACAACAGCCATGTGCACGGCATGGAACGGAAAATAGCGTTCCGTGTATATTCTATTCATGATATCGTAGAAATAAAGAGCGTTTGTTGAACTTTGGTGCGAAAAATTGAAAACAGCTGGAAAATGGCTGTGACAATGGCAGCTATTTTTCAGAGCATACTGGAGACGGTATATCAATATCTCGTGCATTTGTTAACTTATATACGTCCTTCCAAAATTAAGCAGACAAAAGTTGTAAGCGCGAATGGGTTATGTCAGTTATTAATCACTGCTATATCCAATGGCAATTTATTGGCAGTCCCGGGGCCAATATATACTTTATATATCAAAATAGGTACCATCCTAGTTAAAATGCGTCCATTGTTCATGAACCTTGAAACGATCATGTCTTATCGAATTGGCTATGTCAGAATGGCACAGTTGGATCGACTCTTATCGGGCCAACGGCAAATATTTGTGGTTGGGATTTCCTTACAAATCCTATATATATCAAACCCTATAGTTATATAGGCCCAATATAAGATTATTATTATGTTTTCAATTATTTTTATAAAATTTTCAATGTCTTAGAACTGGTTAATTTCTCAGGCAATTAAGTATTGTGTTAAATGCAAGCTTATATGCTCTTACAAAATTATTTGAATCTTACAAATATAATACAATAGCGGATGTATATTGTATAACCCGGCGTTGCACGGGTAAAGTGTGGCAAAATTAAAATAGAAACAGTTACAATAAATTCATAAATAGGAACAGTTGTTTGCTAAACGGCTTTTTCTTTGCTTTCGCTCCTCGATAGTTTCTATGTCCCGTGCATGTTCATGAAGCCCGAAGATTACTCAGTCGATGATCACTATCTTCACTTGCTTCATGAGTTCTCCGTGCTCGCACTGCTCTTGCTATTTGAATATCTTTTTAGCAGGCATCTCGAAAGAATACCAAGATTACGCACAGAGGTGACAGAGCGTGTCTATATATACAGCTAAAATATAAAGAGCAAACTTGTCGTTCTCTGCCCCAATAAGGTCAAACATAAAGAGCGTTTGTGTAATTTGTGTTCTATATGTGACTCCGCACAGACACAGAGCGCACAAGCCGTTGTTTGTCCCAATAAGGTAAATATAAAGAGCGTTAATCATGTAGTTTGTATTGCGATATATAATGCAGAATTGACGTAATATGGCTGCGGACACACGTATCACAGTAGCGAGGGCATAGTAGGTGTGACAATTATATATGGTGGAGTTTGGTGACAATTAGTTGTCATAATTAATATGCCATAGCTAGCCATGTCGCCCGCTGCATATTCGCACAATGAGTCCTCCAAAGTTCGTTATAATCAGCATTTTTCTTGTTTTTGGACCTTGTATAGTTCGCCAATAGTTCCGACATAGCTGCATTGGCCCGCATTGGCCCGCATGGTAATATTAGCAGAGTTATGCGGAGAACTAAACGTCGCAAAATAAAAACCGCAATTGGGGAACTGTCTTAATACGCATGAAATTAATATAAGTGGATAAATATGAATTGAGATCATATCAACAAAACGTACTGCATGCATGGTATGTGAGTGAATGAGGGGTTTCCACGGTCAAACACAATTCTGGACGATCGATCGTGCAATTATATATATATATCGTAGAGAATACAACGTAGCAAAACGTAATGAGTAGAGATCAACCTTGCACGGTGAAACGCAATGGGTTAATTGGTCGAGTCGACTCGTTGTGCGGAAACTCAGCGCGCAACATGGCAAGCTATATGGCACAGAAATATGACGACCAATTGTCACCAAACTCCGCCATAATAAATTGTCACACCTACTATGCCATCGCTACTGTGATACGTGTGTCCGCTGCCATTGTCAAAAGGCGACGCCTTGCAGATTCCGGACCGAGACCATGTTACTCAGAGAGTCGAAATACGTATCATGCATATTTCATCGCAATTGATGCAGAAATGTGGACGGTTATAAGGAACACACATACATGTATATATTAGATTAGCGGATGTACCCGCGGCGTTACACGGGCAAAGTGTGACAAAATTAAAATTGAAACAGTTAAAATAAATTGGGAAATATACTATTAAAGAACGTTTATTGTTACGGTATTTTTCTGATAAGGTGAAAAAAAGGTGATGGCGGGCGTAGTCGAGAACCAGCCATGTTACTCGGCCGAAATACACTAGCACTCCAAATTCCAGTGAGATCCGCCCAATAGTTTAAGAGAACCGCGATGCCAGTGCGGATATGACGTCAAAAACGCGACGTTTTAGGAGTCATGACCCAGCCCATGTTACAAACAGAGACTTGTATAAAAAGAAATCCTAACAATGGGATGTTTTGTTTGATACAAGTCCCTGTGATGTTACCAGGAAGGCCAATATACATGATCGTAACAAATTTTAGTGCGATCGGTTCAGGAGAAACCGTTTTGTCCGTGTGGATATGACGTCATAGCGTCAAAATATGACGCCGATTGGAGTCCAGAACAAACACATGTTATCCGGTGAGCCGACCCTTATGAAAAAAACACTGGTAAAAGCCAGGTAAACCACGGTTTATATGGCCCTACTCTGGTAAAATATATGTTGTAAAGTCAGGAAAGCAATGATATAATGTAAAGTCCACGACATTGTGTCTGCATATGCGTATTCTGTGTACATAAATCGACCTAGCTATTTTGATCTCCGAAACTTAACAAAAGTGCATAATACATATAGTTGTTTGTCAAATTTCGAGTTTTAATTTCACTTACGAAACCACGCCATGTATATTACACATAGAAAATTAACCAAAAATAACCAGGTAAACAACTTTCAACTTTTCTGGCATGTATGCAGTCTATTGTGTTGTTGCATTGTTGGGCCGCGTGTGTATTTGTGACTAATATAGCCAGAAATATGTTTTTGTTTAGACATGAATCGAGTTAACATGCCTTTGCGTGAACATAGAGGTTACAGTGGTGTAAATGTTTTCCCATAGGCATCATTGCAAACGTTTCAGTGTATACTGTTTACAATATAATTCCCTGGTCCGGCGTTTTTTTTTTAATCTGAAAAATTGACATTGGCGGTAACGTTCTATGCAAATAAATCATATCCAACAGGCAGGGAATGCGCCTTTAAATCTTTGGTTTTTAAAACTAGTGTCAGCACCGTACTAGCAATTTTTTTTTAAACCACACCACACAATTAAAACTTACTACAAAGGGTTAAATCCTGTGTCAATATCTATTTTACCTACGGGAATTTATAGGGTAGATGTGTATTGTATTTGTTATGCCAGAAAACACACAGGCTAATCACCAATCTGGACCCATTGTCTATTTTAATATCTCCTATATATCCCCACATCCGCTCAAGAGCGCTCCAATCCATATTTACACCACTGTAACCTAGACCAAACTGCATGATGGCGGTGAAGGGGGTGGTGTGATTATGCTGATGATGATGATGATTATTATGGTGGTGGTGGTGGTGGTTTTGATGATGATGATGATGATGATGATGATGCTGATGGTGGTAATGATGATTATGGTGGTGATGATGATGTTGATGATGATGACCCTGCTGTGGTAATGGCGATGGTAATGTTGTTGTTGTTGCTGTTGTTGTTGTTGATGATGATGATGATTATTATGGTGGTGGTGGTGGTTTTGATGATGATGATGATGATGATGCTGATGGTGGTGATGATGATTATGGTGGTGATGATGATGATGTTGATGATGATGACCCTGCTGTGGTACTGGCGGTGGTAATGTTGTTGTTGTTGTTGTTGATGATGATGATGATGATGATGATGATGGTGGTGGTTTGATGACGATGATGCTTACACTCATTATTTTATCTTTAGAATCGGCTGTAATGGACGACTGGCATACAAAAGAAGACAACAACGTTATGATTAATAGATGGAAGTATTGGTTCAAACAATTTGACCTCAATAAAGATGGGGTCGTCACTTTGGAAGAACAAAACAATTCATCATGCATCAGACAAATCAGAGCAATGGGCAAGTCCAGACGGCATGCCAAACAGTACTGTGGAGACATGTTCCTTTATCTGAAAGGCGATGTTCTTGATAGACAAACCAGCGAAACATTTGAAATGTTTATCGATTATTTGTTGGATATAGAAGAACATGACGTTAACTATTTCTTCGAAATAGCAATGTCGGCGAGAGTTAGTGCCCTCGATTTAAACAGAGATGGGTACATTGTTCACCCCGATGAGTGGAACTTATCACTATTTGGCTTTAGACTTGATGGCTATCATATTATAACTACGGAGGAGTTGGTTAAGGCTTATGTGGACTATTACACCGATATTCATACTCAGACGATCATCGTTTGAGTCGTGCAGGCCACAGGTGTCACAGGTGTATTTTGTCCATGACAATGTACATATATATGGCATTGGATGCAATGAACCCTTGATAGTGGGACGCCTCGACAAGAGGTTGTCCGTGATTTTACATTTATTTGAAAATTACTGCAATGTCTAAGGGTCAGACGCAAGTTTTGCCAAAATTTCTTTGTATTTCTCAATGGATTTTCTGAGTGAAATTTGGTACAAACGATTATTGTGACACAATATTGAAGATCCATCGAACCATTGTATTACCTTATTTAATTCACTTTATGGCATGAACAATATTTTAAATTGTACTGTTTTCAGGTACCAAGAACTTCTGTACAATAGATGTTTTTTCAAAAGTGCAGTTGATATATCGATGATATTATGTCTGAAGATCGTAAGAGGAGACTTAATTATGCTTGATTCGTTTAGAAAGCCAACTAGCCATAAATAATGTTCTATATTTGAGAAAGTTCATGTAATGCCTGTTGATTAGTGAAACAATCGGCTGAGATGAGTTCTGGGTCATGGGTTCAAACCAAGTTAAAGCTGACCACCATATATCTCTTAACAATGTGGCCTAATTTCAGTTGATCCTCCGTCACTAACTCGCGGCCATAATCGATCCACCAGGTTCGGTTCCGTGGTTTTAGTGCTACAGGACAACGTTCTGGAGTAGCATTTCCATATATGGAAGTCGTGAATATTCAAAAGCTCCATATATGGAAATTCTACTCCAGATGTTTGACCTGTAGCACTAAAACCACGGAACCGGGGCTGGATGTTGTTTGACTTTCTGGGAAATATATAATCCAGGGCTGATTAAAGACACCCTGTCATATTTAGCACCCACGGTTTACTATTTCTTCGGCTTCAGGTATAAAATATATTTGATTTGAGTCGAGGAACCTACATAAAGACATATTATGTACTTAACGACATATTATTTACTTGACATCGCCGAAAATTTGAAGCAAATCGACCATCACACTCCAAAGAAAACATCGTTTGAACAACGCTAAATTGTAAATATTTACTACTTGATTCGGGACGCGATAAAATAACGAAAACGATTTCGCCATCGAGAGTCACTGCATTAATTAATACATAAGAATGACTGTGTGTGTTGTCTATTTGGATGTAATAATTCTAAAAATTACTACATTGAACAAGATTATTCTCAATTCCTATATTTGATCACCATACCGGGGTGTTTCACATCACTTTAAGCTCAAGAGTTGTTAGATTTCGATTTTTGAAATATAATTAATTTTGACACCTCAAATATTTGTCAGCCAAGCAAAAATATACCGGAAAATATATACGAACATGATCGGACGCCGTAACGATCGAGAGTTCGCAAGGTCATGATGGTTCGCGGATGGCTGTGGTGGATATGAAATGATTATCGGAATAAAAGATGACCAAATTATCGCCAGAAACATCACAATTGACAGTGTCTTGTTATATGCATGCGGATACAAAGGTAAACTTATTCCCGATTCAGTAATTATGTTTTATTCATGAAAATAGACAAGTCATTAACAACACGTCCTTCACACGTGAAAGAAGTAATTTATTAACATCTACGATGAAACGTGCTGTGAAATTCCATATATGTAATTCGATGTGGAGAAAACTAATATGTTTCAAAAATCGAAATCTAATAACTATGTGCGTTGAACGGTGGGTTTCTCGACTAAAATTAAATATTGATCACCACAGAAGCCGAAGAAACAGTAACCAAGGGATACTACAATAGATAGTCCAATCAGAGGGACTTCATGGTGATTCAACCGATAACAACGCAACACTGTTAAGAGCGTTGCGTTGTTATTGGTTGTAATTTAGGGTTTAACGAGCTTTGCTGGTAACAATCTTGTGTACAGGTAAATGGCGTGGGGACCGCTATATTTAATAGAGACCTTTCGCAAAACTCACGTTTACGATTACGGATACGGATAGGGTACTACGTCACCAACCGTTGTGTACTTTCTAATCGTTCTCGTATTTTACTATCCGTAATAACGTTTACGATTTCATGGTTTCTAATAAGCTCAAATAACACCTGAAATTTATTTTCTGCAATATATCACTTTACTCCGTTCGAGGCTGTATATGTATATCATGTAAACCATACAGCTGTATTGAGCTACAACCTCAATATGCTAGTTTAGATTGTCAATCACTGATGTACTCGTCGTCGTGAATCACGAGCTTCCCGCGAAATAAGATCGCTATTCACAACGGATAGCCATCGCTGGCTGCGACACAAAACTTTACAGTAAGAGGAGTGCATTATGAAACCAGTCGCCAAAAATACAGTATATAGTGTGCGATGCATGCGGAGTTTTGAGTGATTAGTACACAATATATAGTGAAATTCAACAATTATTTAATTCAACAACCCATGGTGGTGTCCTAACGTGTGCAGTTATAGAATGCCCCAGGAGAGCCTAAAGAATGGCATAACCCTATTAATGAATAGTGAACGATTTTGTGTTCTCTTCCCCTTTCCCGAATTGAATAGTTCATTCAATTTAATAATATTCGATTTTCGGTAGAAGTTGGGTTTTATATGTCTTTCTCGTAGAGTCTGTAATGCAGGGCATTTTAAAAATACATGGAATTCATAACCGAGTACTAAGTTACATACAGTACTCTTTCTATCTAATCATGAAAAAGACTTTAGCCAAATGTGTTTTGGCCAAATTAAAACAAACTTTGGCCAAATTAAATAATCGTTTTCTGGTCGGTTCACAATTAATGACTAAAATATTTGTTTTAAACTTTATTTGTTATACTCAGAATGAAAACATAATTAAAACAACACAACATTCATTGGACGTTCTTATTTTCTGAACGCATAGACATATGTCTATATATGGCATGTTCATATAGTGCCAGCTAATTGGAGGCTGTACTTGCATATGTTTACAATACTCTCCTCTATCTGAATAATCAACATCGTTTCGCCATTGAGTTCGAAACTCTTCAATTAGTGTTTCATTAAATCCTATAAAGGAGTTACACGACAGAGGAGTTTGGTTGTCGACCCAGTTATCATTAAGATTCGCGGACTCGATAGTAGAGATTGGGAATACACATAGGTGTCCGCCGCTGAGCGAATTTATGCCACTATGATTTTCTTATAGGAAAATGCCTCTAGTTTCAGGATCTGGTTGGTGCACTAAGAAAATGTGGTCCAAAATAAAAAAAATTCATGCCTTTTCTATGAGTGCCCACCTCATTTTTAAAGCTATTTTCCGAAAATACTACAATTTTCACTGACCAGAAATCTATACGGAAAAGTATAACATATTTGGTGTTGTAGTGACCAGTAGCATACTGGCCATCTGATAAGCCCAATAACGTGAAAATATTTAGCCCATGTCACGTATAGTACCCTAATAACCTACCCCTACCCCGAAATATAAAAAAAATCGATATTTTGGGAATTCGGTGACATATGCTTCTACATTCTTGTTATAGTTACTCCAACGGAGTTTACTAAGTTTCTATAACTAATTGTTGTGGGTTTACGTTAAAATGTAGTATTTTGACATAAAGAGAATGTCAGAAATTAGTATTATTGGGTGAAAACAACATATTTTGGTTAATTTTGGGTGAAAATAGAATATTTTGGTATAATATGGATGTAATGCATTTGATTATATATAATACGAATTGACAGAAAGTAATGATATTACAGAGATTGATACATGTTGCATATGTATCGTAGAGTTGGTATCGTGCATGTATATGCACTAAATCAACATCACTACAATCGTCATCATCCGACATATATAGTCATCACTATCTTCTTCGTCTGTCCAAATATCAATATTGCTATCTTGCGATTCTTCGGTAATACTCTTCTCGTTCTGCCTGTACACTAAGTTTGAAATATCGTCAGGGAATGCCTTCGTTATCCATTTGATGCTACTGTCGTCTTCCCATCCATAGTCAGATGGATCCGGGGCGCATATTTTCGGAACTGATGCCAGGCGCCATATGCGTGAAACGTAGTTTGCCCTATATGTGTGCAGCTTCAAACTATAAACACATGGTGGTATCAATGACAAATCAACAACTTTGCCGTGATTCAAATACTTTTCCCAGAAGAGTTGCACTCGAGTTTGGTTGACCGTTACAGGGCGTCGTTTCCCATAGAGCTTAGATACATACTCTTCAATTATGTTCATTTCATAACATTCGGTAGACCATTGTGTTCCCAGTGTGGCGAAGGCCTCAATATACCGGTAATCTTTCAGTAATAGGTTGTAACACACCTGTTTGCCTTTCTTGAAGAATGCGGATACATAGTCGTTCCCTGTAAACGCATGAAGTCCAATAATAGATTGTCTTAATAAGGTATTCATAGAACTTTTGTTTAGGTTAACAATTATTCTGAATTTGCCACGACCAGTATCTAGATACACATCGTGGGTCAGATTGGTGCAATGTCCAAGCATAATGACCAATATGTCAGTGTCTCCTGATGGGGAACGACAATCACAGGTCCTGGATTGTTTCTGAGTGCATGGTTAACATGTAGGACAACTTTTGTGTCTGCCTCTTCCTGGTCCGAACACAGATCTTCAATTATCGTTGTGTCATCTCGAGTTACTAAATAACATAGATCTCTGATGGAAAAGTAGACAACCTGTCCCACGAGTAGCATATCCCGTTTCTCATTCCACACGTCCAGGATCAGATCTATCATTCTCTCCTTGTTTGTCCCGTTCGATAGAAACTTGGAGAAGTTCTCAGGAATTTTGACTTTTGCACTAGTAATAATATATTTTTCAGCAACCCCTCTATTTGACCGTTCACCCAGTTTGATGGTATGCTCTCTATATGTGTCCGCAATTACGTCAATTCGTTGATATCCCTGGGGAATTGAACTGATAATTTGCAGCGCCAATTCCTCAAAAGTTTTGGGTTTTTGGGGCAGTGTACGAATTAACGCCTTTAAGTCTATCACATAGGCCGATGTGTTATTTCGAGGCGGTAGTGTAGCGGAATCAACAATTTCACAGTTATCAGTTATTATTCCAATCAACTTACTCTTAGCTGTTTGTCTTCTCGTTCCGTCAGGATGTGCCAAAGCAATCGGTACTGGACCAAGGCAGTACGATAACACTTTATCGACATCGACAGATTCTTTTTTTTAGATGACTGGACGCTAACAAACTACCTAGAATGTTTCGTTCAATTGTCAATTCCTTTACTTTCCCTTGGGCCGAAACGGAAACTTTCTTGTTGCAATCTTGGAATGAGAAAACGCGTGTTCTCGAAATAGGACTGAACAGTTCAATCTCAGAACTTTCTATGCGTTTTTGAACAAACTCTGTTGTCTGCAATTGTCCATATGCAATTACATGTAATTGAGAATAAACTCAATTACCAATTACATGCAATTACTTGAAAAAATGTAATTAATTACAGTCAATTAAAATTACAAATTACAATTACCCCATCCCTGATGCAGTATTCCATCTGCCACATCAGCTTTGACAGGAGCTCCAGACGACAGATCGTACAGATTCATCTTGTCCAATTCGGCATCAAAAGGGTTGACAAATTCATTTCGCAGAACATTCAAGATTGATTGGACTCGATCCTCCGATTTTTTAATCATGCTCTGTCTACAGGTCGGATGTATATTGTCGGAGGAGATGCTCATACCCACAATTTCGAATAACATCTCTTTGAACTTCGCCACTTGTGGTCTATTTAAAACCCACTTGTTATAATTGCCACGATTCCATGCGAACTGTTTGATACCACCTGGTATTTTCGCATGTCGATTGTATGTCTGTTCACCAGAATGGTCAACTGCTTGTCTACCTGACTTAATCCCCCCACGGCATACAGACAATCCCTTCTCCTCTATCACAGTCCTCGCTTGCGGATTCGTGTATTCTAACGTCTTCAAACAATGTGCATAATATGCGCCATATCTCCCGTAGTTTGGTTTGTTGTACGCAAAGAAATATGGAAGTGCAGATTCCCAGCAGTGAAGTCTTAAATCATAATCATTCTCTTGCACTGCACAATGTAGCATTTGCAATATGTCAATCACATCGAGGTACATTAACCAGAACTTGGCTGTCTTGCCTAAAGCTACATTTCGAATTGTTGTTTTGTATGCTTCGTACATTTCCCAGACCTGCGAGAACTCGTCAGTGTCTGTCATGATCAGCTTACATGCAGTTGCCGGTGATTTGGATTCAAACAGATCACATAGTAACTTAGGAATAGTTATTGGTTCACCGTCATCGGTTTGAAAGACAATGTCCTCGAAACCACTCGCTGAAACCATCATACCAATAATACCGAACATTTCCTGCATCAAATGAAAGTCACCTAAATGGACGATGACATTACTGAATTCCTTCGGATATTTCCAGATCATCTGAAATGTTTTTGCTGCTGCTCCAACGTCGAGTGTGATATGAACACTGGGCATGTTCGCTTGTTGGGCTAACTTTTGTGCCATTTGTAGATATTCGGCAACGGTTTCGTATTCCGATATTGGTTTGTGAATGGGTGGCAGGTATGTGATCATTGTTTTTGTGGGCACATTTTCTTCTGAAACTGACGAAATCCAACCACCAAACCTAGGAATCGTTTGCCTTTTGTCATGTTGCTCTCTGCCCATCTTCCATGCCATTAGCTTCTTTTTTGCCTGATCCACCGGTGGTCTACAACATCCAATCGGTTTAGGTGTTTTAGGTGGTCCCCGTTTTGGATTAACACGGCGGCGTTCCAGTTCTGTGTCCACCGAGACACACATCGACCTTCGTTTCGGTCTCGGTAGTACAATCTCCGATGTTCTTGGCACGGTGTCGTCGGAACATTCTTGATAAGCAACGGCATGGGTACTGTGGATAGTGTCATGACCAGTGACTGTTTCGACATTATAATCGAAGTTATCAACCCAGAAATGTGTCAGTACTGTCACAGAATCATATGCGGGCTGCAGAGGCCACATCTGAGGACGTTCGAAGAACTGCTGAGACTGCTCGGCCAAACTAGTCTCATTTTGACACACTGTATCATAGTTAATTGAGTGGCCCAATTTCGATAGGATTTGTATTGGAGCCTTTTGTCCAGACATGTTATGTATCACAACACCTAGCATAGTGTGCTTTTCTGTTAAGAAGGCGCCACGAGAAACTCCGAAGATCTTCAGCAATCGATTTAGCAACGGTTTGAATCTTCTTGGTTGTGCGTGATTTGCGCCAACTATGCGACTTCAGAATGTTCTCAATGAAACACGTTACCATGCTAGGGGGTTTTCTGCTCTTGACAGCCAGCGACTCAGCACAGGGGGGCCACGAATGATCGGGTGTTTGGTCAAGAAACTCCTCCATATTCCTACGAATAATATTGGCCGCCTGATCAACAACGTCATCGTCGTCTATTTTAAATACCTCTTTTGTATTTTCTGTGAGAGTCCGACTACTCATAACTATCTGTGATTTATTTGTCTGAACAGTTACGAATAATATAGCATTACCATATTTCGTTTGTATTCGTTGTTTATACCGATAGCGATAGCGTCTATCTGCAACATCAACTGTATAACACATCATACCAGTCAAAACATTCATAGATACACTACGAAGTTGCTGCAAGACATACATGTCGATAAAATCGCACACGTCGGTGAAATTTTCACTCTCAATTGTAGTCATTCCGTCGTCATCAACAACACCGTTATCGGGATCATTGTCACCAGGACGAGCAGGCCAACATATCCTCGTATAGACACTGTAGCAACTGTCGTGTTTTCGAAATTCCTTTGCGATTAAGTCATCGGTGCCGATTCTGGTCAACATCGTGTCGTCATTTCTCAAAGTAGCAGCCTGTTTAAGTCTGCTAGATGCAGTTTCAGTGAGAATTTTGGTTGGATGTTCCCTCTTTTGTTTGAGTTTAATAACTACTTTCCCACATATACCACATGATTCGGGAAACATGCCTCGTCCATCACTCCCACTTGCATGCTGCCTTGGAGTGTGACACACGCCATCATTATCAGAACTGGTTGCTGCACTAGGATTTACATTTCGGCAGTGTGTAAATTTCTTATAGCACTGACTGTGATATCCATGTTTGCAAGGGTCGTATTCTGCAGGAATTGTGTCACATTGTTCACTGTGTCCATTTTTTGCAGCGAATGCACGCAATTTGTCCCTGCATTCTATCAGTTTAGTATAACTGCCATCATTTAACAGGGTGATATGTGCGCCCTCGGTGTGCAATGCTGGGTAATGTATTACACATATTGGGACGTCTTCGGTGCGTTTGCGCTTTCGTGACATTCCTGTCGTGATCCAATTTGCAAATGGGTTAACTTAAAGTGTGTGTCGAAGCGAAACGATGTGCAAAGCGGACAGCAACCCTGTCCTATTCCATATACAAATATGATGCTAGGTGCGAAGCGATAACCGTGGACCGAACTAGATGAGAGCTCTGGCACGCACACTTGCGATCAATGCATCCACAATTCAAACGACAAGAACAACACACATGTATAATAAAATACAAGCATATAAATAGCACGAATTCCACAGTGATCCTTTGTGTATGTTGTCACCGTAAGGTTTCGACAAAGGGCACTGTCCTATTCGCCTATACACGTACCAGATTATAGTACAAAGAACGAAGAACAACAACGAATAATAATCAAGAGAACAAGAGAAAAATAAGATAATGCTAAGGTGGAAAAACGATGCTCGCGCAACGATATCTAAAAGAGCTCTGGCGCGTGTATCTAACACTTGGTCGGTGCAGGGTATAACTTATAAAGAGCGTTATTTAATGGTCAGAAATTATAAAGAGCGTTTCGAAATTCAATTTAAGGCTGATATTCGACCATACAGTTATACACGTGTGTTGTGGGTATGTTCTATATAGCCATTCTAATTCCTACCTCACTTTTCCAAACTAATAATTTCCGCCTATTAAGGTACACACGTCAAGGGGAAGATCACAAAATGACAGAATAATATTATACTAAGACATTTCAACATATTAATAGTTATTCACTAATAACACATTTGGGGAATGATGAAGATATGTAGTTAAAATATCCATTTTCATGACGTTTTGCATTATTTTTCCGTATACTGAGCCATTCTAATTCCTACCTCACTTTTCCAAACTAATAATTTCCGCCTATTAAGGTACATACGTCAGTGGGGAAGATCACAATATGACAAGATAATATTATACTAAGACATTTCAACATATTAATAGTTATTCACTAATAACACATTTGGGGAATGATGAAGATATGTGTAGTTAAAATATCCATTTTCATGACGTTTTGCATTATTTTTTGCATATTATTGGCGGCCATCTTGGATTATGGTGATTTTTTTCCTATGAAATATTAAGCATAACTTAATAGAAAGAAAATGATATATGATACTACTTTGATTATCAATGTATTACGTCGCAATAAAACAAAAAATACACGAATGTGGTCGATATGCTAGAATTTGTGTTTTGGGGTAGGGGTAAGTTATTAGGGTACTATACGTGACATGGGCTAAATATATTCAAGTTATTGGGCTTATCAGATCGTCAGTATGCCATTGGTCACTACAACACCAAATATGTTATACTTTTTCCGTATATATGTCTGGTCAGAGAAAACGAAACGAGGTCACTTTGGTGAAAATAGTGCAGCGTCACTAAGAGTTAGGCGCCTCGTGGCGTCACCACGAATATCTTTTGTAAACATTTGAAGCACATTTCAGCTCTATCATACTAATTCATCTCCCATATCGCATATTGACTTCTTGGCATGATAAATTTCGTAATAAAATGAAGTTTACAAAATTGTAGTATTTTCGGAAAATAGCTTTAAAAATGAGGTGGGCACTCATAGAAAAGGCATGAATTTTTTTTATTTTGGACCACATTTTCTTAGTGCACCAACACCAGATCCTGAAACTAGAGGCATTTTCCTATAAGAAAATCATAGTGGCATAAATTCGCTCAGTGGCGGACACCTATGTGTATTCCCAATCTCTACTATAACCCCTGAAATGTGATTAGTATAACACGTGTACGCGTTTAGTTTTGTGCAATTGAAGCAGTAATTTATAAAGTACTGATGTTATCTATTATATATTTTTGGAAGATCTGTGTGTGTGTGTGTGAGGGTGTGTGTGTGAGAGAGACAGAGTGAGGGAGGGTGTGTGTGTCTGTGTGTTCGCGATGGACTCGAAAACGGCCTAGCCGATTTCGATGGAACTTGGTATGTGGGGGTACTTTCGGCCGGGAAGTGGCATAGACCTATTAATTTGCCCGTGCGACGTGACCTTGACCTTGAAATCGGGTCATGTCAAGGTCAAACGCCCGAATATCACGGGATTTTAATGAAAATTAGTGTCTAGGGATACTTTCGTATGGGGAGTCTCATAAGCCTATTCATTTGCCCGTGCGACGTGACCTTGAAATCCGGTCAATTCAAGGTCAAATCGCGAATTTTGATGGGATTTCCACGAAATTTGATACATAGCGTTACTTTTGTCCACTGATTGTTTTGGACGGGTCAAATCGTGACCCCGGCCTGACCTTGACCTTCAAAATGATCAATTCAAGGTCAAATCGGGTAAAACCCGATGGATTTCGACGGGTACTTTTATCGGGTACTTTTGTCCGGGCAGTGTTTTGGACGGATCAAATCGTGACCCCACCTGACCTTGACCTTCAAAATGGACAATTCAAGGTCAAATCGCGCAATTCGCCGAAAAGCAGAGGGGAAACAGCCCAGACGAAGTCGGGTCCACCTGCTAGTCTATTATATATTTTGGAAGATCTGTGTGTGATCGCGATGAACTTCGAAAACGGCCGACCCGATTTCGATGAAACTTGGTATTTGGGTGTACTTTCGGCCGGGAACGGACATAGGCATATTAATTTACCCGTGCGACGTGACCTTGACCTTCAAAACTCATATCTCGGGATCCGCAGTGCTAAATTCCGGCGTGATTGTCACCCGATGCAGGGAGGATAACTTTATATTCATACGTCGACGAACGTAAGCAATTTGCAGGCAATTACGCATGCAATTACGCATCGTGTATTTATCCCAAAATTATAACATTTACAATATATATTGTCAATTTGCAGGCTATTAAGAATCGTGTATATATCCCAAAATATATCATTTACAATTTCTGATATATAAATTTTGTTACAGCTGATATTCTTAGGTCTATTGTCGATAGATTTATTTTTTTGTATATTCACACCACGCATAGGTTCAAGTCGTTTACAGTTACCCCGCGGGTAAAAGTTCATATTTATGGTCTGGAATCTCATCCAAGAATCCATTTAGCTGAAATTGTTGCGAAATGGGTGATCTTTCATCGTAGCATAATTACGTTATTACGTTGAACGATATATATTGTTTGTGCTACCGGTGGCCCACAAGCCGTCAATGCCAACAACATCGACATTTTGTTTGTTCAACTTTGACGGCGAGAAATAATTAGTTATAATTAGTTAAAATTTACCACACAATGCTAATTTATCTTTACGTTGAAGCTTGATAATCAATGAGCGTGTGTATATGAGGCGCGTTTATATACTTGAGTGGAAATCAAATCGGGTAAAACTGGCGGATTTTTAAGGACGAAATTTGATACATAGGGTATCTCGGTATCCGCTGGGCCGATTTCCACCAGTGTTGGTGTTGGTGTTGGTGTTGGAAAACTGCCAGACGGATTTTGACGAAATGTGATACTTAGTGGTAATTTTTTCCAGGGAGAGTTTTGGACGGATCAAATCCAATTCGAGGTCAAATCGAGTAAAACCCGATGGATTTCGACTGGTACTTTTGTCAGGTACTTTTGTCCGGGCAGTGTTTTGGACGGATCAAATCGTGACCACACCTGACCCTGACCTTCAAAATGGACAATTCAAGGTCAAATCGCGCAATTCGCCGAAAAGCAGAGGGGACACAGCCCGGACGAAGTCGGGTCCACCTGCTAGTACCTATATATTTCTTTACAATCCGACACCAATATGAGATCATTATCTTCTTGATCTCAACAGAGAGTGGCCATCGACCTAACTCTCCGTAAACCATATCTCGGCGTGCTACTTTTCATACTCGTCAATGTTTAACAAAATCCAAGATGTACCGTTTCAATATCGCGACTATTTTCGAACCCCCATAGCTCACAACCGTACAATAAGAACCCACATAGCTCACAACCGTACAATAAGAACCCACATAGCTCACAACCGTACAATAAGAACCCCATAGCTCACAACCGTGCAATAAGAACCCCCATAGCTCCCAACCGTACAATAAGAACCCCCATAGCTCACAACCGTACACTAAGAACCCCATAGCCCACAACCGTACAATAAGAACCCCCATAGCTCACAACCGTACAATAAGAACCCCCATAGCTCACAACCGTACAATAAGAACCCACATAGCTTACAACCGTACAATAAGAACCCCCATAGCTCACAACCGTACAATAAGAACCCCCATAGCTCACAACCGTACAATAAGAACCCCCATAGCTCACAACCGTACAATAAGAACCCCCATAGCTCACAACCGTACAATAAGAACCCCCATAGCTCACAACCGTACAATAAGAACCCCCAGAGCTCACAACCGTACAATAAGAACCCCACATAGCTCACAACCGTACAATAAGAACCCCCATAGCTCACAACCGTACAATAAAATCGCTTGGACTAGATAGAACCCCCATAGCTCACAACCGTACAATAAAATCGCTTGGACTAGATAGAACCCCCATAGCTCACAACCGTACAATAAAATCGCTTGGACTAGATAGAACCCCCATAGCTCACAACCGTACAATAAGAACCCCCATAGCTCACAACCGTACAATAAAATCGCTTGGACTAGATAGAACCCCCATAGCTCACAACCGTACAATAAAATCGCTTGGACTAGATAGAACCCCCATAGCTCACAACCGTACAATAAAATCGCTTGGACTAGATAGAACCCCCATAGCTCACAACCGTACAATAAGAACCCCCATAGCTCACAACCGTACAATAAAATCGCTTGGACTAGAACGAACCCCCATAGCTCACAACCGTACAATAAGAACCCCCATAGCTCACAACCGTACAATAAGAACCCCCATACAGAGGCGGACTGGCCAATCGGGAGACCGGGAAATTTCCCGATGGGCCGGAGGCCGGAAAAATTCTGATTCCACGTGATTTTCTATCAAGCGAGAATCCGATGGGGTTTTTTTACGGTTTGGGGGGGGGGTATATATGGTTGGGCCGCCCAACCACAACTTGGGCCGCGAATGAAACCGACGCGGGCCGCCACATGTGTTGTGTAACCAGCATTCTTCACACATAAATTCAAGAAGTGAATTTCATTTTACAACGGCGTCTGAGATTGTCCGGATTGTAACCATATTTTGGAACCATCACTAAACAAGAATATATTGATTCGGAAATTATTCCACATGTAAAATGTTTTACTTCGGATAATGTGTACTGCCAATATATATCTAAATATATATCACCCGAGAAGCGGAAAACCGGCGAGGAAAGACAGAATTTAAGTTTTCAGGTTCCCCATGTGAGTATAATGTGACGTTCGGAGGGGGAGAGGCGGACTGGCCGATCGGGAGACCGGGATTATTCCGGACGTGGGCCGCCACATGTGTTGTTTAACCAGCCGAACTGGCTAATCGTAAATTTGTCATTAAATGAACTTGTCAGCATCATATAACACCACATAAAGACCCCGCTAATCTCGAGATTTTAACGGTAACTCCCAGCTGTAAATCCGAAAAAAATCTCACGCACCCCTCCCGGACCCTCCCCCAATAGAAATTTACAACAAAATAGGAACGCTTCAGTTGATGCCAGTCTAGACGCTAGGATTCGCGATGTTCTTGTATAGGTTTCAAAATTTTCTCACCCCGGGCCGAACAACCATGAACAACCCGATGTGTCCTGGTCTCTTGCACGTAGCCGTGTGCATTTGTCTGGAGTTAGACCGCTAGATGTTAGAATTTATGCAATTATTCAGGTGAAAATATCTGAATGGTCTCATACCGGGAATATATAGAACCATGGTTTATATTAATATATATAGGATATTAGGCCACAGGTGCAAACGGAATTATGCAAAAACGTGTATTTGGTCTGATTCTGATTCAAGGGGGGGGGGGGGGGGTGCAGTAGGATTTTCCAAGGTGGACTGTGGACACCTAGTCTGGTCGATAAACTAAAATTTTAGGGTCAACCTAGAAAAAATTTGGACTAAGTTGGTTTCTATGCCATTTTGAAGAGGAATATATCCTCTATAACATATCCAAAATCCGCTAAAATCCGATTTGAGCATTTTCTGTAATACAAGATGGCGTCCATGATGGCAGTTGGTATAGAAAAATCCTGAATTTTGGGTGGTAGGTGCGCCAACAAATACCAAATTAGTAATAAAATTAATTTACACAAACAATGCTTAGTCGTAAACCATGTCGGTAGAATGTCTGTCCAATATGGCCGCCAAAATGGACAAAATCGAATGAAATTTACAATTTGCGGAAAATTGAACAGCTGGTCATACAAGAACGAACATGCCCTCGAATTATACGAGGAAGAATGATTTCAGAATATAAGGGGAGCTATTAATACTAGTATGTAAGATTTCTCTCTAATGTATCTCGCGAGAGAGCAACCAAAAGCCAGGTCTCATACAACGATTAAATGTGGACTGTTTGGGCGCCAAGAAATAGAAGAATAACAGTTTTATCTGTACTGTTTATCTTAAATCGTGTAATATATGTGTATTAAAACAGTTAAATGTGATCTAATAGGGATGTATTCATTGTGTGACCTTTTTAGAAGCAGAAATATATGTAATGAAAACATTCTCACGAATGTGACCGATAATCACTTATTTTTCAATCCACAACACACAATCTGTCAAAATTCACTACTATAGAACAGTATGAGAGCTGTTCATATGGTACTAGGTAAAACGTGTAGATCCTATTGTCCGTGTCTTAAAATAGTAGTCATGGTTGCCTCCAGCCAAGTGATTAAACACGAATATTTCACTTTTATCACACAAATACATGGTGGTATACCATGAACGCAATTTATGAAAATACAAAGGATTACAATAGACTATCTTCAGTAAATTCTCAACATAACCAAGTGTGATAGAGACTGTCTTTATACCTGGAAATTATGTGCACATAAATGCACTAAGGCCACATATACGCGAAACGTGACCTTTTCTGCAACCGCATCGCCGAGTTTACCCATTCTCCCTAATGTTACACATATCTGCTGCATACAAAACCATAAATAGCAACATTGAGTGAATGGTAAACGCAGAACTAATAACTGTAAATGCTGATGACCTGATATTTAGCGCAAATATGTGGGTGGCAATGGTAACATAATTTCAAACAACAAGATACTGACAACTAATAGTGTGCATTGCGTGGTACATATTCCTGTTGTAAAGTGCCGATTGAAGTAATTTGAACAGAATTGTCTACTAAGAAACCGGTTTGAGAGCACCATGAAAATTAGTACTAAATAAAATGTACCATGTACAGTCTCTTCGATCTAGTGAGATAGGGTACTATTCTGTTGAAGAGATAAGTGTTTCTTTACAGTATACTCAGCATTACGACATACGTGTATGGTTTATTGTCACAGAGAGTGTTGTAAATTCCGGAAATATAACTAGTATTTACACAGATAGGGTGGGCACTTCAGTTTCTGCGTTACATTCAATAATTAATCATCATTCCAAAACGAAACTACCACGCACTGTGTGACGAAATATTACTGCGTGTGTTTCATGCCCGAAATAACTGTTTTTGGTCCGACTGTTGGATTATTCTAATAAGAAATCCCGAACGTAAATCATTGGGTTAACGTGCGTAGCAGTGATCGATAAATCATTCAGATAGATCTGTTTTAATTATATGTGTACCTTTAAAGATATATAACAACATTCTTGTAAATTACAAATGTGTATTTTCACTTATAGGAGTTTATCCAATATGTTGCTTTCGTCGTAGCATGGATTGTAGTTGCGGTCATTTTGACAGCCATTTTTTATTTTATTTTATTGGTGAAGTAGATATAACAACAAAAACATGAGACAGACATACATACACACAAGCATTACATTAACGATACATTGATACATATTATATTCTTGCACTCACTTTTGCACGCTCCCAAGTGAATTTCACTCGGGCTATACTTTCTCACTGGGGACATTAATAAAATCATGCTTGAATCATATAGTTGTTTTTGGTGTAGTTTTTGTAAAGCGATAAATAGTTTGTTTTTCCGTTGGCTATTGGGCGACACAACGTTTGTGCATTTAATGAAGAGTGTCAGTTATACAGTTATATAAAGAGTAAAGTTAGGCGCAGATAAATTCTTGCCGGCTTTTTGATGATCAAGTTAGGAAAAGATTAATGTAAATTTGAGAGATAGCTCGGGTTCCAGGCTCTATGTATATAATTATATTAATCGGGGTGTATACATGTATATACATATACATTTGGTTTTGTTGTGGAATATCAGCAAGTCAATCGGTGTTGTCGTTAATAATAATAAAGGGTAGCCATCGATTTTTAAACTCTTGATATCGCATGTTGCTTCTGGATGTGTATTTATCGCATTCATATTTGAATTTTAATTCAGCGAAAAATGCCTTTATTGAAAGTTGGATCGGGTCAAATTTAGTCCTATATATATATTGCTTTAGCACAAGTAGGAAGTAATTTATGATAGAATTCACTTGGCAATGATTAACGCCAAAAAGCATACTTGGTTTGGTTATGTGCATGTATATGAGCAGTCCCAGAAAATGTGAGAAATGTTCTCTTGAGTATTTTCGCATCGCTTACATAGATCGTCAGCTCTTACGCCTGCTATCTTCAGAAATTTGTTCGTCGATAGGATTCTCGTATTAATTCTATATTGGAGCCATTGGAGTTTTGTGTCAGGCGTGGTTGTGAATGGATTGCGAAATATATTGTCCAATGATTGGGAGTCGTCTTTTATTTCCGAATTCCATTTTTTACATGAATTTGGCACCCGTTTCCCCATTGACAGGGTTCTATGAAAGAGTTGACCGCCTTTCTTGTCCCTTAATAACGGGATCAAAGTTTTGGGTAAGAACGGGGAGGGTAATCGTAGGAGGGGCTGATTTCGAGAGTTTGAAAGGCTATATATTTGACGTTTTAGGCTAGCTATAATAACGAAGTTAGTAGAAATATTGAATGTAGCCTTAAGGGAGTCATGGGTGTGAAATTCTCCATTTGCTTGGAACAGATCGTTTATAAAATATATGCCTGCATTTCTCCACGAATTAAAGTTAATTGGGTTTCCTTCCATTCTGATGTTAGAATTATTCCATATGGTCTCTGACATGATATTACCATTTTTATCATATATGCTTATAAATTTGCACCAAGAGCTGAGAACATCCCTCCAAAATGGGTTAGAAATTTTTGAAGTTTGTTTTGACGGGAACTTAGCATCATATGTTAGGTACAGGGGGTCGTTGATAATGGGGGTGTCTTTTAGGAGAGGTGCCCAATTTGATTGTTTACATATCAGACGTCTCAGCCATGTGATTTTCATTGCGTCGTTAAAATGTTCCAAGTTGACCATTTTCAGTCCTCCTAGGGAGTAATCAAGACATAACTGCTTCCTTTGTACTCTGTCTCGTTTAGAGTTCCAGATAAACTGGAATAAAATTGAGTTTAACTTCTTAACGAAATCATCGTCTGGATTGGGGAGAGACATGAATATGTGGGTTAGCTTTGGAAGAATAAGTGTCTAAATGACAGTTATTCTTCCAATTGGGGTTAGTAGCCTGTGGCTCCATATCTTGGTTAGTCGTTCTATTTCGTCCAATTTACAGGAGTAGTTTGTCATCATCTTTCGAAGATCAGTGTCGAAATTAATGCCCAGAAAGTTGAAAGTTTTTGAGTAGGATAATTATAAATCATGGCACATGGTTGATTCACAGTTTGCTCTTGATCCTATCCATGCCGCCTGACATTTCTCCGGGTTAATACGCAGTCCCGAAACCCGAGCATATAGGTCAAGTATTGAGTAGGCCTCACGAATGCTACTTTCATTGCCATCAAGTATAAACGTTGTGTCGTCCGCGTATTGTGATATTTTATACTCTGAACCACCGAGGACTATTCCTTTAATTTTATCATTTTGTCTTACCAACAATGCTAACACCTCTGCGCAGAGGAGAAAAATATATGGGGATATGGGATCACCTTGTCGACAGCTACACCCTAATTTGACAGCCATTTCATCGCCGCGATTGCATTGTTTTCTGTCCTTGTCACTCTATTCGCCCCCTATACTCTTTTACACAAACTAGTATATATCGGATGGAGGATTAATGGGTTCTGGTGTCGCCGGTGAGGGATATTGTAGAAAAACTTACTTCACAAGGTCGAAAAATTAGCATTTTTTTAAATCTCTGTAAAAAAATTTGCTCAAAGCGGATTTTAGATATGTTGTATATATAGAGGATATATTCCTCTTCAAAATGGAATACAAACCAACTTAGTCCAAATTTTTTCTAGGTCAAACCTTTTATCGACCAGACTACACCCCGAACAGATGGGCCGGTATTATATTTATTTCCGGGCCGGATTTTTGGCCCAGTCCGCCTCTGCCCCCATAGCTCAAAACCGTACAATAAGAACCCCACATAGCTCACAACCGTACAATAAGAACCCCCATAGCTCACAACCGTACAATAAGAACCCCCATAGCTCACAGCCGTACAATAAGAACCCCCATAGCTCACAACCGTACAATAAAATCGGTTGGACTAGATAGAACCCCCGTAGCTCACAACCGTACAATAAAATCGGTTGGACTAGATAGTCAAACAGTTTCAAAGACAAATCGACAGATAAATGAAGACTGCACACTCAAAAAGTAGCGCATACATTGCTGTTGCAGCTTTTGTCCGAGTTTTCTTGACTCACGCTGCACGACAAAATCTGGCGTTAAAGAACAAATCAATACCAAGGTATGTAAATTCGTCAACAATTTCAAGCTCGTTATCGTTGAAGATGAACTTTGAGGGCGTGTGGAGACGTTTATTTCCGAAAACCATAACCTTTGTCTTTTGCGCGTTGATGGTAAGTTATGGTCTGCAAACGCATCAAGAAGTCGCTGCATATCCCCATAGGGTTAATTTCAGGAAACAACCAATCTGTTTAAAGGTTTGATCATTCAAATACTTGATTCCTTACACAGCGCAACTTTCTAAAAAAAAACATCAAGATAATTCAAATACATTGAAAAGAGTAAAGGTGACAGGTTTCTCCTCGTTTGGTGCCTATATATTATATGGAAAATACTCATCCTACGTCACCTTTCAATACACAAGATTTAGTTGCTTGATACATGTTACGAATACTATTAAAAATCCTACCGTTTATGCCATTTCTTAAACGTCTTACCCACATGCAGGCCCCATCTCCAAACAGTATCAAACGATTTTTGGAAATCTATAAATGAGCAATAAAGTTTTCTCCCATTCCGCAAATATATTTCTGTCTAACTGTACACGATAAAGATGTTGTCTAATTTAGATCTACCTTTCCGAATACCGGATTGATTATCTTAAGTATGTGGTTTTCTTCTACGTAACTGCTAAGTCTGTTGTTGATAATACCAGTAAATAACTTACCCATACAACGCAGTAAAGTTATGACCCCATACGAGTCGGGACATAATCTGTCGCCCTTATTTTGAAATAAGGGCTTAATCATACCGGTTGTCCAGACATCAGGGAAAAATCCAGTATCAAGAATCAAATTAAACAACCTAGCTATAGTATAAAATGGCAGTAATATATTAAGTGTGGATTTAATGTAACTGTTGTTCACGTTATCGAGACCTGCAGCCTTGTTTCATTTCATAGTCCCGACAACAGCAGATATCTCTTCTGAACTAATTGGTATGTTAGGGTGGTCTGTGCGTTCCAATTCTTCCATACTGCCAATCAAACTACTCAAATCGGTTTCCATGTCTGAATCATTCAAGGATTTAAAGTATGGTACCGGTATTTAAACTGATCGGGTCATCAATTTGCTGAACATTATACTTTGAGAATCTTTTGAACCCTATTCTAAAATGTATTTGTCGACTTCTTGGGAATTTCCATCAACTCCTTATTACATTTTGTGAGCATTAAAGTTAGTGCATTAAATATATATGTAATTGAGCGTGATATTTTGTCCAGAAAATTATTATTTTTAATCACAATGAACAGTAACAAATCATTCCGAAACATCACACAACTGCTATATATAATGACTTCCTATGTAAGTTCCTACACAGTGATGAAAAGCAAATATTCGACAACTAGACCAGCAGCCATCTCGGACTAGACTATAGCTTTTAATTATGGTCGGTCGGGCCAAATACTAGTAAATAGCTGAATTAGCGGTGACGAGTTAAGCCACTGCAATTCAATTAAATTTATTATTATAAACTCATCGTCTAATTTGACATTCATGAGTACTACATGTATATTGTCCTCATTTACAAATGAATGAATAATATAAATACATATCAAATATGGGGGAATACAAGGAAGAAACTTCTCTCTATATCTCCAGCCTCTCTCTATGACCACTCGTCTTGTAGTAGGACCATGAAAAGTGGACCATGGACTAAGCCGAACACACACACACGTCGATGTCTCACGTAATACGGCCGCCCTAGTATACCACCATGACTCACCCACCACAAGTATAGGGGAAGCCGCCCACCGATCGCAAACATGCAGAGCTGCCACATTAGGGGATTTCTTACCCCTCAGACCCTCACAGTGGGAAGGTGGATATAATTATTCTACCCGGGTTCACATGGACCGACGCGTATGTGTACATACATGGACTATACATATTAAAGACATATTATGGACTTGTTCGGTTACGTGAAACTGATAAGTTAGTATTCAGGCACCATACCAACTGGGGGAATGAACCATTCTACTAACATAGCCGAAAAATCTGAAGCAAATAGACCGTACCACTCCAAAGAAAACTTAGTCCGAACTACGCTCAAATGTAAATATTTACTTCTACATTCGGGACGCAACTATCGGCGATAAACATACGAAAATGAGTTCGCCACCGAGAGTCACTGCATGCATTTCATTAATATATAAGAATGACGATGTGTGTTGTCAATTTGGATATCATATATGTAAAATGTAACCACGTTGAGGAAGATTATTCAACATTTCTATTTGATCACACTACTGGAGTATTTCACATCACTTTAATACTTCAGAATTTTGCATTGCGAATCGTTACAACCTAAATCTGACAAACCACGTCTTTTGTCACAAAGAACCGCGATATATACCTTCACATAATCAACGTAACGACTGACACTCGACGTGTTCCGGCCCGGGAACAATAGGTAGATAAACATACCAAATGCTTATACATGTGCGATATATTCTCTGAAAAGATTGGCATACCCGTACATTTTATGTATCAGCTGTTTTCAACAATGAACGGCACAACAACTTCGGTAAATTACAAGGTCTAATTTGAGACTCTAGAAGATTATATGCAACTCCTTACTGACGTCATGCAGTTTCCTACACTTCGCGATGGCATCTCATTCCGTTCAGATTTTCTTTCCGTTAATATGAAAACATAAAATGAAGAAACCCCATCGATCAGCATAATTAAAATAATACTCAATAAAAACGTGCACATGTTGCTAATGAGCGATAAGTCAATTGGACAAGCATCACTTATACTTCCATAAAACTGTAAAAAGATTTCAGTTAGCCATATTAATCGAAAATCAAATATACATTTACAAGCAGTGACCAGTTAGCGTTTCCAATTAAAAATGCTTGTCTGTAACTTTACTATATTTAATGACGATAACCGGTGAGCTTTGAAGGTTATGTGTACAACGGACTCGGGATCCTAAACGGCCATGAATGATCTCAGTTGCATACTTTTCTTAGCTCTTCCTTGTTTTGTGCACATGGATACTACACAGAGTGAACGCACACCGTCATCACAAGCTATCACCGACTCAGGTATAGTGACTTCACCTAATACGCACACGTTTGACTACCAAAATATATCTAATCGGGGTTCACGATGGCTATTGACATATTGGCTCTTTAAAACACTTCTTCAATTATCGCCGTTATTTCGTTAATATTAATTTCCTATTTCTATATTTCGCTGCATTTTTATTCTGCTATTTTGCTGTATTTCCTATTTCGCTTTTTCGTTGTCTATATATTTTTGGAACTTCTGTCTGTCTAGCTCTCTGTATGTATGTATGTATGTATGTATGTATGTATGTATGTTATAGACTAGAAAACTACTCGGCCGCGATCCGACTCAAATTTGGTATGCAGGCCTACTTTGATCCCGGGAACAATATGAGCGGGTCCAATTTTAATGTGCGACCGTGTCCTTGACCTCGCTCATATATGCATGTTTCTGGACCGATCGAACAATAGTTTTTTTTATTTCTCCTGATACTTTTCAACATTGTTCGCTCAGTATTGTTCAACGTTGTCACTTTGAATTAGTTCCCCATCAGACTCAATTTTGCAACGTCCACAAACAAGTCCAGACACTGTATATTCTGCACAGACGGAGGCGATCACAAAGAAGTCCCTAAATAGCCCGGACGAAGTCGGTCACATTAACTAGTATCCTACATTATGATATTCGATCGAACATCACGTGCCACCTGTGGTCCTGATTATATGCCAGTAGCCATGTAATAGTGAACCACGATTACATATTGTTTGCTATATAATCCTTGGCGTATTGGCTGAGTGATTTATTTATCATTTACTGTTTCGGGGGACTGATGGTTTATGGCAACACAACGACAGCTCCTCACAGAGAATCCCACTGATTGTCCCCCGAGAAAAAAAATCGGGGGACTATAGACATCAGCGGTGTCCGTCCGACCATCCGTCTGTCACAGGAACTTGTATTGACATTTGCATGATTGAGTTAACTTATTTGTATAATGCCTTGGAATTGAATGGTTATAACTGACAACATCATATCATTCACATGCAGTGAACTTGGTTGGAGTTTTATTTTATAGATATAATAGGCTTTTAATTCCCCCACCCTGGATAATAAGCTATAACGAGGCAAACGCAAATGTACCATGCATAATGGCTGAGTATAAAGCATTACTTAGTCATTTGGAAACCACCATTCTTGTTCATTTTGAGGACCGTGTACTGCCGATTGGTAGTTATAGATAGTGTATAATTACGCACTCTCGATCATTCGCCCACCGAACACAAACCTTGAGCATATACCATTGCCAATGCTCAAATGATCTTATATTTGCGAAGGTGACCAGAAAACAACATACCATTATAACATTCCCTGACACACATGCAGAACTATCAGCTTTATATTGTTTGGAAATATGAAATAACATTATAGTACCTATACTCCCAACTATAGGCCGCATATATACTCCTATATATATGTATATACCGGTACAGTATAGCGAAACGACGCACGCATTATATGTGGTATAATTATGTTAAACAAATACAAATAAATTAGTATTTCTGTGAGCCGACCCATGAAACTGGCATTAATTAAATGTTCTTAATAAACAAACGATCGGTCAGGGTGACGAAGAGGGACAATCATCCGTGAAATGCAATTTATTCTCAGTTGAGAGCAATCAACCAGAAAACAATTAGGGAGTTATAACGATAAATTATGTAGTTTTCACATATATGATTAAAAAAGTCAAATTCTTTTTTAAATTCATTTTTGACTATTTTTAACGGCCCGAATGGCTTAAATATATTGGATAGGCATTATATATATAAGACAAGAACATTCTATACTTATATTTCGACATTTGAATGTGTCAATTTCTCTAGACATATCAATGGAAGGCAGAACTGGCAACCATGCAGATATATCTGATGAAGCGACACTAAAATGTCCTTGTGATATTTCGGTTGAGCGGAATATAAATCAGTGATGCGTCACTCCAAAAAATACTTTATAATAGACAGTTTAGATAATCTACAAAAGGACTATCTCGTATAT
Organism: Siphonodentalium dalli; assembly: GCA_032622095.1. NCBI lineage: Eukaryota > Metazoa > Mollusca > Scaphopoda > Gadilida > Siphonodentaliidae > Siphonodentalium > Siphonodentalium dalli. Next base: position 137,883,015 of record CP136062.1, on the reverse strand, counting down.
GGTCAATTTGCAATTGAGTGGAACTTTATAGTATGATAAGATAAGATATATAAGATAAGATTTAATGCAAAATACACCCAATGGCCAGTTGCATATACGTTCTTGTGAATTTACTGCCATAAAATCTCAGGTATACTTCTTTTGTTAGATATATCAATATTGTCTCGAGTGTGTACTCCAAACAAATTTAGAATGAATCGCATGGTAAATTTGCAGAAACTGTTGAATGGATCGAACTCTATATAATGTGAATATATTTCGCGTGGTAAATTTGCAATTGAGTAGAACTCTATTATAAAATATGTAGATACATGTAATAAATTTAGAATGAATCGCGTTGTAAATTTGCAGTTGAGTGGAAATCAATAAAATGTGTATATAACAAATTTAGAATGAATCAGGCACTTGCTCAGTCATCATCATCATCATCAGTTATTTAATCTCAAATCACCATATGGTATAATTGAGTGGATATATATATACATGTACATAAATCAATTGAACAGTATAGTATGTATATGAAAAGAACACATTCGTGGGTGGGCGTAGGTACGGTATACGTGTAAGCATGGAGAGGGTGTGGGTAAAATAATCTCACGTGTTATCATTGGCATACTATATATGTGTATGTGGAGGGGGTCCATTGAATATAGACTATATATATATACTTGGCAAAATAGGGGTGGGGCCTGGGTCGGGGGTACTATGGGGTGGTGCATATGTAACTAGAGTCGTTAGGCGATGTTGTTTGCCACATGAGGTTCCATTAAACGTAGGGCGTCGCGGATGAATATGCTTAGATTAGTCAGTGCATGTGAGCTCTATTCTAAGCGGGACGCACATGTATTGTTTTGGTACGTTCGTCTGCCCATTACTTCATATATAACGTTTCCGGATAACCTTAGTTATACTGAACTATAAATGGAATGAAATCTGCTATGTACACTCAATATCACCAACATAGAGGTCAAGTTCAAATTTGGGATTCACTTTTACCAGACTTACAACCCTTTGTTCAGATTGGGCTGAGTGTTCGTTTCCGGATGATTAACTTTAGTATAATGAAATTTGGTATACACGTCTACAATCAAAGAAATACGTAACACATTGAAGTAATAAAAAAATACAACTTTTACCATGGTGTTTGGGATTTCCTTACCAATCCTATATATATCAAACCCTATAGTTATATAGGCCCAATATAAGATTATTATTATGTTTTCAATTCTTTTTATAAAATTTTCAATGTCTTAGAACTGGTTAATTTCTCAGGCAATTAAGTAGTGTGTTAAATGCAAGCTTATATGCTCTTACAAAATTATTTGAATCTTACAAATAGAATACAATAGCGGATGTATATTTTATAACGCGGCGTTGCACGGGTAAAGTGTGGCAAAATTAAAATAGAAACAGTTACAATAAATTCATAAATAGGAACAGTTGTTTGCTAAACGGCTTTTTCTTTGCTTTCGCTCCTCGATAGTTTCTATGTCCCGTGCATGTTCACGTAGCCCTGAAGATTACTCAGTCGATGATCTCTATCTTCACTTGCTTCATGAGTTCTCCGTGCTCGCACTGCTCTTGCTATTTGAATATCTTTTTTAGCAGGCATCTCGAAAGAATACCAAGATTACGCACAGAGCGTGTCTATATATACAGCTAAAATATAAAGAGCATACTTGTCGTTCTCTGCCCCAATAAGGTCAAACATAAAGAGCGTTTGTGTAATTTGTGTTCTATATGTGACTCCGCACAGACACAGAGCGCACAAGCCGTTGTTTGTCCCAATAAGGTAAATATAAAGAGCGTTAATCATGTAGTTTATATTGCGATATATAATGCATAATTGACGTAATATGGCTGCGGACACACGTATCACAGTAGCGAGGGCATAGTAGGTGTGACAATTATATATGGTGGAGTTTGGTGACAATTAGTTGTCATAATTAATAAGCCATAGCTAGCCATGTCGCCCGCTGCATATTCGCACAATGAGTCCTCCAAAGTTCGTTATAATCAGCATTTTTCTTGTTTTTGGACCTTGTATAGTTCGCCAATAGTTCCGACATAGCTGCATTGGCCCGCATGGTAATATTAGCAGAGTTATGCGGAGAACTAAACGTCGCAAAATAAAAACCGCAATTGGGGAACTGTCTTAATACGCATGAAATTAATATAAGTGGATAAATATGAATTGAGATCATATCAACAAAACGTACTGCATGCATGGTATGTGAGTGAATGAGGGGTTTCCACGGTCAAACACAATTCTGGACGATCGATCGTGCAATTATATATATATATCGTAGAGAATACAACGTAGCAAAACGTAATGAGTAGAGACCAACCTTGCACGGTGAAACGCAATGGGTTAATTGGTCGAGTCGACTCGTTGTGCGGAAACTCAGCGCGCAACATGGCAAGCTATATGGCACAGAAATATGACGACCAATTGTCACCAAACTCCGCCATAATAAATTGTCACACATACTATGCCATCGCTGCCATTGTCAAAAGGCGACGCCTTGCAGATTCCGGACCGAGACCATGTTACTCAGAGAGTCGAAATACGTATCATGCACATTTCATCGCAATTGATGCAGAAATGTGGACGGTTATAAGGAACACACATACATGTATATATTAGACTAGCGGATGTACCCGCGTCGTTACACGGGCAAAGTGTGACAAAATTAAAATTGAAACAGTTAAAATAAATTGGGAAATATATTATTAATGAACGTTTATTGTTACGGTATTTTTCTGATAAGGTGAAAAAAAGGTGATGGCGGGCGGAGTCGAGAACCAGCCATGTTACTCGGCCGAGATACACTAGCACTCCAAATTCCAGTGAGATCCGCCCAATAGTTTAAGAGAACCGCGATGCCAGTGCGGATATGACGTCAAAAACGCGACGTTTTAGGAGTCATGACCCAGCCCATGTTACAAACAGAGACTTGTATAAAAAGAAATCCTAACACCGGGATGTTTTGTTTGATACAAGTCCCTGTTATGTTACCAGGAAGGCCGATATACATGACCGTAACAAATTTTAGTGCGATCGGTTCAGGAGAAACCGTTTTGTCCGTGTGGATATGACGTCATAGCGTCAAAATATGACGCCGATTGGAGTCCAGAACAAACACATGTTATCCGGTGAGCCGACCCTTATGAAAAAAACACTGGTAAAAGCCAGGCAAACCACGGTTTATATGGCCCTACTCTGGTAAAATATATGTTGTAAAGTCAGGAAAGCAATGATATACATGTAAAGTCCACGACATTGTGTCTGCATATGCGTATTCTGTGTACATAAATCGACCTAGCTATTTTTATCTCCGAAACTTAACAAAAGTGCATAATACATATAGTTGTTTGTCAAATTTCGAGTTTTAATTTCACTTACGAAACCACGCCATGTATATTACACATAGAAAATTAACCAAAAATAACCAGGTAAACAACTTTCAACTTCTCTGGCATGTATGCAGTCTCTTGTGTTGTTGCATTGTTGGGCCGCGTGTGCATTTGTGACTAATATAGCCAGAAATATGTTTTTGTTTAGACATGAATCGAGTTAACATGCCTTTGCGTGAACATAGAGGTTACACTGGTGTAAATGTGTAGGCCTCATTGCACACGTTTCAGTGTATACTGTTTACAATATAATTCCCTGGTCCGGCGTTTTTTTTAATCTGAAAAATTGACATTGGCGGTAACTTTCTATGCAAATAAATCATATCCAACAGGCAGGGAATGCGCCTTTAAATCTTTGGTTTTTTAAAACTAGTGTCAGCACCTTACTAGCAATCTTTGTTTAAACCACACCACACAATTAAAACTTACTACAAAGGGTTAAATCCTGTGTCAATATCTATTTTACCTACGGGAATTTATAGGGTAGATGTGTTTTGTATTTGTTATGCCAAAAAAACACACAGGCTAATCACCAGTCTGGACACATTGTCTATTTTAATATCTCCTATATATCCCCACATCCACTCAAGGGCGCTCCAATCCATATTTACACCACTGTAACCTTGACCAAACTGCACGATGGTGGTGAAGGGGGTGGTGTGATTATGATGATGATGATGATGATTATTATGGTGGTGGTTTTGATGATGATGATGATGATGATGATGATGCTGATGATGATTATGGTGGTGATGATGATGATGATGTTGATGATGATGACCCTGCTATGGTAATGGTGATGATGATGATGATGATGATGATTTGATGACGATGATGCTTACACTCATTTTTTTTATCTTTAGAATCGGCTGCTATGTACGACTGGCATACAAAAGAAGACAACAAGGTTATGATGAATAGATGGACGCATTGGTTCAAACAATTTGACCTCAATAACGATGGGGTCGTTACTTTGGAGGAACAAAACAATTCATCATGCATCAGACAAATCAGAGCAATGCGCAAGTCCAGACGGCATGCCAAACAGTACTGTGGAGACATGTTCCTTTATCTGAAAGACGATGTTCTTGATAGACAAACCAGCGACACATTTGAAATGTTTATCGATTATTTGTTGGATATGGAAGAACATGACGTTAATTATTTCTTCGAAATGGCAATGTCGGCGAGAGTTAGTGCCCTCGATTTAAACAGAGATGGGTACATTGTTCACCCCGATGAGTGGAACTTATCACTATTTGGCTTTAGACTTGAGGGCTATCATATTATAACTACGGAGGAGTTGGTTAAGGCTTATGTGGACTATTACACCGATATTCATACTAAGAAGATCATCGTTTGAGTCGTGCAGGCCACAGGTGTCACAGGTGTATTTTGTCCATGACGATGTACATATATATGACATTGGATGCAATGAACCCTTGACAGTTGGACGTCTCGACAAGAGTTTGTCCGTTATTTTACATTTATTTGAAAATTACTGCAATGTCTAAGGGTCAGACGCACGTTTTGCCAAAATTTCTTTGTATTTCTGAATGGATTTTCTTTGTGAAATTTGGTACAAACGATTATTGTGACACAATATTGAAGATCCATCGAACCATTGGATTACCTTATTTACTTCACTTTATGGCATGAACAATATTTTAAATTGTACTGTTTTCAGGTACCAAGAACTTCTGTACAATTGATTTTTTTTTAAAGTTCAGTTGATATATCGATGATATTATGTCTGAAGATCGTAAGAGGAGACTTAATTATGCTTGATTCGTAAAATTTAATGATTATTTTCGTTTAGAAAGGCAACTAGCCATAAATAATGTTCTATATTTGAGAAAGTTCATGTCATGCCTGTTGATTAATGAAACAATTGGCCGAGCTGAGTTTTGGGTCATGGGTTCACAACCAAGTTAAAGCTGACCACCACATATCTCTGTGGCATAATTTCAGTCGATCCTCCCTGTCACTAACTCGCGGCCATATTGGACCCACCAGGTCCGGTTCCGTGGTTTTAGTGCTACAGGACAACGTTCTGGAGTAGTATTTCCATATATGGAAGTCATGAATATTCAAAAGCTCCATATATGGAAATGCTACTCCAGAACTTTGACCTGTAGCACTAAAACCACGGAACCGGGGCTGAATGAATCTCTGAAACCACGGAATCGGACCTGGTGGATGCCGCGAGTTAATGACAGGGCGTATTGCTCCCTGCTTGAGTGGACCGCCCTGCATATGATCAGTATGTATGGAATAGTTGCGACTGCCATATTCTTCATTATAATATATGGGGGTATGATGCTATATTATGCAATTAAAAACCTAACCCAACATTATGATACAAATGAAGCCTCCTCTCATATAGAGCCAAGTCGATAAGCCATACAATTGTTATGGTTGGAATGTTGTGCGGCATTATACATTATTCGAGCAGTTCTTGGTACCGAAAGGGACAAGAAAGAAACTAATCTGTTCAACCTCTCAAATGTTTTAAAATCCATTGTTTTTGTCGTCTCTTAATAATTGCTCAGATTCTACATACAATGAAGATGTGAAGATGATATGTGAAATTCAAGATTTTTCGCCCGATAGACACAGAAAAATTCTTTGTTGAAAACCTCTAGCCATTTTTGGCTGGATGTATGCAAAACGTGCGTCTCCCCCTTAACAGTTAAAACTTAATCGAAGACATCAATTATTGTAGGCGGACCACGAACCCGACATGGTTACCACAGGTATGCATTGTCAGCCATATGTACACGTGTGATTATAATTGTAATGAGCCGGGATGCCACACAAAACGAACAAAAGTAAAACCGGACAATGATCTCAAGGGAAAGAAATTATCTGGGAGAGATACAAAATATTCAAACATAAGCAAGATGACAAAGAAAAACACAAATCAAGTGCATGATGTTGTTTGACTTTCTGGGAAAATATAATCCAGGGCTGATTAAAGACACCCTGTCATATTTAGCACCCACAATTTACGATTTCTTCGGCTTCAGGTATAAAATATATTTGATTTGAGTCGAGGAACCTACTTAAAGACATATTATGTACTTGTTCGGGTGCGTGAAACTGAAAGTTAGTAGTCGTCGACTACTAAAATTTTCGGCGGTGTTAGTAGAATGTTACATTCCTCCTGTTGGCATAGCGCCCGACTACTAGTCGGGCGCTATGCCAACAGGAGGAATGTAACATTCTACTAACACCGCCGAAAATTTTAAGCAAATCGACCATCAAACTCCAAAGAAAACATCGTTTGAACAAAGCTAAATTGTAAATATTTACTACTTGATTCGGGACACATCTATCGGCGATAAAATAACGAAAACGATTCGCCATCGAGAGTAACTGCATTAATGAATACATACGAATGACTGTGTGTGTTGTCTATTTAGATATAATAATTCTAAAAATTACTACATTGAACAAAATTATTCTCAATTTCTATTTGATCACCATACCGGGGTGTTTCACATCACTTTAAGCTCAAGAGTTGTTAGATTTCGATTTTTGAAATATATTTATTTTTTACACCTAAAATATTTGTCAGCCAAGCAAAAATATACCGGAAAATATACACGAACATGATCGGACGCCGTAACGATCGAGATTTCGCAAGGTCATGATGGTTCGCGGTGGCTGCATGTGGTGGATATGAAATGATTATCGGAATAAAAGACGACCAAATTATCGCCAGAAACATCACAATTGACAGTGTCTTGTTATATGCATGCGGATACAAAGGTAAACTTATTCCCGATTCAGTAATTATGTTTTATTCATGAAAATAGACAAGTCATTAATAACACGTCCTTCACACGTGAAAGAAGTAATTTATTAACATTTACGATGAAACGTGCTGTGAAATTTCATATATGTAATTCGATGTGGAGAAAACTAATATGTTTCAAAAATCGAAATCTAATAACTATGTGCGTTGAACGGCGGGTTTCTCGACTAAAATTAAATATTGATCATCACAGAAGCCGAAGAAACAGTAATCAAGGAATACTACAATAGATAGTCCAGTCAGAGGGACTTCATGGTGATCCAACCGATAACAACGCAACACTGCTCTTTCGCTGCCAAACGCGCATAAATGCGAACTTCGAAGAGCTGCCAATCGCGCATTTTTGCGAATTTGGTATGTATAGTCTAATGTATGGGATATAACTCTATTCTTTCCGGCATGTTTGACAGTGTACAATGTATTTATCTGTAGTACTGTTGCGCGCGAACAATTTAAAGCGACAATGTCCTCAAGGTCGTGCTATTTCTGACGTTATGGGAGTACAGTCCGAGCCGGAATATTGCGTCATTGTTGTTAGCACGTGGTTATCAGTCGAAAATGGCTGCTCGCAAAAGACTCAGGACTGAAGAAGTTATTGTTATTACCTCTATACTCTAATGATCGAGGGGCGCCTGCGGCGCATAATATACTTATACCTAATATTTATGTGGCAGTAGCCTCTATAGGGGCGCCTGCGGCGCATACGATACTATGGGTGGCGGGATGGGGAGGTGCATGGGTGGGTAACTAACCTCTATACTCTAATGATCGAGGGGCGTCTGTGGCGCATAAGATACTTATACCTATTATTTATGTGGGCAGTAGCCTCTATAGGGGCGCCTGCGGCGCATAAGATAATATATGGGTGGCGGGATAGGGTGGTGGGTGGGTAACTAACCTCTATACTCTAATGATCGAGGGGCGCCTGCGGCGCATAAGATACTTATACCTATTATTTATAATACACCTTTACTGGTTTTGAACAACCCTTGTCTATTGTATCGTTTTCCAGTGGTGATAACAAGCAACTAAATTAATTATGCTGGTGAGTTGACAATGCGTACGCCCGCGTGACCCATATAATTCACATAAATCATCGTAAAACCCAAATTTCATGAAATTCAAGATGGCCGTCAAGATCACGTGACTTATAAGGGGCAGAGCCGGGTCATATGTCCCCCTGTAGGTATATATACATATGGGTATGGTTATATATATATATCTATATTTGGAATTGTACCTATCAGGAAAAATTCAAGCAACTAAAGCACGAACTCAACAAAGTGCGCCATTGTATCCCATTTTGCTACAAATAGGTGGCAACTTGCATAAATCCAAGATGGACGCCAAGGTCACGTGACCTATTTTATGTCCAAAGTGGGTTCATATAGGTTACTCCCGTGTACCTTACTGTTGGACATCGTATAATTGGGTTGAAAATTAGAAAATAAACAACACACCCATTCATACCCACACAAACTGTACATATACCGGCAAATAGCCACTAATCCAAGATGACCGCCAATGTCACGTGACCTTGGTGGGCGTGTCCACGGCGGCATTCGACAGGGTATACCTATGTCTATATACATGTGAAGAACTCAACAAAGTGCGCCATTGTATCCCATTTTGCTACAAATAGGTGGCAACTTGCATAAATCCAAGATGGACGCCAAGGTCACGTGACCTATTTTATGTCCAAAGTGGGTTCATATAGGTTAATCCCGTGTACCTTACTGTTGGACATCGTATAATTGGGTTGAAAATTAGAAAATAAACAACACACCCATTCATACCCACACAAACTGTACATATACCGGCAAATAGCCACTAATTCAAGATGACCGCCAATGTCACGTGACCTTGGTGGGCGTGTCCACGGTGGCATTCGACAGGGTATACCTACGTCTATATACATGTGAAGTTTCTACTAATTATATTAGAAACTGCTTGAGATATAATGTATTACCCATATATACCTGAAATACATGGATATATGTACAGGATGCGTGGCACTGGGGGTACGTCTGTGGTGGCGGGTGGCAGCGAAAGAGTTAATTAAGAGCGTTGCGTTGTTATTGGTTGTAATTTATGGTTTAACGAGCTTTGCTGGTAACAGTCTTGTGTGCAAGTAAATGGCGTGGGGACCGCTATATTGTCTAAACTGACTTAAACGTCTAGTGTCATGCGTTTAATTAACGAGACTTGATCAAACCAGGGTGTTTTTTTTTTTTTTTACCTTTTTCAGCGAAATTTGTGTCTCTTTACCAGTTTTGTGAACATGGATGACATTTTACCCAATACCATGGATAACGACCAAATGCAGCATTGTTATGTTTACAACAATAGATACGGACTTTATATACCATGACATGACTTCCAGAACTGATCGTCTCTAAACGAAACGTCGGGTCATGTTCACAGCAATTAACATGTAACCATGCACAAAGAGTGTTTGTTGTTATTTATGTTTTGATGTGGCGAAAAAAGCAGTGTTCGACTCACTTCTGCGTGGAAAGTTTAAAAGCAGGCAATATATTTTGTGAGACAATCGTGCTTGCCACTTGCAGTAAGGGAATTATGGTCATGCATGCCATGATTATTTTGTACTTAATTATGTTGGCGTCAGGTAATAGCTTATTTATTAGCGCTTTGTGTTTCGCAAGATTCTCGTGTTTCACGACGACGAATGATTTGATTACAACTAATACATGCAGGTAAAAATTAAGGTCATATTGCGATCACAATTTAAGGACATAATCTCAGAGTCATCTCCCACATTGAGGAGATGGGAACATCGCGAACTTATTACTATAATTATGATGTATGGGTGAATTTTGTTTAAAATCCAAATCTGTAATCGTAACAACGGATATGGAAAAAACGACGACGAATAGAAAGAACACAAATTCCAGTGACGTACATGTATAGTACGGTACCCTATTCGTAATGATGATCTGTTGTCGTTCATTGTGCGATAGGTGTCTAATATTGCCAAATCGATATTGCTTTATCGTTTACACTCGAACACAGCTGTTAAATAACTGCCCACAGTTATATATATATTTCGTATAGTATATACATAACATTCAACTCATTATCATAACCCTCCTATTTTCTCAGTTGATTCGATTAACTTTGTTCGCGTGGTGCGCGAAACATAGTAGTGCGCGAATTTAAACAGGAGTAATGCAAAGATGCTGACATTGGAATGTGCATGTGGTACATCAGATATTATAACTAATTTGAGCACAAAGGTAAACAAGAGGTGGCATCAGAGATGCTGTGTCTCGTTTTCGGTGGCTTACCGCCGGTGGATACCGCCAATTGGTGTGCATCAGTATCGGTATATAGACTAACTAATAGGTAAAATCGAAAAATGACTAATTAAGGGCCATAACTCTATCAAATTTTATCGGGCCAGGCTGGTTTTCGAACTCGTCCGAAATATTCTTGGCAAGTATGTCTATTCCAAATTTTAAACAAATCGGAGGACGTTTGTTGAAGTTATCGCGCTAACGAGCTAAATATTCACGAAAAATTACTAATTAAGGGCCATAACTCTATCAAATTTTTCGAACTCGTCCAGGATATTATTGGAAGACACTAATATACCAAATTTTAGTTGAATCGGATGCCGTTTGTTTAAGTTATCGCGCTAACGAGCTCAAAATTCGTACAAAATGACTACTTAAGGACCATAACTCTATCAAATTTTATCGGACCGGGCCGGTTTTCTAACTCGTCCGAGGTATACTTGGGAGACACCTATATATCAAAATTTCAATCAAATAGGATGATGTTTGTTAAATTATCGCGCTAACGAGCTGAAAATTTGTGAAAATGACTAATTAAGGGCCATAACTCTATCAAATTTTATCGGACCTGGCCGGTTTTCGAACTCGACCGAGATATTCTTGGGAGACACCTATACACCAAATTTCAATCAAATCGGATAACGTTTGTTGAAGTTATCGCGCTAACGAGCTGAAAATTCGTGAAAAATGACTAATTAAAGGCCATAACTCTATCAAATTTTATCAGACCAGGCCGGTTTTCGAACTCGTCGAGATATTCTTGGGAGACACCTATATACTAAATTTCAATCAAATCGGATAACGTTTGTTGAAGTTATCGCGCTAACGAGCTGAAAATTCGTGAAAAATGACTAATTAAGGGCCATAACTCTATCAAATTTTATCGGACAAGGCCGGTTTTCGAACTCGTCCGAGATATTCTTAGGAGACACCTATATACCAAATTTCAATCAAATCGGATAACGTTTGTTGAAGTTATCGCGCTAACGAGCTGAAAATTCGTGAAAAATGACTAATGACTTACATTTTACAATAACATACTGTTTATGCCATATTTCTGATTGGCGTAAGAACAAAGCCTGTCTATATTTTACTATTCTTTCTGTTTATGGCGATTTTTGACGGAGGTAAATATTTTAACAGCATATTCCCACCGCCAACGCCACCCGTATCTTTAACCTTCATACTGATACAGTAATGCCCGACGTATATATATGTGTGGGAATTTTTTTCAGGATTTAGTCGGAAATATGGCTTGCTGCCATTCACCGGAAAGCTCTCACTGAGAGATTTCCGATGAATGGCAGCAAGCCATATTTCCGACTAAATCCTGAAAATTTCCCATAATTCTGCTGTGGTTAAAGGGTCATATACGTCGGGCATTACTGTAGGTATGTCAGCTACTTCTGAAGCCTTCTCCTATATGCAAGTCACATCTGAATTTGTTTGAACATATGTATATATATATATATATATATATATATATATATATATATATATATATATATATATATATATATATATATAAACATGTATATATTGATTGAAGAAATGTAATCGCGCGAATGTGAAGCCTGAAGATGCAAACAATTGCTGAAAGCGCTAGCTTAAAGGTACTCAACCCGATAAAACTCCTCTCAATTACTATTTCAATGGCTTCGGGGGTCAAAAATATTTGATTCGAGTCGAGGAAGTCACCCATCAAAGCTCAGATTTGTTAGATATCGATTTTAGAAATCTATTATTTTTCATTATCGGGAATTCTTTCTGGCCCAGTACGTAGTCAATTATTACCACTTGATTATAGAGTTATCCATCCTTGTCTGTTTGAATAGAATTTTGGCGTAAAATCTCGAGCATGTTACCAAATTGACGGCAGTTATAAGTACTCATCTCGAGAACATAAGGATTTTCAAAAATCAATATCTAATAACTCTGAGCTTTGTTTGATGGGTTCCTCGACTCGAATCAAATATTTTTTACCCCCAAAGCCAAAGAAATAGTAATATAGGACCCTCCGATCGGATTGTTGTTGTTGGAATCTGTTGAGATGGGGACCCTCTTTACGGGTTGAGTACCTTTAAGAACACATTCACAGTTTGGTTCTCGGATGGATTCTCGGACCATGTTTAATTTCTTCAATCAATATATCTAACTGCACGCATGTTTATGGGCAGCCATTCGGTCGGAAATTACACGAAATAAAAGTTAATGGTGGTTTGTAAAAACAACTACAATCAATTTCAAAACAATAGTCTCCATTTTCAAACCAATGGTCGTTCTTTGATTCAATAAGAGACAATTGCGTGTTAACAGATATAGATTCACAATCAACGTTGACCGATGCAAAATTAATGTTCTATTTTAATTTAATAGTATTCATTGTTCAACTAATATCTAATAACAAACAATTAATACAGCTTTGCTCATATTTAGTAAACGTACATTTCGTTTCAATAGCCATATTTCAAACCAATAGACGATTTCTCACGATCAGTGATTATCGTTATCAAACTAATAGACCTTATTGTAAAACTAATAACTCATTGTAAAACTAATAAATAAAACCGTAATTAACTTATTGTAAAACTAATAACCTATTGTAAAATTAATAGACCTTATTGTAAAACTAATAACTTATAGTAAAACCTATATCTAAAACCGTCATTAACTTATTGTAAAACTAATAACTTATTGTAAAATTAATAGACCTTATTGTAAAACTAATAATCAATAGACATATTTTAAACCAATATAATATTTCCCACGATCAATGATTATCGTTATCAAACTAATATCTAATAGCGGAATCAACTATTTCAGGTCAAACCAATGAGCTCATTTGAAATTAATGATTAAAACACAAACCTATAAGCAATTCGTAAATTAACGCTAGGGGCGCTGGCCACCAATTTTGTTCGCAAAATCCGTGACGTCAGAAATATAGAAATAAACATGGGAGTTCCCAATGTCATGTCGATGTGACGATTTGGAATATGAGTTCACTCGGTGCAAATCAAACGACGATAAATATTCACTATAATATATAGGACATATAGTAGAGTAGATTAAGTCAAATTTTCAAGGCAGTTGTTCAAATTGTTACCAAAGCATGAAACTTTGCACATATGTACATCTTCTTTAATATTAGATATGAGATATGGAGCCACGCTGAAATTTCACTTTAACCCCTCTTTTTAAGGGGTTTTCCAAATTTATAGAGCGTTTCGTGATTATATTATTTAATAAATGTCGCAATTAATCTCACCATGAAATATACGATTTAAAATTAGGCATATTCAGTTCGTATGACTCTGAGAGATATAATGCCACATTTTAAGGGTAAAATTGGAACTCCCCGCCCAAGATGGTCGTTAAAATGACAGCTGAAAGAGGGAATTTGACGTTTTTTCGCTAATATCTTCTAGATCAGGTTCTGCTGTATGGAACTGGTTCGGAAATGTGACTTCATTTTGTATTGCTCATGTTAAGAGATAATTGGAGCAATGAATATATGTCATTCGTATGATCCAGGTCCCTCCCGCGATCCCTCAATAATTCGATTATACATAACTCGGTATGAAATTTAACCAAATATCACCGTTATGAATCTAGTCATATTTTAACAAGAATTGGACAGAACTTTGCAAATTATGACATACAATTACTTATGAATTTTTGCGCTTAAGTGCAAATAGTTTACGTTTAATCACAAATCATTTGCGCTTAAGCCTGCAAATAGCGTGTCTGTCATTTGCAGAATGAGGTCCACAGAGGGTGAATTTAGTGATGCTACCCTGCATAGCGGGCTAGCATAACTAAATTCACCCTCTGGGGACCTCATTCTGCTTAGACCTCATTTTCTGGGAAGTAACTATGGTATCAAATTAACATTGTTTTTAGTTACGTTTTCCCATCTGGGAAGTTTCTATATCCCCTAATTTGCCGAAGATAAAATCCATAATCGAGGCTCCAAATGGGTGAACATCACCAACTTCAACTGGGGAACTTCAATCTTATCCTTGGACTGCCATAGCAGTTGAGGGCCCTAAGCAGAATGAGGCCCCCAGAGGGTAAATTTAGTGATGCTAGCCCACTATGCAGTGTAGCGTCACTAAATTCACCCTCTGGGGACCTCATTATACAAATGACAGACACGCTATTTGCAGGCTTGCACTCAAGTCTATATACCTGTAGGCCCATCATACAAGGGAAGCAATCCCCAGTGACCCCTAGATACCAGTACCTTATATGACCATGGAAATGGTATATATCTGTACAGGATATGTCTCTTTTATAAAATGTAATAGATCTCTGGGATGGAGGCACAAATTCTTAGGGACAGGGATGCTGATAATATGAAAATATGTTTTTCCCCTATTTCTATTCAATAAGTACATGTACACCACGAGGGAAGCAAGCCACCAGTAACCCCTAATTCCCCTTCTATGACCATGGAAATGGTATATATTTGTGCAGGAGATGTCCCTTTGATAAAATATACTAGAGCTTTGGGAATGAGGCACCAATTTTTGGGACACCAGAGACATAGATGCTTTTGACTTTTCAACTTTCGAGTCTGTATGGGCTACTACCATGGGCCCATAATAATATACTATGAGATGGACTCCATCATTCACAATCAGAGGGAAGTAAAGGAGTGTTAGGTATTTGCGCTTAAGCGCAAATCATTTACACTTAATGCAAATGATTTTCACTTAAGCGGAAACAAATTGATAGACACATATTTGTGCTCAAGCGCAAATGACATCGCTTAAGCCCAAATGATTTATGTTTAAGCTTAATATTTGTGCTTGAGTGCAAATAAATAATAAATGTGAAAAGGGCCTCCCATAAGTAAGAGGGGACTCTAAATTTCTTGAACATTGAAATTCCCTTTGTTTGAGAATTTGTATATGTTTATATTGAATATTCTCAGTAAATAATTATTCTGTGTGTTTCAAAAGAAATCAGAATAAATTGTTATTGTTTTTAAGTATCGGTTATAGATAACAGTTAATTAGATTGACTCCCCTCTTCCAAGATGCATCCTTACTGTGGAAAACCGATCGCCCAAGCGATTCACCCAGGTCTGTTGGATGGCTCAAACGACTTTTCCTACTATGGCCAGTTTGTACCCTTGATTTGAATGACACATTTAATTGTTTCGTACCATGTTTTTTGTCATTTCACACCATATATTGGTATGTTTCATTGATTCCCAAAAATGATGAATGGTCATTCGTACATGTGAAAAATTATATTAATCGTGTTAACTTAATGAGAGTGAACATGATCATGATTTAACGTTCGTGATGATGACAACCCAACATTTACATGTTAACATATTTCCTTGGCTTCGGGTAAAACATATGTGATTTGAGTTGAGGAACCCACCCATCAAAGCTGAGAATGATCAGATATTGATTTATGAAATCTATTATTTTTTACCATCGATAATTTTTAGTGGCCCAATAAAAAGTCGAAAGAGGACGGATGAAGATGGATAACTCAAAAAGCAAGTGGCTTTTGTTGTGTCAGATATTTGACAAACCCGCAAAATTTCATTGAACAAAATATTGATAAATAACAGGTTTTGGGCAATTGTATACTATATTTGACTGGTTAGCATTATTTTTGGGGCATTAATCGATTCTGGTAAACGAAGTGGCATTTAAAAAAATGGTGTTGTTGTTGTTGTTGTTGAAATATGATGATATGGGAACCATCAAATCGGACTGAGTACCTTTAATGTCATTTAAAAAAAATAATAATACCGGTATACTCAAAGGTACGAATTGTCGAAATGATTATACAGGAACTGGTATGAAATGTCCAGAACCCTGGTGCGAAACATCTCCATGTCAAACTTCCATGGTATGAAATGCCAGCAACCTATTCATCCATTGCACATTATCATTTATTTCCAATGGGCATGGATACGAGTCTCCCATTGGGGAGGGGGTCCACCTTGATACATGTATGTTCCGACAGCACCCCCTTGGAAGGAAGTTTCATACAGATGGCTACTAGTACAGGGTAAATGTATATCGGTCCAAAATTTGTTCGAAAATTATTAATTAGATATGACATTTTTGCACGATATGGCTTGTTATCAAACTCCATTTGTACTTAGCTGAATATCACTTCAATTTGCCCTAAATCGAGTAATATCATTTTACGACATCACTATTAAATTAAGAGTAATACATGTATGATTTTATGACATCACGATCTGAGTAATACACGGTGTGGCTTTGACATGGTGTAATTCTATTTCACTATTAGAATAGGCATAGATACCAATTTTTTGTGATGTCACTCATTAGAAAAAAGTTGTCAATATTACACTGTTACTAAGAGGCGAACTACCGTAATTAATAGATACATGTAGGGTATTACTTGGTTGGTTTGATATTATAGGCCTGATTTCAGTCCTCAGTAGCCTCATATCAGCCTTCGTCGTCAGGCTGATTGTGATATGAGGTTACCTCAGGGTGATATAGGGCCTAATATCAAACCAACGATGTTGGCGCTGCTAGTCTACAGGGTCACTGTCTCGTTGTTCCCCTTGCCGAGGAGATATAAATGGGTACAGGACGTTTTGTATCATCTTAAGTCATTTCGTACCATATTTTTGGTAGTTTCGTACCATATTTTTGGTAGTTTCATACCTTATTGTTTGGTCGTTTCGTACCATGTAGGAAATCAATTGGTCATTTCGTACCATGTTACTACATGTATGTCACACCATATGGAAACAAATAAATGATTTTCTACAAAGTACGAAATAAAAAAAGTAACCAAACAATCTACCCTACCGTTATGTAAAACCAAAAATTATGGCATGGATTACTATGGAACGACCATGGTTATGGTATCAAATACTGAAATAATGAAGAAGTCACTGCAGTTGTATATATCATTTATGTGGTCACAATATATGCATGTATAATGCAACCTGTAAGTTGACATGACCTCTGTTCTAGTTGGCTTATGATTGAGTTCTGAAGTGCTCTTCGCACTGTCAGGTTTACTTGATCAATACTCCAGCAATGTTCAGAATCCGATTCCACGACGCTCGTATGAAACGTCTAGAAAATAGAATCCATATTTAATAAATCCTTCAGACATTCAATATTACCGATCGCCTGAATCAACATCTGACTGTTTGAATCGGTTCCACTCAATGGTTGTTTTCAGAAGAAGTCGTCGCAATGTACAGTGCTAGTACGCACTATACACAGTAGATCGAACGATTATCTTACGGTGTTAGAGATGTTGTTGTTGTTATTGTTGACATAATCATATTCATACATGTACTGCTGTTGTTAGTACTTGTCGAACACATCCTAAGTTCTCCACCGGATTTTGACAGACAATCCCTGCATCTGAATCTGGATGGTGTACGGCGTATGATCCTCGTGGATGTGTAGAACGCCGGGAGAGAGAGAATTATGTTCTTTGCGGGACTGTTGAGTTGTCCGCTGCTGTTCTATTTTTAATTTCGCATTCGTCCATCTCGTTTAGAGTGTTCCACTGAATAATTGTCCGTGTGAAGAATGAATTTGAGTATTCAGCAGAGTTTGTCACCAGTGGCTCTTATCGGTAGGACAGTGAATTATTACATTCCTGTTTTGAGACTATATTTGTGGCACTGAAATCTGCAAATTTCTTGGCTCGGATTTTTTTGCCCACCTTTTTGGGTTTAATTAAGCACTGAGTGTTTACAGCCGACACCTGCCCCTTATCCATCTTGTGAAAGAGCTCCAGCCTCTGGTCTTTCCTTCTTTCTTCGAGTGGTCTTATCTCGCAGTCATTCATCAGTTTGGCCATGTCCTTCGATTGGTATAATTGCCGGTCATGAGCCGTACAGCTCCTCTCTGTATTCTCTCCAGGGCGTCGATGTTCTGCTGCTGGTGAGGATCCCACATGACGGCTGCGTATTCCAGCGACGATCTTACGAGTGTCTCATACGCTACGCATTTACTCTTGAATGGTGCCTTCCTAAGGTTTCTTCTGATGAATCCGAGCGTGCTGTTAGCCTTCTTCGTGATCTTGTCTATCTGTGGCAACCATTTCATATCGTTTGAGAGCATGACTCCAAGATATGGTGATTGAGTGACGCTTTGTATGATCTGGTTTCTGAGCTGGTACATGTAGGTCAGTTGGGAACAGTGATAATCACAGTAATACTGACAGTGATTTCAGATACTGACAGTGAATGAGTGATACATCAAGTGATCAACATCACACTATTAAAAACAAGCTCTCAATTGGATCTTCGGTATCTGCTACAGGTACAGGATATAGTCCACAGTCCGTATATCATCGCAGTTTTCATGTTCAGGGTCACTTTCTGACGCGAAAATGTTCGAGAACATGCATTTCTTTTGGCAGGGGGGTATCCCATGTTGACGTCACGGAATTTCCAGTTTGGTGACTCCAACAAATAAGATTCATGGTGGCGCTCCTAGCGTTAATTTGATATTGGTCGCGACCCTAGCGTTTATTGGTTTAAGAATTGATCATTGGTTTGTAAACGGAAGTTATTAATTCGAGAAATGATCATTGGTTTGTAAACGGATGTTAATAATCTTCAATTATTATTCATTGGTTTGACCGGAAATAGTAGATTTGTCTCTTATTGAATCCAGGAACAGCTATTGGTTTTGAAATAGATTCTATTGATTAAGAAAATATATCTATTAAAACGGAATTGTCTCTTATTGAATCCAAGAACGACTATTAGTTTGAAAATGGAGACTATTGGATATTGAAATATCTTTATTGATTAAGAAAATATGGCCATTGAAACGGAATGTACGTTTATTGAATATGCGCGAATCTTACTAATTGCGTGTTATTAGATATTAGTTGAACAGTGAACGCTATTAAATTAAAATAGAACATTAATTTTGCATCGGTCAACATTGATTATGAATCTTTATCTATTAAAACGGAACTGTCTCTTATTGAATCCAAGAACGATTATTGGTTTGAAAATAGAGACTATTTGGTTTGAATCTATATCTATTGAAACGGAATTGTCTCTTATAGAATCCAAGAACGACCATTGGTTTGAAAATGGAGACTATTTGGTTTGAATCTATATCTATTGAAACGGAATTGTCTCTTATAGAATCCAAGAACGACCATTGGTTTGAAAATGGAGACTATTTGGTTTGAATCTATATCTATTGAAACGGAATTGTCTCTTATAGAATCAAAGAACGACCATTGGTTTAAAAATGTTCAACAATGAACGGATACCTTTCTTAATTTTCAAACTATTCCATTCTTCACGTCAGCAGTCACCTACCTCAGAGGAGAGTTTCTTCATTATTTTATAAATATATATATATATATATATATACACACACACACCGCATCTTATGTATACATATCTCACGTTATACAGCATGTGTACACACACATACATGACTTCTCTGTGTTACACCAAAATGAATGTATGATCTTCATGTTGAGTGTCAACAAGTTACATACCTTACTCGTTTTCATATTCGCGCAGCACAGCGATGAGTGCGCGAAATTAAAATTGAGCGAAAAATAATACGACTCAAAATAATTGAGCGAACACGCATGCATGAGATTTAATGATCTGTGGATGTTATTGACTTCGTTTGATACACGGCAGTTATGCCCATAGCAATTGAAATGCCATAGTTTAGTATAATTACCTGCATTTACAACTATACAAACATAGTACAGTTAATTATATGGCGATGGTCTTTACATTTACCTTCATAAACCTGAAAAAAAAACAACTCTGCATATCATTGGATACACGACTTAATATAGGGAAATATTTTTGTCAGTTTTGAACTTGCGCATCAGGGTGTGCGAATTTAAGGTACGCGAATTTAAAAACTAAGCGAAAAATATTACTGCGCGAATTTAAATACGAGTAAGGTATGATGAATACAAATAATAAGATGACGCCAGTGTATCTGGATAAATTCACCAAAGAAATGTTTAATATTGCATCACTCTGAGACCATGCATGTTCATAAACTCACTCACCTCCACAATGAGGAATATAGGGAACCCTATGGAAATAAGAGGGATTGTTTTGTCCTTCTTTTAGTATTATCGCTGGTATAGTAATGATATATTTAATTATAAAAGCTGACCAGTATTAATAATAATATCTCCAACGAGTCATCTTTTACGAATTTGGTGGTTAAATCCACTTTTGATTATACATCTAAATAGTGACCTCTTTTTACCACTAACTTACAGCTAAAATTTAATGTCGACCACAGTTCCTCATATTCATATAACCTTACATTGCTCATTCAATTTGTATACATGTGACATCTTTGTATAAAATTGTATATATATATGTATCATTACCAATAAATAATCTAATCTAATCGACAAACATTCCATCCGAGCTGGCTAATTTGGCCGTTCGCATTAAATGTACATGTAATACTAAGTATTACGTTGTGTATGGACACGTATATACCTCACATGTAAATACAATAAAGCTGCAGTTTACAAACTATGTAGATAAACATATTGGTGGAAACCTATAATTTCAAAAGTAATGGAAGAAGTGAATAAACTGTTTGATTTTATCTGATTTACTATACGTACTATATGCGGGCACTAGAATACGGACATATACAATATATAGTAAGCCAACATGCCATGCATCCATGGAATTTAACAATCCAAATCGGTGTCCACTAATCCAAATATATCTTCCAATTTCGAAAACTAATCTATTGTAAAATGTGGTTATAGCGTTGTACATACCAGACGCAAATAAGGAAGCTTTTGGTAGTAATCCTTTCCTTGTCGCGGCTCAAATAGAATCAATGAGATGGGTTGTAATTAATGAATGCATTCGTACCATATTCGGGCAGGTTCCGTATGTCAACAAAAAGCTAACGTACCCAAACTCGGAAGGTCAGTTGTGTTGGTAACCTGCATTCAAGAGACGTTGACATCGCTCGTCGGTCACCACATTAGGCCAACATTAAAATGTCTTCGTTTCCCCTGATTATACCTTATGTTGCAAGGGTGAGACAGAAAGGGTCAGGTTACTGACTTTTCAAATTTCAAAGACATGGACCAGTCTATCGCGCGAAATTCGCCGACAACTGTCTAAATTTATAGTTCATGGAAGTAAAAGTACATTTTAATGAATGATTTTAGTATCAAAGTTGATATTACTGCTATCAAACTGTCGTCTGTCATTGTTTTGCGACCCTCGTACTCAATGTCTCTAGTTGAATAGACTGGTTCCTGGTCGAAATCGGCAGAAATCTGAAAACGTAGTAAGAGTGAGTAGGTTGGAAATTTTATTTTAACTTCTATAAGAGGCCACTGGTTAGGTACCGCTACCGTTTATTCAGCCCAGAATTGGATTTATTGGAGAAATAAAGTAATCTTTTTCCAGGTAACATTATACCTATAGGATGATATGGAGAAAAAACTTGAACCAAATTCTCAGCTGGTTTTATTTGTCAACCGAGCCAACATGAGGCCATGGTCCGATATTTTTGAATGTTCATTAAAAAAATATATTTGAGATTAAAAAAAAAAAGATTTACATGTCACTCTAGGTAACACAAAGTGGATATTCTACACATATCTAATTTTATAGTATCAGGGAGGGTTTTTTAAGGGTAGGTGCATGGGGTCATGAGCATATTTTTATTCTGGCCTCACTATATCTCTCACGACGTACGTATATGCTTTATACATTGTTTTGTTTGTTTTGTTTTGTCCGCAAATGTTGATATTCTCGGTCTATTCTAAATATTTGCTCGCCACATTTTCAACACATTTAAGGGGCTATCTCGTTGGACTGAATGGGAACTCAATCAGTGTTCATATATATATAGTATTTTTTTATTTCCCTGTGTGTGTGTGTGTGTGTGAAATATATGGTCAATTGCCGGATATTTAAAGGCATACACAGTGTTCGGACAATAAGATCTCAATGGACTCTGCTGTGTCTTCACCATCACATGGACATTCAATGGCGAAGCAAAGGGTTTTGTTTGCAATGTTCATTCTAGAGTTACCCTAATTTGTTTATCTCAAAATATCTTCTTTTTTCTCCGCCCGCACAAATATCTCAGCAATGGATTATCGGATCTTAGTGAAATTTGCTATGGATGTTCACCACCATGATGACAGCTTCCGACAGATGGATCTATTGATTATTTCTGCATTATGAATTCTAGAGTTAATCTTACTATCTGAATGGTGTATATGCCCGCGCACACTTGGCGGTATGCACAGGGTGACTGCATGGCCGGCCTTCTAGACTTTAAAATCTAAAGTACAACTTATGAGACCGGGACAAGCGTATTATCCAACAGGTGATTATCCAGCCTGACTAGAATATCAAATCGGAAGTACAACTTAAGGCCGGATAATGTTAGTTATCTTTCGGCAACATATCTGGGGTACACGGCTATTTAAAACCTGAATGTCGATTTTGAACCCCGAGGCCGAGCCGATCGAGGGGTCCAAATATAGAGACACCCAGGTATTAAATCCCCATCTATATATACCCCACGATGTTGCCGGAGATAACGATTTTGTCCCTATATACAACCATAGTCATGCGGCCTCAATTCAAGTTTCATAGGTTCTCACATAATTCACACCAATAATAATAATTCGGTAGACTGTAGATCAGGCGTCAAAACTTGAGTGACGTCAAACTCGGCATGCTAGAGCAACGTTACGATTGGTGGAAACCACAGCCCAGATAACATGACATGGTTGGGCCAACGTTGGCACAACCAACATCTGAATGGTTGGGCCAACGTAGGGCAACCAACGTTGGGCCAACGTAATTTTGCTCATTGGGTCAACGTTGGGCCAACGTGTTGGGCCTACGTTGGGCCAACGTTGGACGACATATACAGAGTGTTGGCCCAATGTTGGGCCAACCTTGATATCCAGATTACATGGATGGCATAACGTTGGCCCAACGTTGGAAACTAAACCATTTGGTTGGCATAACGTTGGCCCAACGTTGGAAACTAAACCATTTGGTTGGCATAACGTTGACCCAACGGAGGGACAACGTTGGGAACTCAAACTAAATTGGTTGGCATAACGTTGGGTTTTTTTTTTATTGGCAATCAATAATCCGTTCATAATTCAGTTACCACCGTCAGCCACCATGTCGATCACTATCTGATGTAAGTTTGTGAGAAACTACTATGCATGTCAATAAGTATTCTCCGCCATAACTTATATACACGCCTTGCAAACATTCAAAACTTTATGATTCCGAGAAAAATATTGGGAAAATAATTAATTAATTTTACACAAAAGAGTAGTTTCTCACAAACGTAAACCTACCTCGGATAGCGACCCGATGACCGGTGGTGGCATCTATAGAACGAACAAATCCTTGAATTCCAAATTGAAGAAACTGAATCCTGTATTTGCTAAATTCAATACCAACACAAACACTGAACGAGAACCAGAACAAAGCGCGCAATATGAAAAGCAGACGCCTGATCCGTTGTGCACGCGCGTAGAGTTTGACGTCAGAGCTTGCTACGTCATCTACGTTGCCATTACGATGGGCCAACGATATACCAACCGACACCATCCAACGTATTTTATGACATATCGTAGCATATATTGTGTCAGCAATGTTTGTACGTGTGTTTACGGAACAAAAAGCATATCGTTGAGATTTATATCACATGTATGTACGCTATATATTGGACTGTCGTGAAGATGTAAGCGTTAATTGACCCAACATTGGACCAATGTTATAATTCCAACTGTTGCATGCGAGGAATGCCTTAATTTGGGTCAACCAAGGGGCAACAACGTAAACCCAACCAATGATATGTGTACAGTAAATTCCATTTCCATGTTGGTGTTATAATTTCAACGGTTGGGAGGAATACGTTGGGCCAACCAAGGGCCAGCCACGCCAACCCAACCAATTTTCTGCAAATAATTCCGTTGGCATGTTCGCGTTGGCACAATGTTGGACCAACGTTATATTTCCAACGGTTGGGAGAAATACGTTGGGCCAACCAAGGGCCAACCCAACCAATTTACTGCAGATAATTCCGTTGGCATGTTCGCCAAGGGCCAACAACGTCAATCCAACCCAACCTAATGCCAACCGTGCCGACATTATGCCAACGTTGGCCCAACGTAGTCATGCTATCTGGGAGGGGCCTGTAACGCGCTCCGCTGTCCGCCCCCCCCCTTTGCGCTGCCCATATACACCGCTTCTATATACGCGCCTGCTTCACGCTAATGGTATAATAATATTATTATACCATTAGCGTGAAGCAGGCGCGTATATAGCTGCGGCGTATATGGGCAGCGCAAAAGGGGGGGGGCGGACAGCGGAGCGCGTTACAGGCCCCTGTGGTGGAAACTACCAGATATATATATTGACCACTGCTTATAGCCCCGATATTTCGCGCACGTTCTCTTAACTCTTTCGCTGCCACCCGCCACCACAGACGTACCCCCCAGTGCCACGCTTCATGTACATATATCCATGTATTTCAGGTATATATGGGTAATACATTATATCTCAAGCAGTTTTTAATATAATTAGTTGAAACTTCACATGTATATAGACATAGGTATACCCTGTCGAATGCCACCATGGACACGCCCACCAAGGTCACGTGACATTGGTGGCCATCTTGGATTAGTGGCTATTTTCCTGTATATGTACAGTTTGTGTGGGTATGGATGGGTGTGTTGTTTGTTTTCTAATTTTCAACCCAATTATACGATGTCCAACAGTAAGGTACACGGGAGTAACCTATATAGTAACCCACTTTGGACATGAAATAGGTCACGTGACCTTGGCATCCATCTTGGATTTATGCAAGTTGCCACCAATTTGTAGCTTTTGTTGCTTGAATATTCCCTGATAGGTACAATTCCAAATATAGATATATATATAACCATACCCATATGTATATATACCTGCAGGGGGACATATGACCCGGCTCCGCCCCTTATAAGTCACGTGATCTTGACGGCCATTATGAATTTCAGGAAAATTGGGTTTTACGATGATTTATGTGAATTATATGCCATGGGTCACGCGGGCGTACACATGGTCAACTCACCAGCATAATTAATTTAGTTGCCTGTTATCACCACTGGAAAACGATACAATAGACAAGGGTTGTTCAAAACCAGTAAAGGTGTATTATAAATAATAGGTATAAGTGTCGTATGCGCCGTATGCGCCCCTCGATCATTAGAGTATAGATGTTAGTTACCCACCCGCCACCTTATCCCGCCACCCATAGTATCTTATGCGCTGCAGGCGCCCCTATAGAGGCTAATGCCCACATAAATAATAGGTATAAGTATCTTATGCGCCGCAGGCGCCCCTCGATCATTAGAGGTTAGTTACCCACCCACCGCTAAAGAGGCTACTGCCACATAAATAATAGGTATAAGTATCTTATGCGCCGCAGGCGCCCCTCGATCATTAGAGGTTAGTTACCCACCCACCGCTAAAGAGGCTACTGCCACATAAATAATAGGTATAAGTATCTTATGCGCCGCGGGCGGCCCTCGATCATTAGAGTGTAGAGGTTAGTTACCCACCCACCTCCCCATCCCGCCACCCATAGTATCTTATGCACCGCAGGCGCCCCCATAGAGACTACTGCCACATAAATAATAGGTATAAGTATCTTATGCTCCGCAGGCGCCCCTCGACCATTAGAGTAGAGGTTAGCTACCCACCCACCACCACATCCCGCCATCCATAGTATCTTATGCGCCGCAGGCGCCCCTATAGAGGCTACTGCCCACATAAATAATAGGTATAAGTATATTATGCGCTGCAGGCGCCCCTCGATCATTAGAGTATAGAGGTTAGTTCACCACCCCATCCCGCCACCCATAGTATCTTATGCGCCGCAGGCGCCCCTATATAGGCTACTGCCCACATAAATAATAGGTATAAGTATCTTATGCGCTGCAGACGCCCCTCGATCATTAGAGTATAGAGATAATAACAATAACTTCTTCAGTCCTGAGTCTTTTGCGAGCAGCCATTTTCGACTGATAACCACGTGCTAACAACAATGACGCAATATTCCGACTCTGACTGTACTCCCATAACGTCAGAAATAGCATGACATTGAGGACATTGTCGCTTTAAATTGTTCGCGCGCAACAGTACTACAGATAAATACATTGTACACTGTCAAACATGCCGGAAAGAATAGAGTTATATCCCATACATTAAACTACATACCAAATTCGCAAAAATGCGCGATTGGCAGCGTCTTCGAAGTTCGCATTTATGCGCGTTTGGCAGCGAAAGAGTTAATTAACACCGACTGTCAAGGGCAGCCGGGACATGGTGATTTGAACGTCGCGTTGTCTCCAATCAGATTGATATAGTTACAACCGGATGTGAGGACAAGGCGTAATATCCAGCAGACTGTCCATATTGGCGACTTTACAAGTCACACCCATCGGCACCCCAGATAGACGAGCTCCATGGACATCCGCCCCACGGACAACACACCGGGCGTATCTTGAGGCTGGTTGTCCCATGTTTTGATTAAATACTTTTTGCCATATAGGGGCCTATATTCACATTTTTTCAAACACGAATTAATTATTTGATGTCTTTAGCTTATCGCTTAATATGCATGACCTATTATCAGATTCAGATTTGTGATTTTCTGGTTTAATATTGGTCGATTTGACTCCAAAAGGTAGGGTTGAGGATGAAATATCTTCATTCCTAAGATTGTCTGGAAAGTGGCAGAGGGCCTGTTTTCAGAGACATTGCAGCTAGCTGATAGTGGTATACTTCATCAGTATTACATTCCTAGATTGTGTTAATATTTAGATAATAATTATTGACTTGGTGTTGACTCCAAACAGTCGCCATCGTTTTGTCGACGTAATCGGCACGTAGTGTGATACGGATGGAATATGACGACGAGGTTGGTATCTGGGATTGGACACCTGGACAGCTGTCACAAGACGATATCGTGAGGATCAGCAGGACAAAGTTAAGTTCTTCTTGAAACGCAAACTTCAATTCGGTGGTCATTTTCATTGCGATTCGAACTGCTACCAGTTCTGGTTAAAACGTGACTCGTGAAATGCCGAATTTAGCAACATATACAGGGGGGAGGGTGAAAAAAAAAATTCCGGCACTTATGCCGGGGTGGGTGGGTGGTCAAAGCCACCAACAAGCAATTTTTTCCGCAACTAAAAAAAAAATTCCTGCTTGTTTTTTTTAGTGTTTTGGCAATGAGTTGGGCTTCAAAACCACTTTGAATGAGAGCAATAATGTAATTCTAACTGGTAAACTGACTGCAGGCAGTTATCGTGTTGTATTTTGTTGCAACTTTTGAATTCCAAGATGGCCGCTGGCAGCCATGTTTTTTTGGCCGAATGACCTCAAAATGACTCATTCCTATTTACATGTCCATGTTAACATCCATGATAAATAGTATGCACAGAAATTCATATACAGCTGTTTACAGTGAATTTCCCCCCGCAAATCTCTGTTTTAGTGTTAAAAGGGGGTGGGTGTCAAAAAATGGTCGGAAAAAACTGCCAAAAACAGGGGGGGGGTCGGAAAAAATTTCCAGGCACGTATGATGGGGTGGGTGGGTGCCTCTTGGGTCCAAAAAGCAGTTTTTTCCATATGCCAATTTTTTTCTTCCATTCCTGCTATTGAGTCTTATTTTGATGTGTTTTGAACAGAAACAGGTCATATATAGTTGATACTAATGCTATACTACATATAGAGGTTATCAGAAGTTGGATCAGTTGCACAATGGCCAACAATAACCCAAATTCAACTTGATAGAACTAGACACTGCGCTATTGGAAAAATAAAAAATTTTGTTTTTTGTTTTTAAGTTTTTATGATCAAGATTAAATGTATATAAATATTGTAACAAGATTTGCAAAAAAAGATCACACACTAACTCTTTCATCCCCAGTCTATCAGTAACTTGCATACATCCTTTCGCCCACATGCTCTTTCACTCATCGCGACAAGTTTATAATTATACACGTTTCTGGTATGGGTCCCGCAAGCTATGTTAGACATATGTTTAGTCAAAGAGCTAATATCGGTAGGTTCAAGGCTTATAAGATATTAATTGTGTATATATAGCTCTTTGCTGAGTATAATGGGATTTTGATTGATGTTGAAATAAGTTTTTTCCCTTTCTGGTGGGTCAACTCGGCGGTTTTTCGGCACTTATTCCTCGGGAACGATATTTTGATACATCATGGTTTGTTTGCTTCTGACGTTTTGTTAAGAGCTTCAATGATTAAAAACCAGTTTTTCTCAAAAGAGGGTAATTTCATTTGGCACTGTGCCAACAATTTCTCCTGTAAATATCTAGATTGTAGTTCTGATAGAAAGGATTTTAGTGATAACATATCAGGATTAAATTTAGTTTTGTATATGTATTGTTTTATCAGTAGCCAAAACAGATTCATCATAGAGTTACCGCCCATTGATAGGGATCCAAGAATTGCAATCTTTCTTGTGGCTAACAAGGCGATACCATTTATATCATGGAAAAATAAAATTTAATCAGGATTCCATCTACTGATACAACAAAATAAGAATAACTATGCAGAACTCAGCTGAAAATAAGCCATAAAATGAAAGCACACTTGACCATATGTGACATGGAAATAAAGATATAATAAATAATGGAATAAAATAGACTTTTGACAACGTAAAACATAAAATCTTAACAAATAAATTGAAGGCCAGCCGGGCCAGCTTGAACAATTTCACATTGTTTTCCATGTTAATGTGGATCAGCTTGTAATGTTAATCACAGTAACGAAGATTTTATCGTCACTGATATCGTGAGCAAAAATGAAGTGAAATTGGGCTATCCATCCATATTATTCCCAATTATTACGAAGCCTATTACTTCAGGCAGTGGCTACCATGCAGCCTGTCATTACACGCTATAACATGTTTCCTCAGTTCTGGTTTCTGAGATGCCCCAAGAAGAGTCACGCATGTATATCATGGTTATGTTTGGTATTAGCGTTATTCTTCAAACTGGGATGAACTGGGATGAACAGTTGTATTTCCACATGTTTTGATAAACAATTTGATTCAAGCAATACAGCAATGCCCTAATTAAACGACTCCATAACCACAGCAGAATAATGGGTAATTTTTCAGGATTTAGTCGGAAATTAAAATTAAATTACCCATTATTCTGCTGTGGTTATGGGGTCGATTAATTAGGGCATTACTGTATATCACATAGCAAATATCAAAATATCAAATAATCTGAAATTTGTTGTACCGGTACCATGTATTCTGTAGAACACTCAAATGTGATTATGTGACTAGATCATGTGACTATATATTATGAAAATGAATGTTAATAAAAACCTTGGCACTCTGCTTATATATCCCTAGAAATGTGATTATGTTGACACATTTCTTGATTAATGACACTTATATGATAAATTCAAATAGTATAGTTATCTCATTATGCACTGTTCTATTCAAATATCGCGCAATAAATTATGATAATGCAGGATAATCAGCTATTTGGTTGCTCAATTGATAATTTTTCTCAAATCTAAGGGGGGTGGGTGTCCAAAACTGACCGGAAAAAAACTTCCTGAAACGGAAAAAAAAAGGTGGGTGTCCAAAATTGCCTGGAAAAAAAGGCCGGAAACGGAAGAAATTGGGTGGGTGGGTCCCCCGTGGCCGGAAAAAAAAGAAGAAAGATCATACGTGCCTGGAATTTTTTTCCGACCCCCCCCCCCCTGCCAAAAACGGAAAAAAACTTGGCGGTGGGGGTGGGTGGGTACAAAAAATGATCGAAAGGGAAAAAATGCCATACGTGCCTGAAAGTTTTTCCGACCCCCCCCCCCTGACATATACGGAATTATACATATATAAATTCAACTAATTACCATGCACCTGCGTATAGTATAGAAGCCCGGTGTGAATTGCCGGGGAACATTTGGAATTTGTGAATTAAGATGCGGAGTATAATTGCGCATTGAGATACACGAAGTCCTAGTGACACCCAGTGGTCAGCTGATTATAAATTCCAACAATTAAACAGATCGTGTAAATGTCAAGGGTAGTGGCATATATCATCTACGCATAACAGAAGCACGTGTGGGACTGGCATGATTATTAGCATTTAGTGGATTATATTTGCATGGTATATTTGGCTCAAATGGTACGCTATTGTGGTGGTTGACGTGTCACCCGAATATCCGTGTGAGATTGGCAATCCACGGTCTGTATACATATCAATGTCGCGCTTCGGCGAGATGGATTTTATTTCCGACGGCCGATAGTCAAGTAATCATTCGGTCGAAGGAAAGTCATCTGAACTTTCTCTCCCAACAGATCCAGGTTCTCCAAAGTCGCAACCCAAAAACACCAAAGCTTATATAGATATGAAACAATATATAATCGAATTAATTCTATCTGAGTAACACTTGGCACCTGTTGTTGGGATAATATTTCAAAATGAGTATACTGATTTAATCGGAAGGGGGATAACCGGAGCCAACTAGAGCCACTACCTAATATATTTCGTTGGAAGGATTACATTGACTAAATAACTGAGATATTCATAAATTAAAATCAAATTTTTTTTCTTCTAAAGAAGTTTTTTTTTAAAAGACCAGCTTTTTAAAGAGCTACAACAAACATCCCAGCAGGTCACCAACCCAATAGGTGATTTGACTTACCTATATAAACGACCAAAGCTGATTACTTGTGGTGTTGTAACTGTCAAAGAAATCTCCGTTATTTCGTTAAAAATATATACGTAGAGTTATCATCCTTCCGATTAAATCATTAAATTAATTTTGAAATATAATCCTAACATCGTGGCACGTGTGATTCCGATTGTATACACATCGCTATCTAATCGTGAACCTCGATCTACCGTGAGGTAAGTGGTCATAACTTGTGTAAAACCAGAAGAGGGTTTTACACAAGTTATGACCACTTATCTCACGGTTACATCTCCATAAAAACAGTCCAAATGACAGTTAATCCTTATATATTGACATACTAAGTGTGATTATCACTAAATCCAGCATTCTGATTGGTCGGCGCCCACGTGGGCTAGTTGCAATTATTTCTCGGTGAACGCGCAACAACTCATAACTGCAGCCTCATAATTACATCGACGAGTCATAGGTTTGGGAAAGACGAACGCGTAATGTTTTGGGCGCAT
This sequence comes from Siphonodentalium dalli, assembly GCA_032622095.1. NCBI lineage: Eukaryota > Metazoa > Mollusca > Scaphopoda > Gadilida > Siphonodentaliidae > Siphonodentalium > Siphonodentalium dalli. The sequence continues at coordinate 137,851,222 of CP136062.1, read as the reverse complement.
TTGAACTCGCGCAGGATTGACTTAATAAATCATCGGGTTTCAATATAAAGAGAAATTGTTCCTGTTAACAAGGGTGCTATGGGATATTTTGGGCTGGTTTTGTCGCGATACACTTTTCGATTTAAATACATTTACAAAAGTGACTTTTTCGCTAAATGTATATAAATATAAGGATTAACTGTCATGTGGACTGTTTTTATGGAGATGTAACCGCGAGGTGAGTGGTCATAACTTGTATGTAACCCACTCACCTCGCGGTTACATCTCCATAAAAACAGTCCACATGACAGTTAATCCTTATATTTATCGCATCTTCTATTTTTCTGCCACTGTTATCTCGGCGTTAGTGGTACGTTTGATTGCCAAGTTACATTAAACATTAATTTTCGTCTATTATCTATGTGTAAGATTATTGTCATCATCGGCCGTTTCATTTATATCTATTCTACATATGATTCCAAAGTTGGTTTACGGTTTTTTCTCATGGCCCGTACACTCAATTCCCTACAGCTAGATATTTGAGCTTATTCCAATAAGTATACAATACAAGGAGATGCCTCCATTTGTAATGAGAAGCCGTGAACTGCATTGGTTGGGCAGTGCATGTGTTTTCTTAAATACAGCTCAATTAAATTAAAGACATGGACGAACCTGGTTAACATAAAGCATACTTTATCTACATGTAGGAAATACACCTCCGTTCATTTACGAGTTTCCTCATCGCCAGTATAATTCCTCCCACATGTAGTTAGATCTTTGAGCTGCTCCCAATAAGTATATACTGCACGAAGAGGCATCTATTTGCACAGAGAAGCCGTGAATAGGTTGTGCAGTGTCAGTCCAAGGATTCATTCCCGCCCCCACAAAATTCAAAAGAGGTATATATCGGCATATGTTCACATTTTAGTCATACGTGTACATGTACTAGAAGCAACGGTCCTCGTTATACTACATTACATGAGCTATAATGACTAACTTCACAATGAGCAAAGTGATTTTGACCTCGGCCAGGGGCGTCGATTGTTATCTAAGCATGCGTATAGCCCGGGAGTCTAGCGTTGATCAACCATTCAACGTAGGCATGTTATCTGTTTCTTAAGGGCAATCTCGGTATTTGCACAGGACGTTATAAATTATTGAGATATATCGTCATTAAAGTACACACGAAGAGCTGCATCAAACCAATGATACCTATTGATTTATCTCGGGATATTAAGAAACAGTTGTGTGGGGACCAGAATAATGACTTTCACTCATTTTAGTGGATAGAAGGATACTACCGTATCTCTGAAGAAAATATGTTACTTCGAGTGTTAGCAATATGTTTCATCATCCATATAGGTGAGTCTATATATCGCGAATTAATAAATACGAATTTTGGGGACAAAAAGGAATAGTATTATGTGCAATCACTCCCGAAAAAGCCGAAATTGTTATCAAATTTCAATAAAAAAATTAAATGTTTGAAGACATTTCGACCATTCAGTCTGTATTATAGTGTATAGGTGTATATATTAGGCATTCAGGATTTTGCAAAACCATTTTGAACTCGAACAAGCTGTCATTAAAAATATCGACCATATAACCGAATGCTGAAATAGTAAATGACGAGTATAGTGTAATTCTGGCGTGTATATTCTGACGATGGTTTAATATGGTGCCTGTGTTATGTCTAGGAACGGCGGGACAATTGCTATCCGGCTAATTTCGTGATATATTTTAATAGTTTACAACTCTACAGTCATATATTTTTGCTTAATTTGAATTCAAGACATGGTGGTAAACCCAACATACAACGAGTGGGGTGAAAAATTCATAATATATTACATTGATGAAATCCTGAACCCCTGTACCCAGTTGTTATGTTCATGAATTTGGTATATTGACAAAATATGCAGAAGTATTATACGTGTCTTATCAAGTCAATATAAATTTGAACATTCACTTTTGCAGCCGAAATTGATGACACTTAAATGTGATTTGGTTGCAAGCGGATTTTGTGTTGATCATATAAACCCATCCTTTCATTCCAAGAAAATCCCTAATCCGTTGGCAGGCAACCAGTGAATGAATTATGCTATGAGTCTGTGCTAGTTGGTGGCAGACACACGGGTCTGGAAAAAAACTCCACAGAAAGGATTTGGGACGCCTTATGCAATACTTTTTCAGAGATTGGTTTTGGTTTGTTGGGAATGGTCGTGTTTTCAGCCGCATTGTTGAATACAGGGCCATATCATAATGCCAAAAGTACCCTATAGTTTATAATAAAAAAAATCCCAATTTACCAAAGTGATTGACTTGATTTACAATTGGAAGTGGTTAATTGATGTGTTAGTACAGTACACATATGTCACAATTGATTTTCATATTTTACTGACAGTTGCTGTATAGCTATGATAACTTATATATCAGCTTTATATTTTAAAGTGGTTCACCTGTTTGAAAATTCCAAATTTGACCGCCATTGAATTAGTTTTTCCCAGTTATCCACAAAGCAGATCTAGTGTCGGCTAACGTGAGTGAGGTGTTCCACATCACTTTAAAATACCCGTCTATATCGACCTGACTTGCTATATCAGAAGACCTTATACGTCCCACCAAAGCTCATACCAATTGTATATTCTGTGTGTGTGTGGTTGGATAAAACGCACAACAACTTTTAGTTGTAGGCCTATTATGAATCTGGACAATATATATACTATATTGTGTGACCATTACATTCACTCAATAACGGTTCAGACTGTTCTCGGGAAAATAAGCACAATACGGGATTATTTTAGAATTGCGCGAAATAAGCTCATATTGGAATTTTCCAATTTTCCAAATGGTTGCATTACATAAAAAGAACGCTCTTAAATCAAAATGGGAAGCTCAGAGTGGTTTCTCAAATATTGAATTTAAATGTGTCAAAACACTCCTTATAGAACGCCATTGTGGTGAACTTAATACTCAAATTTCATGCTCACCTTCTACATGCAAGAGCCTTATTCTACAGTCGCATTAAAACTGAATATTGTTTGTCCAAATATTTGCAGGATTTACCTGCCCACTTATGTAAATATCTTCTAAAGATTCGAACATCGAATCACAGACTTCTAGTAGAATATAAAAGGTGGCGAAAATCGTCAGACGATGAAACCAGCATGACTTGTAATATATGTAGAGAAGATATTGGTGATGAATACCATGTGTTAATTATCTGCAATGAAAAAACAAATCCGCCAGAGGTACATCTCCAAATTTTACTGGGAAAATCCCACAAGGGAATAGTTTCAACGTCTGCTAATTCTTCAAAACATGAGCGTTCTAAAAAATTGTATATACATATTAATCAAAATAGCGTTTAATAAATTGCCAAAATACATGTTAAATTGTGCTTCTTTGTTAAGATTTTTATGAATATAATATTTATATACTGTCTATGAATCTATGTAACACCTATATATATACATGCATTTGTGTGTACGATTGGATGTGTACACAATGTAAATATGTTTGTGCTTGTTTCGATATATTTAGTGATTTTGCAATATTCATTATTTGAAAACGCAAATACGCAATATATGGGCCTAATCGCTAGTTACTAAAACAGCCCTATATAGGACACGTATTCTGCTCAGTTTCACGAGAACGGGCTGCGCCATCCAACAGAATAACAGGTATAAGTCCACTATGGACTTATTTCAGAATCAAATAAGTCCATTATGAACATATGTGAATATTTAGGTCCAATATGAACCTATTTGCACGATGAAATTTTGAACGGTTGTTTCTATGTGGAGTGGTGTCTTTACAACCTCATACCATTGGTCACCATGTCTTGTCTTTCCCCATGGCTGATGCCGAATCTTAACTGTCGATAGTCGTATATGACAATTCAGACAACCACCACTACCATGACTAAAATGTAAAATTTGACCATGTACCGTGCATTCATAGAAGCGAACACTGTTAATACATCTCAAATTGCTTATTTTGAATACACTACCACAACATTTCCAAGGTAGCAAATAGAGTAAAGACTAGCAGGTTTTACCAATACCAATCACTCAATCGTGCAAACTAATAAATCGAACCAAGGTCCTTGGCTTGTTGAATAGCTTGCCAACTTTTGAAGACTAAAATTTGATTGTAAATATAACGATTTTGTTTTGTATGACACATTTAATCTTTTGAGTTACAATGAATATATATCTAAATTTATGTAGCCATATTGGTTGCCATCTCAAATTAACATCAGTTGAATCAACAAGTGGGCAAGCTCTGATAATGCATATGGATGGATGAATTTGAATGAGAAATGTTTATTACTCTAAGTTATAAGTGGGTTTTATGAGTTTATGGCAATAAAACCTCCAAAATGTCAACTTGAGATATCGACCAGATACCTACGGACTGTGGGATATATATGTATCCATGTGATATATGTTCAGTTGATAATTAAACAGCCCAATCACACTATGAAGCTGGCACAGAAGAGTAGTAATACTGTTTCTACGTGGATAAAAGGTCGGCCGACCACTGTGTCCCCGACAACGTGGCAAGTCGATGCCGCTTTGTTAAAGAAATTAAAATAAATGTTGAAATGTTCTGAGTCGAAATGATTAATAATTCTTTAAAAAAATAATTTTTCCGTCATCTATATATATGTTGCACATCTCCAATATGTGGGTAACAATACTCTGAAGTTTCAAATATCTACGATCAAAACTGTAGGAGGGGTTGATTACACCATGAAGGTACCCTCATACAGACAATTATAAAAAATGTTTTTCAAAGTCGAAAAAAGTCCATAACTCTCGGAAAAATAATTGGATCAAACTCAAATTCGCACTCAACCTGTATCTTGATATCACTGATCCACATAAAAACGGTATTTGCAATTAAAAGATCCAAACTTGAGATATAATCCGGAAACCGAAAAAGTGAGAAATGTTTTAGTAAAAAAAAAATTAAAAAAGGGAAATAACTCCATAAAAGAACATCGGATCAAACCCAGAATCGCAGAGCACCTGTGTTCTTGGTTGAGACACATACATACAAAGTTTCAATCAACTCGGATGATCATTACTGGAGTTATAACTCCGGACGGACGGACGCACGGTGGGACGGACGGGGCTGATTACAATAGTCCCCCAAAAATAAATTTTTCGGGGGACAATAAGTATATTATACATGCATTCGGTACAATTCTGAAATTGTTTGTTTTGGTTGATTTTTGGCAATTTTGTTGTACCTCATTTTTGTATTTTCGGCTCAAAATTCTCACCTCTCATTTTGGAGACTTTTAGTGTATTGTCTGTGATGTTATGTCACATCAGCAGATACACACACACTCTTCGGTGGTATTTATTTCCTTAATTTGGCTCTTTTTGCCTAATGTTCCTGGACTATTGTGATGTTAAAATATAATGGTATATATCCGTTATGAGTCAATATTCGAACCCATGTTCAGACTGATACACTTCCCAACGCTATAGCTTTTAATTATGTCCGGTGTCGGAGGTGGTTGTGTCGTGGATAATATCATCACAGTCTGGGCTAGACGAGTTTGGAACGGGTTCGAACCCCGTCATATCGGAGGCGAGTGCAGACCTATATGCAGAAACGTGGCGACTGGGGGGGGGGGGGGTTGGGGGTATTGTTTCACCCCCCAACTTTGGTCAAATTTTTCAACAGTTGAAAATTTCATACCTGCCAAAATATTAGTTGGAAATTACACACCAACAATAGGTTGAAAATGTTCTTGTAGTTTGATTTTCAAACAATTTATTGGGGGAATTAATTGTTTTTGGACCAATATTTGCATATTTTCCTATTTTTGGTCAAAATTTTGGAATTAAATTGTCATCAGTTGGAAATTTTCAACCTTAGGGGGGGGGGGGGTGACAGGTGGAAATTTCCAACACTTGGAAAGCTTGTGTCCTGGTCCCTCCCCCGTGGCCAGTCAAAAACTGCTAGTTAATTTAAGAAACAATATTGTCATACATTTGGTCAGCATTGTCATTGGAAGTGTCATCAGTTGGAAATTTTCTAACCTAAGTGGGGATGTCAGGTTTGAAATTTCCAACTCTAGGAAGGCTCGATGCCAGTCTAGATGGTAGGATTTTGCGATTTTCTTGTTCAGATTTCAAAATTTCAAAACCATGGCCGCCCCGGTGTGTCATTGTCCCCGTGGACTATAAAAAACTGCTAATTAGTTTAATAAAACAATATTTGACTACATTTGGTCAAACTTGTGGACTGAAATGGTCATCAGTTGGAGAATTTTCCAACCTGAGGGGGAATATTAGGTTAGAAATTTCCAACACTATAGGAAAACTTCAGTTGAGGCCAGTCTAGATGCTATAGGATTTGCGATTTTCATGTATAGTTTTCAAAATTTTCTCACACCGGATGGAACAACCATGTGTCCTGGTATCTTGCCCGTAGCCGTGTGGAGTTAGACCACTAGATGTTAGGATTTATGCAATTGGAATTATACAAAACTTGTGTTTGGTCCGAATCTGATTCAAGGGGAGGGGTGCAGTTGGAATTTCCCAAGGTGGACACCCCCCCCCCCAACGGAGACATTCTAGCCACGTCCCTGCCTAAATTTGCCACGCCAATCGATACATGGCCATTTCGATCAGAAAAGAGAATTTGTTCACTCTCACTGAGGCATTTAAGCGCATACAATGAAGTAATGGGCACTCACATTGAGCCCGTGCCTTAATACATCTGATATATATACAAGAATTAGATTCAAGTTGCAAAAACTTCCGTTTCTCTGCATCATGTAGCAATAAAGAGCGTTATTTACCCGTTCGTTGTCGTATATGCGGTATAAATAAAGAGCGTTTATCTCACAGTGCGAACAGTTGAAAGAGGTGCGTAGTTATGCATAATTGTGGGGTTCGCATATACGTACTGCATGTATTTATCTATATGTTGCATGTGTCACGGATGTCTACTATGGCTACCCCCATAGAGATAGTACTCAACCAGTTCAAATCCTTGGAACTGTTTGATGTCCTGACATGGAATTACACGCTTCTTGCAATGTATTTCACGGTAGGTGGTGGTCCCACCTCGAGATTGCATGATTTAGATGACATTTTTGAACCGATTTTGATTTTTGTATTCGCATCTTCAACAATCACTGAATTGCTCCCAGGTAAGCAATTCAATGTTAGCGATGTCGACTCACAAAAGTCACAACATAATGATGCAATCTCGAGTTGGGACCACCTTTATACACTGTGAAATAGATTATTAAAGATACGGGCGGTGTTGGCTATGGGAGGCCCTTTTCACATTTATTATTTATTTACGCTTAAGCGCAAATATTTGCGATTAAGCGCAAATAACCTCTATCATTTGCGCTTAAGCGCAAATAGATCATATTTGCGATTAAGCGCAAATGATTTGCGCTTAAGCGCAAATAAAAATTAATATTCATTGATTCCCCCCTGAATTAATTTTAAATGGCACAGGCCTATAAACACATCACTCAAGTCTATATACCGGTAGGCCCACCATATGAGTAGTCCAAGTCTTCTCGTACTAAAACCGGCTAAGATATTGGGATGGAGGTGCCGGTCTTTAGTCCGAGTTCCAGGCCCATGCATTCTTATGACACGACTTAAGCGTTAGTGACCCGCTCAAATAAAACCACAATTATATGAAATAAAATATCACAATTGCGACAATAAACGGATATTTTCCGCAGAAGACATGCTATTTGATCTGAAACCCACATCAGTTGTGAATTGAAAGCGGTAATTTAATGCGAAAAGAGACATTTACCGCAATGTTTACAAATTTTTAAAAGTATGCGAACTCAGTTGACCTCGCGAACTGTGTTCGGCATTTTCCGTTGAAAATATTCCGTAGATTTTCGACTGACAACGCAAATTACGATGAATTCTCCATTGTAATCGTAATTATGTGTGTCAATAAATAAAAAATAAATAGATTAATTAAACATTGAAGATATAAATGTAATACATTAAATAAATTACGGGGAATTACAACCCTCTCAAAGTTTAAAACAGTGTAAACACAACGACCATTAGAATAAATAATATGGTGCTACATTTCCCACATTTGGTGGACTTCAGCGAAATTAAGATATATACTAAGCGAACAGAGCAATATACTGCTCTTGTTAAGCACACAAAAAATCAAACAAAATTTGTATAAATTTTAAACCTTAAGTTTGAAAAGTCCCACTAAAACGGAAGAACTATATTTCGAAACTGTGTGATTCGGTTCTCCGATTATTTTATCAACACAAAAGTCAAAATGCACATGGATGAAAATCACACGCATGGCAAGTCAGACACAAGAGTTCTAATTTGCTCCAATTTTGACAAGTTGCTTGCGAAAATTGTCAACAAAACTACCTTTCTGATCCTCCATTATGTCATTAAGTTTTTAGTGCGGGAATTGTTCTCAAAGCACATTGGAAACTGGACTTTGCGGCGATCGGTTTTCGCTATTTTGTTCGGAAAACCCCGCGCTATATATAGAAACGGAAACTAGAATACTCAGAACAAACACCGGACAATGCCGAAGTTCTTCGGAACCTGAGTTCGGCTTTCAGTTAAGTAAACAAACAGAAAAAACAGCGATGTTGGTAACAAACAACCGGAATATTCTATGCGTAATTTAACATGAAAGTTAGATTATTATACACCATTATGACCATAAGATGTCTCTCTTTCCGATGTATATAGCATCATGTATTGATTCATCAGGTAAATCGAGTAAAATACACCACAGATTCCCGCCACAGATCGTGGGCGTAACTCGTGTGATAGGATCCGTATAGAAGCGGGCTTGGACTAAAGACCGGCACCTCCATCCCAATATCTTAGCCGGTTTTAGTACGAGAAGACTTGGACTACATATGAGGGAAGCAATCCCCCAGTAACCCTAGATCCCTTTTATGACATGGAAATGGTATAGATCTGTGCAGGATATGTCTCATTTATAAAATATACTTGATCTCTGTGATGGAGACACACATTCTTGGGGACAGGGATGCTGATAATATGAAAATAGGGGTTTTCCCCTATTTCAAGTCAATAAGTACACAATATGAAGGAAGCAAGCCCCCCGGTAACCCCTAATTCCCTTTTTATGGCCATAGAAATGGTATATATCTGTGCAGGAGATATCCCTTTAATAAAATATACTAGAGCTCTGGGAGTGAGACACCAATTCCTGGGACACCAGGGACAGAGATGCTGATATGCATATGGAAATATGTTTTTTCTTCAACTTCGAGTCTGTATGGGGCTATTACTATGGGCCCATCATAATATACTATGCCTCAGTATGAGATGGACTCAATCATTCACAATCAGAGGGAAGTAAGGGAGTGTTAGGTATTTGCGCTTAAGCGCAAATAAATTGATAGACACATATTTGCGCTTAAGCGCAAATGATTTGCGCTTAAGCGCAAATAAATAATAAATGTGAAAAGGGCCTCCCATAGTTGGCGGTGGGTATGCTGTGAAAATATTCAGCTCCGTCAAAAACCGCCATAAACGGGAAGAATAGTAAAATATAGACAAATCTTGTTCTTATACCAATCAGAAATATGGCATAAACAGTATGTTATTGTCAAATGTTTTTTTCCTTTGTTATGTAAACAAAAGCAAAACAACTTACAGCACCTGGCTTTTGTTTAGATCTGGATATGGTAAACATAAAGAGCGTTATTTGTTTCTGTTTTCCTGATATGGATAAAGAGCGTTTGTATCATGTGTGTGTGATTAACCAATAGAATTGCGCTGTGTTGTGTAAACAGAAGCAAAACTTCTGTAACACGAGCAGGTTCTTGTTTACAACTTTACGTACAGTCGTACACCATCGTACGTCTTGGCGACAATATACTATTTACGCGCTGATTATGTTAGGCATATGAGCAAAACTATATATATTTTAATATTCCATCTGTTGATGGCGATTTGAACTAATATGAATATTTCTGAAACGAAATTGTCAGAAAGAGTAGTTTTATTGTGAAAATGACAAATTGTTTTGCCCAACTGTGTCGACATCCAGGCTCATAACCATAACCTAATCTGACAACCAGGCTCATAATCTAATGATATACCCAAGCTCACAACCATACCCTAATCAGACAACCAGACTCATAACCATAACCTAATCAGACAACCAGACTCATAACCATATATAACCTAATCCGAAATGTATCTCAATTTCGAGAAAAAGAGTGAAAGCGTGGTAAATTACATACTCCAAGCATAAATTTCAATGATTTTCTGTTTATTGAAATATATATACACATTTCATTGTGTTTATGTAGGATATTTGGCAGCGAACCAGTTAAAGAATGACCCCGCAGCCTATGTGGATAAGATCATCGCAGTTTGGGCCAGACGAGGTTGGTGCGTGTTAGAATATAGAATCCCGACACGAACGGGTGGAAATCTGGACCGATCTTCAAGCTTGGTCTGAGTTGAGGGACATGTGCCATTCCGATCGATACATGGCCATTTCGATTTGATATGAGAATTTTTCACGTTCACTGAATCAAGCACATTTAACGCAATCTGAACGTCAGTGCTTCCATAAATATGTTATATATTTGGAAGGAAGGTTAATATAGATTACACAGGCGTTATATATACTCTGAGAACGTTGGCAAAAACATAGTAAATTTCTAGCTGTGTTCAGTTATCGCACATATCGCTCTTTATTTTTTCCATATCAGGAATACAATATCAAGTAACGCTCTTTATTATTTCTCACTGAAGATATAAGTCGGGAATGATTTTTAATTCGATGATTTGTATACTATAGTGTGCCCTTTTATGGCATAAATTATATAGCTCGAGTCCGTATACAGGTATTCATTCATATAACACAGTAATTAAACCCCTTTTTAATGGGGGGGGGGGGGGTGGGTATACTGTTTTGCATAATTATGTCAGTCCGATCGTCCGTCAAATGTCTGTTCAGGTCATAACTTGAACAGTATATAGTGCTCGGATCTCAATGATGGTACGGATGTTCACCAATGTGATGACATTCAATATGGAGTGTCCAAAGTTCGTTTTGTTCGGGATTTCGATCCGTTCTATGGAGTTATTCGTCTTTGTTTATCTGGAAATTTATGTTGGGGGTTTTTGTCCTTTGCCTTTTGGATGAGATTGGGTACCTTCAAGATGTAATCAACTCCTCCCACAGTTTTAAATGTAGAGATTTGAAACTCTGGGATATTGTTCCTAACATGTTGGTGATTTGCAACATCTATATAGCTAATAAAAAATTACATTTTTTCCATATTTTCGGGGGATTTTTACTTAGAAAATTTGGAACATTTTTGCCTTTTGGATGAGATTGGGTACCTTCAAGGTGTAATCAACTCCTCCTACAGTTTTAAATGTAGAGATTTTAAACTCTGGGATATTGGTCCTAACATGTTGATGATTTGCAACATCTATATAGCTAATAAAAAATCTAATTTTTTCCATATTTTTGGGGGGTTTTCGACTTAGAAAATTTGGAACATTTTTGCCTTTTGGATGAGATTGGGTACCTTCATGGTGTAATCAACTCCTCCTACAGTTTTAAATGTAGAGATTTGAAACTCTGGTTTAATTTCTTTAACAAAGCGGCCATCGACATTTTTAAAAATTACTTTAACAAAGCGGCCATCGACTTGCCACGTTGTCGGGGGGACACTGTGGTCGGCCGACCTTTTATTTCCCTTCCGATGAGATATCTCAACCATGGTTTGTCGGATCCTCCTGAAATTGTTTATGGATGTTCACCACTATGAGGACATTCAATTGAGTGTTCAATCATTTTGCTCATGGTTTTCGTTCTAGAGTTATCAATCTTTGTTTATCTGAACATGCTGATTTTTTGGTCCGTCTGTCTGAGAATCTCGGTCATATATATGTTATTGGTATAAGCCCATATATACTAGGGGGGGGGGGGGTATGCACCGGGCGACAGTCGATCTCTTGTTGTACAAGTATGTCAAACAATCAGAAATGTAATGTTACAACGAAGAATGATAACCCTCGCGTACATATAAGTAGCAAATTATGCAACGTTGTCCGGCGCTTCTTAAAATGATGTGAAACACTCCGGTTAGGTAATCAAATAGAAATGGAGAATAATCTTGCTCAAAGTAGTTATTTTTTATGAATAATATTCCAAAGTTAAAACATACCGTCAGTCATATATATATTTATTAAATGCAATGAATATCGATGGCGAAATCATTTGCGTTAGTTTATCGCCGATTGTTGCGTCCCGAATCGAGATGTAAATATTTACAATTGAGCTTAGTTCAGACGGTGTTTTCTATGGAGTTGTATGGTCGATTTATTTCGAGATTTTGGGCGATGTTAGTAGAATGCTACATTCCCCCCAGTTGCCATAGCGCCCGAGTACTAATTTATCAGTTTCACGCACACGAACAAGTTCATGAATAAATACTATGATCATCACACAATAAAATACAGGTAGCTAGGCATGTCATGTTCACATGTGTTTATTTATTAGTTATTGTTTTACTATGAATTGTATTGGTAATTTGTTACCATTTACTACCTTTATTGGGTTCTTATCCAATTAAATAGTACCGTATACGTATATACATAATATTATTACATATGGAAACAATTACACAAAACAACATAATATACGTTGTTTGAAGCCTGGATTTATGCTCGTTAATTGTCATATATTCCGGTCCGGCGATCAGAATAACTATAACAAGTACTATATAATTGTATGCTTAATTAACGCTACCGGTTTATACTGTTGGGTAATTTTTAGAATTCTGTGGACCTGTGTAGATAATTGTTTTTTCCCGGTTATTTTGGGACGCGTTAAAGTTGTACTGCGACCCCGAGTCCGGTAAAAGCTGTAGTTGGAATGTCCAAGTTCGTGAAAGTCTTATTGACTATGCCGATGATTTGAGAAGCTTTATTGTTTTAGGATATTGTAGAAAGGCTAATCTGACCGTGTCAAATTGAGCTATAGCGATGGGATATCTCGCAGGACAACATATTTCGGGTTTTCGTGGGGTGTGTATTAGCTGGATGTCTTATAGTTGCAGTATATATGTAACTATTATGACCGCGTTAATTGCGTTCGATGTTTAGGTATGAACAATGGCTGGGCGATGCACACTTGAAGATTTTATGGCGGGAACCCAATTTTTTATCCGCATTTAGAAGCTTTCTGGTTTGGTGAATGAAAAACCTGCAGTAATAAGCCGTAGTTTTTTGTAATAATTTGAAAGATTAGTTGTTTTAACGGAATTCTGAGGCCGTGCATTCATGTAACCATTAGCCAATATATTTTATATTATAATTTATATTTATGGCTAATAATATGATCTTGGTGGCGTTATCATTTCTGACTATGGTTTTCTTGTATTACTTGTTCCAGTCATAGAATTTGACTGCACTGTCGGACATACTCCATATTGCTAACTTTAAACTTTATATCACGTTCCTTATTTCAGTTAAATCCGAGGCTGCACCACAGGACCCAGTCAGTGACGAGTATGGCCTCATATTGGTTAGAAGATGGGTTCAACTTTTTCACTCGTTCGATCTGAATAAAGATGACGTCATATCACTATCGGAGCAGAAAATGAGTACTTGCTCAGAACATATCACAGCCGTCGGCAAAAATGCCACGACGGCTGAAATATATTGCAAAAAATGGTTATACTACCTCAGCAGAGTCATGGAAGGCAGATCGAAGGTAAAGCTGAGAGAATTCATTGACGATTTAGCCTGGAAAGAAGAGCGTTACCGACTGGTGGACTTTTTCGAGGAAGTCATGGCCCTGAAAGTCATTGCTATGGATCTGAACTCTGACGGATATATAGTGCACCCGGATGAGTGGAATATGAGTCTGTTCGGCTTCCCGCTAGAAGGATACCACGTGATAGTTGATGACGAACTTTTGAACTCATTTGTTAATTATTACACAGACGATAACTCTCCGTGGCGAATTTGATCTTTCTAAAAATATATTATCACAGATTATAATATGCGAATAAAGCTAAAGGCCGAAGGGCCCTTAAAATGGGAATAACCGCTTATTAATTAGAGCATAACCTATACGTGTTCTTTTGGTCGGAGGGCTAGGAATTTCTAATCTGGTGGAGCGCTCCCAACAGCAATAAATCCTCTCCAAATTTTAAAGCTCCCAATTTACAAAAGGAATGGGTGCATGGTCAATCGGCCCCGTATATGGAATACTTTCATCGAGTACTGGGAAGTCGTAATACTTTCACAGGTTTGATGAAAATGCATTACGATATACTATTAACCCTTTGAGTGCCACGGGCCGATCTCATCGGCCCTAATTTACGTTCTGTAAAATCGGCCCTAAAAAAAATAATGTTTTTTTTTAGATTGTTTTGGTTTTTTGGATGAATTTTTTGGGTATGCTTAAGCATGCTATAGGGCATGTTAGAACTCAAAACTATCACCAAGTATTCATAGTAATAATTTTGATGCCCGTGAAAAACGTGAGATTCCCTGGCACTAAACATACAAAATAAGTCTGTTAAAGAATATAAGAAAAAGTTATTAAAATTGTAATAAATTGTAAAAAATAATAACAAATGATGAAAAATTGTTAGGCCAATGCATTCTCTAATATATGCGAGGCGACCTATGGTCGACTCGCATATATAAGATAATGCATTGGCACATGGTATATGGGTTGATACAAAAAATCGGACCTGGCACTCAAAGGGTTAAGGGTGAAGTTCAATGTGGCAACTTTAATTTCGTTTTATCCCCTTTTCAGGAACTTTCGGAAACTTTAGTACATGAAATCTGACCACAAATAAAAGTTGAAGCCATCTGTGTTTTCAAACCAGAAATCTCCCTTCCTCAATCATTATCATTTCGAAAATGGTGGCATATGACCACAAATTCATGTGTGATCACCTGGATCAGTACCTCAGGCGGAAGTACAGTTTGGCCAATTATTCAAAAGTGATACCGAAATCAGTTCGGCCGGGGAATTCGTTTGTTGGCGTCACCATGCAGGGCAAAACATCGCCAACAGAATTTGCTCAAAGGAGAACACTTTCCCCACATTGAGAAAAAATTCGGGTCAATAGGACTAACTAAGGCTGAAGGGGTCACTCTCACCAAAAAAAGTGCTGAAGGGTACACAGGATTTGAAAATGTGCTGAAGGGTACACAGGGTTTGTGATCGCCAATAACATCGTTACGTAAACTGTGTTTCTGAAAGTCTGGTGCCCATTAGCAGTTTGTTTTCTGTTCATTGTAATGTTCATTGGAACGTAAACAATTATTCTCCAACAGAAATCATGGCAGATACGAAAACTATACGTCCTTTAGAACGAAATTTCAAACCCTGTGTACCCTTCAGCACATTTTCAAATCCTGTGTACCCTTCAACACTTTTTTTGGTGAGAGTGACCCCTTCAGCCTAACTAAGGGTTAGTCACAGGTCTATACTTGAACGAATGTGACGGGAGGAGATACACTATTTGGATAAGGTTTTAATCCTTCCAGCACTGGAGCTTCCTGAAATTTTGCGAAGACCGATATGGAGCCTCGCATATATACGAGAATACATTGGCCTAACAATATCTACACTGACATTATAAGTCAGGGCATCCTCATATATACGAGAATACATTGGCCTAACAATATTTACACTGACACTATAAGTCAGTGCATCCTCATATATATGCGAGGCTCCCTATGGGAGACTCGCATATATAAGAGAATGCACCGACACATGGTCTTTAATGCTGCACCAGCGCAGCTCCCATCATGAAAGGGTTAATTGCATCGACGCCACATACACAACATCTCGGAAATGAAAAAACGACACACCCTATATCACAAACTAGTACTATACATCTCAACAGACCAGTATTGGAATGTGTGGTGTGCAGAATTGCTTTCAATTTAACTATATGTGACCCGCCATATCAAATCCAGTCGTAAGTCGGGATTTTTTTTACCCTGTGCCAATGCATTCTCTTATATAAATTCTCTAACTATTTTTTACAATTTTAATAATTTTTTCTTGTATTCTTTAACAATTTTATAATTTCAACCATACAGAGCCCCAGGCAAACATGAGCAGACGACACTCTTCTATATGCTTCTATATATGTGTGGGGCTCCCTGCAGGGTAATGGATGTTTTTTATTTTATGTCCTAAAAATTGTAAAAAACATTTATTTAAAAAACATGATAAAAAATTGTTAGGCCAATGCATTCTCTTATATATGCGAGGCGACCTATGGTCGACTCGCATATATAAGAGAATGCATTGGCACAGGGTAAAAAATTCCCGACTTACGACTGGATTTGATATGGCGGGTCACATATATATATCTCTGTTTCTGGATATATCATCTTGTTGATTCTTAACATTATTTGCACACAATTTCCACTAAATTACATGTTCACCTTCCCAGTGACTAAGATAACTTAGTCATTATGACTCAGTCGTAGTCATTTGGACTTAGCTGATCTTAATCGTTATATGACTAACAACGCCAGTATGACTAACTTTCCGACTTAGGCATTATGACTAACCAAAGTTGTCAGTTTAGACTGACGTTTAGCTTTCGCTAATCCGAATGTTTGACATCATCTTTATAAAACATTCAAGAATATTTATTTAAAAAAAAAAGTTATTGTCTGTGCTGGTTGTTACAAAGCGACCGTACTTAAGATCACAGGGGAGAAAATTACTAAAATACCATTATAGACTATACCAGTATACACTGGTAAAGTCTATATTGGTATTTTAGTGATTTTCCCCAGGGGCCTGTTCTTAAGATGGCTATGCTGATCATTTTGCATGCAACAACAATGCTGAGCAGCCATTATTAACAATTGTGGAATATATACAAGATACAAGATACAAGATTTTATTGCAATAACACCTCAGTTGGCAGTTGCAAGCATATAACATATAATATAAAACATACATATACAATAATAGCATGAATTAAACAAAACCCGACTAAGTCAAAATTTATATTCAGTATACTCACTCACAAGTTGTTCTTATAATTATTATGCACTTGATAAAATCTTCCGTTTTTCAAAGAAGGACCGGATCATGTCGCATATGATATTTATGGTATCAATGTGCCTATTTTCCATTATATAATTAAATTTATTGTCTTCTGTCATTCTGTGGAAATCGGTTTTATACTCGCCTATTGCTGCGAAACAACTGATGCGAATGTTTTCGTATGCCGAACAATTCATAACAAAGTGTGATTCGGTCTCAACCGAGTTTGTCTTACAGACAGGACATATTCTATCCTCTATATCTGACGGGGGCTGTTTGTGTCTTCCCTTCTCAATCTCAAGCTTGTGATTACTTACGCGTAACCTTGTAAAGAGAGTTCTCGCGTCAGCAGATTTGGTATTGGTAATATACGGTTCCACCTCATATCTGCGTTTGAAAATGCGATACGTTCTTAGTTTATTACCACCGATTGATCTCGTATCATCAAAAACGTCCTTCACAAAACAGTTAATGTGATCTATTTTCAGCTTTTTTTATCAGTTCTTGTTCTTGAATTCCACTGTCTTCGGCAATATCGATTCCAAGCTTCAGTAGTAATACATTCCACGATTCCGTGGATAATTTCGAATTAGTTGATTCAACGTAGGCCACATAAACTAATGTATGACGCTTTGACTTAGAAATTTTATTCCTATATCTGAAACTCTTTAAAACCGCGTCATGAAATACGGGGAATCTACCCAGTTCTGCACGAGAAGCATGGTTCGACGCTTTTCTATTTATACAAAGTACATTTTTGCAGAATTTCAATTGAACCTGCTCGCAAGGTAAAGAATCAGTATGCAGATTCGGCACATCTCCCAGCCATACTTCACAACCATACAACATTACTGGTTTTATTAGTTTATCAAACAACTTGCATTTTGTAGGGGTCGTTAGCTGAAGTCTTGATGGAATAGATTGTGTTAGGAAAAACATTGATTTTAATGCCTTTGCACTCAAATGCTCCTGCGATTTTAACGTGTTGCCAGTTGCACTGAATTTTAGACCCAAATACATATAATCCCCAACCATTTCCAGTGGCTTCGATCGAAATATGAATTTCGGTTCATATTTTGACTTGCGAGATCTAAAAACCATGCATTCATGCATTCAAGCATTTCTGTAAACCTTCTTTCGTTTCCGATATTATTACAACGTCATCTGCGAATAAAAAATGACTGATCGGCCGATTATTTAGAATAACGGGATTACAAGTCGAGTCAAACGAATACCTTAGGTCATCAATATACATTTTAAACAGCGTGGGTGAAATTGAACAGCCTTGTCTTACTCCAATAGTTGATAGAAGTTGTGGTCCAACGCATGCCTCTGTTTTCACACTTATGTAGCTTGCTTGATACATTGAACGTATACACTGATTTATTTTACCAGAAATTCCATAATCACGTATTTTGTGTAACATTAACGATCTATCTACTGAGTCGAACGCTTTTTTGAAATCAATGAATGCAGCATAAATGGGCTTATTTTTCTGCTTGTATTTCTTCACAATGGTATTTAAAACAAATGCACTATCAATTGTACTACGATTCGTCCGAAAACCAAACTGATTGTCACTGATCAGATCATTCTCCTCGAGGTGGTTATTTATCCTGGTGTTAATTATTTTGTTGAAAAGTTTACCTAGGTTATTTGTCAGAGCAATCGGGCGATAATTATTCGGATCATGTCGATCTCCCTTTTTATAGAGCGTCTTTATGAGTGAAAAACTCCAATGTTTAGGGTAATGTCCGGAACATAACACTAGATTGAACAGTTTTGTTGTCTCATCTATTATCTCCGGTACTACTGATTTAAGAAATTCATTTGAAATATTTCCATTTTCAGAAGATTTCCTATTTTTCAAGAGCTTAAGGCATTTTAGTATTTCTTCCGATGTTATCTCTTCGTCGCTAATATTTTGATCTATATCTATGCGCGGCGTTCCCCGCACACGGTCATTTTCGTCTCGTGGAATTATTTCTTTACATAAAAGTTCTTTAAAAAAATCTACACATTCATCAGGGTGCAAATAATTCATTTCAACTTTTCGTGGTCTAAGACCATTAATTATACGCCAATATTCCGAAGGGTCACTTGTCTCAATATTATCCAGGTTTTCCGATATTTCCTGATAATACAATTTTGATTTCTTTTTTGTTTCTCTTTTATAAGTTTTTTTAGCTGCGAAAAACTCATTTCGGAGATCTGCATTGCGAGGGTATCGCTTCATTTCTTTACTCGCGTGCTTCATATGTTTTTTCAATTCTTTGCTTTTTGCATCAAACCATTTACGTTTCCTTTGCATTTGTTTATTTTTACTTTTAACAAATTGAGTTGCGGTGGCATTAACAGAATTCACGATATTATCATAATCGCGCACAGCTTGTTCTATTCCGTTCTTATCGCGTGCGTATACGTTTGATCTAAATTTCAATAAGCGGTGTTGCATATCAGCATCTACCAGAGCCTGTTTTACTTTAGCATCACTATCTCGAGACCATTTAGCAACACCGTGCGGTTTCGTATAATGATATTTAAATGCAGTTTTATTGACATCTTGTGACTTTATGTTCATATGTATTGCTAGTTGACAGTGATCTGAATATTCAGTAGGTTGTTTAACACAAAAGTAACTCACATCGGATAAATATCTGTCTGAAATAATCACGTAATCCACTAAACTCGCACCATTATACTGAAAACTCGTATAATTTCCAAAAGAATCACCAGGTTTGCGACCATTCACTATTCTCATGGACGCCGATTTACAGAGTTTTAGCAAATTAAGTCCAAACGAATTTGTTTCTTTGTCTAAACTAGCCCTGTCTTTCGCACTATCTATAAGACATAACTTTCAGATGATGTTGTGAACCTGTCCTCATCAAACGCGACATAATCCGGCCTTCCGCCTGTCCGTGCATTAAAGTCTCCACCCAGAATGATAAGCGATGTTGGGTCATATTTGCGGAGTTCTGTCTCGATATCTCTAAAGACGAAATCGTAACCATCTCTTGTTTTCCAATAAGTAGAATTTTGTGGGGGCAGATAAACAGAAACGAAAATGACATCAGACTTTTGACCAAATATTTCTCCGTTAAACTCTACCCATAACGCAATATCGTGAATGTTATGCACACGTGTAACAAACTTCGCATACTTTGATCTAAAATAAAATGCTATTCCACCTTTCTCGTTATCTTTTGTATTTCTGCTCAAATCAATACATTGATAGCCAGTTAAACTTATATTCCCGGGGTCTTGATGCCAAGTTTCTGAAATAGTTATGAAATCATATCGATCTAATTGCCGTATGAAATCAGAATCATTAATTTTGTTAACAATGCCTTGTGCATTCAACGCGGTGTAACATACATTGTGTGTTAAAGAGTGAATTGTTGATATTACATCATTTGACATATTTAAATTGGTATCATTAAATTGGACTAGGTCATCGGAGATAAAACACCCGCTTCGATCTATTTACATGTGTATCGAGCATTTGATAAATCGATAGTGGTATATATTTCATCTTAGCATAGTTAAGCTTGATTGGGATTGAATAGATTTTTACATTAAATATCAATATACAACAATAATAATACATGGCATACATGTAAGTAAGTATTGTGGTGCGAAAGCATTACATGCTATTCCCGAATCTTTTCATCAAGCTTTCGCTGAAATATGAAAATTGCTCTCTAAACATATGATTAATTTCATTCCTTAACGAATTTTTACGCATCTCACTATTTCCTGGACATGTTTTGTCCAAGTTTGCGCGTATGTAAGCCAGCTAGTTATATTGGTAGACGAGTTGCTAAACCAGCATGCTCCTCGCCTAGCAATATAACTAGCTGGATTACGTACGAGCAATCTTAAAATTGGACTATATAATATGTTGTTTCATGATGATCATGGCTTGTCCACGAATCGCTCGGATTATATAGCCAAAGACTGCGAAAACGATAACTGTCACAATAGCAATTTATTTAGCAGGATCACCGAACCAGGGGTTATATAAGTGACAATCATGCATATCTGAACCTAGTTATTATATGACAGCAGAAAATGAGTGAAATTTAAACTTGGTGTGGGCGGTCATTTGGTCTAAAAAATATGTCAAATAAAAATAGATAGCCGTTAGCTAATAAGCATAAGTCAATTCCAAATTAATAGAGGCCATTTTTTAATTAATAAAAGCCAAGAAGTCAATTCCAACTATTCCCCAATACGTCACGATCAGCAGACAACTGTGATATGAGATATACCCCCAACGGGTACCTCCATATAATTACAATGCTTACAGGGACACGTATCTCCCTTCAGCAACTATCGAATGGAACAGATTGCCTGATGAAAAACAAAATCGTACCACTATAGAAGAATTCAAATCGCGTATTTGCACAGATGCATCTGAACAAAAATCCTATTACTATACAGCAACTAGTATATATAGAGAAAGACAAATCTGTCATAACAGGATACAACAAAGTGTAGCAATTTGAATATAGATTTGTAAGATAATTTCCTCAAAGGTAACCCATCGGCCGGAATCGTCATCTCAGGTTAAAACCTGGACTACGTAAACATCTAGGTTTAAACCGCCGTGAGTCAGCTAAATCCGTGGTTTAAACCCGAGATCGCAGGTCTAAGTGACGCATTCGTCATCTCTGGTTTAAACCTGGTCCAGCCAGACCAGCGGTTTAGTAGTAGTGTCGCTGTGTCGTCGAGATAATTAATCGTACTTTCCTAATGCGGACCGCCTCGTTTTATTGATTGCGAAAATCAATAATGATGGCAGCGAGCATATTTTGATTGGAAATTTATAAGCGAGAAGCACTCACACCTATATCGCGTGTGGGGATAAGTCTTTGTCAATTTCGATTTTTTTGTGTGCGTTTTATAAGCTTAAACCGGCAACTAAACCGGCGGTCCACTTTTCTTCATCTCGTTTTAGAAATGTCAAACAATCAGTCAAATGGTGGAGCTGTAAATAATCTCTCAAGTGAGGGTGTGTCTAAGTGGCGACTGCCGACTGGTGTTATCATGTCACAGTTGATTCATTCGCACGCGAGCTTTGCTCAGACATGGACAAGTTCCTTCAATCTGATTTTTATAACTATCTTGTAGTTTTTTTTGGGCTTGTGGTAATCACAAATACTGGTGTTTTCTACGAATTCATTTGAAGGGTTCAACGTTTTAATTTTGACACCAAAAACGATGCTACTGTATGGCCAGATATGCTATACACATAGTTGCAATCCTAAACTTATATTTCTATATGAATCAAATTTGATAACTTATATTGATGTAGGTCATGACACAAAGCTCTACTCTGGCTTCGCCCATAATTTCCCATAATATCCAGCAATTAAAAACCTGGGGACTTTTTGATTTTCTTCATGACGGGAAATTTATCAAATTGATAAAAATCAACGCATGTAATATATTTCTTTATTAAAAGCTTGCCCACTTCCAACAGTTCAGATGCCGCTTCTGGTGGGCATTCATAGGCAAATTGCCTTTACTTGACTGACCTCTTGATCATGGAGCCTTTTTTCAGCGTCAGAGGGACCTGCGACCCCTTTGTGCGATAGGAGTATGAGACACCTTTGCGCACATATTGATCATTTGAACATTTTAATTAAAAAACAAATTAATTAAATTGAAAATAAACAAAAATTAATTTAAATTTAAATTTGTTTTCTTGTTAGATTCAACTCCTTACTCAATTTAACAACACAATTTTTTTCATTTCTGTTTAATTTAAAGTTTTCTTATTTTTAAATCAAATTTTTTTAAACCTAACGCCGTTATACGACTCACCACACCCAATTTGGTTGAAATCGGTCCAGGGGTATGCGAGAACAGTTACGAACAGACAAATGGTATACAGATAGACAGCTCCTATACCCTTTAATATTACAGATATAAATATAAATACACCAAATTTTGTCTTTGCGGTAAAGCATCTTGCAGAAAATCTATCACAGGCAAAGTGATGAATAGCGCATGAAACTCGTGTTGAGAAACATGTCAGATTGATTTAAACCTAGATTGAGATCGGATTAATGGTCCATGAGCGATACTTGTTTCTCAATGAATAAATACAATGATCGTGCACGCGTTCGCGATAATTTATGACGTGTCAATAATCATATTATATCGGCCTGTCTTTTGTTCCGATTGGTAAGAGGGTAGTTTGACTGCATGATCATATCACCGAATCGAATTGTCAATTAGCTGGCAATTCAACGACAAAAACGCCACCTTAGACCCGGTTTGGCTGGACCGCCAATGTATGTTTAAACCAGGTTTAAACTCGGAGGTTTAACCCGGAGATGACGAACCCGGCCATCATGTGCATGTGAAAGCGTTGAAACTGCAGAGCACTACCTCTTACACTGTCGACTATTTAGGGGGAACATGTCTCTATTCCGAAGGTTCGCTATTCCGAAGGTTCACTACTCCGAAGGTTCGCTATTCCGAAGGTTGTCTATTCCGAAGGTTCGCTATTCCGAAGATTTTTTTTTTAAAGGTTAATTCTATATTCAAGTATTGAGAGGGTTCTTTATCACGAAGACTCTTTTTTATGAAGGAAATAACTTAAAACATTGAAACAATAAATGTTATTTTTTTTTTTTTTCGCGGGTTTCCTTGAGATTTAATGTATATATACGTATATATGACGTTATTTTCCAATACATATTCACGTCAGGCAGCCCACACAATTGCTCTTTCCATGCGATTATCACTAGGAAGGCTTATCCACACAATGACATTCCAAACAGTTACTAATTTAATCAATAAAGTTTGTTGTTTGTTTGAAAAATTTCTCCGAAAAATCCCCTTTGAAGTTGGTGGCAATAGGAGAAATCAGTCAATGAAATGACGTCACGTTCCTTATACGGGGTAAAATACTATGGCGTGCGCGGCTATAGTAAAAAAATCATGAATGAGTGACGTAATCGATTTACCTTATTTGGGTTGTTATATTATCATTGCGCGTAATTTAACGGACACATTTAGGTCAATATTCAGAATCGGAACATCTTCTCAATGCATTTTATTAGAGTTGTGTCGTGACAAACTGTTGGGTAAAATATAATAAACACAATAGTTAACTGTCATCTCGAGGAGAAACTTAGTTCGTCGCTGATGACAGTTAACTATTGTCTATATATGTGATCTGGGGGTTCGAAAATTAAGTGGGCCTTGAATGTTAATGTTTTTTTTTTTCAAATACAGATTGCCAGTTCGGAAAAACTATATCTCTTGCATGTAGTTTATTTCAGTCATCGTGTTTTTAACTTTCCATAATGAACGATAAACTAATACTCTTTTCTTGCTATTAATAACCGATATCTAGAACAATTTGGGAATTAGAAGTGGATGTATAGACAATAGTTAACTTTCATCAGCGACGAACGAAGTTTCTCCTCGAGTGAGATGCGCAGGATTATAATCCTCGCATCTCACGAGATGATGACAGGATAAACCTCTGGGAGTAGGATAAACCTCCGGGAGTAGGATAACATCGTGGCACTTCCGGGAGTGAGGATACGATTATTATTTTGGCAGAAAAAGTTACTGAAAATATAATAAATAAATGTACTATATATGAATACTAGCGTAATCTTATTTTTCATTCCTCGTGTGGTTTTTGTGCTGGGGTGAAAATTTTGATTCATTTCTGGTTAAATACGCCCAGAGTAGAAAACCTTCGGAATAGCGAACCTTCGGAATAATGAACCTTCGGAACAGGGAACCTTCGGAATAATGAACCTTCGGAATAACGAACTTATAGGTTGAAGAAAATGTTGAAATATTTCGAGCAGTTCAACTGTTCATTGACATATTGGTAGATTTCATAAATACTGACACTGACTAAACACCAGCTAGATTAGTTCTGAGGTCTAAATGTATATAATAGATTGGCAAATGCACTGCTGTCAAATTCAATTATATACGCACCATATATACATACGTGTATCACAGCACAAGTGAGATTTTCAAATTTTTTGTTTGGTATTAATATTAAATTATTATGGTTTCTCTTTACAGTATCCTAGTCATATACTATTGACCGATAAGAGTATCGTATAGATACAGTTCATGAGAAATTTCATTTACTATATATTTTCGAAATCTTTTATACATTCATGACATTCGCTTATAGATAAGCATGTGTTAATTCTCACCGGAGCAGAGAAAAAAGCTAACTCTGCATACAGTAATTGACATTTAACCATAATGAAATATTATCTGATTCAGAAGTAACACACTGAGGAGATGACTTAAAAAACACCTTGCTTGTTGTCAGATCCTCCATATATCACAGAGTCATTCAGTACTTGTACTGAATACACATGCAGAGTATCAGAAATAAATTAGATATACTTGCGGCCGAAACATCTAGAGGCGAGTACGACATAATTATGTCTATTAGCCGAATCATGGCTCGATCATTCTATCTCGGATTCAGAAATCCATCTTCCTGGCTACCACGATCCTGCCCGCAAAGACAGGAAAGATGGCAGAACAGGAGGGGTGTGTGTATTTACGTTCGCGACACTATACCATTCACAATACGCGATGATCTTGACAGTGTCGAAGTAGAAACTATCTGGATAGAGGTTACAATTAACACAAAACGTTGTCTTGCAGGATGCTTTTATGGCCCTCCCAACTCCCCCGCAAGCATGTGGACGAAATTTAATGATAACATTTCCCTTGCGCGCGATAGCGACCTGGATGTCATAATAGGTGGAGATTTCAATGAAAACTATGTACACAACGGTAATGGTAAAATAAACGGCATATGTAGCGAACGAGGTCTGACCCAACTGGTCGCTGATAAAACGCATTTTACTGAAAATTCCTCATCTATTCTCGACTTGCTCATGACTAGCAACCCTGATATTGTTGATTCCCCTTGTGTTCCTGGCAACATATTCGACAACATAATTAGGTATCACTGTCCAGTACTGTTGCTGCTCGGATAAAACTTTTGAAAAATAAATCGGCTATAACCCTCACTAGACGTGTCTGGAATTATAATCTAACTGATTTCGATACCATGAACGAAGACTTCTTGAGCTGGAACTATGATGATAATACACCGTTTGAACTATCAGCTCATGCAGATAACTTGACTGCAAAAATTGAGAAGGTATGCAGTGAAAATATCCCCAATAAGATAGTACTGATCCGGAAAGGTATAGTCCCCAATGGCTTACGTGTAATGAACGGAAACTGACGAGGCAACGAAATCGATTACATAAGATAGCTAAAAAGCAAAACACACCACAAACATGGGCAAACTTTCGATATAAACGTATTGAAACTACATAGGCTATTAGAAAAAGCAAACGTGATTATGACACCAAGAATGAAAACACATTGAATAGCCCATCAAATGACCAGTATTCTTGGTGGAATACCCTCCAAAAAATAGTATTTGCAACCAGTGATAGATCAATACCCAACTTGAACATAATCGGCGACTCCCTGATGTCACCAACTGAAGAAGCAAATGCTTTCAATTCGTATTTTTGTAATATTTCATCAGTTGATGACATCGGGAAACGCCTACCAGTGCTCGAACCGGATAACTCCATATCCACGTTAAGCGATATAAAAATCACAGCCCCTGACATTTACAAAGCGTTAAAAGGTCTTAAAATATCTAAGTCAAGTGGGCCCGACGGAATAAGTCTGAGAGTTTTGAAAAGTTGTGCCTTCTCGCTCTGTGAACCTCTTGAATTATATTTTAGAATATTTACCGAAAACAGTTACTACCCACCCCAGTGGAAGCGTTCCCATGTTACACATATAGATATTCAAGAGCGGTGATCCCAGTCATATCAAATTACCGACCAATTTCCCTACTAAGCTGCGTCTCAAATGTCTATGAAAAATGTATTTATAAATATATATGGGAATTTCTTGATGAAAACAAACTCCTATCATTTTACCAAGCTGGTTCATGCACAACGATTCGACAGTTTTCCAACTTACCGAAATATATGACAATATATGTCGATCACTAGACGACGGAAAAGAGGTCCAGTGTATATTCTGCGACATAATTAAAGCGTTCGATAAAGTCTGGCAACGTGGCCTCTTGAACAAACTAACGAACATGGGTATAAATGGAAACTTGTATAACTTAATGAAATCGTATCTAGAATGTAGGCAACAACAGATTGTCGTAGACGGCACACACTCGGAATTACAAGATATAACAGCAGGTGTCCCACAATGGTAAGTATTAGGCCCACTTCTGTTTTTAATTTATATTAATGATATAACCGAAAACATACGGTATAACATTCGACTATTTGCTATTGATACCTCTTTATTTCTCACTATCGAAGACCCTACTGTGACCGCAAAACTAATCAATGATGACCTTGCAACTCTCGTGTATTGGGCGTCAGAATGGCTTGTAAAATTCAATCCCCTGAAAACGGAAGCTCTCTTAATCTCCAGGAAAGAAACACCAGTATATCACCCACATCTGACCATGGGAACAGCGACAGTCGAGGTTGACAGTCATAAACATCATAAACATCTGGGACTTGCTTTCGAAAACATGGGCTCATGGGGTATCCACATAAGATCTATGCTTGATAAAGCATGGAATCGAGTAAATTTAGTACATAAACATATAGATACAGACTATACAGAGTAACGCTTGAAAAAATACATTACACATTTATCCGACCAATACTGGAATATGCCTCCCCTGTGTGGGATAACTGCCCTGATTATCTTAGTGATGACATTGAAAAGGTACAGTACGAAATGGCCCGAATAGTAACAGGTGCAACCATCAGTACGAGTAATGCACACCTTTTATCAGAAACTGACTGGGAACTCCTCTCTTCACGCCCTAGAAAACACAAGCTACGCCATTTAAAACAAATGATACGTGGAACTGCTCCATCAATGTTAAGAAATTATGTACGACCAATCCACAAACAATTCCGGGATATAACTTCAGATTTTAACATATAAGACTACCCTCGAATATTAACTATGACTATTACATGGATTCTTTCTTACCAGCTGCAATTACCGAATGGAACAAACTGCCGGAAACTACACAGGGCAGCAGTACAATCGAAGACTTCAAAAAGGAACTGAACAGCGACATATACGTCCACCTCCCTATTTTTTATCATAGTAAATGCCGTAAATCTCATATCCTGCATACCCGGTTAAGACTGAACTGCAGCCACCTGAGCTGTGACCTGACAGCTAATCATGCAAAAAAAAAACCCTTCTGTTCATGTGTGGAACTTGAGACAACTTACCACTATCTCTTTGAATGTACATTTTATCAAGAGCCCAGGAGAGAACTATACGACTCCCTACCATATGTTGCCCTAACAAAAAGATTTCCAATATTAGTACGGCTAACAAATTACTTTGGATTCTGGCCGCGTTATGCGGCAGCATGATATTACCCATTATATATGTAGTATATGTAAATGCCTTCCGGTAACGAATATTTTGTATGTTACTTACTTGTAATTATCCTGATACGTGAAATGATTCCACATGAAGGATGCTGTGATATTCACAGTGAAGACCATTGAAATAGGAATTGGCCATTGTGGTTGACCCCCTCCCATGGTACCTGACGCATGGATCTTACTATAGACGAGCATCATTTTATCACACAACAACTCAATTATTGAAAACTCCCCACCGCTGTCATCATTTCACGTTTCATCTGTCCCCTCCTGGCTTCTACTATCTCACCCCTCTCTTTCTATCTCTCTCTCTCTATCTATCTATCTCTCTATCTATCTTTCTCCCCCTGCATATTGCTATCCCTAACACTATCTTCTCCATGTGCCCACACCTAACTCAAACTTAGTTATATATCTCCATTTCTCCTAAAACCGATATTTCAATCCTTTCCCGTCTGATCGATACCCCTCCCTCACTTATTGTGGAAGGGGCGTGTCGCCAAACTGGAGAAGACCCATATAAGCCACCAGGCTTGTTGTCTGATCCTCATTTCCACTCTTTATCTCTTCTATTTTGCATATTTGTATCATCTGTATAGTATGTTATCTGTTTGGGTTTGGAAATAAAAATATGTTTACACTATATCACAATTGAAAAACTCACACAAAAACAAAAACGAAAAATTTGTAATTATAAAGATTCTCATAATGTAATTATTATATTCATGTATATGTGAAAGCTAGACTATGTGTTTACACCAATTCCAACTTGACAGAAATCCTTTTAAAATATTACAGCCAATAAGTCAATAATTTAATCCTATAAATTATTGCGATTTAATCTACTAGACTAGTATATATATATATATAGGATTTGAAATGTCGTTCTAAATTTAGTACATAAACATATAGATACAGACTATACAGAGTAACGCTTGAAAAAATACATTACACATTTATCCGACCAATACTGGAATATGCCTCCCCTGTGTGGGATAACTGCCCTGATTATCTTAGTGATGACATTGAAAAGGTACAGTACGAAATGGCCCGAATAGTAACAGGTGCAACCATCAGTACGAGTAATGCACACCTTTTATCAGAAACTGACTGGGAACTCCTCTCTTCACGCCCTAGAAAACACAAGCTACGCCATTTAAAACAAATGATACGTGGAACTGCTCCATCAATGTTAAGAAATTATGTACGACCAATCCACAAACAATTCCGGGATATAACTTCAGATTTTAACATATAAGACTACCCTCGAATATTAACTATGACTATTACATGGATTCTTTCTTACCAGCTGCAATTACCGAATGGAACAAACTGCCGGAAACTACACAGGGCAGCAGTACAATCGAAGACTTCAAAAAGGAACTGAACAGCGACATATACGTCCACCTCCCTATTTTTTATCATAGTAAATGCCGTAAATCTCATATCCTGCATACCCGGTTAAGACTGAACTGCAGCCACCTGAGCTGTGACCTGACAGCTAATCATGCAAAAAAAAAAACCCTTCTGTTCATGTGTGGAACTTGAGACAACTTACCACTATCTCTTTGAATGTACATTTTATCAAGAGCCCAGGAGAGAACTATACGACTCCCTACCATATGTTGCCCTAACAAAAAGATTTCCAATATTAGTACGGCTAACAAATTACTTTGGATTCTGGCCGCGTTATGCGGCAGCATGATATTACCCATTATATATGTAGTATATGTAAATGCCTTCCGGTAACGAATATTTTGTATGTTACTTACTTGTAATTATCCTGATACGTGAAATGATTCCACATGAAGGATGCTGTGATATTCACAGTGAAGACCATTGAAATAGGAATTGGCCATTGTGGTTGACCCCCTCCCATGGTACCTGACGCATGGATCTTACTATAGACGAGCATCATTTTATCACACAACAACTCAATTATTGAAAACTCCCCACCGCTGTCATCATTTCACGTTTCATCTGTCCCCTCCTGGCTTCTACTATCTCACCCCTCTCTTTCTATCTCTCTCTCTCTATCTATCTATCTCTCTATCTATCTTTCTCCCCCTGCATATTGCTATCCCTAACACTATCTTCTCCATGTGCCCACACCTAACTCAAACTTAGTTATATATCTCCATTTCTCCTAAAACCGATATTTCAATCCTTTCCCGTCTGATCGATACCCCTCCCTCACTTATTGTGGAAGGGGCGTGTCGCCAAACTGGAGAAGACCCATATAAGCCACCAGGCTTGTTGTCTGATCCTCATTTCCACTCTTTATCTCTTCTATTTTGCATATTTGTATCATCTGTATAGTATGTTATCTGTTTGGGTTTGGAAATAAAAATATGTTTACACTATATCACAATTGAAAAACTCACACAAAAACAAAAACGAAAAATTTGTAATTATAAAGATTCTCATAATGTAATTATTATATTCATGTATATGTGAAAGCTAGACTATGTGTTTACACCAATTCCAACTTGACAGAAATCCTTTTAAAATATTACAGCCAATAAGTCAATAATTTAATCCTATAAATTATTGCGATTTAATCTACTAGACTAGTATATATATATATATAGGATTTGAAATGTCGTTCTAAATGACGTTCAGTTTTCGTATCTGCCATGATTTCTGTTAGAGAATAATTGTTTACGTTCCAACGAATATTAAAATGTACTGAAAACAAACTGCTAATGGGCGCCAGACTTTCATAAACACAATTTAAGTAATGGTGATCGTGCCGATCACAAACCCTGTGTACCCTTCAGCACATTTTTTGGTGAGAGTGACCCCTTCAGCCATATTAAGTATGTACGCTGATATTTGGCACACGCTCGTCGAAATATGAGGACACATTCGGACAAAGTGAGTTCCAATGGTCGAATTAGGCGACAAATTCGGACGAAGTGGATTGCGATTGGTACGCTGAATAACTCATTCAGTGTCAGGTTTCCTGAGGAAAACCGATAGCTGTGTGCCAGGTTTCCTGAGGCAAAGGCCATCGTTTACACTTACAAGCAGATAAGTCTGACTTTTCAAAATTGGAAAGCATCGAATTGACAGCAGGTATTGCTATATAGCTAGTATAAGCCCTACTCACGAACTGCCTTGAAAGTCCTTGTCTGGTACTACATGGCCATCTCATATAGCTCCAAAATTTCATGTTTCCATGACAACGAACTTCAGATTAACACCGATTGTGTAAAATAAAAAATATGTTTTATGTGGCCATCAAATTAATTTATTCAGTGCAGTTTTAGACATTAATTTTGCTGGTTGAATAACATAACATTTGTTATGGCAAGGATGGGGGGTGACAAGTGAAACCTAACGAATTCTTTAAATTGGATGACGTTCACAATAATTGACACAATATTTTATCTAATTCAGCGCATCGAACAACCCATCACTAGCAAATTTAAGTTCGATATCTTAAAACATGTAAGAGCAATATGTTGACACATTTTTATATAGTAAATTCTCATTGTGATTAAATTAGATTAATATTGGCGAGTCCATTCGATCATATGGAGTCAACCCATGTGTTAGTCCAAGTCTTCTTGTACTAAAACCAGCTAAGATATTGGGATGGCGATGCTGGCGTTTAGTCCAAGACCGCCCTATATGCTCGCTTATGACACGGCTTAAGCGTTAGTGACCCGCTCAAATAAAACCACAATTATATGAAATAAAATATCACAATTGCGACAATAAACGGATATTTTCCGCAGAAGACATGCTATTTTATCTGAAACCCACATCAGTTGTGAATTTAAAACGGTAATTTAATGCGAAAAGAGACATTTACCTCAATGTTTACAATTTTTTTAAAGTATGCGAACTCGGTTGACCTCGCGAACTGTGTTCGGCATTTTCCGTTGAAAATATTCCGTAGATTTTGGACAACAACGCAAATTACGATGAATTCTCCATTGTAATCGTAATTATGTGTGTCAATAAATAAAATAATAAATAGATTAATTAAACATTGGAGATATAAATGTAATAAACTAAATAAATGAACCTTAAGTTTGAAAAGTCCCACTAAAACGGAAGAACTATATTTCGAAACTGTGTGATTCGGTTCTCCGATTATTTTATCAACACAGATGTCAAAATGCACACCACACGCATGGCAAGTCAGACACAAGAGATCTAATTTGCGATAATTTTTACAAGTTGCTTGCGATAATTGTCAACAAAACTACCGTTCTGATCCTCCATTATGTCATTAAGTTTTTAGTGCGGGAATTGTTCTGAAAGCACATAGAAAACTGGACTTTCGGGCGATCGGTTTTCGCCATTTTTGTTCGGAAAACCCGCGCTATATATAGAAACGGAAAGTAGAATTCCCAGAACAAACAGCGGATTATGCCGAACTTATTCGGACCACTTCGGCTTTCGGTTAAAACGTAAACAAACAGAGAAACAAATCGATGTTTGTGGCAATCAACCGGAATATTCTATGTGTAATTTAACATTAAAGTTAGATTATTATACACCATTATGACCATTAGATGTAAGCCTTTCCGATGTATATAGCATCATGTATTGATTTGCTAGGTAAATCGAGTAAAATACACCACAAATTCCCGCCACAGATCGTGGGCGTAACTCATGTGGTAGGATTGGTATGCAAGCGGGCTTGGACTAAACGCCAGCATCGCCATCCCAATATCTTAGCTGGTTTTAGTACAAGAAGACTTGGACTACCCATGTGTATGATGAATCAGGGAATCCGACTTGATAGTAATCGACCTTTAAGCTATCCAAGCTAGATAGCAATTTTCATTCACTAAGCAATTGTATCAACTTTGAGACGCAGATGATTTATTAAAATGTAATTATACGCCCATGAACTAGAAATTTAGACAGTTGTCGAATTTCGCTCGGCAGACTGGTACTTGTCTTTGTTCACCGAAAAGTTGAAAACGTAGTAACCTGACCCTTCCTGACCTACTGTGTATGTCAGATAGAAATATACGGTACTCACAGACTTTACTTACGTTCTTCAGCGACACTGTGCATAACCAAAGCGGGTTGTATGAGAGGGCTGATAGCCCTTTCAAATCTTCCCAAACTCCAAACTTCCTAAACACCTCAACGTGCTGAGCTGCGGGCCGATACGTCGTTTGAACGGAGACACCTTCGGCTACGCCACGATTTACAAATTGAATGCGCGTATATAAATACCAGCTCGTCCCAGGACCAACTCGGTCCAGACAGTTTTTGGGGCGAGCTGGCCCAGCTTTTATGGCCGAGTTGGCCGGGAATTAAATTTGTGTTAAGTTAATATAATATTAATATATTAATTTCTTAAGTTCAGATGATGACATATTTCAGAGTTTTGTCCATCAATTTTGACATTTAGACTACTTTAGGCACGTTTGTTTACAAAAATAATAGCCAGTAATCACATTAGTCGGTTTTGAACGAAAAAGCGGCGAATTCATAACTAACACGTAATGAACTGTTTTCACATTCTGAATATTAAAGTTTCTCTTATTCTCTAATAAACATCTCTAATGAACATCTCTCTCTCTCTCTCTCTCTCTCTCTCTCTCTCTCTCTCTCTCTCTCTCTCTCACTCTCTCTCTCTCTCTCTCTCTCTCTCTCTCCTCTCCTCTCTCTCTCTCTCTCTCTCTCTCTCTCTCTCTCTCTCTCTCTCTCTCTAGCTCTCTCTCTCTCTCTCCTCTCTCTCTCTCTCTCTCTCTCTCTCTCTCTCTCTCTCTCTCTCTCTCTCTCTCTCTCTCTCTCTCTATCTCCCTCTCTGGGTTAACCACACCTCACACTTCAGACTGAGGGTGAGATGGCGTCAGAATGTGTGATCACAGGTCACTGATCGAGATAATCCGTTCAGGCATATCCTGTGCGATGGAGGAAGTAACGAAATTAACATCGATAAAATGACTGAAAATCGATATCACAGAAGTACAATGAGCCACATATTATGTACAGATGGATTAATCACTCGTTGATAGAAATTATCTGGCCCCATTTATATCGTGATTTTTCTTATGATTTGAAATGATTATTTGGAAAATTTTACAGCCCAGTGGGGAAATACTTATGACTAAATGTGGATATAAACATAACCGTGGAAAGATGTGTGGTAGAGCACAGGGTGGGTCTTAAGAGAACCATGTCGCTATCACAAACATTTGTAGGGCTCTGAGTCTAAACATCTGGCAGGGTCTATAGTAAACTGAGCCTACCTTTAAAAGTCTCCATCAAGTCTCCATCATGCATTTATTCGATACTTATGCAAACGGAACAGTGAACACAATCCGACATCACATCACAAGGACACATGGATGACATTGACATCACACACATCTATATGGACAGCTTGACTTCCAAGTTCAACAACATCAAACATCAGACATCAATCCAGAGATCCAACGTACGAAATAACCAACAGGAGTTACAGGACCCTGGCGAACAAATACATAGATTATAGTTGCTGCCTAGTTACATATCCAGAATGGATATGAATAAATATGTGAAATGTGATTGTGTCAAAAACCAACTTCCCTATTGTCGATATAAACAACTATTTTGACACAATCCTAACTGTAACGAACAGTTAGAAATAAAACCTATATTGCTGGTATAAAAGGGAAATTATGAACGCAGCTTGCGATTTCCTACATCCTACATTATGGGGCAAATATATTTATGCAAATGTGACGTACTTCTACACTTCCAAAACGAAGACAATATTATTAAAATACAAGATATAATAATGGGTAAAAACATATAACAGAATATAACATACCATCCTTTGGAAAGCATAGGTCAGATCGACTCACTCAGATGTCATAACGTAGTATTACTTCTTAAACTTATTAACATTCTTCGAGCATGAAGAAATTAGGATAACACTGAGAGTGTTATACGATATAGCGATGGTACACCTTGGTGACGAAATACGGAATGAGAAAGCGCGGTAAATAAGCTTACCTGTGATTGGCTAAAACACCTTAGTGTCCGACAGTTAGATCTAATACTGGGCGCTGAACTAGACAGAGGAAGACTTAAGCGGGTACAGATTGGGCGTAGATAGAAATACGAAATAGCAAAATACAGAACAGGACTGGAAACGGGAAATGTATAGAACGGAATAGCGATAATGGAATGAACCAAGTACGCGGAATGAAATGATTACAATGCGGCTATAAAATGTATATTAGTGAGTTAGGTTTAATAACTTAGTTAGTATACATGTGTAGCATGTAATAAAGGCATATACTGCTTTTGTATATAAAAATAGCACTGTCACAGATGTACATTACTTTGGCTGTAAAAAGCTCTTATCGTGCGTTAGAATCACGCCACATTGTGGGTTTAAATAATTGTTGTCGATAATTTTATGAGTATCAACAAATCGGGATAATTTCTTGTGAAAGTCCCTATGTACGGCTATGTGATTCTGGCAAAGACACCAAAGAAAAGCAACTTTAATAAGACATTATCCCTTGGGTCGAACCAGCCCGGGTCAAGCTGGCTCGGGACGAGCTGGCCCAGGTCGACTGGACCGAGTGGGCCCTGGGACGAGGCTGGCCCGTTTCCATAAATACCACCCCACCAATGAAAAGCCTCTCAAGATGTGACTTGTAATCCACAGTGTTTCAATAATGTATTCATACCCATGGCCGCGTACGGGTGCCAGAATTTTTAGGGAGCTGAGACTTTTTGTTCGAATATTTCTACATGATATACTCATGATTGTATACAGTTTTTGTAGAATATACCTTGTATACACATAATTATATAAAAAAAAGAAGATTAAAATTAACCTTAAATGTGTAAAATTCGAGCAAAAAAATTGAAAAATACTAGCTATAATTTACCACAATTCTCCCCTGAAATACCATTCAATTTCGATTTAGGGAAGTAGGCCCACGCAGCTCCTGGAACAGTGTGTCTATAACCGGAAAGTTCCTGCACTGAAATATCTACAGACACACTCGGCAGATACAATTTGCCCAATTTTACCAAAAATATCTCTAATTTGCCAGAAAATTACCCGAATTTTGAGCTTTCAAAACGTTTGGGGGCTACGTACAGCCCTCCCAGTCCTCATGGCTCGTTCGGTACGGCTATGTGTGTACCAAGATTGAAATTGTGAGTTTTTCGCCGACTCTGAATGAATTAGTATGAATCTGAATGTCTTCAAAGTTACTTAAACAAAATATACTCGGCATTAAGTACTACTATATTTCCTTTGCATGGTGTTCGGGATCATCGATAACCGGAAGGCATACAATAAACAATGTAACGGAAGGCCGAGTTCAATGAATAACAATGGCGGAAAAATTGGAAACGTTGGAGCAGCAGTTAGAAATGTTTATCGAAAACACAAGACAGCTGGGCATTTTGGTTGGAGATTTCCAGCCACAAGGACAGTCAGTTCTTCATCAAAAATTGTGATTACTTTTTATTCATACTAAGTTATATTTACTCTTACTTTTAGTCGTCTTTTGATTTGATTTGATTTTTTTTTATTTGATTTTTTTTTTATATAAATTATAAAGACATACTAGTACACGTATATAATACACCATAATCTATATTGTTTTAACAGGTTACAAATATAATAAATTACAAGCAAATAAAAAGGAGTTTTTAACATAATTTTAGTTGTTAGGCTATATAAGAAATCGCAAATTTTGAAACAAAAATGAGGCTGTAAAGAAGTCAAAGTGAATACCATTACCAATGATATGATGCATTGATGGCTGAAATTTAGAAAAAAAATCGTAGTGTACATGTACGGCTAGATATCGGGGATGGCACAAAAAGCACTCGAAGGCTTAATTCCATTGTTCCATTGTGGTCCCCTTATATGCTACCGGCCACGAGGCAGACAATATAGTTACCACAAAATTCTCCATTTTGATACTAAAAAATAATGGTAATGACATCAATGTTAATATATTGATATTTTACATTGATAAAGCCATCATCAATGTGGATAAAATAATTTATCATCATAAGTGCTACATTTACAAGTACCGGTAATCTTATGATTGTGAATATGTTTATTTTAAAAGAAATGATCATTTCACCGACCAGGTGGATGAGACCCCTGGCAGATCCATTTAACATAACAAGTCTGACACTCGTCTCATTCACCGGGTCTATGAATACTGACCGATATAATATTATATTAATATTAGTGCTGCTGCAAGAGGTGCCTGTGGGATCTGTGTCAGTTCGGTGACTTTGTAAATGATGGATACGCACCACTGCATATACGCACCACTGCCATGTATGGCCGGTTTTGGACTGGTCTGTCCATGACCGAAAGATGGAAACCCGAAATACAGGCAGCAGTAACAATATATGCAGAGATGAGTAATTGATTGGCAAAATTTTGGTCACAGTTTCAATTCAGTAGTACAGAAAGGGATCTTCCTCTCGGTCCTTCAGTTTAGATAAGAGATGTTTTTTTATGCAAAATTTCCGGTACTTGATGTCAATGGGTAGATGTACAGTTTTGTCAAGTCTATTCCAGAGTCTTATTCCTGTGTAGAAAAAAGACTTTTTCCCATAACAACTTACATGAGGGAGGATGAATTTCAGTTTACCTGACCGGGTTTCAGATTGATCAGCCTCATTGTCCGAAACATTTATATCCCCTTCTTTATTTGATCGTTTGAAATGTTCATTAAAATATACTGGGGCTTGCTTATCTGAGATCTTCATAACCATTGTCAATTTCCTAAAGTTAACTCTTTCACATACCGGCAGCCAATCTACTTTTAGAAATTCCGAATAGCCAATATGTGTCCTACAATTTAGATCTAAAATGTATCTTACTAGCCTATTCTGGGTTGCTTGTAATCGGATCTTTGCGTTAGACTAGTGTACCAAAAGCTTGAACTATAGTCAAAATGACATTGAATAAGGGCCAAGGATAGAGTTCTTTTGCAGTATTGGTTCAGGTAAGATGCCTTTCTGTACAAGAATTTCAACTTAGAGTTTGCTTTCTGCAACATGTGTGCTGCCATCAGCTCACCATTAAGATGGTGGTCTAAAATGGCCCCGAGATATGTTACGGAGTCACTGGGTCTGATGCTCTCGCCATCACAGCAATCACTCAGCTGGGATTTATTTTTCAATTTATGTGGTGATCCGAAAAGAATTGATTCTGTTTTTCCCAGGTGTAGAGATAGTTTATTATCCACCAGCCAAGCGCTCAGTTTGCTCAGTTCTACGCTGAGAGTTTGTTCAATGATGTGCACATCAGATCCAGCGACAATAAGGGCAGAGTCATCTGCATATAAGAGGAGTTGTTCTACTAATACTACTTACTAGGCGGCAGGCCTAGTTCTAAAAAAAAATATCAGGTCTGGGAAATGTGAAAAATCAGCTATAAATTGTAATAGCTGAAATCAGCAGCAATATCTGGGATTAAATACGAAAGGTGATTTTTTGGGGGTGACTTTTTGTACAGTGCCATCTGTCTCCCCCAAGTCCACCCAACCTGAGTTTAGCATTTCTTATACATTTTGCGAAGTTTGTGTCTTTAAAGTTTAATAATAAGACTTTATCAAGTTTATGGAGTAAATCTTTACTTTAGACATTACGGTTATTTCGGAAACTCAAAACAGTGCGCAGAAGTGCGCAGAACAAATAAAACAGTTATTATGCATGTGGGGCAGGTGGGGGTTGAACTCAAACATTTATATTAGTGAAATATATAGTACTAGAAAGTATTCAGTTGAGATTTGTAATTTTTTTTTAACGTTTTATTACCATTAGAGCGGGTGTGTGGTAGAATCTTCCGCGCACTGTTTCGAGAAAGCTTACTGCGCGGTATCTTCTGGACAAACCAGATGGACGAGCATAAGATTAGCGGGAGTACAAAGGCTGACACCACGGCAAGGTGTTAATTAACTACGGCTTAAACTCTGTCTTTTTTGGAATTACACATTATTGGAATGAAAACATGGACTGGGCATGGCTAAATCACGTCTTCAAATGATGATATCATCATTAAATGTTAAAAACTGATGTTCCTACGCCTCTCCAGAGTTTGTGGAAATCTACATAGCGGGAGAGTGGTGGTCAAGTTTGTAAATTAACGTGACATTTGGAGTGGTTTGCTGCACTGAAAGGTCGGTCTATCAAATGATAATCCAACATGGCGGCCTTCATATTTTCGGAATTTTCGGAAATATTCTTCATACTTTGACGCTCTTTTATACTTACGTTAAATTACTTTATATGATGTATCCACTGGATGTTGAACTGTTCATTTACCTGGTAAATCCAGTACAAAGGAAACACGTTTTGAAGCTACATACAGACTTTTAATCCTATTGATTGGCTGATACTATCTCATGAGTTTTTGCTGCTGCAACATGTGAAAATTCTTCAACAAACTTTAGGATTTGTTCTAACTTTATCGACAATGTTGGGACTGTCTTGGTTATGTATTGCCCTTACTCAGTTGGCCGCTGCCGTGGGAAACTCGACGCACGTTCCAGGTGGAAGAACTCTCAAATACCCATGCTCCGTCTGTTCAAAAGGCGTTATAAAATCAAGTAAAGCCGTTGACTGTGATGGATGTGGAATCTGGACGCACACAAGATGCTGTGGAATAAACAATACGAAGTACCACCACTATCAAGAGTTCCCCGAAGACCTGAACTTTCGCTGTACTCCGTGTTTGTTTAAAGAACTACCCGGTCTAAACTGTTCTGATGAAGATGTCATTGACTTGCAGTCGGAAACACTCATTGACGCAAACGAATCAATCAACATCAATTTGCACGACATGTCATATGATATTTTCAAATCAAATGGTCTTAAAGTGATTCATCTTAATTGCCGCAGTATTTTACATAAGATCGACGAACTCCGATATTTTGCGGAAGAATCAAAGGCAAAAATGTTGGCATTTTCTGAAACCTGGTTCTAAAGATCCATCTGTAACAAATTCTGAAATCAAGATTGATAAATATTCTGTCATTTGTAAAGACCGTAATAGACAAGGCGGAGGTGTATGTCTCTATATACATGATTCTTTGAATTTTAATGTTAGAGATAGCCTAACC
The DNA here is from genome assembly GCA_032622095.1 of Siphonodentalium dalli. Taxonomy (NCBI): domain Eukaryota; kingdom Metazoa; phylum Mollusca; class Scaphopoda; order Gadilida; family Siphonodentaliidae; genus Siphonodentalium; species Siphonodentalium dalli. Next base: position 137,810,577 of record CP136062.1, on the reverse strand, counting down.
ACAGAGGGTATAGAAGCATGCTGGGTAGACATACTTTTCCCCAAGAGTAAACCCTTATTGATTGGGGTAGGGTATCGCCCACCAAGACAGTATGATTTCTTTGATAAACTTGAGAAGCTTGGCCTCGAAAATGACTTCATAGATTCTGAGGTAATTCTTTTGGGTGATTTTAACGTTGATGTCTCAAACAAGTCAACTCACAGTTCCCTTCATAAGAAAGTTGATACTATCAAAAGGCTCTTTAGCCTTAGTCAATTAATAAAAGACTTTACCAGAATTAGTCAAAACTCTTCCTCACTTATTGACTTAATTTTCGCCTCAGATCCTTCTATGATCACACAGTCCGGTGTCATTGACATTGGCCTAAGTGATCACAGCATGATTTTTTGCAATTGAAAGAAGACTAAAGCAAGATCATATGAGCATAACACAATAAAGACTCGTAGTCTCAAGAACTACTCAATTTCAGATTTTTGTGATAAACTGCAAACACAGGTGGACTGGATGGAAGTCATTTGTTGTAATGATGTTACACAGGCCTGGCTTCTCTTTAAAAAGAATCTGCTATCCGTGATAAATGATATTTCACCTATGAAAGATGTTAGGATAAAGGGGGGTACCGAGGAATGGATGAGCTCAGACATTCTAACAACTATTAAAGATAGAAACTTAATGCTTCATAAATACAGAAAGTCAAAAGAAATTACTGACTTGGAGTCTTATAAAAACCTGAGAAATAAAGCCCAACATATGATACGGGATGCAAAGTTAACATATTTTACCCAACAATTAGATGCAAATAGAAACAGACCTAAAGAGCTATGGAAATCATTGAAAAAACTTGGTTGTCCATAAAAAAAAAACCAGTAACAAAACTAACTATGCTCTAAAGATCAATGAAGAAGTTTGCTTTAATGCAGTGACCATTGCTAAAGAATTCAATAATTTCTTTTGCAATATAGCATCTAATCTTCTGAATAAACTCCCAAAGGCTCCTGGTATCTTCAACAACTTGACTCTTGTTAACTACTATAGAAGAAAAGTAGATCCCATCAACAAACTTAAACTCCATGTTGTAACATTGTTGTTGATGAAGATGAAGTTCATAAGATACTAGAAAGTCTGTGCTCATCCAAAGCCACGGGCCCCGATGGGATACCGGCAAGGTTTTTGAAGGATGGTGCTGCTGTTTTAACATCTCCACTCACCCACATAGTGAATCTTTCTATTCACAATGGGCATGTCCCAGAAGAGCTCAAAAGAGCTAGGGTCATACCAATCTATAAGAAGGGGGAGAAGACACAGCCTGGAACTTACAGACCTGTCTCCGTACTTAATTTAGCCTAAAAAATAATAGAAAGAATTGTATACAAACAACTTGAGGAATATTTACAAAAACAAAATTTATTATATGGCTACCAATCTGGTTTTAGGTCAGGGTTTTCAACAGACACATGTCTGTTATACCTCACAGATAAAATTCGTAGTGAGATGGACAAGGGTAACCTTACAGGTATGGTCCTGATAGACCTTCAAAAGGCTTTTGATACAGTGGATCATGAAATTTTATTGCAAAAACTTAAGGTTATCGGTTTGGATGAAAGCGCACTTCTTTGGTTTCACAGCTACCTGAATGGGAGATCCCAAGCTGTTGATGTAAATGGTACATTATCTGATTTTGAAGATATTTCCTGTGGCGTACCCCAGGGGTCCATTTTAGGTCCTCTACTGTTCAGCCTTCATAATTGGCTACGGCAATCAGCATTGCCGAAGCAATTTGCTGAAGCAAACTGGGCCACGGCATACTGTTGCCGTAGCGGATTGCCGAAGCCAAACAATCTGAATTAAGAGGGCTGACTGTTTTTACTGTACATGTATGTTAACGATGCTTCCATGGCTGTGTCTTGTCAACTCCTCTTATATGCAGATGACTCTGCCCTTATTGTCGCTGGATCTGATGTGCACATCATTGAACAAACTCTCAGCGTAGAACTGAGCAAACTGAGCGCTTGGCTGGTGGATAATAAACTATCTTTACACCTGGGAAAAACAGAATCAATTCTTTTCGGATCACCACATAAATTGAAAAATAAATCCCAGCTGAGTGTTTGCTGTGATGGCGTGAGCATCAGACCCAGTGACTCCGTAACATATCTCGGGGCCATTTTAGACCACCATCTTAATGGTGAGCTAATGGTAGCACACATGTTGCAGAAGGCAAACTCTAAGTTGAAATTCTTGTACAGAAAGGCATCTTACCTGAACCAATACTGCAAAAGAACTATCCGTGGCCCTCATTCAATGTCATTTTGACTATAGTTCAAGCTTTTGGTACACTAGTCTAACGCAAAGAACAAAGATCCGATTACAAGCAACCCAGAATAGGCTAGTAAGATACATTTTAGATCTAAATTGTAGGACACATATTGGCTATTCGGAATTTCTAAAAGTAGATTGGCTGCCGGTATGTGAAAGAGTTAACTTTAGGAAATTGACAATGGTTTTGAAGATCTCAGATAAGCAAGCCCCAGTATATTTTAATGAACATTTCAAACGATCAAATAAAGAAGGGGATATAAATGTTTCGGACAATGAGGCTGATCAATCTGAAACCCGGTCAGGTAAACTGAAATTCATCCTCCCTCATGTAAGTTGTTATGGGAAAAAGTCTTTTTTCTACACAGGAATAAGACTCTGGAATAGACTTGACAAAACTGTACATCTACCCATTGACATCAAGTACCGGAAATTTTGTATAAAAAAACATCTCTTATCTAAACTGAAGGACCGAGAGGAAGATCCCTTTCTGTACTACTGAATTGAAACTGTGACCAAAATTTTGCCAATCAATTACTCATCTCTGCATATATTGTTACTGCTGCCTGTATTTCGGGTTTCCATCTTTCGGTCATGGACAGACCAGTCCAAAACCGGCCATACATGGCAGTGGTGCGTATATGCAGTGGTGCGTATCCATCATTTACAAAGTCACCGAACCGACACAGAACCCACAGGCACCTCTTGCAGCAGCATTAATATTAATATAATATTATATCGGTCAGTATTCATAGACCAGGTGAATGAGACGAGTGTCAGATTTGTTATGTTAAATGGATCTGCCAGGCGTCTCATCCACCTGGTCGGTGAAAAGAACATTTCTTTTAAAATAAACATATTCACAATCATAAGATTACTTGTAAATGTAGCACTTATGATGATAAATTATATTATCCACATTGATGATGGCTTTATCAATGTAAAATATCAATATATTAACATTGATGTCATTACCATTATTTTTTAGTATCAAAATGGAGAATTTCGTGGTAGCTATATTGTCTGCCTCGTGGCCGGTAGCATATCAGGGGACCACAATGGAATTAAGCCTTCGAGTGCTTTTTGTGCCAGCCCCGATATCTAGACGTACATGTACTCTACGATTTTTCTAAATTTCAGCCATCATACCATTGGTATTCACTTTGATTTCTTTACAGCCTCATTTTTGTTTCAAAATTTGCGATTTCTTATATAGCCTAACAACTGAAATTATGTTAAAAACTCCTTTTTATGTTTACCCATACCATAGTATGGTAAACATAGTGTCGTTGCCCGGATTGACCACTCGTCGTTCGTCTGTCCGTCTGTCTGTCTGTCTGTCTGTCCGTAGACACTTTACGAGTAATGCGATAACTCAAACATTTTCTATCCGATCGAAACCAAATTATGTATATGGGTTTCTCAGCCCAAAATACAGATCGAGTTCGAATTTGGGTTTGATCCGAGTTTTTATTACAGAGTTATGGCCCTTTTTCGACTTAGAATTCACGCATTCTGCTATAACTCAAACATTTTTCGAGTCCGTATATGGGTTTGATCCGATTAATTTTAAAGGAGTTATGACCCTTTTTCAAGACTGTTTTTTTTTTTTTTTAAATTCAATTTTTTTTTATTTAGCTCCTTGCTAAATTTAGCATAATAATTACAAATATTAAATTTTGTTTGAACTTTAGGCGAGACCAATTTTATACTTGGATTACGAACGCGCCGACAACAAAATCCACAAAAAAAAACCCCATTATTTTGAAAGCAAATAATGTTTTCCGGATGTATGTATAATGTGCGGTCCGTTTCTGTTTGATACTTTGCCGTATTTTTTAATGTTTCCGGCTTTCGGTATTACGCGCGATCCGTTATTTATACCGGTAAACGTTTGAGATTTTAAACTTCTGAACTACATGTATATCCGGTTTACGATTTCCGTATGAAATGTATTATTAAAACATACTAAACCTTTTATTAAATATAAATATTGTTATAAAATACAGACCTGGTCTGTATCTTAGTATATATTTCCATTCATGACGGCATCTATGGACGCTTTATAATATTGCGTATCATAATATAAATGCCATTCATTTCTTAATTCAATGTAACGAGGACATGATGACCACCATCATTTATTATAATACCGGGTCAAATGGAGGTGGTCAAAGATGCATTAATACCCTATTTATAAATGCTCATCTAAACCAATGATATGGAATACATTCATTTGCTTACCATATTGTCTCTGGTACCAGTGAGATAGTCATGTTTGTCTGTATTTGCTGTCGATATTCCAATATTCCAGCTGATTTACTAATAATTAATTCCAAAAAGTTTTGTTTCCCCCCCCCCCCCCCCCCCCCCCCCCCCCCCCCCCCCTCTCCTGCATCTACAGATTTTCATCCTCAATGTTCGTAATCCAAGTAATAAAATTGGTCTCGCCTTAATAACAATAAAAAAAAAAATAATAATAAAAAAAAATTGACACTTTCATTTATTTTAGTTTTATACGATTAATTAGGTGTGATATCCTGTTTTGAAAATATGAAGATTTTATTGCAATAGTTTCATGTAATATAATGATATCAATAAATTACCATGTGATCATCCAACATCCAGAGTATATGAGAGGATTTTTATAGATGTTGTCATTCCAAGTGAAATCTGTTATGAAATGAGTGATGACATATGATAAAGAGCTCTGGTGGGTCAAGCAAGATAAACAACACTGGTGGCTGGCTGTTTGTTTATTGTCAAATTGATTAATGGCTGCACAAGACTGGTGTTTTTCCTATTCTTGAAATTTCATTACAGGGTGAGATAAGGGCCCCCTCAACTATATAAGTGTCTTCTAAATTCCATTAATTTGCTTCAAAAATAATTAACCCTTTCCAAGGTTTCCATAGACACATGCTATAATGAACATGGACTCTTCCTCATATCTCTTAATATCTATTGGGTAACCCTTTCCAAGGTTTCCATAGACACATCCTATAATGAACATGGACTCTTCCTCATATCTCTTAATATCTATTGGGTATCTTTGCACACTATTCACTTCTATCAATTTTGGTATTGACTGATTAATTGATTTTGAAAAATATATTAACCCTTCAGACACGTGCTTTCAATTTGAAATTAAAACAACAGCTGATAGCCAATATGATTTATCTATGCAATGGGAAACAGCAGATAAATATACATGACTATTGTAAGTGATGACTTGTTTTAGGGGCCACAGAGCACTTAGAGATTAACATTGAAGGTTTTGGCTTTTAGTGCCCAAGCTACTTGTAAAACATTGTAATGTGTGAAACCATTCAAATGAGGGCTAACTTACTTTCTTTTATATGAACGATTTAGTGGTCATAGGGGCCAGCATCCCCATCATATTATGTCTGTATAATATTATATAGATAATACTTTTGAATTGTATAAACTACATATATTTTTGAAAACCATACACCCCTGTTATGAAACACTTAATCTTATTTAATACACAGGTCAGATCTGATCTTATATCTGTCCATGTTTGATAAACAAATAACTGGGGAGAATGGGGGAAGGGGGGGGGGGGCTAATTAAAGTACCATTTAAATACGAGATGGAATCCCCTATACATATATGTCGTTCTAAGCAGTCTGCAGTCTGGCTTGTCAACAATTATAATTTCTCTTTAGAAGTGAATAATAAATTTTGAATGTCTGGCATGTCAAAAGTGGCAAAGATAGGGATTTATCACTTTTGCTTCCAATGAGTTAACTTAAACTGCTAAACATGTCATCCGAAATCACTAAACCATTGGATCTCACAGTGAGAGGTCCTTGTGTGAATAGGGACAGAGTTATGAGATTTAAAACTACTCCTCCCCAACCCAAATACTTTAACCCTTTCTTAAGACAAATTATTTGAGCTTTTGATTTCAAGTTGGGTACTGATATATGGATTAATTCCTGTGATCATATCTTTGACAAATTATCAGTTATGGCTAGTCGCTATCGCCAAGGTATGGGTTAAACATCTGCCGATCGTGATCGGCCTCTCGTTAACCTGTAACCTGTTAAAACAATATACATGTATGTCTTTATATCAAAAATAAATAAATCAATCAATCCACTGTGTCCGGAAAATCATGGTTACAACGTACAAATGGCTTTCAAGACATATTACTATATGACAACCCGCATAATATAGATTGACAATCATTTTCCAACAATTCTGAATTCTCTCCATACCATGAAAGATAACTACCAGTATGCCAGTTCATGGAAAGTTAGTGATATTTATAGAGTTTGACAATTAAACACAAGGCCTCGGTGGTGGTCAGTCTCACCCCCGGTCAATTGATCCTGCTAATATGCTATGATTCTGGTGGTCCTGCTGAATTTCTATGATGCGGGTTGGGCAAACTGATGCCATTACGAAAAAGTACGTTATTTTTATGTTTACCCATACCATAGTATGGTAAACATAGTGTCGTTGCCCGGATTGACCACTCGTCGTTCGTCCGTCTGTCTGTCTGTCCATAGACACTTTACGAGTAATGCGATAACTCAAATATTTTCTATCCAATCGAAACCAAATTTTGTATATGGGTTTCTCAGCCCAAAATACAGATGGAGTTCGAATTTGGGTTTGGTCCGAGATTTTGTTACAGAGTTATGGCCCTTTTTCAACTTAGAATTTATGCATGCTGCCATAACTAAAAAAAAATTCATCTGATTGTAACCAAATTTGGTATGCGAGTTGCTCAGCCCAAAATACATATCGAGTTATTTTTTAATGGAGTTATGGCCCTTTGACATAGAATTCATGCATGTTTCGATAAATCTACAATTTTTCAACTGATAGGAACCAAATTTTGTATGTGAGTTTCTCAACTCAAAATACAGATCAAGTTCGAATATGGGTTAGATCTGATTTGTTATACCACAGTTATGGCCCTTTTTCAACTAAGAATTGAACAGATTTTGAGTTTTTGATAACCCAGGTAGATTACAATTAACTACCAATAATGCAGCTTAACTGCAATATGAGAGACTGCAGAAGTGATCTCTTATTGAAATATTAGTTATTTTTAGCCACTGTATATACAACATAGCTCTATGATAGTGGTGAAGCTGTAACACAATCACGATTCAATGGACTGTCCAATTCAGTTCTAATGTTTTAATTGGAATAATCTATTATTCATTTGTAGGGATGTTCTCATTTGAAATTTCAATTAATCATTCTTCTGTTATATCTCCAGGTTTCTCCTCATTCACTTGCATGGATTTCTGTAGTTAAAGATTAACACATCTCAACATTCCTGATACTTTCATCTGTCTGATACCATGTCTCATGTTATATTGGTTTATTTTGACACCCTCTTTGCCCCTATTGATTCATTAATTTATTTTGATTTTTATGTGTACCTATACCATAGTATGGTACACTTATTGTGATGTCCGGATTGACCACTTGTTTTCATTTAGATATTGATGATTATGATACAAGTTGATTAAAAAGATTCCCAATGTGTTCCTTTTTTTTAATAATTAAAAACAATTATTTTTTTAAGTTTGAAAATTTGAAAAACTAACACCATTATAACTCTGCCAAGGGTACCCCCGAATCACCACACCAAATTTGTTTAAATCATTCCAAAATCTTGTGTTATGTACTGGTAAATCTGTTTGGAGCAACATTAAATCAAATTCACCAATTCCATGCCATTCCTTTGGAGCTATTGATAAGACTATATCATTTTCTGATGTCTCTTATGCCAATGTGCAAATAATCTGATAAAGAAGGCTATGGTATCTAATTTAAAATAAAGATTCAACAATAAACATCACATGATATTAGCAGTAGACTTGGACATCTGTGCTGCAGAGTTATATCTTCAGATGGTCTGAGGTCATTATAATTGTTTAATATTGGTTTAATAGAGAGGTCAGTGTTCAACATAAACAATTCCTGAGATTTGTTGACGCTCTGCTATATTATTCCATGTTCAGGTCACACCTTTCACATTTAACCCAAGGCTGTGGTGTGGTGGTTTAGCATTACATATCCTGTACCAGTGCATTCTCTTATATAAATGCCTGTGACCCATACATTCCAATAATTTGTGTTATGTACATTTGTCTATAATAGTACATACAGTATACTCTATAATTCAAAACCAAAACTCTCATTTATGATTCCGATCATAGTAAATTTTTATCGTCAAGGGATGGGTTAACATCTGCCGATTGTGATCGGCCTCTCGTTTATAAAGTTAATTGTCATTTTCGCAGTGTTCAATGGCTAATCTGAGCGATTTGAAAAAACACTATGTGTACCGGTATGAAACGGGAGAAGGGTGGAATGCGGGAGTCGCACCGAAAGTTGGCAACACCCAAAATCTCAGGCCACCGGTCACCCATCCAAGTGCTAACCGGGCTCGACGTTGCTTAACTTCGGTGACGAGACAAGGCATCTTAACCACTGGACCAAAGAAGCATGCTCCGTTGGAGCTGTTGATTAATCGGCCTTCTATATTTACAACGCGACCGCTACATTCCTCCCTTCCTCGTTTTGAGGTTCACCACCAAGTGATCCTCACCCAAGTTCCTCTCTCAGAGCGGTCGCACCATGACACAGACTCTGAGGACCGGACGAGCCCCCAGTGTAACGGGAGAAGGGTGGAATGCGGGAGTCGCACCGAAAGTTGGCATCACCCGAAATCTCAGGCCACCGGTCACCCATCCAAGTGCTAACCGGGCTCGACGATGCTTAACTTCAGTGACGAGACAAGGCGTCTTAACCACTGGACCAAAGAAGCATGCTCCGTTGGAGCTGTTGATTAATCGGCCTTCTATATTTACAACGCGACCGCTACACATTCAAGAACACATATTTTTTGGAAAAATATATTAATGCAGGGCCTGCGCTGGTGTTTCTGAATTGAAGTGAATAACCATCTTGATTATGGTCGATTTTCAACAACTAATACAAGTATTAAAAATATTTCACAATAAATATGTATTTTTTTAATGTTTGATACGCATAATGGCTTTTCCTGGATATGTTCAGATTATCAGAACACCGTGAAAAAGACAATTCATCAACATCATCTTCTTCGAGTTTTTATCAGCCAACATGGGGGCTATATTATCCCGGAAGCTACCGGACTGACCATTGCATATTTCCTCAGTCCTGACCCCCCCCCCCCCCCCCCCCCCCAAGCCACTTCTGATTTATAAATAACGTAGTTGACAGTCATGTCTGTCATGTCTGTCTGCTACGAGTGATTAATCTAATACGCCGCAATTCATGCAATTCATATAATTTATTAACATACTTAAAGCTTTAAATTTGAAGGTACAGAAGGTGGTGTTGCTGTGTCTTCATTCGGGGAAAGGGTTGTCTATAGCTACGAGTTCCCAATTACGTCACCTTTCCTCTTGTGGTATACATATTTATGCAAAATTTACAACTATGAAATATTTAAGACGATGTTTTCTATGGAGTGGTACTGTCAATTTGCTTCAGATTTTCGGCAATGTTAGTAGAATGTTACATTCCTCCAGTTGGCATAGCGCCTGAACACTAACTCATCAGTTTCATGCACTCGAACAAGTACATACATGCATAATATGTCTTTAACTATCAAAATATCATGTTGTGATTACTTTTTGTTTAATTCTCAGGCAAACAATGGTATCTGGACTGCAAGAATTGGACAAGATGAAGGCAGATATGCAGAACTTTCATGTTCCCCTGGAAGTCTTCGAGTGAGTATATATTGTAATATGAGTTTATTTGACAGCCCGACACCGATAACTAAATAAATAGACATCAGGGACCAGTCAAGAAGTTTCAAATAGTGAGGTCATTTCTCAGTGTTGATTCAATGCGAACCTGATTATTGGCATTCAGTCAAGGTCGATGTCCTAAACAAAATTTGTAGTGGTCCACTTGACTGAGTTTGTATAGGACAATATGACCAATTTTTTTTACCCCTGATCTAAGTAAGTTTTGGCTACATAATGATGGGATTGATACCAGTGTGTTGATATACAAATATTTTTGCTTTTAACTCTTTTGATGAGCATTTAGCGAATTATTCATACAACGCCAATCGTGCATATTTGCAAAATTTGGAGGTGTCCCTGGTCTATTTGTTGTTTATCGATGGGCCTGATGTATCATGTAAGTGGACAATATTAATATGATACAGGTTATGTCATCATATATTATATGTGAAATGTACACATACAGTCAGTGGCCATGCGAGATTTGACCTTTTCAAATGTGGTCACAAGACGGTCTGTTATATCACATTTGCTAATGAATTGCCAAAACATATTACCAAGATTGAAAAAAATACAAACAGCTACTGAATACAATATTTACATTAGCCATTTGTTCCAATGTAGGCCTGGATATATATCGGAAATGCAGACATATGTGTATGCCGGACCTTCGATTTTGGGAAATCACCAGCGCGCTGTTCAAAGGGCGCGCTGTTCAAAGCACGCGTATTTTGAACATTGTTTGCGCTTTTCTCATAAGCGCTATCCCAATATACTTTCAGTTTTGAGTGGGCTGTACATTGTCATTGGATAAATAGTGAGAATAAATGAAAGCTTAACATTAGAATGGTATAATTAAAAATGTATTATACACAGGCCTCAGCTTGCAGGTTGAGAATAGGGAGAAGTGACTTCTCCCTCTGGCAGAAATAGGGAGAAGTGAGAGAAAAATAGGGAGAAGTGAGAGACTGGAGAATAATTTCATCTGATAATTTATTTAATATGAGGTTAAACAAACGAAAAAAACATTATAATTTATACAGATTACGCACTGTAACACCGAAAATAAACTGACACAAAACTAAATTGTAGATAATTCAGAGAGTTAGTTGATAACACCTTAGTGTCACCATGCATTTCTCTAGGCAATCATGTGACATAATATGACTGGTTATTCAAATGTAAGAAATTGTCAGAGTCAGACGAGGAGGTTTTTTCATCATATCCAGAACTCCATGAAATAATAACTTCGTCTGACATTCAGATTCCATCTTGTCGATTTGAGTATTGTAATCCAACTATTCGAAAAAACATGAAGGCCAGTCTCAGACAATGCGAGATCAAAGATGCAGCCAATGACATGAGCAGCACTATGGGCATGTGAACCACAGCATCAGCATTTTTATTACTTTGAAGTTTCAATTACAGTGATGCAATATGCATGTACACAATAGCACGCCATTTTTTATTTCTGCCTACTCCCTACATACGCAAGTGCTAAACACATGCCAAAATCAAAGGTCTGCAGTGTGTGCAAATTCAAGATGTCAGCCAAGTCACGAGACCTATGGGGTGGTCAAAGTGGCAAATCATGACCCATAGAGGCCATGGAATATGTAAACCAGAACATAACACCAGGAAAAATGTACGAGATACAATTGGAATTGTTGAGTGTAATAAGTTCAACGGTCATTTGTTGAACTTATTATCCGAACATTTCCAAGGGAACTCCATGTACTTGTCATGAGTATTTTGTAAAGAATGGGTTAAAGTGAATTTCAACACTCCACTTGGGTGCTCAGAAGAGGATAGCAAATAATCTCGTCCTAATTAGATATTTGCTTCCTCATTATAATATTACTTACTTGCATTGACTCTTGTTGGCAGAATCTTTGTTGTATGTTTATCGGCTAGTAATATCTATTTTTGTTCTCACTCAGGTATATTGACAGTGGGAAAAATCCAAACTTGTATACAAAAGATTGCCTTGAGAAAGCTCTTACCAAAAACGAGAATGTCAAAGGAAAGATTGACAACCTCAAGGTAAGGACAGACTGCAGTGTGACTTTATATATGGTGTTACCTCATAGGGTAGTTTGACATTATTTGATGGTGTGACCTCATAGGGTGCAGTAGGGGGCTGTGACTTTATAGGATGCTTTGCAAGTCTGCAAATAGTGTGTCTGTCATTTGCAGGTAATTCTGCTTAGACCTCAACTGCTAAGGAAGACCTAGGATCAGATTGAAGTTCCCCAGTTGAAGTTGGTGATATTTACTCATTAGTCACCTCGATTATGCATTTTATCTATTTATAATATAGAAACTTCCCAGAAAGCAAAAAGTAACTAAGAAAGATGTTCATTTAATATTGTAGATACTTCCCAGAAAATGAGGCCTTAGCAGAATGAGGTCCCCAGAGGATGAATTTGGTGATGCTAGCCCACTGTGCGGGATAGCATCTCTAAATTCACCCTCTGGGGACCTCATTCTGCAAATGACAGATGCTCTATTTGAAGGCTTGGTGGTTTGTCCTTATAATGTGTCCTCATCCTGTACATGGTGTGATCTTACATTGTTTAATTGAGTGGTGCGACCTTATAGGCCAGTGTGACCTCATAGAGTTGTGGATTTAAAATGGTGGTGCGACCTTTCAATATGGTCAGTCCTTTAGAGTGGTTTCATCTTTTAGGGCATTGTGATGATCAATAAGAGTCTGAAGTCACAACTTTCTGAGATGAGGTTCGTCAACAAGCTTAAAAAACAAACCCCTCAAGAAGAACTGCTCTCATAATGTGGTGATGTTTCTTGAGGTGTATTTGAATCCATATTCTTCTGTGTTCGCAAATAGTAGACCACCAAGACGTGACCCGGATGTCAGTATTTGAACATCGAGAACAGGTCAGGAACAGACCAACAACGTGTTATCAGATCTGGAATCTCATTCTGGGAGCGAGAATCCAAACCTGCGAACAGTTTTCTTGGTCTGTTCTCGGGTTTTCAAAATGCCGGTATACCGTTCTTTATTGCTGGGGGCTAAAGAACGGTATACCGCTCATTAGCCGGATGCACTAAAGACTCTTTAGTAAAGAGCGGTACGGATAACATCTACATGTAGTTGGTGCATTGCGTAAAAAATCCTGGCAACGAGTGTGCTGCTTATCCAACATGGACGGGGAAGAAAGCATTTAAAATTAATACAAGTTGAAGTATACGAAAATACCCAGGTCAGAATATTTACTGGCCAGTTTTATTTGCCAGCTGAAAATGCATTGATTTGTTGAGACAATATGGTTACAATTTGACGTTAATTCATATTATGAAGAGCCTTTTGTGTCATTACTGTTAATAGTCCCCAATGCTGATATGGCAATGTAATACTATAGTACCAGGGACTGGTCCAGTGTTTGGGCACCCTTGAGGAAGGTATCCGGGTTGGGGGTACACCTCCCTTTAATGGGTTATATACCGCTCTTTAGCATTTGGCACTAAAGAGCAGTATAGTGTTCTTCATTGCTAACACTAAAGAGCAGTATACCGTTCTTTATCATGTCAGTCCCATATAGCCAAAGGGCGGTATACTGCCCTTATTGTTTGTCACAATGAGTGGTACACCATTCTTTAGCATCAATGCTAAAGATCGGTATACCATTCATTAGGGTGTCAAGCCAATACAGCTAAAGCGTAGTATATTGCTCTTTAGCATTTGGCAAGTGGTATACCGCTCTTTAGCCAAGGCTTATTTATTATTTGAAAATGTATAAACAGCAGCTAAAATTCTGGTCACAAATAACGGGGCATCCTCTGTCACGTACTGACACGGAAATAGCCCAAGCAGCAAATGTAGAGTTATCGCTCATATAATGTATAGGATGCGGCAGTGAATGCCCAGTTTACAATGTGCCAGTCATTTTTTCACAGAATGTATGGATGGAAATAAATTATTTTATGGATAATGAATGTCAAAGCTGTATTCGTCTATATATCCGCTGAATAGATTTGAAATGTCCCATTTCGATATATCGGTTCCTCATTTTCGTTTATTAGTACATGATGAATAGACTGGAGTCGGGACGAGGCAAGCTATTAAAATCAACCTTATTATCGCTGCATGTCATCATAACCAAATTAGTGTTTCTTTACGAATTTTCAGCACTCATATGTACATTACATTATTCTAATTGCAATTGGCCACAAGCGCAAACTATCTATAGGTGCAAGAATCGAAGGTAATAAACACCTACGGAGGCTCTAAGACACATTATATTGAGGCGCCCAATTAGGATAGACAATAGATCACACCGACATTGACAAAATCTTGGCCGCGACAAGAGCGAGACTTATAAAATGTTACCAATGGCAAACTTATTAAATAAATGTTTGTCTTTATGTTTACATGTATTTGCCCAAACTGTTAGATGAGATGAGGGTTGTGGGGGATAGGCGGGTGTCGAGGATCAAATCGGCAGACTCATGAGCAAAGCGGGAGATTAAACGGGTCTGTCGGCATGCTAATTTACCGGTAGGCTACTAGTAAATACTGATTCAAATTATTTTGTTTTGGTCATCAAAAGTGGGTCCATTTTGCCGGTATAGCGGAAACCCTGTATTAAAACACATGTCGTTCTGCATTTATTACACATCACTGTCCTAGAATATGTGCATTAAAAACTATGGGCTTAAAAGGTTTATTTAGGCACACACGTGGCTTGTTTTGTCATTTTATATGATGATTCTATTATTTTATAGTTCCAGTTTCATGGTTGAGGTACGTAATTTGACATCAATGAGATACGTATAGAACGTTCGTTCCATACATATTTGTAAATATGGAATGACAAATACACTGTACTTCTAGGAGCAAGCGTGTAATAAACCTAGGTATGTCATGTGATCTGAATGGACTTATGATGTGTATGTACTCCACTGATCAAATTGGCAATCACCTTTCTTTTCAGAAATTCAAAGTCCTCCTCATAGCCGAGCTGAGTAAAGTATTCCCTAATGAAATGGCAAAATACAGAGCAATGCGTGGTGATGATAGACCTGCCTGAAGGGAGTGAGGGGTGCAGGACGATGGTTGTCCTGATGAAATGATGACAAGGCAGCTCAGCCTTGATAAAAAGTGGACATCTGACAGTAGAGCAGAGGATAGAGACTGGAGAAATATGTTCAGGCCTGGCTATCTTCCTCCCCCAGGCCTGCAAATTGAGGCAAACAACAGTTCAGTTCGCCTGGAGGTTACCTAAAATGAAAATGCCGTGAACGAAAAATAGGTCGCAGCAAAGTTGTATGTAGTTCTTGTGATAACTGATTCTCATCTTAATTTTCCTCAACCAAGTCTCGAAATGAGACATTCAAATTCATGACATTAGTCCTATGAGTTGCCCATCTGTAGTTAATAATGCCAATTGTAACAGTTTGTGTAAACCAATGGGTTACCTAAGCACAAACCAGGCAAACGAAAAATAGGTTATGCATAATTTTGAAATCTGCAGGCCTGCTCCGCCACCTCAAACCCTGACTCAAACAACTTTTTCTCGGTTAAAATAGGCAGGGGGTAAAATAACTACAGCCAAATAGCATTTTGCTATGAAAATTACTATGTAATTTAGATATGTTTTTTTTGCTAAAAACATCAAGTTCGTCAAGCTTTGATAATGAAAATGTTATTCGTAGTGATAATCTTAGTATGTAATTCTGTAATACAGTAATGCCTTAAGTCGCCGAGAGCTTTCCGATGAATGGCAACAAGCCATATTTCCGACTAAATCCTGAAAAGTTACCCATAATTCTGCTGTGGTTAAGGAGGCGATTACTTAGGGCATTACTGTATGTATAGCGCCTTGCTATGCAAAACAAAATAATTTTTCTCCCTGAAAATTTTATGAGGATATATTTTTTGCATAGCTGTCAAATTTGATGGCCATTTTTCCATATTCTGTAATTTATTAAATACATTGATTCCAGACTATGTGTTCTAAGATTCTGTTATAAATGTATACATTGGGATGATCTATTATTCATCTGAAGGCCAGTGGAGGGATGTTCAGGAAATATTAGATGGCAGACAGGTGAAAATATAATATAAGTGTAAGCAGATACCAATTCATTCATGGGAAGATCTCAGCTTTTATTTAACTTATTATCTGAACATTTCCTAAGGGAACCGCTCAGCAATGAGTTTTTAGAAAAAAAAATAAGGATTAATTTACGTAGCTGAAGCTAACATATACTGGAACTGATGTTCGAAAATTCTAAATCATTGTTAAAATAATTGTCAATCAGAAGAATACTGAATAACACTTTTGTATTGATACATTATATGGTTGGGAAATGTCATAAATATAAGTCACACTCATCTTGGTGTGGGTTTGTGATTTACAATACATACACAATTAGTCGGTGTAAGGTTATAGGGCCCGACGAAGCTTCGAGATTCGATTCGATTTCGAATCTTACATTCAGATTTGATTCGATTCGAAGCGGTCGGGTGATTCTGGATTCAGATTCGATTCGAAGCGGTCGGGTGATTCGGGATATATTAATTATATCCCCAATACTTAACACAAGTCTCCTTCCGCAACCATCTGTGACCTCCATGGTCCAATGTGTATAGGGAAAGTTGCCCAAAAGCTCACCGCTCGTTTATATATATTGCCCCCAGTCCAGTGCTGGTTACGCGTGGAAAGTCGGTGCAAGTCATGCAACCTGCAGGTAGGTATGTGATGGTTCGCGTGTTCATCGTAGTTGTACCATAATGGTAGCGCACACAGTTTCCTCCACCACATAAAACCAGCAATGTCGCGATACTGAAGTTAGTGAATTTCTTGTGGGACATATTTGTATCTCGGACTCTCGGTTTCTGACATTCTTACCAGAAAAGCCTATATTGCGTTACTCAGATCAATAAAATAATATCATATTTTTTTTAATTCAAAATTAAAACGATATAAATATATTAAATAAACATATTGGGCTCCATCATGTCATCTCCAAATCCGACCAACATCTTATCCGGGAAATGGAATATTGTTAACCATTCAGCTTTCAGACGGACAGGCCCAAGTTGGGATACTATATAGTTCTCTGTAATCCCGTTTGCGTAATGTGCCATTCCCAAGTCACGATGTGCAATTTTGATATCGCGCGTGCCTTCACAGGGTGAAGCGTACATGCGCAGAAGAGTTTCCGTTTGCAATGACTCGAATCTGACTCCATTGACTCTGAAGTTCCAAACTGCTTACTTTCACGAACTTCACGCATAGTGGCAGTGACACAAAATATGAAATGATGTTGTGCCATTCTCAGATATTAAACTATTTTAAACTGTGATTAAATATTGTATTAATATATATATCATGTCATAGAAATTAAGTTCAATGAACCTCCTTCGTAATCTGAGTTATCTCACTGGCGTTATAAAATCATCTGACATTTGCCCCCATTTTTTGCTCTTACCTTACACCGAGTACCGCGAATCTACTGAAGAGTTTGAAAAAGATTCGATTCGAGATTCGATTCTTTTTTGAATCATTATCCTGATTCGATTCGAGATTCGATTCGATGTTGAAATTGCCGATTCGTCGGGCCCTATAAGGTTATCACTTGAGCCATTGGTCCTCGTGATATCCTCATGCCAACTGCTCAAGTGCTATAATTGGTAAACCTTCCCAACCGCTCTATAGTATATTTACTGCACAAATAATATGAAAATAATGTATTCAACTTTTGTGCTGGAAACTGAAATTATTGACATAATTTTTTCAGAATTGTTGCTAAAAATGTTATAATGAGACAAGAATGTGGCTGCTATTTAGCAATGAAATAATTATTTATTCTGATATAACATGCATGTAAATGATGTAACAATAATTTTTTTTTATGAATTAACTATTATAACCAAATAAATTGAAATAGACATTGCTAGTCACTCATATTTTCTGGAAAGTACATGTATATCAAATTGAAACTGTCCATGTCCTGGAATAGGGGGAGTGCAATTCAGTCTCTTTAAAAAGCCGACAATAATGTCAGGATTACGTATCTAGAATTACATATGCCAATTCCGTTTCTGTATTGATGGGATGCCCTTAATTCCATTAGTCATGTTTCAGACTTTGCACTATTTCATTGGTTGTGACGTAACAGATCATTGAGAAGTGAAATTCAGCCTCCATAAAAAGCCGATGACAATTGCAAACACAGCTTCATGATAGGTTTTAATTGTGCGATTGGAGGGTAATGATGTGTTGACAATTTTCCCATGCATTG
Organism: Siphonodentalium dalli; assembly: GCA_032622095.1. NCBI lineage: Eukaryota > Metazoa > Mollusca > Scaphopoda > Gadilida > Siphonodentaliidae > Siphonodentalium > Siphonodentalium dalli. The sequence continues at coordinate 137,792,197 of CP136062.1, read as the reverse complement.
CAAAATGCAACAAATTTATATAATACAGAATACAGGCGATATACAAGCCTGCAAATAGCGTGTCTGTCATTTGCAGAATGAGGTCCCCAGAGGGTGAATTTAGTGATGCCATCCCGCACAGCGGGCTAGCATCACCAAATTCACCCTCTGGAGACCTTATTCTGCTTAGGCCTCATCTTCTGGGAAGTATCTATAGTATCAAATTAACATTGTTTTTAGTTACATTTCCCTTCTAGGAAGTTTCTATATCCCCTAATTTGCAGAAGATAAAATTCATAATTGAGGTGCCCAATGGGTGAACATCACCAACTTCAACTGGGGAACTTCAATCTGATCCTACATGTAGGTCTGCCATATAAGTTGACGGCCTAAGCAGAATGAGGTCCCCAGAGGGTGAATATAGTGATGCTAGCCCGCTATGCGGGATAGCTTCACTAAATTCACCCTCTGGGGACCTCATTCTGCAAATGGCAGTCACGCTATTTGCAGGCTTGGCAATATATTCATTATACTCATCGCAATCGATGTGACATTATCCTCAATTTTTTATCAGCCAATGATATATTAATACCGGTACATAGATAGAACGACACAAGTGTGTGAACTGGTTAACATTATTGTTAACAATAGTTGTTCTATGTTTATTGCACACCCTGAAGATTGTGGATTATAATATATTAACATTTTAAAAGTAAAGGTTGATATTGTTTTATTTAGTTGAACAAAGCGTGCTTAATGTAGGCTATAATTCATAATTTAGTGAAGAAATTGTCTGTTAAAGATGATGTCGCCAATGACGTTGATGTAATCAGTTTGTATTGTTCAAGAACAATACGCAATCTTTTATTGAGCTTTTTGAATTCTTCTGTATTTTGCTGTATTTTGCACAAATAAACCAGTGGGTGTGCAATAATACTGATTACTTGTTCGCATCCTGTTATTTTTATAACTACAGTAATGCCCGAAGTATATGACCCTTTAACCACAGCAGAATTATGGGAAATTTTTCAGGATTTAGTTGGTAATTGTTGCCATCTTGGTGAGAGCTTTCCGATGAATGGCAACAAGCCATATTTCGAACTAAATCCTGAAAAATTTCCCATAATTCTGCTGTGGTTAAAGCATCATATACTTCGGCATTACTGTACTATTGAATACTATGATTCTCATAAACATTTATGACTCCAGGCATGCACTCAATATTTGGAAACAATTTATAACATAGTCTTATTTAGGAAAGCCATGTCATCCAAGAAATGAGATCTGAATAGGAATTATAGAGACGTAAATCTGACCAGATTATCGTCGCTTTTTAAAGAGGCTTCTCGAATTTGTATTTAGGTTTTCAGTAGTGAAAGATCACTCCCATCAGTGATGACAACAATCCTGAAATCACTTGACACTGTACTGTAATATCTTAGTGTTTTTAACAAACTAAAAACATTTAGCCAGTCAATATTCTCGTATTTTTTTTACACATATTTTTTATAAACAAATCAAGCAGGAGAATTTCCCATGTTAGTGCGAAGGACTGTTCACGGAATCCGTGACAAAGAATTGAAGTGAAACATCATACATGTATAACAAGAACACAGAAGCACATAATGGTTTGAGTTCAATATATTACACTTGTCACCGGACTAAAATTTTCCAAGATATTTGAAATGCCTCTTATGAATAGCTTATGATTAGATATCTCTATCAGTATATAAACAAATATATATGTATAGAAATTCTCTTTAAATTAACACCTTTTAAGACTCATCAATGTTTAATCATACAAGCTTTCGGGTATCATCAGCACAGCCTTCATCGGGTACACTTATTCTTGTACCTGACGAAGTCATACAAGCTTTTGGCTATACAAACTTCATCATCTACAAGGTTTTTGTACCTAATGAAGATCACGAAGGCTGCATAGCTGAAAGCTTGTGTGATTAAAGAATGATGGGTCTTTGTTAGTTTGAAGAAAATTTCTATTACTCAGGCCCGTAGGACTACAGATATTTTTCTAAATGTATATATATATATGGTAAAGTAAAACAAAATGTTTATATAGAACGTGATTCTTTAAATAAAGCAATAAAGCATCTCGATTGACTTTACCATATATGTATTAATTCTGTGTACATAATCAATACATTAACTATATATATAATACTTTATTTAAAAGATATTTTATTGTGTAAATACATGACTATTTTATGAATATCGCGATGAAATGATTTGGCAGTAAGCATGGTGCTTTTTGTGGGCCATTTCCTGTACAGTAGACGAAAGATTGAATGGGAATAATAATGAATAAACAGGCATATAAAAAGTACAACATTCAATATGGCTATATTTGATGTAGTTTGTTCAATGAATTCTTATTTCTAATGTGCCATAGTTGATATATATTTGAAAAGGTTTGTCGAAGTGGGTAAATGTCTGAATATAATAAGCAAAACAATGCAGTGTTGTCTATTGTATTATTTTGTTTTAAAGAACATGTACACCCACTAACAAGCCTTGAAATAGGGTGTCTGTCATTTGCAGAATGAGGCCCCCAGAGGGTGAATTTAGTGATGCTACCCAGCATAGTGGGCTAGCATCACCAAATTCACCATCTGGGAGCCTCATTCTGTTGATGTGTAAGCAGAATGAGGTTCCCAGAGGGTGAATTTGGTGATGATAGCCCACTATGCGGGGTAGCATCACTAAATTCACCCTCTGGGGACCTCATTCTGCAAATGACAGACACCCTATTTCAAGGCTTGCCCACTAACAGATTTACAGGTGTTGCTTCTTACACTAGTCAAATTTTGCTCTGATAGGTTAAGTGTGGTCAAACCATGCATGGTATTGGCAGCTGAGATACTGATTATGATAGGCATTATTTTTTCTCCTCAAACACTTAACTGGTAATGTTTAAAAGGGTACTGTACTCCATTTTCAATAAATTCCCAGTAATAACCGCGATCTAATATCAATAATATACAGAAAAATAAGTAAATTGAGTCGAAGATGTATTCTGTAAATATTCAGGTTAATATGTTATCTTAAAATCAAAGTTAATAATTTGAAATAAATTTATTTTATGCCTGGAGCCATAAATTAAATTACGAATCTCCTTGTACAAGACGTAATCAAATTGACGGATAGTGGATTGGCAACACGTGGCACACATGAGGGGTATATGCGACTATTATTCATATAATATAACATTTATTTGATACATTTGCTTGAAAACTGTACAAAAATTACTCGACAACGACAATTTGTATTTTCGCATTTCGCCATCCGTAACATTACTTCGTACTCAACAGACTTTCAATTATGGAAATCTGGTTACCTTATTCTATGACTCGGAGACTATAGAAACCAACAAAACATTTGAGTACAGTATCACTTTAAGTGAGTAAGGCCACGGCAAGTTTATTGGTTGGTTTACGAACTCAAGGGGAAAGATCTCTTGATGGAGGAGAGAAGAAAAAAAACACCCGGGTAGGGCGATTATTCCACGCGATACTGGTGAATGCAAATGTCATATATTCGCTTGAAATCATTTGTTCTGAGAGAAAAATGACACTTAAAATATTTCAGTTATTCTGACTTTACCATGCTATTATGACTGATAGAACTGTTTGGTGAGAAGACTTACACAATTTTAACAACGGGGGTGGGTGGAGATGAAATTGAAATTGGTGTCACCTTATGGAGTATAACAATATAGACTCTGATGATAATTACTATGTTAAATACTATGCTTGATTCATATGCTTCAGAAAAGATGGTATGCAACATGAGAATACTTGAATTGAAGTTGAACTGGTAATGAATGACCTTAAACAATTACATTTTCCCTTCAGATGCAGTTATAGACATGGAATTGTATAAAAATCACCCTTACTTTTACGAAATCCAACAATCAAATTGCCACTTCCATTCTATTTTTCTCGAAAAATATGAATTCTGCTTAAGAAAACATTAATTCAAGAGCAGAATTATGGATTGGATTGACATGATTATTATGATAAATTGTTAATATCAACAGTATATGGATGTTTTAATACATTGAATACAGAATATCTGAAACAGTGGAATAGCATTAATAGTCCATCGGCCAAGCCACCAATGCATGTTTTAGTGTATAAATATTTTTCTCAGCGTAATCTGGTGGTCTAGGGTCTCCTTCTGAAGAATCCACCACCTTACCTGCTGTCAGCCTGGGGGGGGGGGGGGGGGGGGGGATATATGAGAAATCGGGACAAAACAAAGATGGTTGTCAAAATGGCCAAAATTGTACACACCCACCACCCCATCCCATAGTATCTATGCGCCACAGGCGCTCGTATATTGGTAAGTACCCGCCCACTACCCAATCCGGGCTCCCATAGTATCTATGCGCCGCAGGCGCTTGTATATTGGTAAGTACCCACCCACCACCCCATCCCGCCTCCCATAGTATCTATGCGCCGCAGGCGCTTGTATATTGGTAAGTACCCACCCACCACCCCATCCCGCCTCCCATAGTATATATGCGCCGCAGGCGCTCGGATATTGGTAAGTACCCAACGACAACGGCCTGTACCACCATGGAGTAGGAAAACGATATAAAAGCAAAGGATAGACAATGGTTATGTTTTCTGGAACACACTGAAGTTCTGTTATCTTAATATTTGATAATGATTTCAAAGATGGCTTCCTTCTTGAACACCCACAAATCTTAGTTTTCATAAATTCCCAATGACTATCAGTCAGGGTTTGCGCTGCCACTTGCCAAATTTGCCAATGGCAAAAATAATTCACATTTGGCAAAAAATATTTTCATTTGGCAAAAGTTTTGGCAAGTCACTTTTTAATTCCTCAAGAAAGTTTAAAACACCAAAGACCTAGGAACAGTTAACACCTTTATTAAGATGCAGTTAATCTGATAGCATTAGTATTGATGGGCGAGGGATTACCCGCATTTAGTGTGGTAGTGGTGTTTACATAGCTAATCCTCTTGTAATGTGCCCTTCTGATGAAGCAACCCTTCTACAATATTTATGGTTCGGTGATTGGTTTATTGTTGTATGATAAACCACAAAATAAGACTCAAATGTTGCGGAAAATGATACTATCAGGGATAGCATTTTCAGAATTTGGCAAAAAATATTTTCATTTGGCAAATTATTTATTGATAGTATCAGTATATGGAATAAGATACTACATTCAATTTAGTTACATATTTGCCAAATTATTTCTCCATTTCGACACGACTTCATACCCGAAAATGAGCATTTGCCAAAAATCAGGGGTTGGCGACTGGACTATAAATAGTATGAGCTTGACGTTGTCACTAGTTTGTCCTGGTTAATAAGAAGGCATACCGCATGGGAATTTTAAACTGTGCTCCACTAATGATCCAGATCTTGTCACTAGGATACCGTTTTCTGCATGAAATTCCAGTAGATCCCTGATGTTATTGGTCTTGAACCCAGTCCTCTCAATGTAATATGAATTCCCTCCATTACTTGGATCAGTTCTTCTATGTACCTTCATAACTGTCCAGTCACCTGTCTGCCTATAATGAATCAATTACAAAAGTATTTTTACTTGTTTTCGGGATCAATATGACATTTACAGGATATCTTATAAATTAGCAAAATGGAGTACTTGTTCCAGTATATTACGCAGGGATTTACACACAGATGTAGATCATGCTCTGAATCTCTACTCTAACTACGCCAGTAGGGATAACATTTCACCAGTTCAAATCTGGGAACTTTTTTTGACTGGGAACCTTATAACATCAAGGAAATAATGTAGGTAATATATTTCTAAGTAAAAAAATTTTTCTCAATAATGTCTTTCACAGTTGGTGGAGATCCCATGCATCTTGACATTACATGATTTAGGCCACTTTTGTGTACCAATTTCGGTTTGAATCACTTACGATCATAGACATTTCCATGTGTAGTCAAAATTCCACTGTCAAGGAACTGTTACATCGGAAGTCATTCTATTACCGGTTTTGTGACGGTTCGGGATTTATTATTTTTTTATTTGGTGTACTGGAACCGTAACACGAGTACAACATCATGCCAAATTATAGATATCTTCAAAAATATTAAACTTTCCTGAATGAACAGAGGCTGCAGAAGTGCATTTTTACCGAAAGCTGAACTTTAGATCACAATTAACTCAGAAATGGCGAGTTAACATGTAATTATCAACATTTAAGTCTTTGGTGGCACGTACATCTATAGTGCGAAACGCATTCTGAAGATGAAACACTGGGTATAAAGTATACCTATTTTATTCATCAGTAAAATAGCTGAGAACATATCTCAATAGGGGTTTATAATTTCTAAAAATAGTACCATTAATTGGACCCGATCCACAGACAAAATGAGGGAAAACTCGAAAATAAAAAATACAGGATTTGTTTAGGTATAGATAATGGTGGTGGCTCTTTTGTCACATTCGGGTGGGACGATATACAACAGAAACATATTCCGGCACAATAACTATCATCATACCGTACAATATTTTGGTTAAATAAAATACGTCTAAACTAAAAACTAAATACAGGAAGTTTGGGGAAGATATTCACGATCTTTAAATCATTCATTCATAAAACCTTGTGGTAATAAACATAATTTTTATAATACTACTGTAATACATTTTGGGGAAACTCTGACCTCTCCCTGGGGAATTTCTGAAAGGCATTTATATATTATAGAATAATTTTTACTCACCACACTGCAATAAACACAAGCATTCCTTTTTGTTCAACCCAAATGAAGAACGATCCATCCTCGTATTCACCATCCATATATTGACACTGGAAAGGATTAACTGATCATCATTTATCTTAATCAGGTACATAATGGATATTCAGCGTGGTACCACATAGTGGTTAGTTGATGTCTTACGACGTGGTGTACAAATGTAGAGCACCTACAACAAACTTAAGATTCACTATCTTATGGTTACGTAGCGTTTTTCCGAAGACCCATAACTCCGAAGGTCAGATTCTCCGACGCCCCGATTCTCCGAAAGCCCATAACTCCGAAGTCCCGATTCTCCGAAACCCCATAACTCCGAAGACACATAACGCCGAAAGCCCATAACTCCGAAGGCCTATAACTCCGAACACCCATAACTCCGAAGGTCTATAACTCCGAAGGGCCGATTCTCCGAAGGTCCGATTCTCCGGACGGGGTGGCGGGGTCAATGGGGCCCTAGGGAAGACCGCCCCCAAAAAACATGTCAAATGTCATGTAAACGTCAGGAAATCCCTCCTAGGCATTCAAATATTCACAGTGTTCCTGCCCAGGGGAACCCCAGGACCAACGATTGGGGGCGACCCCTCCCATGTATGCGCTCCCCAAATCAGGCCTTCGTGATATGCTTTCGGCATATCATATGCATGATATATCCCCCACATATCCCTCACATATGCTAATTAATGTGCACCCCTAAATGGGAACCCTGGCTCCGCCACTGGTGTGCACCGGGTATATTATAACGAAACGCTGCAAGAATGTCAGAGTAGCCTAACATGCACAGGGGCGACAAGTTCTTCACCGTTCACCCCTGTACATTTTACTCTGGCATCTCATGGGCCAACGTAACGTTATAGTATCTGGTGTATATAGTCAGTGGCGGGCCAGGATTCCCATTTAGGTGGGGGCAGTAGGAAAAGTTTGAATATTTTGATGCCCCATGAACGATTTCCGGGCGTTTACATGACATTGGACATGTTTTGGTAGGGGCCCATATTGTCTGAAATAGCAAGTAGAGGTTTAATAGGGGCAGTGGGAATTTTGGGACCCCTTGGCTTCGCCACTGGACTGTACACTATTTAGTAAACGATAATACCCCGATAAAACAAAATCTTCGGAGAATCGGACCTTCGGAGTTATGGGCCGTCGGAGAATCGGGCCTTCGGAGTTATAAGTCTTCGGAGAATCGGCCCTTCGGAGTTATAGGTCTTCGGAGTTATAGGTCTTCGGAGAATCGGCCCTTCGGAGTTATGGGCTTTCGGAGAATCGGATCTTCGGAGTTATGGGCCGTCGGAGAATCGGGTCTTCGGAGTTGTGGGCCGTCGGAGAATCGGGTCTTCGGAGTTGTGGGCCTTCGTAGTAATAGGTCTTCGGAAAACCGGTCTGACACCCTATCTTATACCATAATGCATCAAAATAATTTATATCACTACACATGAACCACCAATCCAATAGAAATATGGCCTTAGTTGCTGAAAGTGACATTAAACTCCAACCAATCAACCAATATAAATATTTACTCATACGCTGTCAGATACTTAAACTAAATTTAAATATTTGCCGACACACCGGACGACGTGTACCACAAGTACACCGAAAATGTTATAGTACCACAAACAAAATTTACACCACAAATACTCTTTAAACCGCACCAGGTACACCAAACACAACACTGAAAATGGTACCAGAGACCTATACACACCAGAAGTGGTGCATCCACCATGACTTGTCATATTGTGGTGTATACCACAGGTACACTGTAAATACACCCCAAGTACACTGCACAATTGTAAGGATACCTAATAATTTTCGTGCTATTTTGTATATTAGACTCAAAAATTTTAGAATAAAATTTTCGCCACTTAAATTTGGGCAAATAAATTATATTAACCCAACAGTAGCTGGTAAGGTGTGTAATACATCTTGGCGTTGCAGTTATCCCATTTGGGCATGTTTGAGTGCGTAATATTGAACTTTAAAACAGGAGAAAGCTGAATTTTCGTCACTGATATTAGATGACAAAATACTGACATTGATTCACAACCCGATAGTGATGCATGGAAATATTTCCCATGTACGGTACTAGGGTGAAAGTACAATGGAAAGTACCCAAAATTAGACTTTTCTCGTGTGCAATTTTATTATCAGATCTATCAGATGGTGACAAAAAAAATCCTATTTTGTTTCAAGAATGTTTTTTTCTCTCAAGAAACAGCCAGTACTTGCAGGTAACAAAATGCAGGTAATTTCCATTGAGCAAAGATGTCTACCAGCCCCAATATTCCAGAACAAACAAAAAATCCTAGAAATAAAATATTCCAAATTGGATCGAGATTGAAAAATGGTTGATTGTCCCCAGTATAGTCAGGACACTTACGTGACATTTGGTTCTTGTGTCAATAAACCCAGCCAGGTCCTGAATGGAACTCATGACTGTCTGCATCTCATCTGGATAAAATGTAGGTCTGCCAACAGTGTCAATAAGAAGACGACAGTTGTGATTTTGGTTGGTGATTAAGTCGCGGTTTCTTATGTTGCTATTACTGTTATCACTCAGTCGGCAATGTAAAGAAGTAGCATCGTGTCTGTCATAGATAACCGTAGATCTTTCTGGCATTCTCCGATTATCAGCCTGGGTGTTTCTCTGGGTAGTTGCAGCCTGGGTGTTTCTCTGTGGATTTTCGGTACTTCTCCGATTATCAGGCTGGATGTTTCTCTGTGGATTTTCGGTACTTCTCCGATTATCAGCCCGGGTATTTTTCTGGGTAGTTTCGGTACTTCTCTGGTTATCTGCAGCCTGGGTGTTTCTCTGGGTAGTTGCAGCCTGGGTGTTTCTCTGCGGATTTGTGGTACTTCTCCCATTATCAGCTTGTGTGTTTATCTGTGCAGTTCTCCGATTATCAGACTTGCTGTTTCTCTGAACAGTTTCGGTATTTTTGGAAACTTTCTGAGATTCAGATACGCTGGATTTCTGTCGTCCTGTGAGATAATTTTTTTTAGGACTTTCTGTCTGTGTCCCTTGTTTTCCCCTTGGTAGGTTCCGGTGATGATTTTCACTTTCTTGTGTTGTACCCATCGAATGTATTGAGCAGGGTCTTGGTGGCGAAATCAAAGACTTGCAATCATCGTATTTCTCTTCGAACACTTCATAAACGGGCGATGAACTATGCGACTCATCGTCCAAACTCTCGTACACATGGTCACTGTCTTCATCTTCCTCGCCAGTCAACGCCGAACTTTCAGGACATTTCAGTGACACGTTTGCTATTTTAAAATGTATGCTAGTCTCTGTAGGTTTTCTACTATCGTAACATTGACCATCTTGTTTTGATTTTGTGTTCATATCCCCAACGCTGGTTGAATTTTCCAGACTCTCTAATGGATCAATATTTTTCGAGGGACTTTCTGGCCGTTGTTTCATACATGGTGGTGGTGGTGCGATCGAAGACTCGAGATCACAGCTGTTAAGTTCCATATTTGAAAACCCTGTGCTCTCGTCGGGTACAACTGACGGTAGCTGTTGTGTTTCCCAAATGTCCGTGTCTTTATCGCCAATAAATTTGATGAATGTATTATCACCATCTGAATGCTTCGATATTTGTTGTTTGTTTCTATCAATATGTTGCTGCCCTATAGTGTCACCACGCACACCATAGCTCGCACGAGTTATATTATTAGTTTGTGGACACTCAATGTTTGCGTTGGATGTGGAATCCATATTCGCGAGTAGAGCCTTCTCTGTTTTGTCTTCAGGTTGGTTTGATTTGTGAGCTGTATGTTCCGTTGGAGATGGCTGAAGTATGTCGGAGCACGCTGGTGGCACTATCAGTTTCATCTCTGTGCACGAATTTTTATCTTGACAAGCAACCGTCTTTGGCGATGTTTGTCCAGGTGTTAACTTCTCGGGACATTCCGTATTCTGATTTGACTTCTGAAAGAAGACAACTATGTCAGTTGACAAGAGTCAGAATTTGTGAAGTGCGTGCTCTATGCGATAGGCAACTTATAGAATTTACTTATACACTGGTGAACATGGACATTTTACATAACATCTAAGTTAAATATTTTAACAAAAAATCCCACATATGACTCAAAACTCAGATATTCAGCACGACATTGTTTAAAGATACATAATCCGCATTAACACTCGAAAGTTACTATTTCCCTGGCTCATATTTATTCAGCGCCATATGGTTGTTTACTCACTGTGAACGTTGGTCTCCAGTTGCCTAAAATAAAATGGAAACCAATATAAAATGGATATGATATTAAAACAATGTGCATTCACATAGGGGCATTTCACGAAGCACAATTTAACTATGTTTATTGTTTAAAATATGATCATACGCTAGCGTAATTAACGAACCAAATCAAAACCACTCACATGGGGGTATCTGTAGCGTCTAAAACAATTCTGATCAAGATCACTTTATGGAGTCCCACCAAATAAGATTCATATGCATAAGGCTTATATTTCGTGTCGGTAATTATAAATAGTTATATACATGTATGTTATCGAGAGTGGAACTGGACCTAACCATTATATTACTTGGCGTGGTGGGGGGAGCTCTCCGCTTGAGATACTCATTACGCAGGCTAGATGGAGAAGCGTGTCCATTTCATAATGCTCATTCCATTCATAACATGTCATCATGTCGATTTCAACGACAGTCGACAAACAACGTCATCATGTAAGTTAACCCATTGACCGATGTGGAGTGGAACTGAATGTATCTTTTGCTTTGTTCGTAAGTATGTGCGGGGTTCGCGCTGCCACTTGCCAACTTTGCCATTGGCAAAAATAATTCATATTTGGGAAAAAATATTTTCATTTGGCAAAAGTTTTGCCAAGACAATTTTTAATTCCTCAAGAATGTTGAAAAATATTGGTCTATCAATACCATTCATTTCACAAAACTGTCACAATATAGATATATTAGTGGTGTTTTATAAGGTCTAGGGAAGTTAACGCCTTTATTAAGATGCAGTTAATCTGATAGTATTAGTATCGATGGTTGAGGGACAACCCGTATTTAGTGTGGTGGTTTTTACATAGCGAATCCTCTTGTAATGTGCCCTTCTGATGAAGCAACAATTTTATTGTTCGGTTTATTGTGTTGTATATGATAAACCACAAAATAAGACTCAATGTTGTAGAAAATTATACTATCAGAGATAGCATTTGGCAAATTCTAAAAGAATTTGGCAAAACATATTTTCAATTGGCAAATTATTTGGCAAAAGTAAATATTGGTCCAGTGCGGACCCTGAGTATGTGATTTCATTCTATTCAAGAAAATAGGATATATCAAAACATCCATAGACTTTCAAATATAGTTAGGGGCACATAAGCAAGCCATGCATCTTTGGGGAGGGGCTTTGATATATAATGACGCTTAAATACTATCGTCGTTCTTATATATAATGAAACTACATGTATAAACCTGGAACTTTCCATTTGTTTCGAAATATTTCGAATAACTTGTCAGTAGCTTCTACCATCAGGAAGTTAATTGCTCGACGCCTATATATAAAATCTGAGAATGGGTGGAAACTAGCTCAATGTGATATGTTCATTGTAAGAGGAAAACATTATTGTGTACAAATACATGTGTACATATCAAGATGTGCGAAGTTGAACGACCTTAGGTACCAATACACGATTTCATGGGTTTGTAGGAGGGCTGAAAAATAGGATGTTAAGCATATATAAGGGCTATAACTGTCAATTTGGCTTCTGTTATGACTGGAAGTAATGGTTTGATGGTTTAATTATTTTATAAAGATACCATAGTATACAAAATGGGATGATGTTTGAATACGAAGTATGTTTTTGGAATCTGACGTCGGCCAGCTCTGTATGGTACTCCCTTGAAAACAGTCGTCTGCACTTCGAAGATAAAATTTCAAGATTGATATATCTTACATATATCTAGATTCTATCAGCTCATAAGGTGATTATAGACTGACATTCGCTATGTCATGGTTAGACATGGGACCGAAGACGGCCAATTTCGGCCAAAAAAATGGTGAAATGAAGATTTTTCTAAGTCAGTCTAAGGGGGATAATCAACTTGTGATGAGACAATTCCTGTCAAAATACAGACAGATAATACTCTGACCATTTCTCTATCTTGCAACCAAGCACGCGTGTGCTGTTTATCAATGACCATGGCACAACAGAAGGTTGTAGTACAGTACCCCCTCAAAATGGTGAAAATGGCCAGAAATCGTGTATTGCTAGCTTAGAAAATTAAATTCACTGACCTCTGGAAATACTCTTGCTTCTCAATTCCGCCACCAGCTTTTCTCCAAAATAACCCCCACCATTCACACGAAGAGACTGTAGAAAATGTACGAACCAGCTGAAATAATGAGGGCCATATAAGTAATTTTCTTACTTGAGTATTTAGGACTACCGACAATAAACAATCAGGGACGTCACGTTGCTACAGGGTATACGTTGGGGTGGTGCAGCGTCCACCTTGATATTTCCAACTGGTACCGCAATCTTTCCATTTGTTGGACATATGCATCCTAACGCCACCATATGGTTGAAAATCTTCAACTAATTGCCATTTCCGTCCAAATATTTAACCCTTTACCCAACAAACCGGCCAAAACCGGCCAAATAAAGCTTCAACAGCCTAAAATATCTTCGGTCTGTATCAATAGAACCATACAAATATGGATATCATTGGAACCGGCTCCTTGACCACATTGTGATAGTTACAGTTATGCCCTGTGCCAATGCATTCTCTTATATATGCGAGTCGACCATAGGTCGCCTCGCATATATAAGAGAATGCATTGGCCTAAAAAAAAATTTTTTTAACACTTTTTACCATTTTTTCTTACATTCTTTAACAATTTTATAATTTTTAATGTGTTAAGCCAATGCATTCTCTTATATATGCGAGGCGACCTATGGTCGACTCGCATATATAAGAGAATGCATTGGCACAGGGCCATTCTGTTGGGTAAAGGGTTAAACGATATTAGGACAATATTCTACTTTTTGTCTGATAACAACAAATTTGACAGTACTAGTAATTACTGGTACTATGAATTTCTGGGATATGTAGATTACACAACGGTGCAAATATTTTCTGTAGGCCTCAGTTATATAGTGCAAACGTTTTAGTAAACTTACTGTTTTCAATATAATTCCCAGGTCCTGACTATTCTTAAAATCTGAAATCTGGTAATTTGTTATGGAAAAAAAATCATATCTAGCAGGGAATTCGATTTTATATCTTGTGTAATTAGCCTCAAAGTATAGCCCAACAAAACTCTGCCATGTTTCAGACCACAGCACAAAATTCATAGTTCCCTACAAAGGGTTAATTTCTGTGCCAATGACTATCTTACCTATATATTGGAAATGTTAGGGAAGATATGACTGTATTTTGTTTATAATAGACAGACAAGGCTATTGGTTATCAGGGATCGACTGTAGCGTCCATTTATTTGCCCTTGTTATTTATCCCAGTATCCATTATCTCGCATCCGTTGGAGGGCACTCCAGCCATATTGACAACATTGTAACCAATCGTGTTTATACGCGCCTGCAAACATTATACATGTGTATTACACATATCATATGTTAACACTGGCGAATATGACAGTCAAAATTTAGACAAAGAAATGGTTGTAATGTACGTGATACGTGTGCATGTAGCTATGGATTAGGAACTGCTTGCAAAATGCATGTGCATCACTGTTTACATACTTTACACAAAATATTAGTTGGTAAGTTTAACCACAAGGACAATATTAACATATAACATATTTTGGGTCTGGAATTGTAATGCATTTGATTTCGGCTTGAAGTTTACGATGGTTGATAATTTTGGCCAAACTTGAGGGTGAGGCACCCTCTCATAGACCAAACCTCCACGCCATGAACATTAACACTCACTCCTTTTGATGCCGGTGTATTACAGACAAAAGGGATTGGGATGCCGCTATTTGCCCCTTTGTTGTCTCATTCTGCTGAATCTGTTGGAACTCTGATTCGTTGATGCAGTCTATGCTCCTTAGACTCGTTGCCACAGAAACAGCGTCCATCTTTTGTTTCATTATAGCCGTAAATTCTTTTATAACATCCTGCTGCCGATCGTGTTGTTGATGGAAGTCATCCTTTCCTGTTAGCACGTCGGCCAAGTTGTTGTATTCTGACGATAGGTGAACATGAATGACATTATCAATAAGTATATATATATATAGTTCAGTGAAGCTGAATGCAACCATTGTCGCATTTTGTGTGTGTTTTTGGGTTTGGGTACAGCTTTGGAAATTGGTCCCCTTGTGTGTCCAGTTTGCGCTTTTTGTTGTATAAATTGTCACTATGCAGTTTTTTTAAATTGTGCATTAAAGAACAACAGTAAGCCAATATGACAGTCAGTGACTAGGGTGATGTTAGTAATAACGACTAAGGAATGTCCGGTTAGTCAAAGCGAATTAGCAGGCCATTAGACTACACTTGTGTTACTAAAATTTACCAGGATTGTGTCATAATGACTAATTTTAACGTCTATGAGTCACCGAGAAGGTGAACATGTACTGTGATAAAAAGGAAATATAATTTTAGCAATGACTATTAATATTAAGCATAATTCAAGACTTCTGTTGCAATTAGAGCTATTCTTGATGTAACTTAGTCACTGTGACTAACACGGGAGTTAGTCATAGTGACTCGCTGAGAGATATGGGTTAGTCAAAGTGACCCTATATGCTTGTGACTAACCCTAGTCAGTGTGTTGCGAAAAAAAAAACCCGCAAATTTTAGCCAGATCTTTTGTATTTTATACATGTAAATGACTATATCCACAGGTCTCTGACACAAAATTGGTCATGGCACTAAGAGTACCTATATGTATAAGGTACTTTCAGAGTTATGGCCAATTTTGTGTCGGGGACCTGTGACTATAATCCTGTGTCATATGGTCAGATGGGAGATTTCGGTAACAAGCGCACCAAAAAACTGCAAAGAAGTCAAGTTGCACCAAAACATATTGTTTAAAGCTGGGCACATTGAAAGTTTGAAACGTGATGGACAATGACCCTATTAGCGCCAGTAAATATGACATCCCCCTCGATAATGATCCCACGCACACTGCTCACATTTTTCCCCTGAGCATTTGTGAAAGAACGCAATAGAGAACTGGAGTATGGAAGAATGAAATTGGCAACAGCAAAAAAAATCAAAAAAATCCGAAGGTTCTTATCTATCATACACCCAAATAAACCCAAAGACAATCGTGGGTATCCTAATCAACGCTAAAACGCGAACATGGCTAAGTCACACAAATTCGTTAGCTTGAGTGGATTTTCTGATCATGCCCCTCCTCCGCAATGACATCTATAAATCAACACTCGCGAAGGCTATATATACAGGTGTGTGTGTGTACTCACTCTCTTTGTACAAAGAGTCAATAAATTTTGCAGTTAGATTTTCACGCTGGACTTCCTCCAGGAAACGATTCATGTAATCAATCTGGACGATCGTATCTGGTCTCGGTAAGCGACCTGGAAATAGAAACTCAGTGATTAAAGATACGGGCGGTGTTGGCTGTTAAAATATTCACCTCCGTCAAAAACCATCATAAACAGAAAGAATAGTAAAATATAGACAGACCTTGTTCTTATACATATCAGAACAAAAGGGCATAAACAGTATGTTATTGTCAAATGTTTTTCCTTTGTTATGTAAACAAACGCAAAAAAACGTTACATAACCTGGCTTTTGTTTAGATCCGGATATATATGGTGAACATAAAGAGCGTTACTTGTTACTGTTTTTCCTGATATGGAAATAGTAAAGAGCGTTTATATCATTTGCGTGTGGGTAACCAATAGAATTTCGCTGTGTTATGTAAACAGAAGCAAAACTTCTGTAACACGAGCAGGCTCTTGTTTACGTATACCATCGTACATCTTGACGACAATATACTATTTACGCGCTGATTGTGTTTGGCAGCATATGAACAAAACTATATATATATATTAATATTCCTTCTGTTGATGGCGATTTGAACAACTATGAATATTTCTGCAACGAACGCCGCCCGTGCCTTTAACAGGTAAACCAGTTCAAAAGTCACCATACAACCACCATCTGTACGTTTTTGTTTTTACTGAAAAATAATCACACCGGACCCATGAGCCCATTAATATGAGGTTTTGATAGCAAGATATCGACTTTGGACATAGGAAGTTTCTGTCCCTAAAACAAGTGTTACCTGGGTATAAAATAATAGAAATGAATCGAAGATCCATGTCCGGAAACGCTTTCATGAATTAACATTGATTTTATTTCGAATTTTCTGGTATAATATACATACAATCAATTTGGAACATTTTACGACTCGCGTTTGTTCGGAGCGTAGCATATGGGATAATTATATCTAAAAAATATATAATTAGTAACGAAACATTGTCCCAATGGATTATCCCATCAAATAAGAAAATATCGACATAAAATAAATATTGATTGATGGAAGTGTTTCCTTCCGGACAGGTCTCTTCGACTCATTTTATTATGTCATACACCGGAAACTATATAAAACATATTTAGAAGAGATAGACCATCTTTAATACGTTTTGATTTTTATCAGCCTATCTGAGCCTATATTAAGAATTCCAATAACCGCCTCTTATAAAGATCGCCCATGCTTCCGTAACACAAAATAGTGCAGCGGCCAAACGTCAAAAGTGGTCGGGTACCCCTACCCAAGGTAGATCAAGTTTACACCAACTTTTTTAAAGGGACAAATTTATATTGTTCACGAAAATGACAGTAAAACCAACGGAATCACTAGTGGCTATGGTCAAATCGACGATGAATGATACCCAAAAGTGATTACAGAAATGTGCAATTTTGCTAAATCGAGCCCTGTGGCTTATTTGTCAACAGTGTTGGTGTTAAAATTACTACATCATGCCATACATTATCTTTACTTGAAAGGTGTTGGTTAGTTTTGATTTTCCATTAATATGGAGTCCGAAATGGAGGAAAGAAATGAATATATCTTAAAAGAGTACTGTGCACTAAATCCGGCTCATGTATTTTGCACTAATCCATGGCTCAAATTTATTCATTTGTTGCACATATTCTATTGAATATAAAAGGAGATGGTCCTGTAAATGACCGAATTTAATGTACAGTCCCCCTTTAACCTCAATGGAAAGCCACCTTTGCGAGAGATATTCTATGCTGTCCTCTTGTTTTTTATAGAATGAACATTTGGGCAATTTTCTACAATATCATAACTTGGTTCTGACTGTATTTTGGATGATAATTGCATTAGACTGACCTTTAGTTTTATATAGCACATTAAAGGGGTACTGTACGCCATTCTCAATAAAATCCCGGTAATAACAACGATCTAATACCGATAATATACAGAAAAATAATTAATTTGAGTCGAAGATGTATTCTGAAAACGTTCAGGTTAATATGTTATCTTAAAATCAAAGTTAATAATTTGATATAAATTTAATTCATGGATGGAGCCATAAATTAAATTAAGAATTTCCGTGTATACAAAAGGTAATCAAACTAATTGACGGATAGTGGATTTGGCAACACGTTGCACACATGATCATGTAAAAAATATGTTGACGCGGGGCTTAAACTCAAGCCAGTCACTGGCTAGTGACTATACAGTAACTTAAATGAGTATATAATATAACATTTATTTGATACATTTTCTTGAAAACTGTACAAAAAGTTCTCGACAGCGACAATTTGTATTTTCGCATTTAGGCTAATCTGCCATCCATAACATTACTTCGTACTCAACAGATTTTCAAATATATAATAGAAATCTGGTTACTTCATTCTGCGCGCGACTCAGAGAACTGACAAGTTGTTTCCCCAAGAAATACAATAGGCTCCCTAAAGGTGAGATACTCTTTTGACTGTATAATTACTGAGTGACTAAAGTCATATCCGCACAGATACTGACACAGTAAGCTTAAACTTGTTTGACGAGTCATACATAAATTCATTTGGTATACATGTACCACGCATGACCAGTGAAGCTGGAAATATCAATGTACAGTAATGCCCTAAATAATCGACTCCTTAACCACAGCAGAATTATGGGTAATTTTTCAGGATTTAGTCGAAATATGGCTTGTTGCCATTCATCGGAAAGCTCTCACTATAACAAGCCATATTTCCGGCTAAATCCTGAAAAATTACCCATAATTCTTCTGTGGTTAAGGAGTCGATTTTTTAGGGCATTACTTACCTAGGGAAACAAATTGTTGGATATCTGGACTATTTCTTAACCACACACCAATAATTGAAAAGAAATAGTCCAGATATCCAACAATTTGTTTCCCTAGGTAAGTAATGCCATACAAGAGTGAAAACATAGTTTGGCTGATCTTCTATAACCAGTTCTTTCGCTATAATTTAACCCGATCAGGTTATGGGGGGGGGGGTGGGGTGATGCTGTCACATACATATGTCATTTTCTGAAATCCCTGCCCTCGAAAGGGCATATAAATCTGTAGCTTTGGTTAAAGATACATAATCAGAATTAACGCTCCTAAATTACTATTTCTTTGGCTTCGATCGGTGGTAAAAAAAAATTGATTCGAGTCGAGGAACCCACACATCAAAGCTCACAGTTATCAGATATCGATTTTTGAAATCTGTTATTTTTCACCACCTGGCGGCCTAGGAAATAATCGACGAGCCCATCGACACATACTCTCGATACCAAATACGCTGTATTTTGTTTATATATAACGTGTTTTCGAAAATGTTATACTAGAGTTGACAGTGGTTAGCATTATTTTTTTTTAATTAATCAATTCTGATAATTAAAGTGTCTTTTGAAGTAATGTTGTTGTTGTTGGAATCTGATGATGCGGGGACCATCGAATCTGAGTGTGTACCTTTAAAGTATCATGCACTTACTAGCAACGTCAACAAAATATGACGTCATGTGATTTGGATCGACCATGCGTATGATTTTCTCCCGGAATACTTGGAAGACATTGTATTGAAGCTGCAGATTCTTGTGCATCTCGTGGTCTTGTATCCTGTACGCGTCGGACATACTGCACGTACGTATACTTCACCCTAGAATGAAATATATACTTCCAAGATGGCGCTAAACCTGCTGAGGTGACATAATTGTGTTCACCCTCACAGAGATCACAGTTCCTCACAACTGGACGATAACCCTTTCATGACGGGAGCTGCGTGCTGGTGCAGAATTCAAGAACCCCATGCCAGTACATTATCTTACATATGCATCCCATAGAGAGCCTCCCATTTATAAGAGAATGCACTGACTTACAATGTCAAGGTAAATATTGTTAGTCCAATGTATTCTCTTATATATATATGCGATGCTCCATATGGGAGACTCGCATATATATACGAGAATGCATTGGCACAGGGTTTTCGCAAAATTTCAGGAAGCTCCAGTCATTGAAGGGTTAAAAA
The DNA here is from genome assembly GCA_032622095.1 of Siphonodentalium dalli. Classification (NCBI taxonomy): domain Eukaryota; kingdom Metazoa; phylum Mollusca; class Scaphopoda; order Gadilida; family Siphonodentaliidae; genus Siphonodentalium; species Siphonodentalium dalli. Next base: position 137,771,971 of record CP136062.1, on the reverse strand, counting down.
AACTCGATATATCACTGAAGTGCATTCATAGTAAACTTGACATCTTTTCCGATTGGTGCCCACTTAATTTTCGAGTCGCCGATTATTATTTTTAAAGTGACTTGATATACTGTTTTAATAACAATCTATGCCATTAAATATGATTAAAATACTATAATTCATCACTATTTGAAACATCTGTGTCTCAGAAGATGCCCACAGAGAAATAGAAAACTGCTGAAGACTCCCCCCCCCCCCCCTCTGGCACCCAGAATGCAACATAATTCAAACTTTTTCAATGAAACGGGAAGAATACTATCTTTAATATATAGAGTTATTCCCCCTGCATTGAAAATAATACTTCAATCTTGATGACAAAACGCATTGTTAACTCAACAAAAACATGTCCACAGTTTATTACACCGGATAAGTTGATAATACAATGTTTTGGAGCTTCCTCTTTCAAATGGTATATAATATGGCGTATATTTTATATAAAGTAATCTGGGGGTCCGAAAATTAAGTGGGCCTTTAAATAGAACTGGTGTTGAATCCTATTCACGAAAATCACACAAACTGAGAGCTGATATTGTAATCTAGTATACACTCACCAATTGATTAGTTCAAATATATTCATTTAATTTGGTAGGAAAAGTTGTGTTTGTCTTGAAAACCAGGAATTGTTATTTTGGAATATGTAGCCAATTTAATATCACAAGCGGTGTCTTCTTCGACAAAATTTCTTAGATTTTCGGTGAATCAACTGGTTTGAAATGGTAGCTTTGCTTTTCGAAGATTTAATTTTATATTTCTTTATATTCTTTGTTAGGAAAATTGTATACTACACTTTAAATTTCCAATTGTTGACACCCCACGTCGCCGCGTCATTGACTGCGTATTGATCAGTATCGCACACAAAATGAATGCAAACCATCTACAAAATATGTCTTCCGTAATCGCGAGATAATCGTATTGTTAATTTTGCGATGTTTGCAATTGCACGTAGAGCTGAAGGGTTCATTCTCGCCTAAACAAAGTGATGAAGGGAACACAGGTTTGGAAATTTTGTTGAAATGACGTTGTTTTTGTGTTTGCCTCTGCCACGATTTCTGCTAGAATTAATTATTTACGTTCCAATTACTGAATTGAAAACAAAATGCTGACGGGTGCCAGCATATCAGTAACACGAATGCATAACTGGGTCCACGCCGATATCAAAGCCTTCAGCACATTTTCCAACCCAGAGTCCCCTTCAACACTTTTTTTTATAGGTTTAGCTGCCACTCTTGCCCACAAACAAGGGTTTTACTAAAAACTTTCTACCGTCAGCACTTATCCATGCCTTCCGAATCTGAAACCCCCTTGCCCTCCCCTTGATGATCACAGCACCCTTGAAATAACCGACGCAGTGGGGCGCACAGTAAGTATGTTCCACCCACCACCGCGAAAATACGAACGAATATATACCCTATTCTGACGCCCCCATATGCATATCGCGCGATATTAACGTGCATGTATGTACGTGCATCCATATACGGCGAAATATGCGAGGCAAATGTGAACAAAAGACTTGCCACCTCACCCAAGCGATTTAGTTATCAGATCCGATGTTATAGTCACACACACCCAGTCCACCCCAACCCATGTGCACGTGTACACATTTTTTAATATTGTTTCCATACGCACGATTAAATATATGTATGTACTGTGTAATATTATCTGTACTGTCGATCATACCGGGCATGTCCGGTTATTGGAAAATAAATTCTGATTCTGATTCTGAAAAAGTATCGATCCCTAGCTGTCGACCCCCATAATACGGTCTGTGAATGTGCACTCATTCCTGGTGACTTTTTTTTGGAGTCAATACGGTGAAGTGAGGCTATATATAACTCAAAGATCAGCTGAACTGAGTATAATACTCAACAGCACAACAAAGTACATTGGAGTGTTGACATGCACATATGCACAAGGAATTCAATACATGCACATATGTGCCGCAATGGCAGTTAAGTTAGCATACTGCGGCGGAAAGATGCATGGTCCATTATTTCAAAATCGTTAGTCTAAGTAAACCATGATCGTCGCCATCGTCCTCCTCCTCATCATCATCATCATCATCACCATCTTCATCACCTTTATCAGCATCATCAATTCATCAGTATAGCATCGTCAACATCATGTTAGTCGTCGCAATCTTAGTCGTCGTCACCCTCGTTATCATCATCATCATCATCATCATCATCATCACCACCATCGGTATCGTCATCATACCATCATCATATCCTTACCTTTAGCAAATAATCCAATCAAACTTTGTGAATTTTGGCAAAATTTTCCAAGCTAGGAAGAACTATATATCCCACGCAATGGACGATTGTGGGGAATACCCGACGTAATACAAGGGCTAAATTTGGAGCTTTTCATAAATAACTTCTATAGGACGTAAACACTTATAAAGAAGCGTGCCACCCACGGCAGCCTATAGTTATATATATACACACAGGCTCATACAACGAACGCACTGGAGCGATATTTAACAGAGAGAACTGCGCAGTGTGTAAGCCTGTACTCGAGTATTTTCTTATTTACGATTTATTTCAAATACTTTCTTGCTATTTTCATCAGGTTTTGACAAAAAGTACCGATCATGACAAATATGGCAATGGGAGTGGTTAAATTTTTATAAATTAATAAGTCAACCTAACCTAACCTGACAGACCAATGATCTTAATTTGTTATTTAGGACCTACTTCAAATGCATATGCATACAAATAAACGCCACATTTCTCCGATTTTATGTGTATTTTCGACCCTAACCCTTGGAACAAACGTCGCACTACCGACGAATCGAATTCAATTATTTGAATTAGATTCGTCGGTAGTGCGACGTTTGTTGCAAATAAACGCGAGTAGACGCACTACCGACGAAGAATGCGTGTGGTCAACACGAATTTAATTGCTGATGCGTCTGAGATCCGTGTTTGAAACAAACGTCGCATCACCGTCGACTCGAATTTAATTCGGAGACATGCAAACGAGCTGCATAATGATATGCTAATGAGGGAATTCCAATTGAAACTGGAAAACACCAACGAGCATGACGTAATTTGGTGGTATTTGAATTCGAGTCGACGAAAGTGCGACGTTTGTTTCAAATTAAATGCGAGTAAACGCACTAAATAAATATTTATTCCATTTGGATATGTATACACGCTATACTGTGCATGGACGTGTGCAAATTTAACATCAACGATGGGTTGAAATTGTTCTTGTAATTTGATTTTCCAGCAATAAATTATTGGGGAATTTGTTGTTTTTAGACCAACATTTGCATATTTTCCTACTTTTGGTCCAACATTTTGACTGAAATGGCCTGTGTCCTGGTCCCTCATGACCCCCGTGGCCAGCCAAAAAAACTGCTAATTATTTTCCTATGCTTCTGTTCAAAATTATGAACTTAAATGGTCATCAGTTGGAAAATTTCCAACCTTCGTGGGGGGTGTCAGGTTGGAAATTGTCAGCACTTGGAAAGCTTGAGGCCATTCTAATGCTATATAGGTTTTTGCGGTTTTCATGTTCAAAGTTTTCTCCCGCTGTGCCAAACTATGATCGGATTTTCAGGTTCAGATATCTGATTTTTCTTCTACTGGCAGAACCATGGTCCGCCCAGTGCATGATCACAAGTCTACTGATCCATTCAGAATAGTCTATTATCCAGGCATGTGAAGGAACAGCCAAGGGGTGCAAATTGAATTACGCAAATTAGCCCCCCCCCCCCCAACCGAGACCCTATAGCAGTACGTCCCTGCCCGCCATGTTTATTTTACCACGTGGTTTTATATAGGCATACTGACGCAATATATAGTGATATTGCGCGTTGACCTCAACTTGCTATTAAATTGTTAAAACGGTACAACGTTTTATCATGTCCGACCTAAAATGTGTATCAAATACCTACGAAATAGCGATATAAAACCAATAATTTCCACTCCTCAGAATAGTAACATTAATTTCGTCGCTTGGAAGTCAAAAGCCACATTTTCTCACTAAATTTTACGTTTTAGAATTGATATAAAACTTCCTATTTTAGCCGTTTTGATGAACGCTTTATGCCATTTTAAGAAATCATTTAGATTCGTCTTGAATTAAAAGCGACGTTTGTTTCAACAGACGAATTATGAATTAAACTCGAGTCTAATTCTAATTGAATTAGATTCGTCGGTAGTGCGACGTTTGTTCCAAGGGTTATAGGTGACATAATATATACTCATACTCAAAGTATACCTTTATTATATTCAGGATTTTTTTTTATGACGTTCGAGAACAATACCCCCTTTAGCTAGGGTGGTTTTGACGCCAGGAACTTAGTAAAAATTCAGCCTAATTGGGCTACTACAATCGACAGCGACAAGAAATGCCTTATTTAGTATATTATATCGAACATTGGTGTCAATTCTCACAAATTTCTGTGTCTGATTTTGTCACATTTTATTAAAGATACGGGCGGACTTCGCTGTTAAAATAGTCACATCCGCTAAAATCGTCATAAACAGAAAGAACATTATCTAATAGACAGATGTTATTCTTATGCCAATCATAAATCATAAATATCGCGTACATTGCATGTTATTGTCACGTTTGTAGTACTTTGTACGCTTTGTTATGTTAACAAACATGAAACACGTTACAGGACCGTTTCAAGTTGTTTATAGACAAACACTTGGAACTACCGGATCGTCCAATGAAAATGTTTCGTCGCGCTGTAGTATTTTCTCCTAACCTATATATGGTAATACATACCAAAATAAGGAATTTACTATGACTAGTATTGTGAGTTATTTGTTGTAGAATCAGCAAATTTTGGTTTTTACAACCGACGTATAATACGCGAGAATCTAAATAAGGAAATGACGCAATATCGTGACTGCTTATAAACAATTCATTGCGATTTTTGCGAGAAATTAAACATTCGACCTGAATTTTCTCGAACACAAAGCCTGTTTTGTGAATAATATCGCATTCTTATCATCATTATGCCATACTGTTAGTATATTCTTGAGGAAATAATCATAATTTGATTTCTAACTTATAATCTACAACGAAGGCCCGTTCGTTTAACCATGGCAACAGGGACGTTCTTAGGGGTTTCCAACGGGGGGGGGGGGGGTGAGACCATTAAATTTCCAACTACATAGGATTGGTCTAATAAAATTTCCAACTATTTGGTTTTGAGTATTGCAAAATTCCAATATTGGCTTAATGGTTTAATAATTTGGGTTTCTAGATATTCTTTTTAAGAATATGGACTGTGTGAATAAAGACACTAGTAACAAGAATGACATAGCATTGATACATGTTTTATGTATTGAGTACCGCTACAGCGTGCATGCATTGCATTATACATGATATTAATCAGAATATGGCTGATACGAATGAGGAACGAATATGAGTTACATGTATTCATATTCCAAGGAGCCATAAGTTATAACTCACACAATGGTAACACATATGCACGGTGAATGATTGTTATATTGTTAAACCTGTCCCCAGAAAGATATGGATGTTTTGACATTACTAATAGACTACAGTGACCATGAATCTATGGTTGGTAAAACATACTAGTCTGAACTTGAAGGAAATGCTTTGCTTTCAATTTCATATATGTGTTCAGGTAATGCGCACTACTGGAATTGATTTACTCAAATGATTGTGTATTAACATCAACAAACATTTCTGTACAAATTACAATTAAAACTGATACCATTCTGCCAGTTTGCCACCGCCATGCACATGGGCATGAATCCCCACGATGGCCCAGCACTGGCAGTAGTGGCAGTAGTAAGGGTTAAAATTGTAAAAACAGAAGAAAATAAAACACTGTCCCTTAATCATTCATTATTTTCAAAAACATTAGCTCGCACATATCACTCAATAACGCATAATTCAAACAGTTCCTTTATTGAAATGCAGGAAATTTTGCATATTTGGTAAATTTGACGTAGATTCGTACGAGTAAACGATCTCCCCTGTTATTGGCGGTACATAAAGTACAAAACACATTTCGCAACTTGTTCAAACTTGTAAAATTAATTATTTTCCTCCAAATGACTTGGCAAGTTATCAGCATATAATCATTACTTACGATCGATGATAATCAAGCGTACAGCTAGCGTAATTTGACATTTTTTGCATCTTAGTCATGATTTATTCGACTCTATTGAAGTGTTTTAGCTTATATTCTTTTGCGTTGTAACCGTCCCTTTACCTCCCCTCTAAGCGGCAAATAAAAATGTACATATTGGCCTTATATCTGATCTATATTATCAATCAGAGATGGGGTGGTGGTAATCTGTAATGGTAAAGCATTACCTAGCATTACTTTTTCTCAAGCAATGGCAAGTAATTTGTAATGGACACTATTTTGCATTACATCAATCAGGGATGGGGTAATGGTATTTTGTAATGGTAAAGCATTAGATAGCATTACTTTTTCTCAAAACAAAGGAAATTAGTTTGTAATGGGCCCTCTCTGCTTTACATGTAATTCAATGTAATGCATTACTTCACAAAAAGTCATGTAATTCAATTACATTTCCATTACTTTTTGCATTACATTACGATACCTGCCCTGAATGTCTAATGTGACTAATGATTGTTACAAGTGCAAGCTTAAAACAATATTCCTATAAGTTTTTGGAGAATGAGGATTACACCCAACATTAGCAACAGGAATTATGAAGCAACAGTGAGCGGTTTGACTGCATGAATTCATGGTTATATTGATCTTATCTTGGTTCAAGAATATAACACCCCCAGTTAAGTCAGGGTTAATGGACGAGCTACTGTACATTCGTAACTAGAATGGTCGAGGGCGTAGGCCGACACCATTTAGTTGACGAATGTCCAGACTACAGTCGCGAGTCCATTAACTGACTTGAAACAGTTTTATAATATACAATCCTTCAAGGATAAATTACATCTATACAGATGAAAACTTCCGATAAATCTCGATAATTCAGACGTTTACGAACGTTTTTCTACGAACAAACTAGTCCTAGCCCGACAACAAAACCACGCCCCCTGACACTTGGAAGTGTGAGTGGAATTTCTATGTGGATTTTGCCGTGAACACAATAGCCACAATACCACGGGGTAGCAGGGAACATGATAATATATAATTGTTTGTTATGTACATAACATCTCATATATATGTTGAATATCTCTGTTTGTCTGTCTGTCTGTCTGTCTGTATGTCTGTCATTTATACAAATCTACGATTCTCGACCGATCGGGATGAAACTTGGTACGTGTGTGTAGTTTGACCCGTGCGGCGCCCGCTTCGCGCATGCGCAGACGAGATCTCGGAAACGGGTGGAGCTATCGACTTGAAATTTGCTATGTGAATGTATCTTGCCCCGGATACGAATTTTATCGGGTCGCCGAGCCCGTGCGACGCCAGCTTCGCGCATGCGCAGACGAGATCTCGGAAACGGGTGGAGCTATCGACTTGAAATTTGGTATGTGAATGTATCTTGCCCCGGATACGAATTTTATCGGGTCGCCGAGCCCGTGCGACGCCAGCTTCGCGCATGCGCAGGCGAGATCTCGGAAACGGGTGGAGCTATCGACTTGAAATTTGGTATGTGAATGTATCTTGCCCCGGATACGAATTTTATCGGGTCGCCGAGCCCGTGCGACGCCAGCTTCGTGCATGCGCAGACCAGATCTCGGAAACGGGTAGAGCTATCGACTTGAAATTTGGTTTTTGAATAGCCCGGACAATGTCGGGCTGGGTAGAGCTATCGACTTGAAATATGTTTTTTTAATAGCCCAGACAACGTCGGGCTCATCGGCTAGTAGTATATATATACGTAAGGTATGCATTCGACGAAATAACATGTATCTATATATTAGAAACGTATGCATTTTAGGAAAATTTCGACTCAATCTCGTTGTTGTTTCCAGACGAACAGTAACTCTATCAGTGGAGTCTCGAATGCTCCAATACCCCTTGGTATGTAAATATGTAAATTAGCAGGACGCCTCTACTGACTAGGAAATGGATTACGTGGGGTTCATTACACCCTCTCGTTTGTGCACTACGGCCTTGTCCGTGGAGCTATGGAGCAAATATGGTTACAAATGTACTAGTTATATTGCGTACTGGTTAAAATGTCTGCAGGATGTATGTATTCGCGGATGTATCTTCGTGGATGTCTCGTTGTTGCAGTATGTAACTTTTATGACAACGTTAATTGCTTTCGATATATAGGTGAGAACAATTAATGGTTGAGCCACTCTTGAAGATTTCATTGCGGAAACACAATGCATAATATAACAGTTAGCATTTCTGATAAAGTATGTCGCAGTTAGATAATCGAATTGGAATGTAATCGCCCCAACCCTGGTTAGATTATAGACTAAATGTCGCATTGCGAAGTATCGGGGATGTATTTAATCCGATTGGTCCACATTTAGAGGCTTTCTGGTGTGGTGAATGAGAAACCTCCAGTGATAAGCCGTATAGTTATTGTAATCATTTGAAGGATCGGTTGTTTTAACGTAATTCTGATGTGGTGCATTCATGAAACCAATATATTTTATATTATATATATAAGCCTAATAATATGATCTTGAGTGCGTTATCACTTCTGACTATGGTTTTCTTGTAAGCACTTAGTCTATGCATATGTTTGTTATCGCGGGTGGGTGCATGAAGCGAACTATTTCTCTGATAGAGGTCACCGTGGGAGCTCGCTGTGCATAAATTGTGAGATATGAACATTTGAGATTACAAATGTCGACGTGTGGTATAGATATGGTGTAAAGAATGGTATAAAGTGCCCATTCGGTGAAATAGAAGGTCGAAGAGGAGCTGGGTTTTAAGAGTATTTAAGCATCACATGACTTCCAGTTTTAGTCGTATATGAATGTTCTTTACCTTCATAACACAGAAATCAAGGTCTGGGCATTTGCTTCTTCACACAGCAGGGCGACGAATTAGCTCAATCATGGCAAATATAGATTGTATATACGAACAACGTCAGTAAAGCCACAACCCCGTATCCCTTAATGGATAGAAGATAGTAAAGAGGTGATGGTTTTGAATTGTCTTTTTTACTTTACAATTTGTTTTAATGAGTATATTGTTTATATTGCTGATGTCAAGGGGAATTAGCTCTACCATTATCTCACGATGAAAACATATCTTGGTTGAAACTTTCATTTATAAAAGAACACGAAGATGGATAGAAGAAAATGAAATTAAGGTCGACGAAATAGATTTTAGGGTAAGTGGGAAACCCAAGCTAAGTAAACAATAACCGAAAGTAATGCATTATATTTGAAACTGATCGTAATGGTAATGCATTAGTTCTCATTTTAAAAGTAATGGTAATTGTAATTGTAATGCACAAAATGACAAGTAATGGTAATGTAGTTACTTTGCAAAGTAATGGACCCATCACTGTTATCAATTAGAAATGGTGTTCTCTTTCTCAGAGAAAGCTCCAGAGATCCTTCAGAACCCAGAGGATCACCAACCCTGGAGATTCCGAGATTCATAGAGCCAACATAATTATAGACTCGGGCTCTTCCCTCTCAAGTCAGTTGCACTCTTGTAAGAACGCGCTTACATATGTTGGTCCAAGACGTCTCTTCCATTGGACATAGAATCCATGTGAACTTCTCCGTGAATAGTGTGTCTGTACAACTATATATATTATGTACCGTATATATGCTCCCCGCGTATGGAGGCAATACACATTTATCATAATTATCATTAGTTGTTGCAATTCAGAGTTTGTGTTAGAGCAGGAATCCATGCATTCTCGAGAGCGGAGCCTTATCTGTTTTTTTCTTAATGTTGGTCTGGCGTGTGAGTGGCACGTTCCATTTGAGATGGCTGAAGTCTGGCGGAGCACGGTGTAGGCACTATCAGTGTCATCTCTGTGCACGAAGATTGTTCTTGACTGGCAACCGTCTTTGTTGATGTTCGTCCACGTTGCGTTTCCGTCTGATCTAGATGTTTGTTCTTCATTCTGATTTGACTTCTGAAAGAAAAGACACTATTGTAGATAAGAGTCAGAACAAGTGACGTGCATTCTCTAACCAGTAGACAACAATTATTGAGTATTCAACAACTGTAGACTAATTAACATCGCCATTCAATATAGCATACGTAAAATATGATTGCAACTAAATGAAAAAAAAACTTCAAACCCGTAAATTTTGTCTACGACATGCAGATAGACACACGGACAAAATGCATAACGATCAAATAATCTCATATGATGTCATCTAACCATTTATATCACGCATAAGCCCCTAAATTGGAATATGAAAACATGATATCTTAGATTCCCTCCTTGGTCAGTTAAAACAATCTGATTTATGTTCTAAATCGCTTCGCTCAAACGAACATAAATACTTATTAAATAATTACGACAAATGAGATTTGATATGTTTTATTAAAGGTGAACGACTCAGGTAGGCATTTGCTTACCTATATCATAGTATACATATGTGACCCGCCATATCAAATCCAGTCGTAATTCGGGATTTGTTTTACCCTGTGCCAATGCATTCTCTTATATATGCGAGTCGACCATAGGTCGCCTAACAATATTTTACAATTTTAATATTTTTTTCTTGTATTCTTTAACAATTTTACAATTTCACCCATACAGAGCCCCAGACAAACATGAGCAGACGACACTCTTCTATATGCTTCTATATATGTGTGGTGCTCCCTGCGGGGTAATGGATGTTTTTTATTTTATGTCCTAAAAATTGTAAGAAACATTTATTTAAAAAAAAAGAAAAAAAAGAGGGTAAAAAAAATCCCGACTTACGACTGGATTTGATATGGCGGGTCACATATATTCATGTATCATGATGCAATGAACAAACCGCAAATTAACCAATGTCAACATTCAATTTGATAGTGAAACGAATAATTCCCAGTATGTCAACCCCTTAAGGTTCAGGTGAACGTTTTACCAATATTTCCTGGTATATCGAAATGGATTTTCTCAAAATCTATCAGGAATTTCTTTTTGAAATTTGGTATCTGATTACTGTGACACAATAGTTAAGAACAATCAACCATTTGAAAGTACAACCTCATTTTTGTTTTTAAATTTCTTTGTTTTCAGGTCCAATAACGTCTGTAAAAAATGTTTTATCAACAGTGCAGTTCGTATATCCATGATATCATAATTGAAGATATCTGTGAGGTTACTTAATTATTCTTGATTCGTGAAATTTAATTATTATTTTCATTTAGAAAGGCAACGACCCATAAATAATTGTCTATATTTGAGAAATTGCATGTCTCATGCCTGTTGATCAATGACAACTTGCGCTGAAATTGGTTGTGGGTCATGGGTTCATAACCAAGTTAAAGCTAACAACCATATTTCTTAACACTTGCCTAGTTCCAGTTGATTGATCCCTGCTTGAGTAGACCACACTGCGTACCAGCATTTGTTTTTATTGGGTTGGAATATTTGTGACCACGTTATATTTTGCAATTCAAAATTTAACTCAACATTATGATACAAATGAAGCATCCTCGCATAGAGCCAAGATAATAAGCTAGTTGGTAATTAGATTGTTGTGTCAAATTATTAATTATTCTCTCAGTTCGTGGAACCGAAAGGGACACATTCGACACAAATAAAATAATATTTTCAACCTCTCAAATGTATTAAAATCTATTGTTTTTGTCGTTTCTTAATATTTTCTCAGATTCTATATACAATCAATATGATATGTGAAATTCAAGATATTTCGCCAAAATAGACCCAGATAAATTCTTTGGCTTTTGGCTTGATTTATGAAAAGCGTACGCAGGGATGTGGCTAGAGGGGGGTGTGGGGGTGTCTCACCCCCCCCCCCAGCAGAGAGCTATATTTTCAATAGTTGGAAATTTCATACCTGCCACAACGAAATTTCACACCAACAATAGGTTGAAAATGTTCTTGTAGTTTGATTATAAAACAAATTATTGGGGGAATTTATTGTTTTTCGACCAATATTTGCATATGTTCCTATTTTTGGTCAAAATTTTTGACAGAAATGGTCATCAGTTGGAAATTTTCCAACCGTAGGGGGGTGACAGGTTGGAAATTTCCAACACTTGGAAAGCTTGTGTCCTGGTCTCTCCCCCGTGGCCAGTCAAAAACTTCTAGTTAATTTAAGAAAACAATATTGTCATACAATTGGTCAACATTGTCATTGGAATTGTCATCAGTTGGACAATTTCCAACCTAAGTGGGGGTGTAGGGTTTGAAATTTCGAACAGTAGGAAGGCTTGAGGCTAGTCTAGATGTTAGGATTTTGCGATTTTCTTGTTCAGATTTCAAAATTTTCGCACACCGGGCCGAACCATGGTCGGCCCGGTGTGTCATTGCCCCATTCACATGGCCAATACAAAACTGCTAATTAGTTTAGCAAAACAATATTTTACTACATTTGGTCAAACTTGTAGACATAAATGGTCATCAGTTGAAGAATTTTCCAACCTGAGGGAGTATGAGGTTTGAAATTTCCAACACTAGGAAAGCTTCAGTTGAGGCCAGTCTTGATGCTAGGATTTGCGATTTTCTTGTATAGTTTTCAAAATTTTCTCACACCGGGCCGAACAACCATGGTCGGCCCGGTGTTTCCTGGTCTGTTGTCGGTAGCTGTGTGCATTTGTCTGGAATTAGATCACTAGTTGTTTTTTTGGGGGCAATTTTCAGGTTAAAATATCTTAATGTTCTCATACTGGGAAAATAGAAGCATGGCTTATGAATATATAGGAAATTAGGCCTGAGCATGAGGTACAAGGGGGGGGGGGGGGTGCAAATGGAAATATGCAAAAAGTTGTGTTGGTACGATTCCGACTCAAGGGGGGGAGGGGGTGCAAATGGAATTATGCAAAAAGTTGTGTCGGTGTGATTCCGACTCAAGGGGGGTGCAAATGGAATTATGCAAAAAGTTGTGTTGGTGTGATTGCGACTCAAGGGGGGGGGGGGTGAAGTTGGAAATTCCCAAGGTGGACACCCCCCCAGCGGAGACCCTCTAGCCACATCCCTGAGCGTACGTCTGCCCCGTATCCTGCCAAATCTCATTCTTGGTTGAACCTCAATAAATAAATATATGTACAGCGTATTGCGCTTTCCCCAGATGTGGATTTTGGACAAACCAATTATATATTTCCTGAAACGAGGTCAGTTGTTAAAACAGGATTCGTATCCAATTAAGTCCTCGTGATTATTTGCCCAATTTGGCTGGTATACATATTTATATTAGAGATATGACAATAAGGTTGGTACGCAGTTTTGATGCTACCAAATTCTTCAAATTTTAGTTTTTTTTTATGACCCAGTGATGAACTTCAATCCGTGATACGACAAAGTTATGGCCTTTACTTCAGGAATGGTGTGATCAGAGATGTACAGCGTAGAATATAGGTACGTCTGTAGCAAACGTTTGTAGTTATATGCCATGCTTACATTACAATTGACATGTTGTATGTACCTTAGTAATTTATGTAAACGCAACTAACATGGACATAATTGTCTGAAATAAAGATAAAATAAAATGGAATACAATATCAAATGCATAATAACAGATATATCTATTGAATAAAGATGTGTATTTACATGTAACACTTCACGATGCACAGGTCAATTGTGTATAAGCACACTTAAATTATGCTTAACCATATGTTTATTTATATTTAGTTATAGTTTAACTACCTCTTCCTGACAAGTTTTGCAGTTTACGGGGTATAAAATAATAAAATGAATCGAAGACACCTGTCCTGATATGCTTCTATCAATTAATATTGTTTCATTTTGATGTTTTTTGCATAATGCATACAACCTTTCGCGGGCTAAGTTCTACGGGGCTATTTTTAGAACATATAAATTCCAGGCTCAATCGGAGCGTAGCAAGAGAAGAACTCTATTTTGTTAGCAAAATACCATTACGTAAGTATGTAATACATGTACGATGGCCAGAATGTGCATCAGAACGATTATGTGCACCTAGGTCTTTGTAAATATGTTATTGAAATGAAGGGTAGTCTTTGTTGTTGATAAAACTTATCCTTCTGTCGTACTGTTGTTTGTTCTCGAGTTCTTTGTAAAAAAAATGTGAATGTTTATCCACTCTTCGTTATCGGAGGATTAAAGATATATATATATATATATATTTAGATTCAGATATGTAGCAGTAATACACGACTTTTATTATGCCCTTATAGACAAATAATGTACCCAATCTTCACAGAAAAGTTTATTTGTAGTCTTGATATTGGGGTTTTATAAAACGTATGCTGTTGTTGTAATTGTGGCCCGGAAGAGATAAAACATATTTAAACATGAATGTGTTGTGCTTATAATCATAACCATACATAGGGGTCACTCTCACAGAAAGCACAGGTGTGAGCAAACAATTTGGCACGATGCAAGTATTGTTGATTGCACTGGCCGACCAATGAAATTGATCAAAATGAAGTGTATTTTCAACTATATTGACAGGTGTTTGTTCCCAATAAGCGAGATCACTGGGTCGCGGCCGTATTGGATTAATCCAGCTCTGTTTCGTGGTTTCAGAGATTCTTCCAGCCCCGGTTCCGTGGTTTTAGTGCTACAGATCAAATTTTTGGAGTAGCATTTCCATATGGAGCTTTTGAATTATTCACGACTACCATATATGGAATGCCACTCCAGAACTTTGACCCGTAGCACTAAAACAACGGAACCGGACCTCGTGGATCCAATATGGCCGCGAGTTAGTGACAGGGCGTATAATAATTGTTGATGGCACGGATTGTAACAATTTTATGGAATACTTTGATTAAATTATGAGACATAATTATTGTTCAGATTAAGTGGGTACTGTACACTAAATCCGGCCATTTATGGGACCATCTCCTTTTATACTCAACAGAATATATGCAACAAATCAATTAATTTGGTCCAAATACACTCATGCGCTCTAACAACTGAACGATGCAAACAACATGGAAATTATAATGAAAATGAATTTATGACTCCAGGTCCAGTCATTTTTGGTACAGTCCCCCTTTAAGATTATAACAGCGTAACTTTAATATAAATACCACTGTTGAGTAAAGACATGCAGTTCTATATACCAGCTAATAGTAAATGGCAGAAATGATCAAAGCACACACGTTTTGTTTTACGTCGTTGGCCCAACTATTCACAGCAGCGCTATAATTTCTAGATATATAGAGAGAAATTTAACGATTCAAGAACCGTTAACTTCGACATTACTGACCTCTTCAAATACGTTCTTTCTTGATCATTTCCTCCAACAGTTTTTCTCGAAAATAAGCCCCACCATTCGCACCAAGAGAATCCAGAAAATGTGCGAACCACCTGGAATAAAGAGGGTTCCTGTATATATGTAATTAGATCACCCGAGTTTGTAATATACAATAATAGGCGTGGCTAAATTTTCAACTGTCTCCCATTGAAATAGACAGAAAATTCCAGGCTAGAGAAATTCCATTTATAACCCACATGGGCAGGGGGGGGGGTCTGAAAAAATGTTCAGGCACGTATGCTGATTTTTACCTTTCGACCCTTGTTGGGACCCACCGAGCCCCGCGTCCAAATTTTGTTCCGTTTCGGCAGTTTTTTCCGACCATTTTTGGACACCCACCCCTTTTAACACTAAAACAGAGGTTTGCGGGGGAAAATTCACTGTAAACAGATGTATATGAATTTCTGTGCATACTATTTGTCATGGATATTAACATTGACATGTAAATAGGAACGATTCATTTTGGTCATTCGGCCAAAAAAAACATGGCTGCCAGCGGCCATCTTGGATTTCAAAATTTGCAACAAAATACAATACGATAACTGCCTGAAGTCAGTTTAGTAGTTAGAATTACATTATTTCTTTTATTCTAAGGTGTTTTAAGCCAAACTCATTGCAAAAACAGTCAAAAAACTTGCAGGAAAAAAATGTTTGAGTTACAGAAAAAATTGTTTGTTGGTCCCATCGACCACCCACCCATCCCGGCATACGTGCCCGGAAAATCCCCCCTGACTTGGGTTGGAATGTTCCCACTGCAATAATAGATTAAATGCAGTGTGGTACCTCTAACATTGCAATTGTTGGAAATTTTCACACTAACACCACCGTTCTATGTATTACTATTATTTATATTTCATCTTCTAAACCTTGAATGTTGCGTTTTCGGTGCAATAAGATTAGATCATTATGGACTACCTACATGTCGAATGTGTATGGCTTTTATTCTATCAATGTCTTATTATCTTCTTTGTGTATTCACAGGCTGAAACCAATAAAATCAGCGTTAAGCAGCAGTGGTATGCATCATTTACTCCATCGCGAAACACCGCGTGTTCGGCGAGGGGGGGGGGGACGTATTTAGGTATTAGAAACGCGGTCTTTGAATCCGAGAAAGTCGGGTCGAACGTTCGTGAATGAGTGCACCTCCCCCATGCTGGCCCAGAGTGTCAGGTTCCGGGGACTGAAACTCTGTGACGTGGGCCAGATCAACCACCCAAAATCTGGACGGACATCCACTCTGGTCTGGGATCCCCCGCCGGGGGCCACTCCAAAATATACCGGACACTCTGGCCCATAGCCCAAAGTTGTCGACATATTTTGGTGGTGGCCCAGAGTGGCTCCCATACTAATCACGTCCTTGGCGTGAACACTCACTCTTTTTGATGCCGGTGTATCACAGACAAGAGGTATAGGGAAGCCACTATTTGCCCCTTTGTTGTGTCATTCTGCTGAATCTGTTGGAACTCTGATTCGTTGATGCAGTCTATGCTCCTTAAACTCGTTGCCACAGAAACAGCGTCCATCCTTTGTTTCATTATAGCCGTAAATTCTTTTATAACATCCTGCTGCCGATCGTGCTGTTCATGGAAGTCATCCTTTCCTGATAGCACGTCCGCCAAGTTTTTGTATTCTGACGACACATGAACAAGAACATAAAGTTATAATTCTTATTTACAGTAATGCCCTAAATGTTCGACTCCTTAACCACAGCAGAATTATGGGTAATTTTTCAGGATTTAGTCGGAAAAATGGCTTGTTGCCATTCATCGGAAAGCTCTAACTGAGGGCTTTCCGATTAATGGCAACAAGCGCATGTTTTGTCAAAACTAGTTTCCCGGTATTTCAAAATGGATTTTCTCAAAACATGTCAGGAATTTCTTTGTGAAATTTGGTACCAGCATTTATTGTGACACAATAGCTAACAACCATCGACCCATTGGATATTATAACCTAATTTACTTTACTTTTATGGCATGAACAATATTTAAATTTCACTGTTATCAAGAACTTCTGCAAAATATAATTTTTCAAAAGTGCAGTTCATATATCCATGATATCATATCTGAAGATCATGAGAGGAGACTTAATTATTCTTCATTTGTGAAATTTAATGATTATTTTCATTTAGAAAGGCAACTACCCATAAATAATTGTATATGCCGAATTTTGCCCACATATTTGACTTGTGTGAATATAAATGGCACTCGTCACATTTTGAACTTCCGTTAAGGTTTACCAATTAATTTCTAGTGAATTATAGCATTCAATTGAATAGTTTGGATGGGATACAATTTTCACTAGAATGCCTCACGAGAGCTACGTATAATTGCGCCCATCACATGTTTAACATACCTGTGGTTCTGGTCACAACAGTTTGAACGGCAATTGGTTCTGGGCCCTCTTTTGAAATACAAAACGGCCCTGTGCCAATGCATTCTCTTATATATGCGAGTCGACCATAGGTCGCCTCGCATATATAAGAGAATGCATTGGCTTAACACATATTAAAAATGATAAAATTGTCAAAGAATGTAGAAATATATTATAAAAATTGTTTAAAAATGTAAGAAAAAATTATAAAATTGTTAAAGAATGCAAGAGAAAATGGTAAAAAGTGTTTAAAAAGATTTTGTTTAGGTCAATGCATTCTCTTATATATGCGAGGCGACCTATGGTGAACGGCCATTGGTTCTGTGCCCTCTTTTGAAATACCGGCAGTGAATCTATATAAATTTCAGTTCTTGTATCTACAAATTAATTTTTTAACAACCGTGCAGGTCGTATATATACTCACTCTCTTTGTACAAAGAGTCGATAAATTTTGCAGTTAGATTTTCACGCTCGATTTCCTCCAGGAAACGTTTCATGTATTCAATCTGGACAATGGTCTCTGGTTTTGGTAAGCGTTCTGAAAATAGAAAATCAGTGATCATCAATATAATAGTTTAAAATATCACCATACAACCACCATATGTACGTTTTCTTTATCGGTTAATAATTCCATTAGTGGTTTAGATTGTAAAATATCGTAAGATATCGTTTTAACCCTTTACCCAACAAAACGGCCAAAAACGCCCAAATAAAGCTTCAACAGCCTAAAATATCTTCCGTCTGTCTCAATAACACCATACACATATGGATATCATTGGAACCGGTTCTTTGACCACATTGGGATGGTTACAGTTATGCCCTGTGCCAATGCATTCTCTTATATATGCGAGTCGACCATAGGTCGCCTCGCATATATAAGAGAATGCATTGGCCTAAAAAAATGTCCTTTTTTTAACACTTTTTACCATTTTTTCTTACATTCTTTAACAATTTTATAATTTTTTCTTACATTTTTTAACAATTTTTATAATATTTTTCTGCATTCTTTGACAATTTTATCATTTTTAATATATGTTAAATCAATGCATTATCTTATATATGCGAGGCGACCTATGGTCGACTCGCATATATAAGAGAATGCATTGGCACAGGGCCGTTCTGTTGGGTAAAGGGTTAAGACGTTTTGAATTTTTATCAGCCTAGCAATAATTACAATAAACGCCTGTTATAAAGAACGTCCATGCTTCCGTCGCCCAAATGTGTAGATAATTGAAGGGCTGTTGTGGTCGTTTTCAAAGTATAAGATACCTTACTCGTATTTAAATTCGCGCAGTACTATTTTTCGCGCACCCATCGGTGCGAGAATTTAAAACTGAGCGAAAAATAGTACGACTGCCAAGTTTAATCTAAATCGCAGTCCATAGGAAATACAAGAGGGCTATGTTGCTGAGTTTACATATATTATGAACGGTTGAATAGACAATTACGCCTGTACATGTATGCACATATTTACATTCGGCCAACCCATATCAAGTTCATTGCTCACAATGCCAAGCGACAAATCATGGTAACATAGACATTGTTGAAATGCTTG
This sequence comes from Siphonodentalium dalli, assembly GCA_032622095.1. Taxonomy (NCBI): domain Eukaryota; kingdom Metazoa; phylum Mollusca; class Scaphopoda; order Gadilida; family Siphonodentaliidae; genus Siphonodentalium; species Siphonodentalium dalli. The sequence continues at coordinate 137,752,719 of CP136062.1, read as the reverse complement.
TATAAGAAATACTAATATTCCAGGTCACCACAAAATTATGATGTATGTAGTTACTAGTTTATTATCTACACGATGTAAATCCACCGCGATGGTGTTTAATATATATTTATATACTAAGTGTTATTATCACTAAATCCAGCATTCTGATTGGTCGGCGCCCACGTGGCTAGTTGCAGTTATTTCTCCGTGAATGCGCAACAGCGTATACCTGCAAGCTCATAACAACATCGATACGTCATTTGGGTTTGGAAAGACGAACGCGTAATGTTTTTGGCGCATTTGGATTCGCGCAGGATTGACTTAATAAATCATCGGGTTTCAATTGTTCCTGTTAATTTTTGCCAAGGGTGCTATGGGGTATTTTGGGCTGGTTTTGTCACGATACACTTTTCGATTGAAATACATTTACAAAAGTGGCTTTTTCGCTAAATGTATATAAATATAAGGATTAACTGTCATGTGGACTGTTTTTATGGAGATGTAACCGTGAGGTAAGTGGTCATAACTTGTATGTAAATCCCTTCGGGTTCCACACAAGTTATGACCACTTACCTCACGGTTACATCTCCATAAAAACAGTTCACATGACAGTTAATCCGTATACACATATACTATGTTCAGCAATGACTAAGAACCGAAACTGTCATCAGCTCCAAGTTATACGAAAATATCACAGAAATATTACGAACATATTTTTGTCAGTTTTGAATTCGCACAGCTAGGTGCGCGAATTTAAAGTGCGCGAATTCAAAACTGAGCGAAAAATAATACTGCGCGAATTTAAATACGAGTCAGGTATGGATGTTTTGTGGATTTGCGCGATTCACGTGTGACAAGAATGATGGTGTTTGCTAGTAGTTTTCATTTTCTTTTGACCGAGTAAGCGGACAATAATTGACAAATCAGATCTTTAATGTCACAACGTCAGATTTAGACAATGCATATACATATATATAATTATTGATAATTTAATGAACGCTAATATCTACATTTCTATAAATATAATGCGAATGTCTGTCTGTGTTCTATTTTCAGTTAAATTTGCTTAGGTGACGCTGTTGGTGCCAGTGACAGAAAAAGTTGGAGAGGCAACGACATCGGTGAAATGCTTTTGTCAACGATTTCCACTAAACGTATACATAATCATCTTCAAGATATGAGTAGTCTAAAGGTATGGCTCAACGACGACAAACGTGGCGCCGTTTGAGTCAGGGGAGGGGCACCAAAATTGATAACAATATTATCAGCGCGGATTTCCACCAACTTTGATATAGGACACTCCATTATACAAGGAATCCAATTCGTCTGGTTTAAAAACGCCAAATTGGTGCCGTTTGGGTCAGAGGTTGGAGTGGGGGTGGGTGGAGGCTAAATTTGATAATAATATGTTTAGTCACCGATATCCACCAGACTGACATACGTATGGTATGATGAGTCTAATAGTGTGGTTTAAAGTAACCAAAGTGGCCATATTCAAGTCGGCGACGAGAGGGGCACCAAAAGTGCATGAACAAAATTGTGTCGTCGATTTTTACCAAAGTTATAAAATTATACCTCTATTTTTCTCTTTCCTCGATTCTGATTTGACAAGTCCTAACAACGCCTTAGTTACTTGTTGCTTGTATTTCTCGATAACAATGTAAGTGGCCGAGTCACCGGCGTATAGGAATTCAGGAAGGGTTAACATTCCCTTGATTGTCGCCGGGATATTTTACATATGGGAGTGTATGGGAATGACGTATACTATATTCTGATGCCCATTCATCTTGTGTATATAATTTATGAGAATAACATTTTGAGCAAGAGTATTCTCTATTCCAATCAAATTTTCAGGGATCCACATCACTTTAACCTGGGCAACGCCGGGCAACCCTGCTAGTAAGCCTCGTTTCCATACACATGGACATATGAGATCATTTATAAACGTTGAACAATAATTGCTTACTCGCTTTATTTAGTCACCTTGTTTTCTTTCGTGTGTGAATGTTGTTTCATATCATGCATGTCCAGATCATGTAACAATTTATGTATTATATTAAATAGTTAGGTTACTATAAAAGATAACCATACCGGACTTTCTCGAGAAATAATGAAGCATTTTAGCACAATATAAACATAATATACATGAAAGCGTCCTACCAATTCAATTCAATTTATTTATTCACTCAAATCGTCAAATATGACACAATAGAGCTCGGTGGAATACAGTGCATATAATTTCTGTGAAAATTACAAAAGTGGTGCGCGTTGAAAATTACACATATTATAATAATACCGTTGATTGAGAACAGCCCATGGTTGTGCAAATGTCGGATTTTAATGTATTACGTATATAGTATGCCTCAGGAGTTTTTGAATAAAATCAGGACCCGTCTAATGAAAAGAGATAGGGGTTTCAAGGTTTTATGTCGTTTACAGTTAAAAAGTTCACTTAATTTGATGGTATTTGGTCGACAATAATAATATTTGTGTATGTATTTGCCTCGCAGGTCTTTTAAACACGGGCATTGCAATATTACGTGGAATTCGTCCCCTATATTTGTACGGCATAGAGTACATAGTCTATCGGAATAATCTGAGTTAATCCATGAACCAGATTCGATTGGTAAGTGGTGGTTGCGGGTACGAAATTTCAGAAGTATTTGGACGGTGTCGTTTTTCACGAAAGAGAGGAATTTCTCTTTGGTGAAGTCGTGTTTTATAATTCTGTAAAAGGCATACTTATTTGAATTACACATTGTACCTCTCCATTCTTGAATAAATTGGTCTTCCAGCCTACACTTGACCGACTTCTTAAATCTGTCGAGACTAGATAATGTGTGATTGGTCCATATACCGTTATCTCTATATGCAGTATCGTGCAGCACGACGTATACTTTGCTGACAGTGTTGTCGTACGTATAAATATATATATGTCATTTCCTGCCCTAGAAAGTGCATATAAATCAGTAGCATATGGTTGATGTATTATGCACTTACTCGAAAGATCAACACAATATGATGTGATGTGATGTGGGTCGACCATATCTATGATTTTATCTGTGTCCACTTGGAAGACGTTGTATTGAAGCAGCATGTTCTTGTGATCCTCGCGGTCTTGTATCCTGCACCCGGACATACTGTAAGTACGTATATATGTAGTATATAAGCCATATACTTCACTCTGGAATGAAGTTTTTAATTTTAAGATGGCCCAGAGGTGACCAGTTGTTTCCACTCTCACAAAAATCACAGTTCCTCGCAGCTTGAAGTTAAAATAACTACACACGCACCCACACACACACGCACTCACTCGATCACAATAATCGCCGTATATATGCATGAACGTCGTGCATGTACATACTAAATAATTATGCGATTGGAATGCAGGGACGATTTCAATGACTGTATATATACAATGTCTATGTAACTCTACCAGAAATCAAAATACCAAAAGCGAAAATGAATGTGCAAAATCCAAAATGAAACGAGCGTATATTTCAGCATTTGACCAACATTCATGGCATGTGACCCAACAGCAACATCGACTCGGAAATATAAACCGTTCATCTCAATTTCAATCTAACATAATATCCCATATTATATATGATGATCAAAACAAACAATCACGCCACGGCCTGCACTGGGAGGCTGTGGCTACCCGCACGATTGCACAATCTACAAGCACAAGCACAAATTCGATTGTGCATTGTTTGAGTATATTGGGTGGATACACGCATGCGAATAATACAGAAGCTTCGTACATATCGCCGAAGATGTCTGTAAGCTGCATTCCTAGTAACAAGAAACCTTTTTTCTGAACTACATAAAACTACTTGCAACTATACATCTACTTGATACTCCATCGCCCTTAATGTTCTGAGGGTTATGTGGAGGCGCATGAAATTAAAAAACTTAAAAGAATATTGTTTTGGTTTGTTGGAGCTTCATTAACGCCCATCGGGTGTATACTGGTGGCCAAATATTAAAAACATGTGGGCCGATGCGCCGATGGGACTTTTATAAATAGCCAATTGGGTTTTCCGGTTTATTTATTTAAAAGTCGAACTGCACGATCAGGAGGCCGGTCACGGGTAAAAGGTGTAGTTGGGAATTTCAATTTCTTTTATTGTCCTTTACATTATTATGTCAATAATGTTGATTTTTGGTTTGTGACAAGCTATGTCAATTACCAATAAAAGAAATTAAAAAGATAATTTGTAAGTCTTATATTTCAACTTTTATAGATATTCTTCGTTCTGCAGCCCACTGATGATTGTGGTCGGAGACGGCCGAGTCGGCCGCCGGTTCGTTAATTAGGTGCTGGTTGTTATTGTTATTTTAACGGAATTCTGAGTTTGTCATTCGCGAAACCAATATATTTTATATTCTATAACTGAAATCATGGGTATATAATATATGATCTTGTTTATGGATATTGTAGGAAGTATAATCTGGCCGTGTCAAATTGAGCTATAGCGATGGGATTTCTCGCAGGACAACACATTTCGGGTTTTCGTGAGGTGTGTATCCGCTGGATGTCTTATAGTTGCAGTATGTTACAATTATGACCGCGTTAATTGCTTTCGATGTTTATGTATGAACAATGGCTGGACCATGCATGCACTCTTGACGGGAACACAAAACCTCCGATGTTTTATCCACACTTAGAAGCTTCCTGGTGTGGTGAATGAGAAACATGCAGTAATAAGCCGTAGTTGTTTGCAATAATTCGAAGGATTAGTTGTTTAACGGAATTCTGAGGCGGTGAATTCATGTAACCAATATATTTTATATTATAATTTATATTTATGGCTAATAATATGATCTTGAGGGCGTTACCATTTCTGATTATGGTTTTCTTGTACTATTTAGAAGCTGTCTGTTTGTTTACAGGTGGGAACATATGTTTTGTGAGTTCGGATTTGAAACTGTCTGTGTTGTGGCAGTTGAAGAATATGTCACGGGGGAGTTTGGGAGAAAGAATGATTCGATGTAGTTGCTGTCAGCTTTAACAGTACGGAGGAACGTGTGGCCACTAGTAGGTGCACATGGTAGGGAGATGTCTACATCTTGGTGGCGGATTTTTTATAGCATGACCAGAGAGGAGAAGATTTATTCTTCTTTGTTGAAGGATTTGCCAATTTAGTGTTTGTTTGAACATATTTATTGTGACCCACAAATACATGGAATAATTTACAAACAGAATATATGGATGATGTTGTGGGTGCAGTGAAGCTCCTTTCCCCTGGCGTTCAGCTGCTGATGAATTCAAGTCGATGGTTTTGCAGGAATGAAATTTGATGAAAGTTTTGTTGTTATTTGTGTGGGAGACGGTGTCCCATGTGATCGGCTATGTATACATAGGGGAACCGGCTCCCAATAAAAAACGTGTAGGTTGTAGTTGTGGCTATGGCAGTGGCAGTGGGCGGAGTCAATGGAATAATGATTACTGAAATCGGTCTGTGGATATGATGAATGATTGTACTGTCTCGAATAATCGCCTGTCAATTTAGTGTGTGGAGCAGATCAGTTAGGCTGTCTCTGTCGTCGCTACTATAGTTGTATCTATTTAGAGTGTAGCGTGCAGCGCGTCGCTGAGAGGTACTGCTACCAGGGGTCCCATATTGAGCTAAAGTATTCCAGTTGTGGTCTAACGTATGTTTTGTAGGCAATGTCTTTTGTAGTATTTTGTTCTCACGTTACGAATCGGAGGGTAGCATACTAGCATTGGCTTTATTTGTGATGGTAGTGATGTGGGTTTTCCATGATAGGTCATTTGAGATGGTTATACCGAGATATATTTTGTAGCTTCTGTTGATTTGAGTAGCTGTTTATGGAGTGTGTAGCCATGGATAATGGGGTTTTCTTTACGAGCGAATCGTATGACTTCGCATTTTCTAGGGTTGAATGACACAAGCCATTCTTTCTCCCAGTTTTTAAGTTTGTGCAGGTCATTTTGTAGGATATTACAGTCACAATACACATCAGTATCATCTGCGAACAGGCGGGCCTGTCAGCTGAGGTTTGTGGGGAGGTCATTTATATAGATCAAGAATTTAAGAGACAAGGGTCAAGGATAGAGCCATGGGGGACACCTGAATTTTGACTCTTGTCCATTAGCTTGAACTTATTGACTCCGATGTGATAGGAAGTCGGCAATCCAATTTGTAACAGATGTGTTTATGCCAAATCGTCTCATTTTAAGAAGAAATCTGCTATGGTCCACTTTATCAAATGCCTCGGAGAAGTCCATAACAACTACATCGATGATTTTGCCTAACTTTTACAGATCGGCTGTCCGAGAGGACTGGGTTGACAGTTCAGATTTTTTACATGTCCATGTCATATACAGCTAAAGTAGGGATCGGGGTGTGAAATCATCATCAAAATTAGTTAATGTTGGCGAAGTTTTCCATACTACGAAGAAGACTTCCACGCGCAATATCAAAAATACACGCGAGCAAGTGGTGGGGAATACCGGATGCAATAAGCGGGCTAAATTGGGAGTGCTTTATAAATAACACATACAATCACTTCTAAAAGGCAGGTGGTGTGGCTATATATATATATATATACAGGTCCATATACAACGAATGCATGCACTGGGGCGATATGTACTATATGTGACCCGCCATATCAAATCCAGTCGTTAGTCGGGATTTTTTTTACCCTGTGCCAATGCATTCTCTTATATATGCGAGTCGACCATAGGTCGCCTCGCATATATAAGAGAATTCATTGGCCTAACAATTTTTTACAATTTTAATAATTTGTTCTTGTATTCTTTAACAATTTTATAATTTTACCCATACAGAGCCCCAGACAAACATGAGCAGACGACATGCTTCTATATATGTGTGCAGGGTAATGGATGTTTTTTATTTTATGTCATAAAAAATGTAAGAATCATTTATTTAAAAAAAATGATAAAAAATTGTTATGCCAATGCATTCTCTTATATATGCGAGGCGACATATGGTCGACTCGCATATATAAGAGAATGCATTGGCACAGGGTGTTAAAAAAATCCCGACTTACGACTGGATTTGATATGGCGGGTCACATATACAGAGAGAACTGCGCGGCATTATCGTCAATTCACCCGATCCGCATATCATTATCAGATATAAATATATAATTGATGATACCCACCCCAGTTGGCTGTATTTCAGGAACGATAACTCTATTCTCCGCAGTACTCCCGTCTAGACAGTTTGACCTATATTCTCCGCCCACGCGTTGGTCTACTTGTACCGGTTGGACATGTCCGGACATGACCCGCTGGTTATATCCAGACTTTTCCATATGAATGGTATAGTATCTACATGTATATCACGTGATGATCTTGGTGGGGTAGCTTCAGTCTTTAATTTTAAAGGGACACTAGGCTCTCACTGGGGATGATTATTAAAGTGACACTCACTATGGATGAATGTTAAAGTAACGCATGGCGCACACTGTGGGATAATGTTAAAGTGACACTTGCATTGAAATTTTTGAAGTTTTTGAAATTTTTGATGATACCCCGCCCGTTTGGTGACAGTCTAGACAGTTTGACCTACATTCTCCGCAGTACTCCCGTTGGAGTTTGACCTATATTCTCCGCCCACGCGTCGGTCTATTTGTATCGGTTGGACATGTCCGGACATGACCCGCTGGTTATATCCAGATTTCTCCATATGAATGGTATATTATCTACATGTATATCACGTGATGATCTCGGTGGGGTAGCTTCAGTCTTGAATATTAAAGGGATACTGGTCTCTCACGGGGGATGATTATTAAAGTGACACTCACTATGGATGAATGTTAAAGTAACACATGGCGCACACTGTGGGATAATGTTAAAGTGACACTCGCATTGAAAACTTCCAAAAAGTTCAAAAAGGTCAAAAAGTTCAAAAAGTTCAAAAAGTTCAAAAAGTTCAAAAATTTCAAAAATTTCAAAAATTTCAAAAACTTACAAAACTTACAAAATTTCAAAAATTTCGAAAAACTTCAAAAACTTCAAAAACTTCACAAATTTCAAAAAACTTCAAAAATTAAACAAAATTCATGATTTAGTCATAAATGTGACCCGCTATATCAAATCCAGTCGGAAGTCGGGATTTTTTTTATCCTGTGCCAATGCATTCTCTTATCTATGCGAGTCGACCAGCCGGCCGCGGCGGCGGCGGCGGCGGCTGTAATGCGCATGTCAACGCCGCGCCGCCGGCGGCGGCGGCAACTACATAATCCTATGGCATGCAAAGAAATTGGCGGCGGCGGTTAAGGATTTAGTCAGTGATGATACTGTTGTTGTTGTTGTTGTTGGTGTTGTTGGTGTTGTTGGTGTTGTTGTTGTTGTTGTGGCTGATGATACTGTTGTTGTTGTTGTTGTTGTTGTTCTGAAGGCGTGTGTTTAACTTTGATATGACGCTTCAAACTATCTTGCCAAGCATAGACACTTAAGCACTCTTCACATTGATACTTCATTTTCCTATATAATCAGTGAAATCGAGCGTTCTTCTATGCACCTATATTTATATAGAACAGAAACAAGCGTAACGTGGTGGACTAGTTAACTAGTTCAGGCTGTCGTTCACAACGTCTCTTAGTGTTGTTTGTACTGGATACAAATTTATCACATTGGCTACAATACAACCTACCTATCCAAATGTCAATGCAATTATGAGTGAATTCAATATGAGAGTATATATATAAGCATTTGTATCGACATCTCGTGAATCTATCGAAATATCTTACTTCTCTTTCCAAATTGCGTAATAATTATGTTGAGGTTCAGTGGGTACGTCCGATATATCCAGCTGAAGGCAGAATGGACAATTGCTTCCTCTGATGTACAGTTAGTTTGAATCAGTAAACATATGCACATGATTGTGTCTGTGCAACTTGAAACAATACAATTAAAATCTGGTCGTTTTCGGCGGCGGCCGTAATGCGCATGTCAACGCCGCGCCGCCGGCGGCGGCGGCGGCGGCGGCGGTTAAGGATTTAGTCACAAATATGGCTTGTTTCCATTCATCGGAAAACTATGGGGGTAAGGTGGTGAGCGCCACCGAAAAAAGCAAGTGAGCGAGGGAAAAAAGAGAAAAATAACATGACAAGTGGTACATAGTACAATTTATTATATTAACTATTCACTGTCACTTTCGTCCGAATTGTCATCACTTTCGTCAGATGTGTCATTTGTTTCGTCCATGAACTTTTCTAGCAATGGTCTGTACTTTAATATATATATATATATATATACACACAATTGATATTAATATGTTTGCCAATAATTTACACATCCATGAATCGATCTGAAAACATTATGGTTCATTGTCAACATTTTTGACGAGTAGTTGTCAATATTTAGACATTCCTGGAAGAAATTATCCCAACTGCCTTCCCGTTCGACCCATTGGTCAGTGTATAATGTCACGATAGTGTGTGCCCATTGCACAATTTCGCTGACCAATGAGAAGTCGTTGTCTTTGTATGCTTTTAAACACATTTTTCCTGTGAACAGGAATGCAGCCATTATTCTCTCCCATGTGTAGGGGCCATCTTCCCGAAATATATTGTCCAACAAGTCACTAAATATATAGGGAAAATGATCCCTATCGTAATTGTCCAATTTCCCTGTCAGCTCATTTAACAGCCACATGTTATAATTTTCCAGCTGTTGAAGTATTCTTCTTGTGCAGTCACGTATTTCATCTAACTCTGATAAATAAAAGTTATTAGTGTCTGGGTAATGAAAGCCGATCTCAGAAAGAAGAATACTTCAACAGCTGGAAAATTATAACATGTGGCTGTTAAATGAGCTGACAGGGAAATTGGACAATTACGATAGGGATCATTTTCCCTATATATTTAGTGACTTGTTGGACAATATATTTCGGGAAGATGGCCCCTACACATGGGAGAGAATAATGGCTGCATTCCTGTTCACAGGAAAAATGTGTTTAAAAGCATACAAAGACAACGACTTCTCATTGGTCAGCGAAATTGTGCAATGGGCACACACTATCGTGACATTATACACTGACCAATGGGTCGAACGGGAAGGCAGTTGGGATAATTTCTTCCAGGAATGTCTAAATATTGACAACTACTCGTCAAAAATGTTGACAATGAACCATAATGTTTTCAGATCGATTCATGGATGTGTAAATTATTGGCAAACATATTAATATCAATTGTGTGTATATATATATATATATATATATTAAAGTACAGACCATTGCTAGAAAAGTTCATGGACGAAACAAATGACACATCTGACGAAAGTGATGACAATTCGGACGAAAGTGACAGTGAATAGTTAATATAATAAATTGTACTATGTACCACTTGTCATGTTATTTTTCTCTTTTTTCCCTCGCTCACTTGCTTTTTTCGGTGGCGCTCACCACCTTACCCCCATAGTTTTCCGATGAATGGAAACAAGCCATATTTGTGACTAAATCCTTAACCTCCGCCGCCGCCGCCGCCGCCGCCGGCGGCGCGGCGTTGACATGCGCATTACGGCCGCCGCCGAAAACGACCAGATTTTAATTGTATTGTTTCAAGTTGCACAGACACAATCATGTGCATATGTTTACTGATTCAAACTAACTGTACATCAGAGGAAGCAATTGTCCATTCTGCCTTCAGCTGGATATATCGGACGTACCCACTGAACCTCAACATAATTATTACGCAATTTGGAAAGAGAAGTAAGATATTTCGATAGATTCACGAGATGTCGATACAAATGCTTATATATATACTCTCATATTGAATTCACTCATAATTGCATTGACATTTGGATAGGTAGGTTGTATTGTAGCCAATGTGATAAATTTGTATCCAGTACAAACAACACTAAGAGACGTTGTGAACGACAGCCTGAACTAGTTAACTAGTCCACCACGTTACGCTTGTTTCTGTTCTATATAAATATAGGTGCATAGAAGAACGCTCGATTTCACTGATTATATAGGAAAATGAAGTATCAATGTGAAGAGTGCTTAAGTGTCTATGCTTGGCAAGATAGTTTGAAGCGTCATATCAAAGTTAAACACACGCCTTCAGAACAACAACAACAACAACAACAGTATCATCAGCCACAACAACAACAACAACACCAACAACACCAACAACAACAACAACAACAGTATCATCACTGACTAAATCCTTAACCGCCGCCGCCAATTTCTTTGCATGCCATAGGATTATGTAGTTGCCGCCGCCGCCGGCGGCGCGGCGTTGACATGCGCATTACAGCCGCCGCCGCCGCCGCCGCCGCCGCCGCCGCCGCCGCCGCCGCCGCCGCCGCCGCCGCCGCCGCCGCCGCCGCCGCGGGCGGCTGGTCGACTCGCATAGATAAGAGAATGCATTGGCACAGGATAAAAAAAATCCCGACTTCCGACTGGATTTGATATAGCGGGTCACATTTATGACTAAATCCTGAATTTTGTTTAATTTTTGAAGTTTTTTGAAATTTGTGAAATTTGTGAAATTTGTGAAGTTTTTGAAGTTTTTGAAGTTTTTCGAAATTTTTGAAATTTTGTAAGTTTTTGAAATTTTTGAACTTTTTGAAATTTTTGAAATTTTTGAACTTTTTGAACTTTTTGAACTTTTTGAACTTTTTGAACTTTTTGGAAGTTTTCAATGCGAGTGTCACTTTAACATTATCCCACAGTGTGCGCCATGTGTTACTTTAACATTCATCCATAGTGAGTGTCACTTTAATAATCATCCCCCGTGAGAGACCAGTATCCCTTTAATATTCAAGACTGAAGCTACCCCACCGAGATCATCACGTGATATACATGTAGATAATATACCATTCATATGGAGAAATCTGGATATAACCAGCGGGTCATGTCCGGACATGTCCAACCGATACAAATAGACCGACGCGTGGGCGGAGAATATAGGTCAAACTCCAACGGGAGTACTGCGGAGAATGTAGGTCAAACTGTCTAGACTGTCACCAAACGGGCGGGGTATCATCAAAAATTTCAAAAACTTTGAACTTTTCAATGCGAGTGTCACTTTAACATTATCCCACAGTGTGCGCCATGCGTTACTTTAACATTCATCCATAGTGAGTGTCACTTTAATAATCATCCCCAGTGAGAGCCTAGTGTCCCTTTAAAATTAAAGACTGAAGCTACCCCACCAAGATCATCACGTGATATACATGTAGATACTATACCATTCATATGGAAAAGTCTGGATATAACCAGCGGGTCATGTCCGGACATGTCCAACCGGTACAAGTAGACCAACGCGTGGGCGGAGAATATAGGTCAAACTGTCTAGACGGGAGTACTGCGGAGAATAGAGTTATCGTTCCTGAAATACAGCCAACTGGGGTGGGTATCATCATATAATGACGGATATATGTTTTACCATCTATAAATACGTAATCGTGTACCGTAAAGGATATACCAATGAACCACCGACATAGGACCTAACATTTACCAGAAAATCCAAGCCAACCAAATGGCACGGTCGCCCGACAACAACACTATCACAGACAAATGGGGCTAATACAAATAACTCACTCAATTAACTGACTAGTGACACTGGGTATAAAATTTGATGAATAGTTTCAATGCAGTTTTCAGTTTTAACAATGAGACAGGATTCACACAACATAACGGAAACCCCAATAGCTATTTCCATTATATGTTCTGTATATATACATTGTAAGATTACTATTTTATCCGTTTTAGAAATATAAAAAGTCGTTTCAGTATTGCCACGTCACTCACAGTGAGTAAATCGTGAAATTTCTCTCTAACTCGAGGGGACTGAACTTTGGTTTGCAGCTTGATTGGGCTCGTCAATGTGTTATTTATAGTGTAACTTTTATAGTTTATTTCAAAAGTCAACAGCCGTGGTTTGGAACCAATCCCAACAACCACGCGGGCAGTTAGTGGGAAGTATGTTATATAGACTATTGTCATCTGGGAAAAGCCATTTTCCAAATACAGCTAAATATAAACATAGCCGAAAATGTATACAGTTTCTTTGACAATCGTATCTGCGTTGGTGCATTGGACAACAGAATCCAACAGCTTGCGTCTTCCAGCTCTTTGAACTATTGTTACGGTATACTGGCATGTGGTGTTTTCGGCACTGTGTAGGAACTGTTACATCGGAAATCGTTCTATCGCCGGTTTGTGATGGTTCTTGCCTGATTTGTGACGGTTCTTGCTGATCGAAATTATACATTTTCACGACTTTTTGACAGTTAAAACGCAATTTTGAGGCATCTAGGTGATAACTCGATTAGTTATTTTCGATCCCATAACAATCTGTGGCACCAATGAGCGTGTTAATAACGAAAACTTCATTGTGCGAGTCATAACAACGACAAGAACCGCGAATTTTGATTATTGTTTGGGTTCTCTCCTGATCGAGTCGGTTCTATCCCCATTAATCGTTCTATACGGGTAAAACTATTGCTAATATTTGCCATGGTATATGGTTCAAACTGCCAATTTTGTGAAAGTATACAAAGATAAACACAACAAACTATGCATTAAGTTGAAATTTGCACCACTTGTCATTAATTTCGACGAATTACACTGCCATTCTATGCTTATCCAATAAGCTGTGTTACGCCTATCAAAATTCACAAAGTCGCCAGCTAGTTTGAAAAATAACGCGTTTTGCAGGCCCGACATTTCGATGAGTCAACAGCCGGTTAACAAGAGTGAAATTTCATTGCGCTGGACTTCGTAAAGCGTGAGCGTAGACGGGATATATAGAGTTGTCTGTCTTGTATTTTATCTCATATATATTTTGAAGACCTCTGTCTGTCTGTCTGTATGTCCTTTATAGAATCGAAAACGGCTGGCTCGATTGAGTTCAAACTTCATATCTAAGGGTAAAATCCCACGGACACCGTCGGCGTCGCGTTTTGGAGAAGCTCAGACCACCCGTTCTCCACCCTCAGTCACAAAAACGGCACTGCTGTGGTTAATCAAGTGATAATTTAATGAGCGTTTGTTTTTGACGCATCGATATAAAGAGCGTTTGTTTACCATTCAACGTCATTAGCATCTGCAGAGAGATATACGGGAACTCGGAAACGGGTGGAGCTATCGACTTGAAATTTGCTATGTGAATGTATCTTGCCCCGGATACGAATTTTATCGGGTCGCCGAGCCCGCGCGACGCAAGCTTCGCGCATGCGCAGACCAGATCACGGAAACGGGTGGAGCTATCGACTTGAAATTTGGTTACCAGATCTCGGAAACGGGTGGAGCTATCGACTTGAAATTTGGTTACCAGATCTCGGAAACGGGTGGAGCTATCGACTTGAAATTTGGTTTTTGAATAGCCCGGACAACGTCGGGCTCATCGGCTAGTCTATTATATATTTTGGAACTTCTGTCTGTATGTATGTATTTGTGTTATAGACTCGAAAAACTGCTCGACCGATCCGACTCAAATTTGGTGTGTAGGCCTACTTTGACCCGGGGAACAATATGGGCGGGTCCAATTGCACGTGCGTCCGTTCCTTGACCTTGACCTCGCTCAAATACGCTCATATAGGCATGTTTCTGGACCTCGACCGATCCCACTCAAATTTGATAGCTGGTTCTACTTTGATCACGGGAACAATATGGGCGGGTCCAATTTCACTTGCGACCGTGTCCTTGACCTTGACCTCGCTCATATACGCTCATATAGGCATGTTTCTGGACCTCGACCAATCCGACTAAAATTTTGTATAATGTAGGTCTACTTTGATCCCGGAAACAATATGGGTGGGTCCAATTTCACGTGCGACCATGTCCTTGACCTTGACCATATTCGCTCATATAGGCATGTTTCCGGGCCGATCGAACAATAGTTTGCCCAGGCGGAGACGATCACAAAAAAATCCCTAAATAGCCCGGACGAAGAGGGCCGGGCACATCGGCTAGTGTTGTCTATTTTCGTAGACGTATTTTACTCAACAAAAAGCCAAAAATAAGACGTTAAAAGTTAGTTGACACCCATACAATGCTCTGATTACGCAGTTTATGAAGTTTATGTCGGGCATCCGCTTGCTGGATGCTGATTATCTAGGTTAAATTATAGAATTCTAGAATTTGCAGCTATTAAAGCATATACAAGCACGGTAATCTTCCATTCAATCATATTTTAGATTGACTAGGGATCTCTGATTTTTTAACAAAGAATCCTACAGTTACAAATATTATTATATGGATGTTAAACCTTTGGTTACTAAATGCGCTGTAATGATAATTGACTTGAATCCTATTGATTAATTTGTAGGAATTCTTAGCTATTAAGTTCAACAAGCAGTAACATATAAAAAAAAAGAGAAAAGAATCATGCAGTTACAAATATTATTATATGGATGTTAACTCTTTGATGACTAAATGTGCTATAAAGAGCAGCGACTTGAATCCTATTGATTCATTTGTAGGAATGCTCAGCTATTAAATTCAACATGAAGTAACATATTGTTTGAATTATTAGCTAAACATTCATACAAATGAATCATTACAAAATAGTGTAATGGGTGTCTGAACCTGGCTATTACAAGGCACATTATTATTCCTCGCTACTAACGTGTCAAGTGAGCAGGGACGTGGGCTGGAGGGTATCCAATGTTGGGGCGCACCATCCCCTTGAAACAGACCAAACTCATGCACAAGGCCTGGGCTTTGGTTTTCCCCAACTGCATGACACATTATAGCTCTAGATTGTATACCATTTTGAAGTGAATTGATCAGTAGCCTTTGATTGGCCACCATGCAAACCGGGGGAGAAACTCAGGATACATGGGGCCCAGTGAGAAAATGTGGATATCTGAATCTGAAAATTGCAAAAAACATATAGACTGGCTTCAAGATTCCCAAGTGTTGGAAGTTTCCAACCTGGCGCCCCCACCCCACAAGATTGGAAATGTTCCCAACAGATGGAGAGAGAGAGATGATTTATTTTTGCAAAAGAGCATACATTATTTAATACAAAGCATACTAATTAAATGGAATTAGATTATTTGTCCATTAAACCAGTTTCTTGCCAATTGGGGGGGGGGGTAAATGTGATATAGAAAACTAGATCACACCTGCTCCCTACTTCTTGTCCACCCATCTTGAGTTTTGGATCAACTCTAAAGAAGAGGTGTCCATTTGTATATGTCAAATATGGTTGATTACATGTTTAAAGTGTAGGAAAGTATGCAAATGTTAGTCTAAAAACGACAAAATCCCCACTATTAAATTGTTGTCAAATCAAATTAAGAGAACAATTTCAACATATTGTTGGTGTTAAATTTCGGGATTCGATTTGAAATATAAAACCCTTATTCGCAGAGCCCTACTCTGTTTATATGTTTGTCTGCAAGATACTTGCTCAAGTTGACATATCTATTGTAGTATTGAATACCCCCCCCCCCCCCCAATCAGTTAAGTTAACTTTCTTCTCATCTTCCATTCCAGGGGGTAGATAACCGATTCTAGACCTAACTATGTCAGATAACTTGACCTGCCACCATATTTTGACATCATCATTTTCTACCATGAGAATGACAGATCAGATGTCATCGAGTATAAGGAAGATATATCGAAGGTCAAAGCAAAAGGTCAATTGATCAAAATAGAGCTGTATGATAAAGTAGGAACATTCAAAGGGTCTAAACTCCAGTCGTTCTGTTTTGCACTGGAGAGGTGCACATTTATGTTTATCTGGATCACAGACATATTCTTGAATGACAGCAAGAATCGTTGGCAAACAGAGGAGTCAATATTCTATCATCTGCGTAATGAAGAGAAACGGTTCAATATTATACCTATATTCACCAAAAAAAAGATAGAGTTTCCTCTAAATAAGATGCTTGGTATTTGTTCAAGAGAGGGATTCATATTAAGACATGGATCAACATACGAGCATGGAAATCTTGTTGCAGACCTGGTAAGATCTACAATATGGGAGAGGATTCGGAAGAATGGGGAGTTGAAGAAAGAGCGTAAAATAGAGACGGAAAGAATTATTGACAAGGAACAACAGGATAAAATAAAAAATATGAGGACTGTCGCTCTAGCAGAAATCAAAAGTGATTCAGAAATAATTGAAGATGTCATAAAGAAACTTGATGAGGAAGATGGAGAATTGAGTGTAAAGGTCACTCAAATGAACATCAGTCAAGAATACATCACTCCAGTACTCCCTATACACCCAAATTTTCAAAAAAAATCAAGGCCATGTCCTTGGAAGCGAAACCAGTGTGGCCAGTTGATAATGCACCAAAGTCTCAGCAGCTATGATTCTACTGATTGCAGCATATCAGGGCTAACAGGAAAGGTGAATGAAGTACATGTAAGTACTGTGCAGGAAGCTGCATGCAACATCCCTACAGCATTGCGTTCTTCAGCTCCAAACGTACATATGACGGCAGCCAATAATGCTGAATGTAATTATTGTCCTGCTGTATCTGCGGATTCTAACTCTAAAGTACACCAGCATTACCATAATCACAATTCACATCCAGGTGCGTCTCAACACCATGTAATTGGAGCGCAAAATATTCATATTGGTGATGAAAGCCATATTGTAACTACAGATGACACATAAAATATGACGGAATCTTCAGAGAGATATATTTGCAATAGGTAAATATCATTAGAATATATAGGTTAAACAAAACATTATCTGTGTTTCCTCAAACCCAACTGAGTCCATACCTTTTCCAGAATCTTTGACCCAAATTTATTTTTCCAGTTGGTAATCTGAAAGTTTGTAATTGCCAATTTCATGACTAGAGCTTCCTGAAATTTTGCGAAAACCCTGTGCCAATGTATTCTCTTATATATGCGAGTCTCCCATTGGGAGTCTCGCATATATAAGAATATGCACTGGCACAGGATATTTAATGCTACATCAGCGCAGTTTATCAATGTATCCATTCATTTCAAAAAGTTCCTAGGGTTACGTAGCGTTTTTCCGAAGACCCATAACTCCGAAGGTCCGATTCTCCGAAGGTCAGATTCTCCGACGCCCCGATTCCCCGAAAGCCCATAACTCCGAAGTCCCGATTCTCCGAAATCCCATAACTCCGAAGACCCATAACTCCGAAATCCCATAACTCCGAAGGCCTATAACTCCGAACGCCCATAACTCCGAAGGTCTATAACTCCGAAGGGCCGATTCTCCGAAGGTCCGATTCTCCGAAGATCATGTTTTATCGCTTATTAAATAGTTTACAGTCCAGTGGCGGGATCAATGGGGCCCTAGGGAAAACCGCCCCCCCCAAACATGTCAAGTGTCATGTAAACGTCCGGAAATCCCTCCTAGGCATTCAAATATTCACAGTGTTCCTGTCCAGGGGAGCCCCCGGACCAACGATTGGGGGCGACCCATCCCATGCATGCGCTCCCCAAATCAGGACTTCGTGATATGCTTTCGGCATATCATATACATGATATAGCCCCCACATATGCTAATTAATGTGCACCCCTAAATGGGAATCCGGAATCCAGCTTCAAATTTACCATGCCGGAATCCGGCGTCCAGCTTCAAATTGACACTGGAATCCGGCGTCCAGTTTCAAATTAACCCTGGAATCCGGCGTCCAGCTTCAAATCGACGTCTGGAATCTGGCGTACGGGTCTAAAAGGGGTGGAATCCGGCGTACGAAAAGGGGGAAAGGGGCCCTCATATATTGGAAACGTTAACTATGTATTATAATAAGGTGATATATCTACACCATCAGTAGTGTGCGACAAGCCTTAATTTTCCACAGAATGCTTAAATTTATGTAAGAAATACAATTATTTTGCCACAATGTACGTCTTTATACAATTAATATGATTAAACTGTGCACATCCGACTGCATTGGGGTGATTTGATTCAATCAAGTTCATTTTATATATGAAAAAGGACAAGTTCTTCCCCGTTCACCCCTGTACATTTTACTCTGGCATCTCATGGGCCAACGTAATGTTATAGTATATGGTGTATAGTCAGTGGCGGGCCAGGATTCCCATTAAGGTGGGGGGGGGTAGGAAAATTTTGAATATTTTGATGCCCCATGAACGATTTCCGGGCGTTTACATGCCATTGGACATGTTTTGGTAGGGCCCATATTGTCTGAAATAGCAAGTAGAGGTTTTATAGGGGCAGTAGGAATTTTGGGACCTCTTGGCTTCGCCACTGGACTGTACACTATTTAGTAAACGATAATACCCCGATAAAACAAAATCTTCGGAGAATCGGACCTTCGGAGAATCGGACCTTCGGAGTTATGGGCCGTCGGAGAATCGGACCTTCGGAGTTATAGATCTTCGGAGAATCGGCCCTTCGGAGTTATAGGTCTTCGGAGTTATAGGTCTTCGAAAAATTCGCCCTTCGGAGTTATGGGCTTTCGGAGAATCGGATCTTCGGAGTTATGGGCCGTCGGAGAATCGGATCTTCGGAGTTATGGGCCGTCGGAGAATCGGGTCTTCGGAGTTGTGGGCCTTCGTAGTAATAGGTCTTCGGAAAATCGGTCTGACACCGTTCCTAGGCAATCCAGTTTGAAAAACAAAATATTTTCAGAATTAAAATTAAAATGCGGACCACCCGCCTTTTTGGCCTTATTCGTTTAGTTTAGTTGGGTTCAGTTTCATGCAGATAAAGTGGTGAAATTTTCAATTCAATTATGATGCATTGTCGCAAGTGTAAAAATGTGTAATATAAAACAATACACCAAAGCAATGTGTGAATAGCACAAATTATTGAACAGTTATAAGTGCGACAGTATATGACTCGTATATTAATGACAAGAGAATATTATTTAGACAAAACCATTCGAATACACAAATAACTATCAAGTTTCAACATTTATGGCAATTATAGCTTCAATCAATCGCACATTCAATAATTGGGCTTACATGATAAATCTCTTCTTAAATTTGTTGCTGACAGAACATAGTTACATCAAAACGAGAATTTGGCTCCTGTGAAAACTATCGATCCTTACGTCATCCACAACTCCTTCGATAAAAACGTCTGGATTTGGATACCATGTTTTAATTATGTTAATTTTTAGCCATCCATGGGATAATTTCCATATTCTGTCAAATGCCAAAATTAATGTTATCTTAATGTGGGAGATGGGCCTATTTAAGTGGACTTTATCTTTGCCGCGTTCTCTGATAAGCATTCCAAGACGAATGCCATATCAATATATAAGAAAGCTGTTATGCTTTAATATGGTTTATTGAACAATCTAAATGATACTCTGACCGATTTAGCGACCCTAATTTACTATTGCTTTGGCTTCGGGATTAGAAAATATTTAATTTGAGTCGAGGAACCCACCCTTCAAAGGTCAGAGTTATTAGATTTCAAATTTAGAAATTAGGTTTCAAATTTTGAAATCTATCTATTTCTACACCTTAAATTATTAGATCGGTGTAGTTTTTAGTTTTTAGCCCACCTGAGACGAAGTCTCCAGCGGAGCTAAAGTCAGCACTCCTCGTCCGTCTAGCCGTCCGTCCGTCAATCCATCCACCCGTCAACAATTCTGTAAACATCTTCTCCAGAACCATATGATCAAATGGGTTCATATTTGGTGCGGATGTTCCCTTAGTGGCTCACATTCAGATTTGTTCAAATGAAGTCAACTGGTCAAATAGTTGCGAAGCCAGGACCATAACTCTTTCCCGCCATAGTAATTCTTAAAACGACTTCTTATCCAGAACTATAAGACCCAATAGGTTCATATTTGACGTGGATGTTCCCGAGGAGACTCACATTCAGATTTGAGATCATCATATCAAATAGTTGTGAATGCAGGGCCATAACGCTTTCCCCATAACCACAACTCGTATGCGAGTGTATGGCACTGGGGCAATATTTACCATTTTCCATATCTTGGCAGCCATTTTGAGCCACAGTGAATATTTGTAAGAAATGGTATGCCTCACTGCATTGTTCGCTACCAACTTAGCTATAAAATAATATTAAAGCAAAATTGTTCTCTATTCCATTGAATCACTCCAACTGATACCCGAATGTTCCACGTTGATAGTCACATCACTAAAATTTAACCCTTTCAGGACTGGAGCTTCCTGAATTTTAGCGAAAAACCCTGTGTCAATGCATTCTCTTATATATGCGAGTCCCCCACAGGGCGCCTCGCACATATGTGTAAAATTACGTCTGTGCACGTGTCATCGTTCGCACATATCTCCTGTGCTGATAATGAACGCCCTTCATTAAGGACTTAATAATCGTATATGCTTCAAAACCGAAATTCGTATATAAGTTAATGCATTGACCTTATAATATTTACCTTGATCTTGTAAGCCAGTGCATTTTCTTATATATGTGAGGCTCCATATGGGAGACTCGTATTTGTAAGAGAATGCATTGGCACAGGGTTTTCGCTAAAATTAAGGAATTTCCCGCTCTGTGCCAATGCATTCTCTTACATGCGAGTCTCACACATGGAACAACTCATATACTCATTGGCCTAAACATATTTACGTTGACCTTGTATAAGCCAGTGCCTTATAGTATATATGCGAGGCTCGATCCCCATGGGAGACTCGCATATATAAGAGAATGTGCTGGCGCAGGACATTTATTGCTGCACCAGCACAGCTCCCGTCATGAAACGGTTAAATTTGTCTTTCCCTTTTTGCAGCAACAGTATTGAAGTGATACATGAGGATGAAGGAGAGCTGTAGCCAAGTGATGAGATCACTGTGATTAAATAACAGATTTCCATAAATGAGCGAGAAACATGTGCGATCCCTGCTAATTCTGAGGACAACGGATAGCAGTAGTTCTTTGATGAGAATGATAGCATGATCCTAGTGACGATATTACTATGATAAAATAACAGATTTCTGGAAATGGGAGCTGCGCTTGTGAAGCATTAAAGACCCTGTGTCAAGTGCATTCTCTTATACAATGTATATGCAAACTCTCCCACATGTAGGGCCACGCATATATGAGATGAATTCATTGGCATAAATATGTTTATGCCAATGAATTCTCTCATATATGCGTGGCTCCCTGTGGGAGATTTGCATATACATTGTATAAGAGAATGCATTGACACAGGGTCTTCGAAAAATTTCAGGAAGCTCCAGTCATGGAAGGGTTGAATCATATTTGATATGTTGTTGTAACTGGAGGTCTGGAACCCCGATTACATCTATAATATTGAGTGCTATCATAAATCTGATTCATTTCTGGAGATTTCACTCATGTTCAGATTTACCATTATCATGGGACGTGTTTTTGGTTACTGTTGTGTTTATAAGGCTGGATATAATGTGATATGAATTGTAGTATTATTTACATGTATATATTATACTTCAGTGACACGTATTCAGGCATCCACTGTTCGGAATTACTGTTATAATACTAATGTAATTATTACATGTGAGATGTGAAATTATTTTCTAATTTTAATAGTGCTGAATATTACATATATTTTAATTATTCAAACTTAAGCTCCAGAATTGTATTACATTGACATTAATTTTGTAGAAACAAATATCATGGGTGTATATATCTCTTGATTGCATCGCCAATTTATATCATGAGATTTCTGATCTGTTTTGATCAACGTTATTTGTGCAAACCATTTTATTAATAATTTGGATACCAGCCTGTTATCCAAGCCCCTTGCAGAATTCAGTGACTACGAAGGACTTACCGCTGCCCGCACATACACGGCAATGTGAAGAAATGTCGCAATTATTTATTTGAGACTTTTGTAGGTTACAATTCGTTCTGCATTATTCTGAGAAACTGAACTGTCCATATTCATTTGAAAAGTGTCTAGAAGCCAGAATGACAAAACACTTAAATGAAAAATGTTAGATTTATTTAAGAAAATACACATGCCGGCAGCGTTCAGACATCGCGTAGGCAGGCGACTGAACTCTGTTTTGCAGCTTGCCTGCTATCTTCAGCAGTTTTCGTCAACTTTGGGGTGTTGTTTCAGTCTTTAAACATAATAATAAGGGTATGCCTTAGTGTCTGACAATGCTAAAATGTGATATACTGGAAATAGGGAAATATGTAACTACCAATTTCAATACATTTTCTTGAAAGCTCAGGTAGCATTTCTAGGGCAGATACTTTAGGTAATTGTCCAACTTGTAAACATGTATTCAGATATGATCTATACAATAGACAAACGCATGCTGTAAATACACGTTTGTTTTGTGAACTTTTGCATTATTATAAAATAACTAAAACATTTATATGGCTGAGTCTTTAGTCTTCATTCAGGCTGTACTATAACTACTGTGCCATAATGGTTATTTAATGGTTTTCAAAATGCCTGATATATTTAAGTGGTTTCAGATTAAATAAAGAAACAGTCGTCAAACCGAAGGTCACGGACAAAATTGCGGATGAAGATGGATAACTCTAAAATCAAGTGGTAATTAATAGGCCAAATTTCGGGATATTCAAGTGATAATACGGCCATATTTCGTTGAACAAATGTTGATAAATAACATGTTTTGCGAAATTTGATACCATAGTTGACAGTAACTGTTGTTAGCATTATATTTTGTTGCAATTAATCGATTATGATAACTAAAGCGTATTTTGAATAAATGTTGTTGTTGTATCTTGATGATATAGGGACCGTCTGGTCGATTGAGTAGGCTACCTTTAAGTTAGACCCATCTGGTGCTATCTAGAACAATACAGACAGACAAACAGGTAGACAGACAGACATTCGCAAATTATAGATATAGATAACCTGTTATCCTGGAGGTTTACAGAAGGCATCTTCGACTCGAATTAATCCCCCCCCCAAATATCGTTGTTATTAACCGGTAATTTATTGAATTTGGCGTATATGTACAGTCTCCATTTTAATATCACGGGGAAATTTTGTAGTTCCAACTGCTTGTGGTTGACGAAAGCAATGCAGGGAATTGGAGCGCGGTGGACAGCTATATAATCAACATGTCACTTAATTTACCATAATTATGTATTATACATGTACGGTATAGGCCCTATTATGAATTTGCGTTACCGGTACCGTAGCGACCAGTCGAGCTGAAATGGTCATTGTCACCCCCTTTCGTTCAGTTGGGTACCTAGCTTTTTAATACTTTCTGAACTGGGTACCCAGCTTTTCTAAAATTTACATTTGGGTACCCAGCTTTATGAATGCAGTCGGATCTGCAGTACCCATGTCCTATGCATACAATTCTTCTCTGCTATTATTTCCAAGCATCGTGATTAATATACGGTACATCATAATTCATATCTAAACAAGCATTCAAAATTTAACAGGTTCATTTCGCAATCAACTGACGGCGGCAATAAATAATTCCGAATCACGCCCTGTGTGATATTTCATAAAGCTGGGTACCCAAACGTAAATTATACAAAAGCTGGATACCCAACTGAAAATAAACAAAAAGCTGGGTACCTACTTCGGAACGAAAGGGGGTGACAGTGACCATGCATTTCAACATCAGTCGATGCTGTGGGGCTGGAACCCTGATTAGTATGTCCCCACCCCATTGCGCAATGGCCCCTGCCAATTCAATATATGTGCGGCGTCATAGATAG
Source organism: Siphonodentalium dalli (assembly GCA_032622095.1). NCBI lineage: Eukaryota > Metazoa > Mollusca > Scaphopoda > Gadilida > Siphonodentaliidae > Siphonodentalium > Siphonodentalium dalli. The sequence continues at coordinate 137,728,188 of CP136062.1, read as the reverse complement.
CTCCAGATATTTCGGTTTGGGTTTTTAAAAATGTTTATTGCAGACATCTGATTCAGTCTCGGTGCTCAGTACGCTTCGGATTGCAAATCTATTTTTAGTCTTGGGAATTTCAAATTACTAATTACCAGGGGAATTCCCATTGCCATTTTGTCAGGAATTAAATTGCGGAAGAAAGTGGTATCCTCTTCATAAATCTAACATTCCGCATCCAGATATGATCTTTACTTTATTCAGAGTTGGTATAGGAATAACTCACATTAGTAACATTAAGTTTAAAGCCGAGTGTCACTGACTGAGTGTATCAGTGTCAGTGTATGGCTGAAACAGTGAAAGTAAAACTAAAAGTGGAAAGATGACTGCGGAAGTGCGGTGTAGTTCCAGGGAAACTCCAAAGATTTACACTCATGTATATCATGTATTTGACTCAACTGGGTCCACTGGGGTGGGGAGGCAGCGGCGGTGGGATCAACCGTTTGATTCACAGTTGTTGGAAATTTGTGTCAAAAACCCCGAAAACAAATATCCGCAACCCTATTTAGTGTATACTAAGTAGGGGTGGGGATATTTCTTTTCGGGGTTTTTGACACAAATTTCCAACAACTGTGGTTTGATTCATGCGGTGGAGGGAGAGAACTAGAACATAATTTCAATTTAGGCCGATTATGTCATTTCCACCACAGTTCCCCAGAACAAAAACACAGGTCCCCAGCACCAAATTAGGGAAGTCAGTGGCCGAGTGGATAGCGTACTGGTCTCTGAAGTCGTGCTAAAGGTCCGGGGATCGATTCCCGGTCGGGTATTCTGACAAAAATCCAAACTTGGTCAGATTGCCACGTTGTATGACTGAAAAGGTCTCATTCGTGATCACACAATATATATCCGAATACAAAACTGACTTCCCTTCACGGCGACATCATGTCCATGCAGGTATGTTGTCATGAGTGCGGTACGCTGTCGGATCTCGGATCGGGAGCCGACATAAATGGCTGACCCGTGTACATGGGTGACTATGTGCACGTTAAAGAACCCGGCTGTCACGTAGGTTAGAGTAGCCCACCAAAGCACCGACACAGTCGAGACCTGGACCCTGTCTGTACTCTTGGGCTCCAAATAAACATGCATGCACGTTTATTATTTTCTTGGGAAATTTCCCCCCTGCACAGTGCTTATTTGGGTCTGCACATTTATTATTTTTGAGGCTATGAAAATTGAAATCAGCACAAACTCAAGATTTCTATATGATTCTGATATCAAAATGATGAGCTTACTGATAACTTTATGCATGTAAATATTCAAGTATATCGCATACCAAAACACCACATGAGGGAGCTCATAAAAGCCGAACACAACCGAACACAACCGAACATAATCGAACACAAGTCCAAATAATGGGAAATTTCACGAATAAAGTTCATAGGCATATGTATTCATGTTCACACTATTACTATACGAACTTTGGTGGAGTTCGGGCCAATAATAAGTGTTTTATTTGATATTTTGTAAAACGCGTTTAGTGTTCGGCATAGAAAAGCCGAACACAAGTTTATGTTCGACACTCAGTCACCGGTAATTAATTAACACATAGATATGCTTAGCTGTGGCGTTAGCTGGCGTTTGAGATATATAACTCTATATACAGTCTACTAAATATAAGACCACCTTGTAAAGTTCATAGGCATATGTATTCACGTTCATACTATTAATATACGAAGTTTGGTGGAGTTTGGTTCAATAATGAGTGTTTTGTTGGGTGTTTTGTATAACGCGTTTGGCATAGAAAAGCCGAACACAAACTTCTGTCTCATGGATTAGATTATCCGCTGATAGGTGATAATTAATATCTGCCAGAAGGGATTTGGCAGGTTTAATTCGCGAGAAAAAACGTGTTTTGTTGTCCATTTTCGTCTGCATTTTCACTAAAATGTTACCCCCCCCCCCCCCCCCCCCCCCCCCCCCCCCGTTATTATTACAAGTCATTTCGTACAATGTGGTAGTCGGTTGTCGAGTTAAGATACTCATATACGAATACGAAAAAAGAGCGTTTCGTATTGTATCTTTTTAAAAGTCTGATATGCAGGAATTTAAGATCGTTTTCAAAAATGTGCCTGATATGACAGGAATGTGATATGAAAGGAATAATTATTTTGCGCCAAGATACCTTTTGACGCTTGCTAGGGTTGATTGATCTAGTTTTGCATGCCTTTACTCTTTTAGTCTGACATGGCTTTTTGTCAATGGCCGCGGTTTTCGGTATCGTCAAACGTCCGTCAGTCGAAATTTGCCGAAGATTCTGGCATAAATTAAATTGGTCACCAAGCGATGACTTAGTAAAAAGTCATTGATTTTCAATTGCTGGCACTCTACATGAAACCATCGGTCACACATATCGCAGCCGATGCTGCGTATCTCGTGACATTCCTGGGAACAAACACCACATGGGTAAATCAATTTGGAATTAGGCATTGTAGAATTTTCAGACCTGTGATCAGAATGCCAAATACTGCTGAGATTGTGATTTGCCAAATAATATCATACCACATTCTTTTATAGAACTTCTAGGATATTGCACCATGAACTCACTTTCTTGTCACTCAAATATTGTTTTTACAATCGTACGTTGTCTTTCATGGCGGGGCCCACCAAAAGCATGTTGTTTCTATAATAGTAGGCGCCATCAAATACTGATTGCAACTAACTGTCAAAACACTGAACTACAATAGGTGAGAGACCGCCACCAACAACAATTAAAGCCTTTCGGCTTAGTGACCATATATCTGATATTAATTATCACCTAGCTAGACAGCCATATAGACTAATCCACGAGAGAAGCTTGTGTTCGGCTTTTCTATGCCGAACACTGAACGCGTTTTACAAAATATCGAATAAAACACTTATTATTGGCCCGAACTCCACCAAACTTCGTATATTAATAGTCTGAACATGAATACACACGCCTATGAACTTTATTCGTTATATTTCCCATTATTTGGACTTGTGTTCGGTTATGTTCGGTTGTGTTCGGTTGTGTTCGGCTTTTATACGCACCGCCACATGATACATACTATGTTGACTCCTATACTTGACCTGCTATAAAAGTTATTTGTTTAACAACAGTTGATGTTTTGTTCAGAGTTCCCCTGCACTATTATTTGGGTCTGCACTTTTATTTGGAGCCCGAGAGTAATGTCGGAAAAGGGAGTTGACAGGTAAATCTAGATACCGGTAGATAGATAGACAAACATTTTTGTTCTGGGGACCTGTGATATACATGTGTAGCAACTAGCAGTCGCATTGTAAATATATAAGGCTGATGACTTCTCTGCTTGAGAGGCCTAGATCTCTTGCTCACAGTTGTTAGATGCTTTGTGTGATCACCGAAGTTAAGCAACGTGGAGCTCGGTTAGTCCTTGGATGGGTGACAGGCTTGGAATTCCATGTGCTGCCAACTTTCGATGCGACTCCAGCACTTCTTTCTCTCATTCTGTTACACTGGGGAATACAGGAGAAGTCGGCCCCATACGAAGACGGCCTCACGGGAAGTCGGTCCCCAGAGAAGTAAGCCCCATATATAACAGAATCATTGTTTAAAATCATTCTTTAATTTATATGATAACTAGCAGATTAGCCCACCACTGGCTTTGGTCGATCCATTAATTTTTGTTTTTCAAGGTAACCCCGTACAGGCACGCCGACAGCATGCTATCATATAACCCGACAAAAATATTCCCCATCCCGAGTTGACCATATATATATACATAACAAATTTCACGTTGCTGCCACCGCTGATGCCCGAAATATCGCCCAAGGTCTGTTGGGTGGACAAAATAACCCGACAAAAATATTTCCTGTCCCGAGTTGACCATATATAACAAATTTCACATCGATGTCACCTCTCAGAAAACACTCGCAGAGCCCTAAAATTTATTAACATAGGATTTCCCATTCAAATCGATTTATGTCGATAAAACTCTTATTTTTCAAAATTTTAAGCTGCTCAAGACTCTGTGTGTCTGCGTGTAATACTTATATATTCATAAAATGACAGAGTCCAACATGTAATTATGTTTTAGATGGAAGAAATTAAATTTTTTCAATGCTAAATTTTAACATAAGATTTCCCATTCAATTTGATTTATGTCGATAAAACTCTTATTTTTCCAAAATTTTAAGCTGAGACTTCGTGTGTCTACGTGTAATACTTATATATTCTTAAAATGAGAGAGTCCAACATGTAATTATGTTTTAGATGAAAGAAATTAAATTTTTCGATGCTATATTTCGAGCGATAACATTGCGTTGATACTGTAAATAAACGCTCTTTATTAGCGACGCGTCATATACAAACGCTCAATTATCACGCGATTAACCCATCAATCCCCATTGCGGTGGCAGTTGAATGGTGAAGGAGTTGTCGCAGGGGCTCGCGAATTGTCCGATGACACTGCCCTGTGGCTTTTTACCCTTACATTTGAGCTAATGGCTTCATTTGCTAAGCAGCAATCAACAGTACTTAGCAGCTTTCTTTCATTGTCTGTAGGCAACTAGCATTGTTTTGTATAACTGAGTTGCTGTCAGTGACGCTGAAATGGTCACCATCACCCCTTTTAATTCAGTTGGGTACCCACTACCCAGCTTTTTAAAATTTTCAGTTGGGTACCTAGCTTTATGCAATATATCACACAGAACCTGTTAAATTTGTGAATACTTTTTTATATATATATGATATACTAGCAGGGTGAAACCCTCTGCATGCTGTGGATATTTGTTGGGAATAGAGAATACTCTTGCTCAAAGTGTTACCGTACATCTATTCTCATAAATTGTATATTCAAAATAGCATCACAAAACATGATTCTAACACAGTCATGGAAATAAGTACTGGTTCACCTTGTCGATTGTCATTTTGTTTATTGCGATTAGTCCGTTCCACCAATAAAGAAATATTTATAACTGCGTATACTTCAGACGTTATAACAAGATACATGAACATCATAAACACATTAGTTCGCAAAAATAAAAGGTCTACGACAATTGGGTTTTACATATAGAGATGTATCAATCAATCTCGTGGGTTGGACTAAGATCTTGAGGACACCTGGCTATCATATCTCCATGAAGATACAGATGTTTTAAAGAAATGTTCAGGTGCTCCTCTGTTCATGGTGCTATATATTGGCTAAATATCCTCAGTTTAAAAGAAATATTGCTGCGCATGTATATCAGCCACATGTGCCTGACACAGAGCGAGATTTTGAGTTGTTTTTGTTAGTCGGTGAGTCTGTTCTAAACAAGGGGTATGCATCTAAGATGCTTTTGTCGAGTGTTTTGGCAGTCGAACCAAACTTCTGCCAATAAGGTGCACAACTCCGGGAAAAAAAGTCGGACGGCGGTATATTATTGCAATAGACCTATATACCAAATATTAATTGAATCCGTTAATATTTCATAGAGGATATCCACACTTTTTCAGTGGATATCGGTTGTATCTCATGAGTAATGACAAAACATTGAATTTCCACGAGTGGCTTTAGCCACGAGTGGAAATTCAAATGTTTTGTCATCACGAATGAGATTTAACCCATATCCACTGAAAAAGTGTGGATATTCTGTTTATTATATACTTTAGTTACTTGCCTATGGCCCCCAATGAATGTCAATACATCAGAAATTTCAAGCTGATATCACTCACTAGTGGGATATCACTTATATCTCACTGCTAAAACCTTATAATTCATGGGCAAGTATATAATAAATTGAGTTATCGCACTAACAGTGATAAAATTGTTATTAAAATAGACAAACCAAGACCCATAACTCCGGATTATTTTTTTCCGACAAACCAGTTTTTCGAACTCGTCCGAGATATTGTTGCAAGAGACTCATATACCAAATAATGTTTAAATCGGTTAATATTTCATTGAGTTATCATGCTAACGGTGATAACATTGCTAAAAATAGACCAACTAAGACCCATATTTCTGCGAAAAAAATTCGGACAAACCTGGTTTTCGAACTCGTCCAAGATATTGTTGCAGGAGACTCATATACCAAATATTGTGGAAATCGGTTAATATTTCATCGAGTTATCACGCTAACGGTGATAAAATTGCTAAAAATAGACAAACTAAGATCCATAACTCCGGAAAAAAAATTCGGACAAACCTGGTTTTCGAACTCGTCCGAGATATTGTTGCAAGATTCTCATATACAATGTACCAAATATTGTGGAAATTGGTTAATATTTGCGTGAGTTATCGCGCTAACGATGAAAAACTAAAAAAAAAGTCATCAAAGATGGATAACTCTTGTCAAAAAGTTTGGACGTGACCCATTTTCTACAGGCAGTAAATAGTCATTGGGAGCAACTCACATACCAATTTGTTTTTAAATCCGTTCACAAATGTCAAAGTTATAAGGCATTCTTTAGGTCCGCCCGCCCGCCCTCCTGCCGCCCGCCCACCAACTGTCAAACCATAAATCGAGTTTTTGAAAAACTCGACTAAAAATCCGCTGTATCGGGCAGATATACCCTTGTAAGATGTCAGTATTGGAGGATCCTGAAAAGTCATGTGCTACTGACTGAGTTTTCTTTTATATCAGAAGAAAATATATTTGAATGCACACTGTAACCACTATTTTTGAACAGGCCTTCAATACATTTCCATATCTCTTGAGTCTTCACAAATTGTAACTTTCTTTGTGGAGACTGTATTGAATGGAACAGACTCAATTGTGTTATAATATATACATGAGCCATTCTAATATGCAATCGTCTGACGGTTCGAGGTCTCTCAGTTTGCAAGAATATATGTATCTCTTAAATAGAATGATAACTATACTTTTAATGCTGCTTCAATGTATCTGTTTTTGCTAGCTCATTATGTGAATGCTCTGATTCCCATCTCCATATAAATATGACAGTTGAGAAGATATAATGGTTCAAGTGACTTAATTGGGTCACCATTTGTTGAGATTGTGAAATTTGAAGGCCAAAAACTCATTAAAACAATATGGAGATGGCCTGGGTGACTATATATAACTTATAGGTGAATATCCGCGAATAGCAATCTTATCAATGATAGTGCATATCCTCTCGCCATCTGTGACCAAAACGACACCAAATGTGATTTAATTCCCCTTACCAAAAGCGAACACCTATTTGATGTTCTAGTAATGTTCGGTAGATGTTCCACCACAAAACCTTAGTGATCAGACTCCTGGAACATTAAGACTAGGTGAATCTGAACATTAAGGAACATCAAGGAACATCAAGGTTGTATTCTATCAATAAAACATGCTTCCCTCAGAACGCTAAGCTCTATCTTAGTGTACTAAGATGAACTTTGAATTATCTGCAGATTGGTGAAATTAACAGATTTTCACTAGTATTTTTATGGAACACTACTGAACACTTAATAGTGTTCCCAGTAAATCTTATGATATTTAAACTAATTTTTTTGTACTTCGCAATTTTGAGGAAGTTACATGGAAAATGTGAAATAAATTGCTATTTGCAATGTTTTTCGTAGAGATCATATCATTAGAGAAGAATGTGTATGAATTTGGTGGAAATTAGTGCTAAATATATTTGTATCAGCTTTGGTGCAACTGCCATCCTACAATGCCGACTCGAACAGCGCTATATCGCGGAGGTGATTATGTATGCGTTTGGTGGAAATCGGCAACAAAACTATTTCACCATACTTTTTTAATTTTGCTGCCCTTCCCCTGTCACCAACAGCATCACTTTAGAAAATGTTAACCCGCACAATTATCTTCCTCGTAAAAAGTTACAGCACGATTTGATTCCTCATATCATTTGAGAAGAACGTGTATGCATTTGATGGTAATTGGTACTAAAAATATTTTTTATCAGTTTTGGTGACCCTCCCTTCCCTATTTCGAACTCAAGCATGCCATTTTTGTCACCATTAAACCACACACTTAGACTCATTATACCCAACTGAAAATTAAAAAAGGATGGATACCCAACTGAACGAAAGGGGCTGACAGTGACCATATATATATAATTGGTGAAAATTGGTGAGTATACAAATTCTTATGAAATTTAAGGTCCCCATATCTCTCACCCAAAGGGCACCAATTTGGTGTATCTAAACCACATGGACTAGATTCCTCGTGTCACAGAGAAGAATATGAATCCATCTGGTGGAAATCGGCACTAAACATATTGTTATCATTTTTTGTGTCCCTCTCACCTCTATGCACCACTGACTTGAATGGCCCCACTTGTGACATCCTTAGACCACACAATTACACTCACGATATCATGGAGATGATTATTTAAAAGTTTGGTGCTAATCAGCGACTAAACAAATTTTTATCAAATTTGGTGCTCACCCCTCCCCATCTCTCACCTAAACAGCACCAATATGGCGTCTTTAAATCACATGATTAGATTCCTCGTATCATGGATAAGAACGTGTATCAATTTGGTGGAAATTGGCGCTAAAAATATTGTTTATCAATGGGGATGATTTTGTATAAGTGTGGTGGCAATCGGCGACTAAACCCATTCTTATCAAATTAATGCATCTCTCATCCAAACGACACCAATTTGGCGTCTTTAAATCGCATAATTAGATTCCTTGTATCATGAAGAAGAATAAATATCAGTTTGGTGGAAATTAGTTTTATCAATTTTGGTGCCCCTCTCCCCTTCTGTATCCCTGACTCGAACGACACCACTTTTGACATTTTTAAACCACACCATTAGATTCTTCTTATCATGGGGGTGATTATATGTAAGTTTCGTTGCAATCGGCGACAAAACAAATTCTGCCCCTCCCCCTTTTCTGCCCCTGACAACAACGGTGTCACTTTAGAAAATTCTAATCTGCACCATTATCTTTCTCGTAAAAAGTTACCCCTAGTAGACCCTTTTGGTATCAGACAGACAGACATTCGCAAATATAGATAGAGATATTTGTCATGATGCATGACAATACTAGCAGAGAAGAATTGTTGGCATCGGACATATGTCCTGCAGACTGCTTTTGTAAAGCTGGGTACCCAAATGTAAATTTTTATAAAAGCAGGGTACCCAACTGAACGAAAGGGGGTGACAGTGACCATTTCAGCGTCACTGTCTGCCCATAATTGAAGTTCATTGTGTTGTTATGGTTAAGATAACATTGCAGACTTCACAATTAGCCTACATAAACATTCTCCGATTTAAGGCTTCATTAAACTCCCATCTATATTAATGGACCGACTTCTCTGGGGCTGTCTTCGGGCGGGGCCGTCCTCATATGGGGCCGTCTTCGCGCGGGACCGACTTCTCTAGATACCACACTGGGGGGCTCGTCAGCTCCTCGGAGTCTGTACCATGATGTGACCGCTCTGGGGGAGGACTCGGTGAGATTCGGTGAGTCTCAATAAGAACGGGGGAGTAGTGTAACGGTCGCGTTATAAATATAGAATGCCGATGACTTCTCTGCTCGAGAGGTGTGTGATAACTGAAGTTAAGCAACATCGAGCTAACGTACTAAATTCGGCTGATATCAGTTCTGACATCACTGAGCGAAGCGACATAGTGTTTACATCCAACGTAACAGCCATTTGGGGATGCAATCACCGTGCTAGGCCGATATAATGACAGTTTCATAATAGACTGGAAGTAATGCCATTTCATGGTGTGTTTCGATTCATAAAGCCCTGAATGTGGTTAATCATCTGCCATGGCTGGGATTAATCGGTCTTCAAAATGATATATCACTTACAGTGATAGGAAAGGATATAGTGATGATACAATCTTTTAATGTATTGTCTACATACATTTTATGACATTGCGACACATAAAAAAAACTCCGGAAATACAAGGCTTTGTTTACTTACAAATCTTGATTCTTTGACATTTAACTGATATATGCATGTGTGATATTGTCATGCTTGGGAAAGACTGCCCTCTATGTTCATATTTACAAAGCTTCCATTTGACCTAATCCGAAGACATACAAGCATGATAATTTAGCTCCTGCCCATAATTCTAGGAGTAAAGTCTGTTCAAGCCTTGACATAGGGTGTCTGTCATTTGCAGAATGAGGTCCCCAGAGGGTGAATTTAGTGATGCTACCCCCGCATAGCGGGCTAGCATCACCAAATTCACCCTCTGGGGACCTCATTCTGCTGAGGTGTAAGCAGAATGAGGTCCCCAGAGGGGGAATTTGGTGATGCTAGCCCGCTATGCGGGGTAGCATCACTAAATTCACCCTCTGGGGACCTCATTCTGCAAATGACAGACACCCTTGAGTCTGTTATAGAAGAGTAATGGGTTGGGACTCGGTCCAAAACAGCATAATCCCAATGATATCCCAAGCTGTTGTGGACCAAGAAGAATTGGTCCAGACACTCAATTGTTTGAATTGTTTGACAATGATGAATTATCAGAACATGATGTTATTTTCACCAGAAGACCAGAGAATACACCTAATTTTACACATGGACAAATGTTTAATGACATGCGGTATTAAAAGATAGAGTTATCTCACTTGGAACAACATTGGCTAAACATAATGATGGTGTGAACTATACAAACTTATGATTATCCAATAGCTTTCAAATTTAGTATGTGAATTAATCAAATGAAAATACAGGTCAAGTTCGAATTTGGGTTCGCTCAGACCATTTCTGATGGTTATGCCTATTTTTCTCCATTGGAGTGTTCCACAGCACTTCATGCGGAATTGATGTGTTGTAGATAATTGTGCTTAAAGCAACTTGGTGGTTTCGCCGGTTTGCGCTTCAATATACACCTAATAATTTTCGCTTTTTAGTTTTTCCCGGCTTCGAGATAGGTCTGCCTTTCTATGAGAATTATATGTCCCAGAAAGACGCATTGATGTCATAAAAATACAACTTTGAACACGAAGTTTGGGTCCAGAACAAAAAACAGCTATTTGCACGGCATGGAAGAGAAAAGAGTGTTTGGAAGCTCGAATGAGCCCAGAGACATGGCGAGATGGGGTGAGGGGATGTCTCACCCCTCCAACTGTGTAAAAATTTTCAATGTTGGAAATTTCACACCAACAATAAGTTAAAATTTTTCAAGTAGTTTGATATTTCCAACAATTTATCAATGTGGAATTTGCTGTTTTAGATCATTTGCATATTCTACTACTTTAATAGTTAAAAATTTTAGACTGAAATGGGCATTCAATTTAAAGAAAAACAAATTGGGGACTGAATTTTCTTGGAGTGGACCCTGTTCCGTCAGATGGTCAGTCAAAGACCACTGGTCAATTCAGAATAGCCTGCCATCCGAGGCCTGTAAGGTACCAGTTGGGGGGGGGTGCCCAAATGGGCAGGGTGCAAATTGAATTATGCAAACTTGTGAGTTGGGTCTGGTTCAGCAGAGCAGACATACACAGAATTGACCATACTGCAACTTAGTGGCGACGGCAAGGTTCAATCTCAGAGGAGAAACTATCGGGTGGTGAATCGTGTCTCTTCGACATTTCAAGAGGGTATTCAGTGAGATCCAGATTGAGGAGATGGCAGCATCTAGCGCTTGTTGTCAAATCCTCTTCCTCCCTTTTAGTCTTCTATAAATACATGTCTCATGTTTCATAATTATGTTTTCTTTTGAAAGAAATAAATATTGTTTAAACTAGAATCTGATTGACATTTTGGAATACTTAGATGCTATTGCTCAATTAGTTTACCATTGAGTTATGTTAAACTTTGTTAAACTATTGTCATATATTTGTTGATGTTTGCAATCTCCTTGTATATATTTTATTATTAATTTTGTAAATAAAACATTTATAAATAAGACAATTATTCTTTCCAAACGTCAACACTGAATCAGCGCCGAAGGTTTCAAAACCCACTGCAAGTTCCCAAATCTGATAAATCATTAAAACCCTAAAGGAAAAGAGGAATAGACAATATGTGACAAACGATTGTACCAATGGATTATTGATACCTCGGACAGGTACCTGTGGAAACAATAGCCGTCAATAGATCGAGATGCTCCCTGTTCAGGGGGAGTGCGAGGTTGATAATGTCCAGGCCTGGATATTCCCCCCACCCACCCACACAGCAGACTATCTTGGACAACAACACAAATCATCCCAAGATAGTTCTGCTTATTTTGGTTTATATGTTCATGAAACTGCAAGAAAATCACTTTTACTGAGAAAACATTGTTTTGAGTCCGGCTTTGGTGGATATACAAGATATCCAGGGTGAAGATATCCTGTTACACCAGTAACTGGTATGTTCAACTTGTGCACTGCACCCAGGCTCACAGGGACTCATCCTTAATTAAGAAAAACAAGTAAAAATCTGAAAACTTTGTCCTATAATAGACACTCTAGGCTTCAACTACAAACCGGGGCCCTTTCTCCCATATTTTGACCAGATTATTTTGATATTTTTGTGTTTCCTATATCCAGTGATATACATGTGTATATAGAAATATAATAAATAAGGATCTCGAATAGTATGTGCTATTTAAATACATATTTTATGCTTATTTTAGTGGATCAATCTGATAAATTATAGTATTCAACTAACACACATGTAGTATCAATAATTCAAATCATACCGATATTACCATTTCGGAAAACACTGTGTCTGTATTACTCGCAATTGTAAATATATACTCTTTTAATATTTCCGCATGAATAATTGCCAATAAACAGATAATCAGCAATGAATCTGCCAGTGAGTGCCAGTGCTGCATTATTTCATGTATGAGAATGACATTGCCTACATGTATTACCAAAATTGGATATATAATTTATGAAAATAACTGCTTTATTCATTATTTTCCCATCCAAGTGTTCCACATCACTTTAAATGGACTAAAGCCCTTGAAGTGGGTTCATGTGAAATAATATAAATTTTATAAAAGTCTTTAAAACAAGTTCATGAAAAATTAGGTTGACTTTGTTCTTATCATTATTAATAACTCTGCAATATTGATATTTTGCATGTCAAAACCATTGTAATCTAAATATTTCCTGTTACAATGGAATTACCAACTAGTTCAATAAGATACCAAAGTTTATTCAAAATTTGATGGTAAACATTGTAATTGGAAAAGGCCTAAGTATTGAAAACTATTCTGAAAATCATATTCACTTGAATATTTCAACTTACTACACGATTAGCAATGTTTGTTGTATGTAAAACATCTAAAACATAGCAATAGTCTAATCGAGCTAAATATTGTTATTGGAGAGCTATCGTTACGAGAAGAACAAAGTTGATCTATTTCTCCATGCTCTTCTTTGTAATGATGTTTTACACACTTATATATTTTTTGCACATTTATCCACTGTGAGTGCCTTGTGTCCCTTTAATTGGTGCTCTCTGTTTACATGTTTGTCTGCAAAATACTTGCTCATGTTGACATATTTATCTAAGTTGTTTATAGAATTATTGAATACCCCCCTCCCTATTCATTAGCTCAACTTACTTTGTAAGTTTGAGCTATTGCCATGGTTTGGCGTCCGTCGTCCGTGTGTGCGTGTGTGTGCATGTGTCCATCAACAATTTCCTTTGGCGCGGGCTACAGGTCGTACCTTTGGTCTGATCTTTATGAGATTTGTCATGAATGTTGACATGGACATGTAGATGGGAACAAGTCATTTTGGTGTCATCCGGCCAAAAAATATGGCCGCTGGTGGCCATCTTGGATTTCAAATTTCAATCCATTGGCGCGGGCTACAGGTCGTACTGTTCGTCTGATCATCATGAAATTTGTCATGGATGTTAATATTGACATGTAGATGGGAACGAGTGATTTTGGGGTCGTTCGGCCAAAAAACATGGCTGCCAGCAGCCATCTTGGATTTTACTCTTTGCATGACTAAATCCTTTGGCGCGGGCTACAGTTTGTAGCTTTGGTCGGAACTTCATGAAATTTGTCATGGATGTTAACAATGACATGTAGATGGGAAAGAGTCATTTTGGTGTCGTTCGGCCGAAAAACATGGCTGCCAGCAGCCATCTTGGATTTTACTCTTTGCATGACTAAATCCTTTGGCGCGGGCTACAGGTCGTACCTTTGGTCCGATGTTTATGAAATTTCATGAATGTTGCCATTGACATGTAGATGGGAACGAGTCATTTTGGGGTCGTTCGGCCGAAAAACATGGCCGCTGGTGGCCATCTTGGATTTCAAATTTCAATCCATTGGCGCGGGCTACAGGTCGTACTGTTCGTCTGATCATCATGAAATATGTCATAGATGTTAATATTGACATGTAGATGGGAACGAGTGATTTTGGGGTCGTTCGGCCAAAAAATATGGCCGCCAGCAGCCATCTTGGATTTTACTCTTTGCATGACTAAATCCTTTGGCACGGGCTACAGGTTGTAGCTTTGGTCGGAACTTCATGAAATTTGTCATGGATGTTAACAATGACGTGTAGATGGGATCGAGTCATTTTGGGGTCGTTCGGCCTAAAAACATGGCCGCTGGTGGCCATCTTGGATTTCAATTTCAATCCATTGGCGCGGGCTACAGGTCGTACTGTTCGTCTGATCTTCATGAAATATGTTTCAGATGTTAATATTGACATGTAGATGGGAACGAGTGATTTTGGGGTCGTTCGGCCAAAAAACATGGCCGCCAGCAGCCATCTTGAATTTTACTCTTTGCATGACTAAATCCTTTGGCACGGGCTACAGGTCGTAGCTTTGGTCGGAACTTCATGAAATTTTGTCATGGATGTTAACAATGACATGTAGATGGGAACGAGTCATTTTGGGGTCATTCGGCTGAAAAACATGGCTGCCAGCAACCATCTTGGATTTTACTCTTTGCATGACTATATCGTTTGGCGCGGGCTACAGGTCGTAGCTTTGGTCAGATCTTCATGAAATTTGTCATGGATGTTAACAATGACACGTAGATGGGAACGAGTAATTTTGGGGTCAATTGGCCAAAAAAATATGGCCGCCAGCAGCCATCTTGGATTTTACTCTTTGCATGACTAAATCCTTTGGCACAGGTTAGACATTTCAATTAGCACTTTTTCTATTCCTCCATTTACTGTCAACCATTAAATTATTCCCCTACCTAAGTTGAGCTACAGTGTCATTGACACTTTCATTTGAATTAACTCTCTTCTCATCTTCCATTCCAGGGAGTAGATAACCGATTGTAGACCTAACTATGTCAGATCACTTGACACGCCTCCATCCAGAAACCCGCCTCAATCCAGAATTAAATGAGGGATATTATGACATCATCATTTTCTACCAAGAGAATGACAGATCAGATGTCATCGAGTATAAGGAAGATATATCAAAGGTCAAAGCAAAAGGTCAATTGATCAAAATAGAGCTGTATGATAAAGTAGGAACATTCAAAGGGTCTAAACTCCAGTCGTTCTGTTTTGCACTGGACAGATGCACTTTTTTGTTTATCTGGATAACAGACATATTCTTGAATGACAGAGAAAATCATATGAAAACAGAGGAGTCAATATACTATTATCTGCATAATGAGAATAAACAGTGGTACAATATTATACCTATATTCACCAAAAAAAAGAGACAATTTCCTCTAAATAAGATGCTTGGTTTGGTTTCAAGAGAGGGATTCACAGTAATAAATGGACCAACATACAATCATGAACAGCTTGTTGCAGACCTGGTACAATCTGAGATATGGAAGAGGATTGGGAAGGACGATGAGTTGGAGAAAGAGCGTAAAATTGAGACAGAAAAAATTATTAAGAAGGAACAACAAGATAAAATAAAAAATATGAGGACTGTCGCTCAAGCAGAAAACAAAAGTGATTCAGAAATAATTGAAGATGTGATAAAGAAACTTGATGAGGAAGATGAAGAATTGAGTGTAAAGGTCGCTCAAATGAACATCAGTCAAGAATATATCACTCCAGTATACCCTATATACCCAAATTTTCAAACAAAATCAAGGCCATTTCCTTGGAAGCGAAATTATTGTGGCCAGTTGATAATGCACCAAAGTTTCAGCAGCTATGATTCCACCAATTTCAGTATCCCAAGGCCCATAGGACAGGTGAATGAAGTACATGTAGGTACTGTGCAGGAAGCTGTATGCAACATCCCTTCATCATTGCGTCCTTCAGCTCCAAAAGTACATATGACGGCAGCCAATAATGCTGAATGTAATGATTTTCCCGTTGTATCTTCGGATTCTAACTCTAAGGTGGAGGTACATCATCATTACCATTATAACAATGCACCTCCAGGTGCGCCTCAACACCAAATCAATGTAATTGGAGCGCAGAATATTCATATTGGTGATGGAAGCCATATCGTCACTGCAGATGACACAGAAAATATGACAGAATCTTCTGAGAGATCTATTTGCAATAGGTAAATATCAATAGAATAGGCTAAACAAAAAATGACCTGTGTTTCCTCTAACCAAACCGAGTCCATACCTTGTCCAGAATCTTTGACCAAAATTTATTTTTCCTTTTGGTAAGCTGTAAATTTGTCTGCTCTAAATTTAGCTGGGTTCAGTTCCATTTAAATAAAGTGGTGAACTTTACAATTTAATTACGGTAAGATGCATTGTCGGAAGTGTAAAAATTTGGAAAATATTAACAATATTTCAAAAAAATATGTGAATAGCACAAATTATTGAATGGTCATAAGTGCGACAGTATATGACTCGTATATTAATGACAAGAAAATATTATTTAGACAAAACCATTCGAGTACACAAACAAATACCAAGTTCAATGCTCAAAATAAGTGGTCTGACACGGAAAATTGTCAGATGCCAAATTCAAATTTGTATAGGTTGTCAGGCTCTGCTTTGAAACTGTCTGATAATGTCAGGTTGAAATATTGATGTAATTTAAAGGAAAATATCACTGGTAACAAATTGCTGGTAATGTGATATTTTGCAAAATAAATTGATACAGTGTGCTGTTAAATGAAATTTATTCTATTGGAGAGTAGTTTTTAATTATTTGTTTTGCCAAAATCTGGGTTTTTCAGATGTATGATTATTAGAACTTGGATGTCTACAAAATATTGGAATTGAAAAATTTATGGAACTATAGTACCTTATATGGTACTAGTAACAGAGCAATTGAAGATTTCTATAACCTTAGATTTGAGCAATGAAATTGGCAAGCATGTTTGATGTTGTGGCCAGGGTGGGCAGATTTGAATTTTTTATAGTAAAAAAGTGACTATTGAGAAGAGGAACATAATTTGTGGATAATACAGCATTATTAGTTTCACTTGGCATTATTTCGGGTGATAAAAAAGATATGTCAGGTCTTATTTTGAAATGTCTGTTTGGTGTCTGACAAAATGTCAAACAGTCAAATATAAATTATATTAAGGCGCTTGACCAAGTTTCAACAATTAGGGCAATTATATAGCTTCAATTGATCCCACATTCAATAATTGGGCTTACATGATATGGGTTGGAAGAAATATTTTGAATAGAGCAACATACATCATAATCCAAAATCTCTTCTTAAATTTTTTCGACAGAACATAGTTACATCAATTTGAGAATTTGACTCCTGTGAAAACTATCTATCCAGACGTTTTCATTGAAGTAGTTGGTGGATGGCGGCACCATCCACCAACTACTTCAATGAAAACGTCTGGATTTGGATCCCATGTTTTAATTATGTTAATTTGTAGCCATAAATGGGTTAAATTCCATATTCAGCCAAATGTTATCGTAATGTGGGAGGTGAGCCTATTAAAGTGGACTTTATCTTTGCCGTGTTCTCTGATAAACATTCCAAGACGAATGACAGATCAATATATAAGAAAGCTGTTATGCTTTAATATGGTTTATTGAACAATCTTAAAGATACTCTGTCCAATTTAGCACCCCTAATTTACTATTTGTTTGGCTTCGGGTTAAAAAATATTTAATTTGAGTCAATGAACTCAACCCTCAAAGCATAAATAGAATTTCATTTTTATGGCACCGGGGCTCCACGAAAAACATAGATACTTATTATATGCCAACTTTTATAGATGGACGTATCATGTTAGTTTTCTTCTATTATTGATTTGTCTGTCTGGATACTCACTTATGGTTTCTGGACTGTTCTTCAGACCTATTAAAATGCAATGAATGGCCCATTGTTGCACTTGGGCTCAGTTTTTAGCTCACCTGAGACAAAGTCTCCGGTGGAGCTATAGTCATCACTCCTCGTCCGTCGTCCGTCCGTCTGTCCGTCTGTCTAGCCGTCTGTCCGTCTGTCTGTCCGTCCGTCAAACTTTTTAAAAAACATCTTCTCCTCTGAAACCATCATACCGTATTGGTTCATATTTGGTGTGGATGTTCCCTAGGTGACTCTCATTCAGATTTGTTCAAATGAGGTCACTGGGTCAAATAGTTGCGAAGCCAGGGCCATAACTCGATTCCTCCATAGTAATTCTTACAACGACTTCTTGTTCAGAACCATTGGGCCGATTTAGCTAATATTTGGTATGGAGGGTCCTTGGGTCACTGGTGTTCAGATTTGTTCAAATGAGGTCACCCGGTCAATTAGTTGAGAAACCAGGGCCATAACTCATAGTAATTCTTACAATGACTTCTTCTAAAAAAATATTTGGCGATTTAGCTTATATTTGGTACATAGATACCTTGGGTGACTGGGGTTCAGATTTGTTCAAATGGGGTCCCTGGGTCAAATAGGGGCAGATCCAGGGACATAACTTTAAAAACAAAAAATTTAATTTTTGCATTTTGACCTTTAATTTTTGTTTAGGACACATCACAGCCTCATATTTCTTACTTAGATTTTTCTTAGCATGTTCTTCATCTGTATGGATTTTGGTATTGTTTATTTAACCCCTTCCACTCTTGTTTTTATATAGAATTCATCCAAGACAGGATTACTCAAACATTTTCATCTGATCAACACCAAATTTGGTATATGACACTTATATACAGATCAAGTTAAAATATGGGTTTGATCCGATATATTTTAACAGAGTTATGGCCCTTTATAATTCAGACCTCTTTGCTATGCACTATTAATTTTTAAGAGAACACTGAAGCCTGTATTATTGAAAAAGCCAATTTATCATAGTGTGGTCACCCAATATTCTTGCTTCAGACTGCTTGCTTCAGACCAGTTTACCATCTGTCATTACACGACATGACATTAGCTAAACAACTATTCTACCAGAGTCTACAATGAATAGTCCATTGTTCATTTCTCCAAGCCTGGACATAGTGTGTCTGACATTTGCAGAATGAAGTCCCCAGATGGTGAATTTAGTGTTGCTACCCCATACAGCAGGCTAGCATCACCAAATACACCCTCAATTACCTTATTCTGCTTAGGCCTCATCTTCTGGGACAATTTTTTTTAAACATGTTTTAAAATTTGAAAAAAAGTGACACCATTATATATAACATTTGCAGAGTTATGAAACTTTACTCTTTAATGAAATTATGGAAACATTCCACCCTCCCCCACCCACCCCCTCCCACATGGCCCAGGCCCAACCCTGCCATCAACCAACATCCCTTCCAAGCCATATCACCTCTCAATTTAATACCTCTTCTCACCACAGAGGCATATATATCTGTAAAGGTACAGGTTATTAATTATATAAACTGGCCAGATGACATGTATTATTCTAATCTAAACATATCTGTAGCAATTTAACAACAAACTGGTGCTTCCATTCAATGTTAGGTGATGACTGAAATTCAATGATACTGTGAATGGCTTTGATTTCTTCAAGTCTGGAAATAATGTGTCTGACATTTACATAGTGAGGTCCCCAGATGGTGAATTTAGTGTTGCTACCCCATACAGCATGCTAGCATCACCAAATACACCCGCCAGGGACCTAATTCTGCTTAGTCCTCATCTTCTGGGAAGTATCCTAAGTATCAAATTGACAGTTTGATTTAGTCACTTTTTCCACCTGTTCAGTTTCAATGTCCCCCTAATTTGCAGAAGATAAAATGCATAATTGAGGTGCTCAATGGGTGTGTATCACCAACTTCAACTGTAGGACTTCATTGATTTAGTCACTTTTTTCCACCTGTTCAGTTTCAATGTCCCCCTAATTTTCAGAAGATAAAATGCATAATTGAGGTGCTCAATGGGTGTGTATCACCAACTTCAACTGTAGGACTTCAATCTGTTCCTTGGTTTTATTGGCCATTGAGGCCTAATCAGATTGAGGATGAATTTGGTGATGCTAGCCTGCCTTACAGAATATTGTCATTAAATCCACAATTTTGGGACCTAATTCTGCAAAGTCAGACATACTAAATTCAGGTTTGGCCATTTCATATTATTGTTTTAATCACCACTTATCCAGATGAAATCATACGACTAATATTCAAAGAAAAATGGGGGGGGGGGTATATATTGGATTAAATTTGTCTTCTATCTGGCATTTGCAGAATGAGGTCCCCAGAGGGTAAATTTAGTTATGCTACCCTGCACAGCAGTCTAGCATCACCAAATACACTAGCCAGGGTCCTCATTCTGCTTAGGCCTCATCTTCTGGGAAGTATATAGGCACTTAAATTGACATTTTTACTTACTTTAGCGCTTCTGTTTAGTTTCTATATCCCCTAATTTGTGAATATAAAATGCATAATTGAGGTGCCCAATGGGTGCACATCACCAACTTTAACTGGAGAACTTCAATCTAATGCTATGTCTCCCATAGCAGTTGAGGCCTACACAGAATGAGGTCCCCAGAGGGTGAATTTGGTGATGCTAGCCCGCATTGCAGGATTGTGTCATTAAATTCACCCTTTGGGGACCTCATTCTGCAAATGTCAGACAATTTGTTCAGGCTTGTCTGTTCGAATATTATGTTCTTAACCACCAGTATCCAGTTGAACTCATTATACCCTGATTTTGCAAAGAAAACTTGGGGGGGGGGGTATATTGGATTGAATTTGTCAGTCTCTATGTCAGACTGTTCTCCCATCCACCCATCTGTCATTATGTCTCTATCCGTCCATCAATTGTTTTCTTCTCCAGATACATATTAAAGACCAAATGGGTTTATATATTTAGGTGTGGATGTCCCCCAGGTGACTCACATTCAGATTTGTTCAAATGAGTTCATCAGGTCAAATAGGTGAGAAGTCAGGGCCATAACTCTTTCCTTCCATAGTAATTCTTCGCAAGAACCATCTGGACTATTTAGATTATGTTTGGTATGGATGGTCCTTCGGTGACTGGGGTTTAGATTTTTTCAGATTTCGGGTCATTTTAGGAAAATCAGTTCAGTTCAACTCTTAAAATCTAATGTCTGAAATTACCAAATGAATGGATCTCATAGATGGGGATTCACGTTTGTTCAAATAGGGGCGGAGATAAGAGATTTAATTACCAACCAGCCACCCTACCCGTGCTCCGGTGGAGCTATAGTCATCACTCCTCGTCCGTCCATCGTCTGTCCGTCCATCCGTCCGACAACAATTATTTGAACATCTTCTCCTCTGGAACCATAAGACCAAATGGGTTCATATTTGGTGTGGATGTTCCCTAGGTGATTCTCATTCAGATTTGTTCAAATGCGGTCACTGGGTCAAATAGTTGCGAAGCCAGGGCCATAACTCTTTCCCACCATAGTAATTCTTTTAAACATCTTCAGAACAATAAGACCGAATGGTTTCATATTTGGTGTGGATGTTCCCTAGGTGACTCACATTCAGATTTGTTCAAATGAGTTCACTTGAAATAGTTGCGAAGCCAGGGCCATAACTCTTTCCCTCCATAGTATTCTTAAAGTGACTTCTTCTCAAATACCATCAGGCTATATGGGTTCATATTTGGTATGAAGGATCCTTGGGTGACTGGGGTTCAGATTTGTTCAAATCAGGTCACTGGGTCAAATGTGGGCGGGGCCAGGGACATAACTCCAAATTTTTTTTTTTAGATTTAACTCTTTAGATATCTACTTCTTTTAAAGTGATTATGAAAAGTTCTGACTGTTGTGGTCTCCAGAGTCCCAGTCTTATCAGTCTTTGCAGTCTGGTGCGCGACCCCACAGTCATTGACTGTCTTGTTTATTCCAGATAATATAAATTACAATTTTGAGGAACGACCTGAAATGAAATTTTGTGTACTCATTTTATATCACCAAAAAAAAAAAAGAGACCTGCTGAATTTAGTTGTGGCTCCTTTCTTAGTCCAAGTCTTCTCGTACTAAAACCGGCTAAGATATTGAGATGGAGGTGCCGGTCTTTAGTCCAAGACCGCTTGTATACCAATCCTATGACACGACTTACGCCCACTATCTGTGGCGGGAATTAGTGGTGTATTTTACTCGATTTACCTAGCAAATCAATACATGATGCTATATACATCGGAAAGGCTTACATCTTATGGTCATAATGGTGTATAATAATCTAACTTTAATGTTAAATTACACATAGAATATTCCGGTTGATTGACACAAACATCGATTTGTTTCTCTGTTTGTTTACGTTTTAACCGAAAGCCGAAGTGGTCCGAATAAGTTCGGTATAATCCGCTGTTTGTTCTGGGAATTCTACTTTCCGTTTCTATATATAGCGCGGGTTTTCCGAACAAAAATGGCGAAAACCGATCGCCCGAAAGTCCAGTTTTCTATGTGCTTTCAGAACAATTCCCGCACTAAAAACTTAATGACATAATGGAGGATCAGAACGGTAGTTTTGTTGACAATTTTCGCAAGCAACTTGTCAAAATTGGAGCAGATTAGAACTCTTGTGTCTGACTTGCCAAGTTGCCATGCGTGTGATGTGCATTTTGACATCTGTGTTGATAAAATAATCGGAGAACCGAATCACACATTTTCGAAATATAGTTCTTCCGTTTTAGTGGGACTTTTCAAACTTAAGGTTCATTTATTTAGTGTATTACATTTATATCTCCAATGTTTAATTAATCTATTTATTATTTTATTTATTGACACACATAATTACGATTACAATGGAGAATTCATCGTAATTTGCGTTGTTGTCCAAAATCTACGGAATATTTTCAACGGAAAATGCCGAACACAGTTCGCGAGGTCAACAGAGTTCGCATACTTTTAAAAAATTGTAAACATTGAGGTAAATGTCTCTTTTCGCATTAAATTACCGTTTTAAATTCACAACTGATGTGGGTTTCAGATAAAATAGCATGTCTTCTGCGGAAAATATCCGTTTATTGTCGCAATTGTGATATTTTATTTCATATAATTGTGGTTTTATTTGAGCGGGTCACTAACGCTTAAGTCGTGTCATAAGAATGCATGGGCCTGGAACTCGGACTAAAGACCGGCACCTCCATCCCAATATCTTAGCCGGTTTTAGTACGAGAAGACTTGGACTACTCCTTTCTATGAGTTTTGCCAGATTAAGTTATTGGTCTTTTTTCACTTGAGTTTTCCTAATTTCCAGCTGATTGCGGAATCTGCACAAAAGTTGGAATTTGACTCAATTTATAGTCATGTGAAATAATGAAAGATGTAAAATCAATTTTATTGTACTTTTTGTCCAAGCCTGGATACAGTTTGTCTGACCTTTGCAGAATGAGGTCCCCAGAGGGTGAATTTAGTGACGTTATCGACATCAGTGGGGGATAGTGTCATCACGTACACCCTCTGGGGACCTCGTTCTGCTCAGGCTTCAGCTGTGATGGGAGACATAGGATCATATTTAATTTCCTCAGTTGAAATTGGTGATGTTCACCATAGTCACCTCAATTATGCAATTTATCTTCTGCAAATTAGGGGGATATAGAAACTAAACAGAAGAGAAAAAGTAACCAAAAACAATGTTAATTTGAGACTTAGCTATTTCCCAGAAGATGAGGACTATGTAGAACGAGGTCCCCAGGGGCTGAGTTTTGTGATGTGTGGGGTAGCATCACTAAATTCACCATATCAAGACCTCATTCTACAAATGTCAGACACACTATATCCAGACTTGTTTTTGACTCACCAGCAGCTCTAGCCACCCATAATTTGTCCACAAAGTCAATTAGATCAATGACCAAATTATATAATCATTAATCAATATAGCAAGAATGAGCCAGTTGTAACAAATTGAATCTTTTTCAGATGCTATATATAATATATTAAAGGCATATTGTGCTAGGCCCCTGTGAATATTCGTTTTGTTATTCGATTCGACCTTGATATTCGCTTTGAATTTGATTCAACTTTGAAACAACCAGTAGTAATTTTGAATACTTCAAAACAGTCAAATCAAAAGCAATGCTATCATCGGTAACATTTAAACACTCACAACTTCTGTGAAGTATAAAAACTGGATAAACTCGTATTTATTCCCTCAGTTTGGCCTCATAATCTGCTGTTTTAAGTATAACTTTAACAGTTTTAACCCTCATGTTTCGCTACTGCGAATATAACAGTTTATAATTTATTATGAAAACATTCATTCAGAGATGGAAAGATACTTCATAATTCAGATGAACACTGCATCAGATCCAGTCATGCATCAACCATACGCACAACCAGATGTATTAATTTATCCATTAATATTTGGTTGTGTTTGCTCAATTTTGACTCTAATACCGTGACAGTTGTAATGCCCATGTCAGTCGTTTATGAGAGACCAACATCCCTAGTATCTAAATCGTGATAGCGTAATGTTAACTACAAATTCTTCAAAGGTTCATATCTGATTCCGCATTATGAATCCATAATCCGAGGAATTCCCTTTAGGATGTCATTCAAACCTTTATTTTTATGTGTACCCATACCATAGTATGGTACACATTGTGTCGACGTCCGGAACAAAATTCGGTATCTGAGTTTCTCAGCCCAAAATACAAATCGAGTTTAGATATGAGTTTGATCAAACTTTTTTTAACAGAGTTATGGCCCTTTTTCCAACAAAAAAACATTTAATTAAAAAAAAAAAACACAATTCTTTTCAACTCCTTGCTCAATTTAACAACAAAGAAATAATTATAAATTTTTATGTGTACCCATACCATAGTATAGTACACATAGTGTCGACATCCGGAATGACCACTCATCGTTTGTCAGTCTTTACATGCGATAACTCAAACATTTTCTATCCGATCGGAACCAAATTTTGTATATGGGTTTCTCAGCCCAAAATACAGATGGCCTTTGAATATGGGTTTGATCCGATATTTTTTAATGGAGTTATTCTTTCACATAGAATTCATGCATGCTTCGATAAATCAACCATTTTTCATCTGAGTTGCAGAGTTGCAGAGTTATGGACCTTTTTTAACTTAGAATTCATCCATGCTGCCATAACTCAAACAATTTTTATTTGATCGGAACCAAATTTGGTATGCATGTTTCTCAGCCGAAAATACAGATCGAGTTCGAATATGGGTTTGATTCGATATTTTTTAATGGAGTTATTTTATTTCACATAGAATCATGCATGCTTCGATAAATCAACCATTTTTCATCTGATAGGAACCAAATTTGGTATGTGAGTTTCTCAACTCAAAATACAGATCGAGTTTGAATATGAGTTCATCTGATATATCTCATTTTATTGAGATGTATGTTAATTTGGTATGTGAGTTTCTCAGCCCAAAATACAGTTATAATTCGAATTTGGGTTCGAATGTGGGTTTG
Organism: Siphonodentalium dalli; assembly: GCA_032622095.1. Taxonomy (NCBI): domain Eukaryota; kingdom Metazoa; phylum Mollusca; class Scaphopoda; order Gadilida; family Siphonodentaliidae; genus Siphonodentalium; species Siphonodentalium dalli. Next base: position 137,702,625 of record CP136062.1, on the reverse strand, counting down.
ATTAGTTTTGTTAAATGGAGTTATCACTATTGCCAAGGTATGGGTTAAACATCTGCCGATCGTGATTGGCCTCTCATTTATTTACAGACAACATATTTTCAGCGCTTCCGCTTAGTCAATGTTGGGCCCATAAAGCGGACGCGGGTTTGGCATCAAAACAATTTTTAAACAATGGGAGCATCAATCTATATAAAAGAAATGTCCGGTTGTATTTGGTTTCCGATGACCAGTCACTAACTATAACAGATTAATGTGTTTCAATTTTGTGTAAAACAAAGTGACAGCTTTCCAATGAATGGCAACAAGCCATATTTCCGACTAAATCCTGAAAAGTTACCCATAATTCTGCTGTGGTTCAGGTCAATTATTTAGGGCATTACTGTAGGTAAAGATATCAGATCAGGGACATATCCAGGCCGTTTTTCATACCGTTTACCGGTTTGGGCCCCAAACTCCAGGCGGCCAAAAAAAAACAATTTGACCCAAAAAAAAAATGCAAATAATTTATATATTTATATATATTGACATAAGATATTTAAGTTTACAAAAATATTTAAGTTTAACAGTTGGAATCGTACTGTAAAAGTATGTTTGGCTTTATCTAGCTTTCATCTGTTAAAACTTCATATAGTTTGAGTTAAGGTTTGTTATCATTCAGACTTCAGTATTTCAATCAAAAACAGTACAGGAACAGTGACAATTTGATCAAATAAACCTGGTTATCAGGTGGGATCTCATAACACCAAATGAAAAATTAACATAGAGATTAGTTCTAATAGTAATTACTAACTTAATAGACATTGTTTCTGTACTAGTATATTATGTATGTGTCTCTCACTTGAATTTTAGAAAATAGCCTATTATATGAATTAGAGTGATAATGGTAAGTCTCATTTTAAGCAGGATAAGCATAATCCATTGAACCAAAAGATATCTGACAATAACTTATAAGCATTTCCAATCCATACATATATAAAAATTTCCAAAGTTATGGTTGAGAAACTTGATCAAATTGACCTCTCAGTAAAATTCAAAATACTGACTCATAGAGCCCTAGATTAGCTCTCAATGCAATGGATTTTCAAAAAATTTCCAGGGGTAAGAATGTACCCCCACCATCAGCAGGGGGTCACCCCCTCCCAAACCTTCCTCCGCTCAGGCCTTCAGGATATGCCTTTGGAATATCATTGCCCAAAAACAGGTGTCCCCAAAAAATCCCTGGATCTTTCACTGCAGATATATTTGCGATATATCATGAGATATATTTTAGTTATTGTCTGTTTTGTACTGTACACTAATTCAATTGTCTGTTAATCCATCCATATACTAGTATTTCTGTCAGAAAATTATTAATTTAATTGGGAATGTATAATCATCTCTTGATGATTGTGTCATGTACACTGACAATTTCATAAATAGTAATTCCGCGTTCAATATTAGATTGATCTGATATTACCATGACATCTATTTTGGTGACCTGGGTTGTATTTTGTTCATAGATGATAAATTGACTGAAATTGCTTATTATTTATGGAAATAACATGTAATCGGTTTTAATGCTTGTAACTTAATTTTTTTAGACCATTGCAACCACCCAGGACTATTCTCTGGTGTAAGGGTTTTTGTGCATGGATATTTCAAAAGTTGCATATGAAAAACCAAGGCCAATCTTATCCTAGGTTCTACGGACCATACATTTTAAACTTAGCGGAAACCATGGTTTATTATTTAACCCTTTGGAGAGTATCTGTAAAGTCATATACATGACGTCATTTATAAATTTAACGTCAACGTCATAGCAATAATTATTAACAAGTTCGGGTCAAATGTGTCCAATAATTCATTTTAATTTATGTGCATTTTTTGTTAATGTGTGTTATCATAATCATTTGCACTTATACATTCGAGACATTATATTAATCAAAATAAGTCCTATACAAATCATTTATAAATCATATGATTTATTGAAGTTATGTCTACATAAATTAACACTTCCTGAAACAACATATATGTCATTCTACTCCTCAACCGATAGACGACATATACGTCGTTCTACTCGCCAAAGGGTTAAATTATAGGTAATTCAGATATACAGGTGAAAACATCTTATAGTTTCGGTGACCAAGATTGCGAAATATGCGATTGATTCATTAAAAATTTTACTTGTTACGAGCTATTTGATTCGAAATTTGATTTGATCGCAAACCTGGATTTCACAGGGGTAAATATTGTGCACTTATTTCATGCAGTGAATTATAACTAGTAAGTGGGTACCAAGGCATACTGACACAATGTAGCATTCAACTAATATTTAAAGAAAATAGCAATGTCTAAGCTATGCAAAATTATAAATATTTAATCTTTAATTTGGAACAAAGTTATCACTGATCAGGTAAACAAATGCCAATATGAGTTATTGAAATTGAATATAATTCATACATCTGATATGTATATAAGATTGACATTGTTCGCTACCAACTTAGATATAAAATTTATGAAAATACCTACTTAGAGCAAAATTGGTTTTCCATGTTGATAGTCACATCACTTTAAAGGTACACAATCCGATTTGATGGTCCCTGCATCAGCATATTCCAACAACAATAATCGTCAAAAGAGGCTTTAGTTATAATAATCGATTAATAACCAAAACATAATGCTAACCACTGTCAACTCAAGTATAAAATTTCAACATTTTTGTTCAATGCAATTTGGTATCGTGAGTATGTTGGTCGGCTCATCAAATATTTGCCAGGCCGCCAAATATTCCAGGTGGTGAAAAATAGCAATTGATATCTGATAACTCTGATAGCTTTGATGGGTGGCTTCTTTGACTCGAATCAGATGTTCCTGAAGCCAAAGAAATAGTGATTAAGGAGCAATAATTCAGATTATGTATCTTTAAATTTGTCTTTCCATTTTACAGCAGCAGTATTGAAGTGATACCTGAGGATGAAGAAGAGCTACAGTCAAGTGAGGAAGATGATTCTAGTGATGAGATCACTGTGATTAAATCACAGATTTCCAGAAATGAGAGCAGCTACTAACATGTGTGATCCCTGCTAAATCTTAGGACAATGGATAGCAGTAGATCTTTGATGATAATGATAGCATGATCCTAGTGATGATATTACTATGATAAAATCACAGTTGTCTGGAAATGACAACATCTACTAGCATTGTGTGACCCCTGTGTAATCTGATGAAGGAATACCAGGAGTCAAGTGAGTTGAATCATTTTGTATTTCAGAGAACAGTGACTGGCGTAAACAATTTATGTCTGTAACAATAAACATCCAATTTTAACAATTTTTTGACTAAAATTTATCAGATCTATGGTGACTCGGGTCGGAGTCAACTCGCCCTGACGGTGATTTTGGGGCGACATGTCTTACATGTCGGGGGCGACTTATTTCAGGTGGATGACTATATAATATTTTTGTTGTTGTGTTTTATGAGCTACTAGATGGGGTACCCAGCGTTGCTCGGGTATTAGTGGCCCTTCAAGTCATTGTAAATAAATATTTGTCATCTGGGGTAAACAGAACCTATTGTATGACTCTCCAGATAAAGTTATATCTATCTTTTAAGTTGATAATAAACACTCTTTATTTATCATATAATTTATTAGTTCCCCTTTATGTCATCTGAGGTCAAACGCACCTATCCCATGACAATTACGTTTCACACCTGAGACAGTCGCCCCAGAAATATGGCTGCGGCGAGTTGTCTTTGGCCCGAGTCGTCCCATTCCTAAATTGACCATTTTCATCCAGAAAGCAGACCTTGACAGGGCGAATGTCAGTAAATAAACTTCTTCTACCTGATTAAGAGTTATGATAGAACAGAAATATTTGAAATAGAAATCAAATTGTCGTAGCAATTTCAAAAAATGTCCAATTTAAGGGAATAATATTCTAGAATCTTTTCAGAAATTCAGGGGAGAGAAAACAGGCTATTTTCTTGTACTAGTATTAAACCAAACACACAGACTTGGCCTGCACTGAAAATGAAAATCATGTTATGCATCCACATTTCTTACCTTTCACAGCTTTATAAAATAAAATTTAATAATTAAACCATCAAACCAGTATTGCCACATTTAACCCAGGCTACACTGGCAATTATGTCCTCCCAGATGCTTATTTAACTATTTTTGAGACCCCCTACAACCCGATAAATTGTGTACTGCTACGTATCAGAGGATGTAATCATGCGGGAATGATAAATTACTGTGATAAAGTGACAGATCTCTGAGAATGACATGTCATTATTAAAATATATATTTGCATTCACCTGTGCATGTAGGTAGAATTTTTTTTTATTAATTTTTGTTTAATGCTGTGTTGCAGAGATTTGAAATGTTCATTTAGACTGTTATCTGGGTGGTAAGTGACAAATTTTGGAGTTTTAATATGTGTGTCAATGCAGAAATCAAAATGCAGATAAGGGCAAAATGGCCTTATACTTTTATTTTTCAGAAACTTTGTGCATAAAATATAGAAAGTGAGAATTTTTCATTCCAATGTCTTGCTGGCTTTTATCATACTATTCCATCTTTGCGTAAAATGGTCAACAAAACATTCAAAATGACAGTCAATGCATCTAGTTGTTGTTTTAAAACAAAATTTGATAAATCTGAGGTTTCAATGAAGCACAAACCACATGCACCTTTTACCTCAAGTTGGGAACCCATTGCATCTTGTTATCTAAAGCTGGGAACTCCATGACCTTTTAGTTAAAGCTGGATACCCATAGTGATGGCAATGGATGCACCAGCCATTCTAACGTTATATGTAATTCATGTGAAATCTCATTCAGGACTCAGGAAGGCAGGAATTCCGCAGAATGATATTACTGTGATATGTTCTGAATGTGTACACATGTTAAAATTGTGTGTAATCCGTACTAATCCCTGTGTGGAGTGATGATTAGCTCGATATGTGCTGGTTGGATAATAACCTGGAATGAAAGCAATAAAATTGCAAAATACTAATTTCTGATGACTGGTACGAATGCAATAAAATTTTAAAATATTAATTTCTGATGACTGGTACGAACGCAATAAAATTGCAAAATATTAATTTCTGATGAATGAACAACATGTGTGAATGATTCATTAAAGGTGTATTCAGGGCTCCAGGTAAACTTTTATGAACCTACAGTAAACTAAGAGCTTTCTGATGAATGGCAACAAGCCATATTTCCGACTAAATCCTTAAAAATTACCCATAATTCTGCTGTGGTTAAGGAGTCGATTATTTAGAGCATTACTGTATTTTATATCTTATTAGCTCAACTTACTTTTGTAAGTTTGAGCTATTGCCATGGCTTGGCGTCCGTCGTCCGTGTGTGCGTGTGTCTGTCAACAATTTCCTTTGGCGCGGGCTACAGGTAGTACCTTTGGTCTGATGTTTATGAAATTTTGCATGAATGTTGACATTGACATGTAGATGGGAACGAGTCATTTTGGGGTCATTCGGCCAAAAAACATGGCCGCTGGTGGCCATCTTGGATTTCAAAATTCAATCCATTGGCGCGGGCTACAGGTCGTACTGTTCGTTTGATCATCATGAAATTTGTCATGGATGTTAATATTGACATGTAGATGGGAACGAGTCATTTTGGGGTCGTTCGGCCAAAAAACATGGCCGTCAGCAGCCATCTTGGATTTTACTCTTTGCATGACTAAATCATTTGGCGCAGGCTACAGGTCGTAGTTTTGATCGGAACTTCATGAAATTTGTCATGGATGTTAACAATGACATGTAGATGGGAACGAGTGATTTTGGGGTTGTTCGGCCAAAAAACATGGCCGCCAGCAGCCATCTTGGATTTTACTCTTTGCATGACTAAATCCTTTGGCGCGGGCTACAGGTCGTACCTTTGGTTTGATCTTTATGAAATTTGTCATGAATGTTGACATTGACATGTAGATGGGAACGAGTCATTTTGGGGTCATTCAATCCATTGGCGCGGGCTACAGGTCGTGCTGTTCGTCTGATCATCATGAAATTTGTCATGGATGTTAATATTGACATGTAGATGGGAACGAGTGATTTTTGGGTCGTTCAGCCAAAAAACATGGCCAAAAGCAGCCATCTTGGATTTTACTCTTTGCATGACTAAATTCTTTGGCGCGGGCTACAGGTTGTAGCTTTGGTCTGACCTTTATGAAATTTGTCATGAATATTGATATTGACATGTATATGGGAACGAGTCATTTTGGGGTCATACGGCCAAAAAACATGGCCGCTGGCAGCCATCTTGGATTTTACTCTTTGCATGACTAGATCCTTTGGCGCAGGCTACAGGTCGTACCTATGGTCTGATCTTTATGAATTTGTCATGAATGTTGACATTGACATGTAGATGGGAACGAGTCATTTTGGGGTCATTCGGCCAAAAAACATGGTCGTAGTTTTGATCAGAACTTCATGAAATTTGTCATGGATGTTAACAATGACATGTAGATGGGAACGAGTGATTTTGGGGTTGTTCGGCCAAAAAACATGGCCGCCAGCAGCCATCATGGATTTTACTGTTTGCATGACTAAATCATTGGCGCGGGCTACAGGTCGTACCTATGGTCTGATCTTTATGAATTTGTCATGAATGTTGACATTGACATGTAGATGGGAACGAGTCATTTTGGGGTCATTCGGCCAAAAAACATGGCCGCTGGTGGCCATTTTGGATTTCAAAATTCAATCCATTGGCACGGGCTACAGGTCGTACTGTTTGTCTGATCATCATGATATTTATCATGGATGTTAATATTAACATGTAGATGGGAACGAGTCATTTTGGGGTCGTTTGGCTAAAAAACATGTCCGCCAGCAGCCATATTGGATTTTACTCTTTGCATGAATAAATCATTTGGTGCGGGCTACAGGTCGTAGCTTTGGTCGGAACTTCAAGAAATTTTTAACAATGACATGTAGATGGGAAACGAGTCATTTTGGGGTCGTTCAGCCGAAAAACATGGCCGCCAGCAGCCATCCTGGATTTTACTCTTTGCATGACTAAATCCATTGTGACAGGCTACAGGTCATACCTTTGATCAGATTATTATGAGATTTGTAAAGGCTGTAGATGGGAACAAGTCATTTTGGGGTAATTCGGAAAAAAACATGGCTGCCGGTGGCCATTTTAGAATTTACTCTTTGCATCAATAAATCCTTTGTCACACCATAATCACCACATCCCTGATCCGATCATTATGAAACCTGTTATGAATGTTGATATTGACGTGAACATCTAGTCTTACTTAGACATTTCAATTAGCACTTTTCCTATTCCTCCATTTACTGTCGACCATTAAATTATTCCCCTACCTAAGTTGAGCTACAGTGTCATTGACACTTTCATTAAGATTGTTGTGTATAAAATAACATGTTTTGAATCATAAGGGCCATCAAAGGACACTATCTTGTGTGACATATAATTTTCTATCCATTTATTTCATAAAGTTTTAGAGGGACAGCAATAAGTATTTTGTTAATTTTTCAATAACAAAATTTAATTATTTGGGGTAGATATACGTCTAATTTCTATGTTATGTTTGGTCTTCAACATTGTTTCAGTGGAAACAAATCAAATATGTGTTAACCCTTTCATGACGGGAGCTGCGCTGGTGCAGCATTAAAGATCATGTGCCAGTGCATTCTCTTATATATGAGTCTCCCATAGGGAGGCTTGCATATATAAGAGAATGCACTGGCTTACAAGGTCAAGGTAAATATTTTTTCGGCCAATGTATTCTATTATGTGAGGCTCCCTATGAGAGACTCGTATATATAAGAGAATGCATTGGCACAGGGTTTTCGCAAAATTACAGGAAGCTCCAGTCATGGAAGGGTTGAATCAGATTTTTTATGTTGTTGTAACTGGAGGTCTGAAACCCTGATTACATTTAATATTGAGTGTTATTATGAATCGGATTCATTTCGGGAGATTCAGATTTTACCATTATGGGATGTGTTTCGGTTACTGGTGTGTTTATACAGTCCCCGAAATTGGCCAAGGCAAATAGCAATGCCTTGGGAAATGCCGTGGCAACATGTGATCACATGTGGAATCTATAATGCCACAGTATTGAAATTGTCATAGGACATTTTTCCTAATTTCGAGGGCTGGTTTATAAGGCTGGATACTGTGATATGAATGGTGGTATTATTTACATGAAAATATTATACTTCTGTGACACTTATTCAGGCATCCAATGTTTAGAATGACAGTTATAATATTAATGTAAATACATGTGAGATATGAAATTATTTTCTGATGTTAATTCAAATTTAAGCCTCAGAATTCTATTACGTTGACATTAATTTTGTAGAAACTAATATCAGGGTGTATATATCTCTTGATTGCATCACAAATTTATATCATGAGATTTCTGATCATTGTTTTCTTGACTCATCAATGTTATTTGTTCAACCATTTTATTATTAATTTGTATATCAGCCTGCTATGTTCAGCAGATTTTGGTCAACTTCAATACATAATAATAAGGGTATGCCTTAGGGTGGATACACACATGCATGTAATTTCTGTATGTAAAATACATGTATTTTACATGACAACACCAATAATTGACAACATTAAAATCACCTGCTCACGAGCGGTTCACTGTTAACAGGCCAGACAAGTGAGTAGTGATAAGCGAAGTCAAACTGTATGCTATCAGGACATTTAAGGCCAGTCCAAAACATGTCTTCTGCGGAAATTAGTCAAGTCTGTGTGATATCTGGCATTTTATTAATGTACGAACGCCAGAAGCGACACGTCTGGCATATACAGGCTTCTACCATGATGCTTGTTTGGTGTGGGGTCTTGAAAGCTTCAAATCGCTAAGGGACTTAGTTAAATGTATCGGTCGGAATAATCTGGGCAAGAAGGTATAATATAATATGTTTTACTTAAATAGCTCAGAGTTAGCCGCCCCGCCTGGTAGCTTTCGGGGATCATATATAGCCCCTGCATCGAGGAAATCCTGATCCACCACTGCTATAAATATCAAGAGAGGACTGGTAATTATTTATATAAAACGTCCACCATATGGGTTATCCCATGAACAATTATTTTAAGTGGCCTGGCGACTCGGTCCAAGATAGTGGTTTCTCTATATTCCGACTTAATTGGAACTAGAACTCAGTGCGGTCAACACGTCGACAATGATTGGGTTGTCAGTGGACACATACTACAGTGTCTGTATGATCCATGTAAAACGCCAAATACACGGTAATTACAGAGATTACATGCATGTGTGTATCCACCATTAGTGTCTGACATAACTATGATTAAACTAGGAACTATGCTAAAATGTGATATACTGGAAATAGGGAAATATGTCATTAGCAATTTCAATATATTTTCTTGAAAGCTCACACAGCATTTCTAGGGCAGAGAATTTAGATAATTGTCCAACTTGTAAACATGTATACAGAGATGATCTGTACGTTAGACACAAACTTGCTATGCATCCATGTTTCTTGTTAAGTGGACTTTTTAAATATTATAAAATAACTATACACTTTTTTATGCTTGAATCTTTAGTTTTCATTTAGGCTGTTGCCTGGCTGTACTATAACTACTGTGACATAATGGTTACTTATGGTTTTCTTGGGTTTTCAAAATGTCTGATATATTTAAGTGGTTTTAGATTAATAAAGAACCTTCTTGACACTTTCTGAATTCGAAACCTTTGGAATGAAGATTCTTCAAAATGAAGAAAACAAATCACCAGTAATTATATCCAAACACAGGGGGGGGGGGGGGGGGGGGGGGGCTTGTAACCCACACCAATGCCATTATGCACAGATGCGTAATTCGGATGGTGCATAAGGGCATAAGGATGGTGCAGTTTAGTGGGGAGTGGGCAACAGCGCATATTAAATGCCCCTATGGCCCCATAAACAAGACTGTTATATAGGTTTTGCTGTATTTCATGATGTTGGGAGTGTAATAATGGTGTCAGCATAAGTCCGTTTCTATGAACAATAATAATGTGGCCTCGTTTCATGTTGTTTCATTGTATTATATTTCATGTGTTCCCATTGTTTTTTGCTGTATTTCTGAGGAGATTATGTCTTCCCAACTATTATTTTGTTCAGTTTATTTGTTTGCTTGTTTGGTGTTTGAGCAAAGAAATTGTTTGAAGGGACCTACAATGTCCACGTTTAAGCTACTTGTAATATGCAGGTCTCAAGTTTGGCCTAGAAATTTCTCACTATTGCCACCTCTGGGAATCAAGTCAGGTTGATACTTGAATGAATGAATGAAACTAATACATAGTCTTTATACGATCTAAAGAGACATCTATTTATCAGCTGTTTTCAGCTTTCCGCACAAAAGTGATACACATGCTCTTCATTTTCACCATATCAGAAATGAGCTACATATAGGACGTTCTTTAATGTTCACATGAAGAAAAGAGGGAACCTTATTTTCATAAATTCTATGACATAATTGAGTCCACCCCCCCCCCCCCCCAAGACAAATACAGTGCGAATAGCTGGAGTGCATAGAAGTATTGATTAACTATATATGATATACTATCAAAGTTTTTTATTACAAATACAAAACTTTTGACCCCAAGAAGTCTTGGTTACAATTACAATACAACTACCTCAAAAATTGTAATCACTACAAACACAATACAGACATGATTATATGATTACCCCCACCTCTGGTAATAATATGTTAGAGAAAGGTTCATAATCAATACTGAGGCATACATCAAAGTTTTGTTTGGGTGCAACAATGCCTGTGTCCCACTATGAGAAATGATCTATACTCGTGTATCAGGAAATGAATCAAGCCACAGACTTTATTGGAGAATCCATACTATGGAATATTTGATGTCATAAATTTCTATCCCAGCAGTGAGTCTTTCAGATCATACATAAGTCTTTGTATATATACATAATATTTAACTTATTTAATATAGTTAAAGATGGCGTATGGCGTATCTCTGATATTAACTTTCTGTATAGACTTAGGGGTATAAAATATTAATTTCTAGTCGGAGATAACAGTCTATATAGGAGCTTCTAAGAGAATGCACTGGCACATGGTATTTAATGCTGCTTCAGCGAAGTTCCCTTCATGAAAGGAATTTAATTAATTAACACATTTTAACGTAAAATATGCACCACCGTATGATTTTCTTGTGTGTTTTTGGTAATAATAGTTGAAATGTTCCCCAAAAAGCAACTCCATATAAATTTGTGTTGTTATTGTTGTTGTTGTTGGAAAGAGAAAACATCCTTGAATCAAATGGGAGAGCATCACTGCCTAGACAAGCCAACACATGCGAGTTAATCTTGGACATTGTAGGTCACGAGACTGAGTCATGCTTATGTTTAATATTTTATTTTCTCACCTCATTATTTAAGGTTAGCGAGGAGCATGTACAACGTTCATGAGATCAACATAGCTACATAGTGTAACTTATAACGTGGGTGCATGCCATTGCCATCCAGATTAAGGTCACCCGACTGTTGTGACAACTTCGGATACACGCGTACACGTGCGGTTTAAAAGTTTTGTGTTCAACGTGTAAACATGCGGGACTTCTCGTAAAAATGTGTATACATGGATTCGGATGCAAGCTGATGAGATTGAGTGTGCCTGTGCGAGATTGTTTTGGATGAGTGCATGCAAAATTGTGCTTCATTGTGGTGGGAATTATTATCTATTTTCTTTTCTATATTATTATGTTATAATTCTGTAAAACATACTCTCCTTGATAGAGGAAATAAAGATATATATACTCGAATGAGCGACCGATTCTAGGCATGCAGTTGGGGAATGAGATTTGCCGGTGCGGAAATATCTTATTTTGATTGAAGCCAACTAAGCTGCTTAAGCATATCGGTGGTCGCACTTACCGTCGATAGTTTATTTTTGCCGCCGACTTTGATGAACAAGTTTCGCTAGACATTGGGCCGATATCTAGAAACGTGTATGTTTTGGCGCCGTTCATTCACGTGACTTATTCCCGTCAATTGTATCTCCATAGCAATATACTTAAGCAACACACGTTACAAGTTATACGAATCGGTGGCTGAACCGGAATATGTTGATAAATACACGTAGTAATTATATATGTGCAGGCTTGACATTGTTCTTCAGAAAGCCTCAGAAATGGATTTGTATAATTTCATTAAGTTTTCTGTATACACGTATTTCCTGTATGTATTGACATTTTTATGTCTGGAAATGTGTGCAAATGCTTGTATTAAAGGCACGGGCGGCGTTCGTTGCAGAAATATTCATATTTGTTCAAATCGCCATCAACAGAAGGAATATTAAAATATATATAGTTTTGCTCATATATGCCAAACATAATCAGCGCGTAAATGGTATATTGTCGTCAAGACGTATGATGGTGTACGTAAACAAGAGCCTGCTCGTGTTACAGAAGTTTTGCTTCTATTTACATAACACAGCGCAATTCTATTGGTTAATCACACAAATGATATAAACGCTCTTTATTATTTCCATATCAGGAAAACAGTAACAAATAACGCTCTTTATGTTTACCATATCCGGATCTAAACAAAAGTCAGGTTCTATAACGTTTTTTGCTTTTGTTTACATAACAAAGGAAAAACATTTGACAATAACATACTGTTTATGCCATATTTCTGATTGGTATATATAAGAACTAAGTCTGTCTATATTTTACTATTATTTCTGTTTATGGCGGTTTTTGACAGCGGAATATTTTAACAGCATGCCCACCGCCAACGCCGCCCGTATCTTTAAATAACTATACATGCATGTTCGAAGAATATGAGTATTTTAAGAAGGATTTCACTGAATGCTTGCACATTGTATGTCAATTAGATTTTCTATTGTTCTGTGACATAGAACATCCCCTAAAAATTTTACAAAATAAAGTATTCTTCCACACTTTAAAATCTTATTGCTTCACACATGCAGGGTTGCAACCCCACACGCAGGAATGTGACCAGTCTCTTTGAAAAGCCGACGAAAATCCTAACGGATATACAGTAATGCCCTAATTAATCGACTACTTAACCATGTGCACAGCAGAATTATGGGTAACTTTTCAGGATTTAGTCGGAAATATGGCTTGTTGCCATTCATCGGAAAGCTTTCCGATGAATGGCAACAAGCCATATGGAGAGCTTTCCGATGAATGGCAACAAGCCATATTTCCTACTAAATCCTGAAAAGTTACCCATTATTTTGCTGTAGTTAAGCAGTCGATTAATTAGGGCATTACTGTACATCCTTTAGGATTTTCGTCGGCTTTTCAAAGAGGCTAGGATGTTGCTAGAGGGTATCCGTTGGGGAGCGGGGTGGTGTGCGTCAAATGTAGAGAAATTCAATTCTGCTAGGCTGCTACCAACTACAACCCCATGAAGCCATACACAATTTCCGATTCCTGGAAATTTCATGTACCCCACCTCGAGTTTGGAAACCATGCAATCCGATCCTTTCCTTTTTTTTTGAGCGGCTGAGCCCGATAATTTGCAATAACTGTCGAATAGCACGCAACTTTATGATTGGTTACTATATATAATTTTATATGCGGTTCCATCTGAATAATGGTGGCCCAAGTCTTAAAAAATAAGTCCGACCATCTGGGTCGAAGTTGCGTGTGTACAGCCATTCACTAGTTTTGCAAACCTGTGTGAAATAGTTGGTGCAATAACTCGAACAAGTATTTATATATATAATGAATAATTAATAATTCAATAAATAATAGGTGCTCGCCACTCCAAAACGCAATTATAGCGCCACTCCCTCCCACAACAGAAGACCAACCCATGTCCGTGTATTGTTATATATTTTATATATATTAAGAATGATCGATACCGCGCTGCTGCGAATCAACCAGTTTCAGTACACCCAGCTGGGCTGAGAACAAAGTATGGTATATAACGTGCCAACTTATTGTCCCACCTTTTAATGTCAACAAAGTATGCATACTATTGATTTAAAAAGACAGTCCCCCTTTGTCTAATTCGTCATCCATTGTATTGATGCATGTCTATTCCACCTAACCTAAGTGTATTCCACGGAGCCCATTCATAACTCGTGCGCCTGCATGCAGGAATTGTAAAGCGGTGAGTTCGCTTCCAAGTATTCCAATATAATTTCGGTGACTGAATTACTTTTTTTGTTACTAAGGTAAGAACATAAAAAATACAGCTCTGTTCAGTATATTAAGTTCTTATCATGCAGGCTTATAACTAAATCGTGGTATATTAATATCAGAAGAAAAAAAATACTGCAAACGCTAATATGATATGTCTAGTAAAAGATTTGCAGGAACGTATGCCGGTTTTTTTGCATCTGGCATTTTCGGGGACCCACCACCCCCGAAACCTGCAAAAAAAAAAGTTTTTAGTCCCAAATTTTTGACACCCACCCCCCAAATTTCACTAAAATCGCATAAAACTCTACTGATATCACTCATATGAGCGGGGGAGATTATCTTAATTAGTTCAAATAACAGTTTAACCTGTTTCAGAAGCTGTTTTAATTGAACATAAAAAGTTTTATAAATTGGCTGATCATCTGTAAACCTAGGTCATTGTGCAGAATGCACAAAATTTCATAATTTCTAACTATTTCCTGATTAGTCTGTCAACCAGCCCATTATCTAACATATTCCATACCACTTATGTTAGTGTACTTGAGCAACTTACTTCTATTATACTAAACTAGCTGAAACAGGCTCCCTTTGGGAGCCTATATATTCAGCGTCGGAGATACTTGTGGGACTTCGCACACATTTTGATCTTAGACAGAGCCTTCATTTAGCGGTGGCCCTTTGTGCGCTTCAAGCACATTTGGTCATTGAAACATTTTTATTTATATATATTGTTTTATATATTTTTGTTTAAGAGTGAATCCCTTGCTCAATTTAACAAAACCAATTTTAATTTATTTGTTTTAATTTTTCTACTCATTGATAGTGACATTAATGTTTGAGACAGTTGCTCGCTCTTTTTCCGTGCACACACTGATCTAGGTATTAGTTACATCAGGACAAGTTTACTTATATATGCATTGTCATTGTACAGGATACACACAATTCCATAATTTCTAACAATTTACCGATTAGTCTGTCAACCAGCCCATTATCTAGCATTAGAGCACAATCCCATTGTTGCAATCGTTCCCTGATTTTTGGTAAAGCACACCGATTCCCAAGGCTGGCGAAGGAATAGTTCAATGATTACCCCATTGTTAGGCACACCGTGACGCAACTCACAACAGACAAATCGCACGGGCGCTTCGAAGTAGCTTCAATTACCAGAGGCCACAGAGGCACGAACAGCGCTCTGCTTCCCCAAAACACACTGCCATTATACGCCGTTACTATTTATGCACCTCTAATATACTAAGCAGGCACATATATAGGGACGGCGTATAAGGGGAGTGCGGGTGGGTGATGCATGTACTCTTGTATAATAACTGAAGCTACATTGAAACGACCGCGCGATTTGTTTGTTAATAGTGGCGCGTGTCGAACAATGGGATATCACTGAAATATTAGTTTGCCAGCCTTGGGAATTGGGTGTGATTTACCAAAAATACAATATATATATATATAATACATCAACAGGACGAACGGGGGGGGGGGGTGGCAATAGTAACACATGCATTGGTTGAATTATTTATTAACTAGTAGCATAATTACATTTATTATAATTATTCCACAAAACTAATCCAGTTCCGAAAATATTCTCAGGACCACTAATCCAACGATGAAACTAAATGAATTAACATTTACATTTAGAACCACTAAATATAGTGATAGATCCAATAATCCAATAGAATCACCACTTCACAATATAGCGCTCCACATATCCGATATAACTAACAACAGAACTTGTATCTGGAGAATCTGGAGGAACCAATGGACTATTATGGTAGTAATTTCGAAACAGTTTCTTGAAAAGTCGACACGTTTGTCACCTAATAATGATGTGCAGCATTACCTTTGGCAAAAGTGGTTGGTTGTTGGTTACAGGTCAAATTCCATGTCATCATTCTGGCAGACAGACTTCTTCGGAATTCATGATCCACTTATACAATGTATATAATAATAGTAAGACACAATCATGCGACTTCCACATTTGACTTTCTAAACACATCTGCGAGTGACTTGGTTTGTGAAAACGGGTCACACGTTAATCCGTGTCGTTTCGGACATATTTATTCACATTCAACGGCGATCGCTGCATGGGTAATCACGATGATTGGTGTGGCTAACGGGTCATTGTGTTCATCTCGGCCAGCGCACGGATTGTACGTCGTGTTCAACGCACGATCAATTGCGTATTTCGAGATAATCGCATTATGTGCGATCAATTGTGCTCTAAGTCGGTCAGAGCACGCGAATAGTTCTTTACCAGAATAAATCTCGTCTCCGACTCGATTTATTCTGGTAAAGAACTATTCTTGTGCTCTAACCATTACTTATGCCTTAACACTTTTGTTAGTCTACTGGAGCAACCTCTGTTGGCGCCTATGCAAATTATATCCAGAAGACAAGACCATGTATCTCACAATTGGCAAATTGATAAGCCAAATGGGAATCAACAGAGAAATTTCATGTACGGACTGTGGTTCTACCACGACCGACATTTTGTCTCATATATTCATTGATTGTACGGCCATGTTTTCGTTTAGAAATGAGATGGATTATTTTATTATGGATGCACTAGGGATTAATGCCTACATCAAATACGAATCGCTCTCAGAAGAAGCCAAATTAAGTGTGCTCCTTGGCAACTTATCAGAAATTGAGAGCGATATAATGATTGAAGATGACGACATTCCAATTATAATTTTCAAAAATGTGGCAAGCTTATTACCTATATGCTGATATGACCGGTGTTACTTAATATAGTGCACATTTGACCTTTTTATTCATACATATATTGCCCACTATAATATTGTCATCGAAATGAATATGTCACATATAATTATATATATACCTCACTATACTTCACTTTAACTATATACGTGACACGTGATATCCAGGTTATAATATGTCTCCAATTCTCACACGAATTATATTATATTGAAAACGCACTTGCTTTATAAAACCATTCAATTATACAAATAAATTGTGTAAGTTGCGTGTATACGTGTGCCTGTGTGTGTTGGTGCGTGCGTCCCATTCGGTTGGGATCAGTTGGCAAGTAGGATGACAATCGAATGCTTCAGTATCCTGCGCGTCCGGGTGCACGTGCGTGCGTTTGACATACACCAATGTATGCCGTTGTGGCTGCGCCCCTATGTGTGCGTACCATACGGCAACGAAATGGCGTTCGGATGCATTACTACCGCGTATAGTCATGCCGATCACAGTACGTGACGGTTGACGGTATATACGTGTATGTAGGCGCGCAGACCCAACTCCATGCAGAATGATATATATATTTTTGTATATACTTTTGACTGTTCATATGCTTATGTATAAGCGTTTGTATCATGTTATTTATTTGCCAGTTGTTCATATATAATCTTCAGTAATGGGGGATAATTAAAGATATATAATAAATGACAAACAGTCACTATGCCAGACTTGGATATTTTAGGTGTTGTGAGAGTAACCGATCATGAGTTGATAGACATGCAAATATTTCACTGATTGGCTTCATGCACCGATGAACAGTGTGATGACAGTTATATTCCAGCCATTGATAGTCACATTAATGTTTGAGACAGTTGCTCGTTCTTTTTCCATGCACACAATGATCTAGGCTTTAGTTACATCAAGACAAGTTTATTTCAGTTTTACATTTCTCGAAGCTTCTTTCCGAAGGGTGTCGGGAAAGGAAATTTTTCACTCACCCGCCCTATATGCAACATGCCATAGCTTAATGTCATCTCCACTAAGGCCCATATGAGTTCCCAGTATCATAAATATGGTGTTTTTGCAGTTATAAATTCTTATAATATGTTTTAAACTGTTACAAATGTCAAATAAGGGCACAAAAGGTCTTCAGTAAAAAATTTGCACGAGGTTGTAAAAAGCGCGTTTTTTGCCCCTTGGGCCACCCACCACCCCGGCATACGTTCCTGCAAATTTTTTACTACCCCCCCCCCCCCCTTGGAAAGTGTTAATTTTTTTGTAAACAGAAATTTAATTTTTAGAGAGTTTTACACTTTACACACATTTGTGTTGCTGCACTAACTTCTTATCTACGCACTTACATGTATGTGTATAAAATCTTTGATGGTTTCATTCAGTCTTGGTAAACATACACTAAGATTCATACGGATTTTATATGTGGGTATGTAGTTTACCCCAGACTGGGTTTCATTAGACCAACGGGCTTACTGTTATAATTGTGCATATAATCACGTATCAGATTTAATTATTGAAATAAACACATATTATACCTTTAAAAGTTCCAAAAGTGCATGGTAGGTAGCGGGTGAACGAGTTGATACGTGATTACATAATTATATATAGGCACTCCATCCGCGTACACCTATTATGGTACGATCTACATACCGTATACACCTGGGTGCTCCCTATAATATGCACAATATCGGGCATTGGTTTCAACAAAGGATCAACTCGCGGAATGCGGAAGATACAGTCATACGTTTGTCAATACCGACGCCATGCCTGCAATATTAATGTTATATTGTGCTCTGCCAACCATTTGTTTGCGACGCTGGTATTTAAGTTCACATCTATGACTATTAAATATATAGTAGACGGATATTGTATGCTTTCTGTGGAACAAACTTGCATGTAATCCACTCAATGTTCTCTTGTGGAAATCCTTCAGATGGCGATGGGCCAGGTTAGTATATTATCTTAAAGCATGTATTATTGATAGACAACATATTGCACATATAAAGAGTCACTAATATATGGATCCGCTTTGAAATTAATTATTTTCTAATGACCTCCATAATTATTGAACCCACGCTCGCTATAAACAGTACCCAGTTCAAAACGTAAAATTCGTAAGTATAACATTGATTGTGGTATTATGTTAGACTGGGGAGGTGAAGGTATTCATAATATAAAGCAGAGAATGCAGAGGAAGAGATGCATCTATAGCCTTACAATATCGGTCAGCCTCACTCTGAACTGGTTACAGGACACAAAACTGGGAGGGGCCACGAAGAGCATTTCGGATTTTGAATAGGTTTCTGGAAAGTCAATTGGGGTAGCCAGAAATCAGCTCTTGTTCAGGTTTTCTTACAAATTCTCAGTCTGTTGGTTGTAGGTGGTGGAGCATTTGGGTCTTGGTCGATCCGCAGTTTATGTACCCGATCCCCACGTCAAACCACTTATGACCCCCGCGGGGAGGGACCGATAGGGGCGGATTTAGAATATATGTTTTTGGAATGCGAATTGGTAGCCAGAAAACTTGTTTCTGGCTACAGATTGGCTTTCCATTAACCTATATATATTTTCAAAATCAAAAACGCTCTTCGTGGTCCCTCCCATTATTTGGTTAATTTTCTCAACGGGATATTATATGTGGTTTGCGGCGAACATTCATCTTCCGAAACCTCCACCGCCAATATCTTGTATTCCTCCTCGGATCCTCCCGGTGACTATCTAGGCTATATGCAGAGGGTGCAGTGATACATGTACTTGCGCCCAAGTGAAATAGAAATCCCATCGTGCACTCCCCGGCCAACATTTCGCAAGCCATTACGAGAATTGGCGAACTGGTTACTAGCTAGCTGGTTACTATTCAGAAACCTATCCGAAATCAGTCTCTCTCGGTCCCTCACCGGGGATATTTAGTCATTTGATGTGCAGTGGTGGTCGGATAGATGAGCAGCCAAAGGTCCAGAACCCAATTCTTGCACATCCTCCCGTCGAGAGATTGAGAGTTATCACAATTCTCCCCGTTACTGCGTCGCGCATGCATGCACAGTTCGCCAATACGCCTTGATCGATCACCGAGTCGCGGTCATTTTGGATCCATCGAGGGAAATTTCCATTGGACCATCTGGTGCACGCACCTGCAAAACATATTTTATTTGGAACAGTAAAAACTGTTGTGCATTTCCATAATAAAATATATCTGTTCTCTATGTATCACAAAATCAAGATGTGGTTCTTCGAAATAATTGGAATGGGTCAGATGACACGGAATCGAGCGATATGACACACTAGCGAGCTTTACTAAAAACAGTTGACACATCTGAGCCAATATATGAGAAACAAGAGCCGTGTTATCTGACACATTAACAAACATTGTGATAAAATATGCTAAGTCTGTCGGAATATTATGGGCAAATAGGTCGCCCTGACACACTTACGATGGTGGTGACACGGATTTTTTTTCAGTGTATGTGGTTTCTTGAGGTCAGCGTCGGAGAAGTCGATGAAGCAGATCGATGGCTTATAGTTTCAGTATCTGCTCTTAACTGTTTTCCATCACACAACAAGAAAACCATAGTCAGAAATGGTAACGCCACCAAGATCGTATTATTAGCCATAAATATAAATAATAATACAATTATTCTATAAACTAGCTTTCAAATTTTATGCGGGAAATTTGCGTACTTCCATATTTCAAGTTTTCCCGTTTCTCGTGGCATACATTACTTTCATCAAACTGTCTTCTTTATTACACAAGCTGATAGGCCCGACTTCACCCGGGCTGTTTCCCATCTGCTTTCCGGTGAAAGGTGCGATTTGACCTTCAATTGACTATTTCGAAAGTCTAGGTCAGGTCAGGGTCATGATTTGTCCAGTCCAAAACACCCCCACCCGTAGAAAACTACCCATAGGTATCAAATTTCGTCGAAATCCGTCCGTTTTACCCAACTTGACCTTTAATTAACAATTTTGAAGGTCAAGGTAAGGTCAGAGTCATGATTTGACCCGTCCAAAACACCCCCCCCCCCGACAAAAGTACCCATAGGTATCAAATTTCGTCGAAATCTATCTGTTTTATCCGAGTTGACCTTTGATTGGCCATATTGAAGGTCAAGGTCAGGCCGAGGTCACGATTTGACCCGTTCAAAACTCTCCTCGGACCAAAGTATCCCTAGGTATCAAATTTCGCCGAAATTTGTCCGTTTTACCCAAATTGACCTTGCATTGACAGTTTTAATGGTCAAGGTCAGGTCGGGGTCACGATTTGACCCGTTCAAAACACTTCCCGGACACAAATACCCATAAGTATCAAATTACGTTGAATTCTATGGAAAGCCGATGAGGACATGTTGGTTGCTAATTGCTAGATATACGACGCGGTATTTTGAAGGTGTTTCAAACTAGGAGATAGAAGTATTCTGCCTGTCAAATGGTGATGAATTATAGTAGTTTATTCAAATTTTATGGCATAAATTGTTATTAAAACCGTATATACTATAAAAAATTAATGACTCGAAAATTAAGTGGGCCTTTAAACAAAGTCACAATTGCATTTAGGCTCATCTCATACTCGTCCATTCAGCGATATTCTACTGCGCAGTTTGTTATAGCCTCCAGTATTTATTGAGCGTTATACCCCCAACTGTTATAATTCGCCTTTAGCAGGCGTACTCTTGCCTCAGATTATTGATATATTAGGTCACACATAATCACATTAAATCGCATCGTAACATAGCAATTGTGTGGGCTCATTGGCGTGAATATGTAATGAGAAATAGGTCATACGTAATGACATTAAACTCAAGAAAACCCTCGAAAACAAAACAAAATCACATTTAATGTTTTACGTTATTTCCTTCATAAAAAGAATCTTCGTGATAATGAACCCTCTCGTTACTTTAGAATATAGAATTAACCTTAAAATAAAAAAAATCTTTGGAACACAGAACCTTCGGAATAACGAACCTTCGGATTGGTGAACCTTCGGAATAGCGAACATTCAGAGAAATTTCGGAATAGTGGACCTTCGGGATAGTGAACCTTCGGAATAGAGACATGCCCCCCAATATTCATATTATATGCCCAGAGTTCAAAGGTATGGACCCATAAAATTCTAAACTTGGCCCTTAAAATATTGAACTCCAAATTGGAGCACACACAGAACACCACTTAAGTCAACTGAACCTATGTCATGTCCCAATGCGGGAGGGTCCATATATACCACAACATTCATAGTATATGCCAAGAATTCAAAGGTATGGGCCCACGTAATGACATAAAATCTCAAGAAAACCAGCGAAAACAAAACAAAATCACATTTAATGTTCTAAGTTAAGTTATTTCCTCCTGTATCTGTATCGGTGTGCGCGCATGATCAGTTCGGATGTGAGCGCACACTCCATATAAAGAATCTTTGTGAAAATGAACCCTCTCAAATTAGTCTCAATACTTTAAAATATAGAATTAACCTAAAAATAACAAAAACCTTCGGAATAGAGAACCTTCGGAATAGCGGACCTTCGGGATAGCAAACCTTCATAATAGAAGCATGTCCCCACAATTACACCGGTGACGTAAACACATGTGCCAATCTTAGTTGTACTCTCGTAATTATCGGTACGATGAAACGGTGACGGAATCTGACGAGGTTTGCCGAATGTACAATCACCCAGTGAATTATCGATCGACCATGCGATATCAAAAAACCAAAAGCTAGAAACACCACACTACGGTGGCGTAATAAACGAAGGGTGTGATGATATACAAGGGATCCGCTATATTGACGATGGCATGGTTACCATCAGGTTTCCGATGTCGCCTCTTGATCGCTTGTGCATCGTGAACCCACAAAAGCACGCACTGCGATAAAAAGTTGTATAGCAAGGTCTACGCTCGAATGTCGATCCACACATGATACGTGATCTCGAGTAGACAGTTTTACCGATTAACTACATGTATTATAGGGACAATATGTTATAAATATACGAGTCACGAAGCCATCACGAAGAGTTCGTCCAAATCAGACCATTGTTCAAATGCTGCATGCATATAGACTGGGTCGCAGTATGGTTGAGCGGGTGGGTATGCATGTTGGAACGTGTTTTATTCAATCACAATAGGGAAATGTGAGCATGAACGCTTTCCTCGTTTTGTCTATTCTTATATATTTTGTCAAAGACTTTATTAATAGCATATCACTATATATATGATCTATTTCGCTTTGACATATAGGAAAAGTCGAAAATATTCTTGTTGTTCCAACATGAACCGGTTTGTAAAATTTGAAACAAGGTGCAAATTGCACCATTAACCTTGGCAAGTCAAAACATTGACTATATTTGGAACACAAATCTCTTTAATGTACAGTTAGTGGTATAAAACCATAAATATATCCCAATAATTATATTAATTAAATTGCTAATATAAAACATAACACCTACATAATTATGTAAGTCTGAGCAAGAGAGTAGGGCTGAGAAATCGTCAACTTTGGAGAACGCATCTTATCTAATAAAAAAGTAATTTCATGTACAGAAGTGACGTCGCGGTGCTAAATTTAGAGGGGAGGTGTTACCCTATATATATCTATAAACCTACCGATTTTTCCATACAATTATATATCAACGGAAAGTTGGAAATCATATATTATAGGACATGACTGAAAGCAAATGGGCCGCATTAATCCATAATTCTATCGGAATGTTTTGTTATATTATATCTGAAAGTGAGACTATGCATGGGGACCAAATGGTGTGTTCCAATGTGCCCCAAATTGGATATATAGAGGTCTTAATTTCAGTATACGATCTTGGTGAGGCATGCACTAATTAATCGGTATTAAAACTCATTTATACACCAAACGATATGAAACTGTTCCATTGGCATAAATTATGTACACCTTCGTCGTCCCAGGTTTTCATAATGAACCTTGATGTAACCTGAAAATCGCAAAATTACTTTTGACCCCACAAACTGAGCTTTAATTTTGTCATTCTTGTACACCATTAACAAATTATTCAGATATGTTGGTGTTATTGGTATACATCCAAGAGTGTTTTCCACAAATAATTGGAAATTGTATGCGTGCATGCTGTCAAAACGACAGATCCTATAGACGAGACAAATGGTGCTATACGCCAATATATCCATTTTGTCGCGGAGAGTAGCACTAGGGGAACCGAATTCCCCTATATACCAGATAGTATACTTAAATTTAAACACATTAATGTGTTAATAAATAATATTGGCAATCGCCCTCCCGATACCGTATATAATGAGCCATATAAGTTATAACATAAATTATGTTTTATACTAATATGACATACACGAACGAATTTTTCTTCTGTATGGGGCCATGCCAGTCAGGACATACTCTGTCTATATTCGGTACCGGTATTCTCTCTTCAAAATGGTCGATCTTAATCCTGTTCCGGAAAGGCAAATAGTTTCGTTTCGTTTCCGAAAGATGCCGAGGTAGGTTAGTTATCTCCCTTGTTGACGCATCATGTCTCTTTGACTCGAGCAGACGGTTGCCATTGTACACAACTCGGTTCTTTCGAACTCCCAAAAACGGTAAGAAGGTTTATTCCAATTCAATTTAATTCAGTTCAATATTTGTTTTGCAACTATAGTTATATAACTTATAAGTTATATATTTATAACTCATTTTCATTGTATTGATTGTTTACCATGTGGTTTGCATCGTTCATAAACTTAAGACTAAGTCCATTTATGATTATTGGCATTAAAGTAATAAAGACACAATCATAGTTCATAATCATACTCATAGTGACATAGTCATAATTCATAAGTTATACTATTACTATAGCCGATGGGGTCATTGTCACAAGGCTTCGGTCACATTCGTAGCCAGCTTTTTAAATCGGACTGATAGTGATACTTTAAAGGTACTCAACCCGATAAAACTCCTCTCAATTACTATTTCAATGGCTTCGGGGGTCAAAAATATTTGATTCGCGTCGAGGAAGTCACCCATCAAAGCTCAGATTTGTTAGATATCGATTTTAGAAATCTATTATTTTTCATTATCCCAATATCGGGAATACTATCTGGCCCAGAACTCAGTAAAAATTGCGTTAAAATTACCACTTGATTTTAGAGTTATTCATCCTTGTCTGTTTGAATAGATTTGGAGTACACATCCAGAGCAGATTACGGCAGTTATCAGTACTCATCTCGAGAACATAACAAATTTGAAAAATCAATATCTAATAACTCTGAGCTTTGTTTGATGGGTTCCTCGACTCGAATCAAATATTTTTTACCCCCAAAGCCAAAGAAATAGTAATATAGGACCCTCTGATCGGATTGTTGTTGTTGGAATCTGTTGAGATGGGGACCCTCTTTACGGGTTGAGTACCTTTAAACATATTTTATTGTAATATAATTCATTACAACGGGATTGGGGTACAAGTTTTAACAACTTACAATGTCCCCGCTCCCAGATACAATATATATATGAATTTAACAAGATGACAGAGAAAATATACATGATGAGGTTGCAAATTTGGTCTACAAAAGAGAAGATAACTTGTGTTAAGAGTGTGTGATAGTGATACTATACTATAGTGATAGAGCCCATAATGACATATGCGGCATGACTCATGAGTGTATTTGCACTATAAATCCATGCCTCAGTCAAATTCATTTGTTTCATTTGTTTTGTTCCATGTAAATTTGTAATGTATTTTGTTGAGTATAAAAGGAGATGGCCTCACGATTCACGAATGGCCGGATTTAGCGTACAGACTACAGTTCCAACCTCTACTAGAGCCTAGACTAGAGGCACAGGTCAAAACACATCACTCAAGTATATAGGCCCACCATATTCTGAGGGAAGAAATCCCCCAGTAACCCCTAATTCCCTATTTTACGCATACGCATTATGTCGGACGTGCATATTTTGGTGTCGGACGTACATCTCTGATAAAATGTTCATACACTATCAGATCTGTTCTCTGCAGCTTTGAGCCGACAAGTTCGCTAGCAAACTCATAGCGTTTGTATCGCGGGGCATAATTATATGTCATACTGTTTTATAAATTATGCAACCTGACAGTTCTTTGAAAATCGATTCAGGTTTTGACGAGCCTTGTTAATTGTTAATGGTTAAATACAGATAGATGTCACTTTCTTCATTGCGTATCCAGCCATGTACGTACGTGACTATACAATAACAACGTGGTTCTGTGTACCTAATACGTTTCCGGTGATTTTGCATTCAATTCTAAACACCGTTACATCAGATTACCTTCACATCGATGATCGTTAATTGGCCATGCATTTAATTGGAAAATTTCAAACTTATGGCCATTGCAGTCCAAAAAAACTTTTGAACATTTTTACCAAAGTTGGGACATTGGGGTGTCAACCCCCCCCCCCCCAATCACCACGCACTGAGGTTAATTTACCTTGCACGTGTTGCTTGTTGCCAAATATGTGTTACCATTGAAATGTCACAGTACACGTGGTTGAGCCAGGTTAGCGTGCACGTACATGCACACATGTAACTTGTAACGTGTGTTAAAGGTACTCAATCCGATCAGATGGTCCCCATATCATCAAGCTACAACAACAACATTTCTTCAAAATACGCTTTAGTTATCACAATCGATTAACTATAACAAAATAATGCTAACCACAGTAAATGACTGTCAACTATGTTATAAAATTTCCCAAAACGTGTTATTCATCAACATGTTGTTCAACGAAATTTGGCCGTGTTATCAAATATCTAAAACACAAAGCCACTTGATTTTAGAGTTATCTGTCTTCATCCGCAATTTGGTCGGTTTGACGAATATTTAATATTTGTTATCCCCGAAGCCAAAGAAATACTAATTTATAGGAGTGGTAGGCCTAATAGGATAGTGCATCTTAATCCTTTACATTTAATTTAAAGGTGTGTTTTATATTAGGTATATGTATATGTACCTGTCAGGTGTGGGTGAATTTGTACGCTTGGTATGATACCTATAGTTCTTGGTGTGCACGGGGCTGTTAAAATTGGTGGGTCTTATATGTGTCTAGGGTATATGGCCCAAATATGTAAATGAGCCGTGTCTTAGTTACCTTGTCAGGTGTGTCTTAATTAAGTACCTTCTGTAGGGTGTGTCTCAGATACCTTATGCAGGGTGTGCCCATGCAGGTACCTTATGCAGGGTATTCCTCGGGTACCTTCTGTGGGGTGTGCTTCATTTCCAACCAAAGTCGCCAGACTCGCCACGTGACCATTTCTCATACACGTACACTGGCATACCGTTTAGTAGTTTTGGCCCCAACGTACTGAACATGCAGCAAATAGGAACAGTCCAATCTTCTAATAACCAACTGAGCTGCCAACACTGAGCAGAATCGTTATTTCGTGGGCTACGAGCTTACAACCAGATAACGCCGGAGCGGGACTAAACCGTAATTAGGTCCATGGTATACTGGGTCAGATATTAGAATCCAAGGGGTCGCCGATGCTAGGTTTAATGGTATCCCAGCGTCACACGTCGCTCATTTATTTGGCACAACAATTCACTTGATTGTATCTTATACTTATACACGTTTGTTCATGTCTGTGGCGAAAGTCTGACATGTAAATCTGCGATTTTTATATACACATGGCACATACTTAGCAGTCAATCCGCACTCAATAGTGTCTTTTTTCATGTATATATTTTTTTGTATTGATAAGGGCAAAAGTTGTTGATATCTATGCACGTGTATACTTGGCGCCGTAAACTGAAATCATGAGACTGTTCCCCATCACGTGCATTAATTCGTGGAAACAATGTTTTCTTTTTTATTAGTTGACATGGTTGGAAATTTCCAATATTTTAATATAGGTCAACTAAATACTGGCTGGACACTATATATAACAAGTTAACAACATATATAAGACAATTATAAAACCTATTTACCATCTTGATGAATGTTGAATTTGGGGCGGGGGGTGTAATATACACCACATGGAGGCTTACAGTGGACAGCCGCAGACGTGTTCGGAAGTATAGGATAGTCTGTCTGAAATATACTACCATAGTGGGTGTATATATATAACCATGCAGTCGCAAATAACCACGCAATATATGTTCTTAAAATTCAATAATTAGTTGTTTTGGCCTGAAGTTATTCCATCATGAATATTCTAGACTAATATATTTCCCCAAGTGTTCTTGCCTACGCAGATGGGCGAACATTGCTCAATGTAGTTTGTGTGATCAAATATCGAGATAATAGATCATTTGAATATGGATGTCTTATCAAGTGTTTATACCAGTTAGATGTGGATATCCATATTGTTCAGTGCAGATTTTGTATGCAAGAACACGACCCTTATGTAATGCACGTGGAAGTCAAATAAAGTTGAGTGAAGGACATCATTCGGCGCAGAGAAATACAATCAACATAATCCCATTGGAATACCGTGGTTATATCCCTTAAAAGTAGGTATACTCACATTTTGAACGAATATCACTCGATACCATTTGTTGGGCTCCAGTATATATATGTGGACTTGCATGTATACAAAACTGCATGTGCATTGTGATGATGTGGGGAAAATCAAAACCTGCTAGTCCGGGAGCTATAATATAGGGGTACCCATGAATGTTGTCAATTTTGCCAACATTACACAAAATAAGTAATTCTGTCTATATATATCATTTCTGGTGATACATTATACAGTTGTCGCCCGCTGTCGAGGGAGACATTGAGATTTGTCACCCGCTCGAGAACGGAATGTCTCCCGAGGAGCGCAGCTCCGAGGGAGACATTCCGTTCTCGAGCGGGTGACATATCTCGATGTCTCCCGAGAAGAAGGGCAACACCTGTTTTGTTATCCGATTATACCACAGAAAAAAATCCTTGCCATCCACACGCACGATGTTGCACTGAGTCACGAGTGCTTAAATTTCTTTCCCGATTATGTATATTTTCAGTAACTACTTATCGTCCTATAGGATTTCTGTTCCATAAAGATAGTCAAGCGTTTGATAATCAGCGTTTATTTGCGATCATTTTGGTGGTTAAATCGTCAATATCGATCCATGCAATGTAAACCAATAAGCCATATAGGTATGTTATCGCCTTCTCAAATGTGGCATATTCAATGTCGTCTTGTGCGCGGAATTTACTCGCGATGTTCATTTCATAACGGTCTTCCCCGAAAGCTATTGGGAAGTTGTCAATTTCATAAATGTACATTCATATGTGTCAGTGCTCCCAAGTACATGGCGATCTTCACACAAAAACTTCTATGATCACATTGCAGACATCGCGGAGTGGTCTGATATTATGGATAAGCTTACAGTACCATTCATTCGCGACAAACGTATGCATTACGTTGTCTACCAGCAAACATTTATAACCAACCAACCTCAAGGGATCCACCCTTTCAATCTTGCACCATAATGTCGACATGAACATATTGAATCACCGAGATGTTTCGATATAAAAAGTACATAATAACGCTTGTCCGATAAAAGTATCAACTTAAAAGTTCGAATATTAGTGTTCACTAAATATATGCAAATTAGCAAACACCACAACTGGTGTGTTTTGCGAATCCGTGGGGTATATAAGAACTATGATTTAGTACGTCGTAGTGATGTGAAATAGATGAGTTACTGCAGTGTGTGTTTGGAGATATTCTTGCAACATAACATCAAGCGGGCGACAAAAACAATGTCTCCCGGCTCAGCGGGCGACAGTGTGATTTGTCGCCCGGCACGTGACAGGACATGGGCCAATCAGAAGGGTGGAAAATAGGGAGGAGGGTAACAATGATGTTGGTCTCCCCCCCCCCCATTTGAGTCTGCCTTCACGTAACAGCAGTGCTTAATGTCTGCACATTACCATTAGGTTATCTGTCCTGAAATACTGAGAACCGCTTTTGTTAACTTTATACACGTTCGCTAGAATGTTTTTCTCTTTACATCGATGAAGCCCATTAAATTGCCCCTAGAATTTGCAAAGGCTGACAGTCAAGATAAGATGTCGGGGATCCGATTTTTCGTATTGTTAAACGTGTATATCTTTGTAAATGTGTATTTCTCGATTCCGAGGAAGGAAGTTATTACACAATATGATGATATACAATGTAATCAAAATTACGAAACCAAATTCACATTGACAGTATACAAGTTTATCACCCCGGTCCATGGTTAGTTGAGCTGATTATTCTGATGTTTGGGATTCCCTTTCCGAAGCACAAATTGGAACTTTACTTTTGTACCATCTCTCATGGGGATTAGTATCCAACAGTATCGTGCTTCTATATGGCTTTTCACTTACGCTAATTATGGCTTTGATCTCCGAAAGTACTTTGGAAAAAATCAAATTTTTTCCGCCAATCTATCTGGTATAAAAACAGCTTTCAGACTGGTGCCGCTTGTTGCTCTACTCCTGATTATTTGTGGAGATATCCATCCACATCCTGGAACAAATTCGACCTCCTCTTCGGATGAGCTGCATCACATCTCGATATTTCACCTAAACATACGGAGCTTAAAGGGGTACTGTACGCCAAATGTTGTTGTTGGTTTCTATAGTCTCCGAGTCAGAGAATAAGGTAACAATTTTTTCATTATTTGAAAGTCTGTTGAGTACGAAGTAGTGTTACGGATGACAAATTTACCGGAATGCAAAAATACAAATTGTCGTTGTCGAGTAATTTTTGTACAGTTTTCAACCAAATGAATCAAATAAAAGTTATATTATAGGCATACTAGTCCAATATAATCATTTAAGTTATTGTATCGTCGCTAGTCAGTGAGTGACTTGAGTGTTCTCCCCGTATCATTATAATATTTTAAGCAATCGTGTGTGCGATTGGTTTAACATCCAGTATCCCTCAATTACTTTATTTTGATTACGGAAATTCGTAATTTAATTGACGCCATTTTATGGCTCCAGTCATAAATTCAATTTATATCAAATTATTAACTTTTAAATTATTAAATTTTAAGATAGCATATTAACCTGAGCGTTTACAGAATACATCTTCGACTCAAATTACTTATGTTTCTATATATTATCGATATTAGATCGTTGTTGTCACCGGAAATTTAATGCAAATGGCGTACAGTACCCCTTTAAGACACAAACTCGCCAAAATTGCCTACTTACTAAACGATTATGATGTGATTTGTTTCACCGAAACACACATTGATGATACGTTTCCATCCGAAAATATATTGATGCAATCCTTTTGTGAACCAATAAGAAATAATGGATCAAACTCTGGGGGAGGCATTGCAGTTTATTTTGCAAATCATATAGCATTTTCGCGTATACCGGAATTGGAATTTGATAACTCGGTTATGTGGTTCAGAATTTATATGCCCCAAACTAGCTACTTATTGTGCATATCCTACAGATCTGATCAATTTTGCGATCCTAAATATTGGAAATTTTTAGATGAGTCTATAGACATTGCATTGGATCTTAACTTGCCGCTAATACTCACAGGAGATTTCAATTCAAATGCGATCATCCCCGGCTCTAAAATAAACACTATAAAAGATGCCGACCGTTTGAGAAACCTGATTGAGTCTCCCACTAGAGTAACAGAAACTACTAGTACCCTCCTCGACCCAATTCTAGTCAGTGAAGATGTTGTTTCTTACCATGCTGATATTTTGGATCTCGGTATATCAGACCACTATGCAGTATATGCATACGTTGCCGTTGAGTATAGTCCACAAAAGTCATTTTATCGTACTGTTTGGCAGTACCGAAATGCTGATTTTGAACGAGCTCGGTCACTGATTTTTTAACTAGATTGGAATAACATTCTGAAAGGTACTGAAGACATAAACTCGGCGACTTGTGTATTCTCTAGAAAATTTCTCTCAATAATGAGAGAAACAGTTCCCAGAAAGAAAGTTCTTATCCGAAAAAACGACAAGTGTTTGTTCAATACTGAACTAAGATCTGTCATCCGTAGTAGAAATCGTTTACGCCACATAGCCCAAAAATCGGGGAAACCGAAAGATTGGATCAGGTACAAAAAGAGTCGAAATTCTGTGAATAACATGAAAAAGTATGCAAAAGCTAAATTTGATCAAGATCTCGAGACTTCAATAAAGTCCGATTCATCAGCAATTTTGTTTGGCACATTGTCAAAGAGCTTCTTGATAATGCACCGAACTCCTGCTTTCCACCCCTGCGAAACAGCAGCGGAAATTTGGTGTTTGATGACGATTCCAAAGCCTGTCTCCTTAATGAAAACATTGTTGCTAATTCAGATATCGACAATTATAAATGCAACCTTCCTATTTTCCGAAAAAAATGTGATAATAATATATCAGATTTACCTGTCACGATCGATGATATAACTGAAGCCATACAATCGACCAAACCAAATAAGGCACACGGTCACGACGGAATTACCGTTCGCATGTTACTAGGAACGATTGACCGAGTGGTAGTCCCTCTTCGCATGTTATTTTTAATGTCATTTGAATCGGGATGCTTTCCAGATTCTTGGAAACAGGCGAATGTTATTCCAATTCATAAAAAAAACGACCGATCCGCTACTGACAATTACCGACCAATCTCACTGTTACCCGTTCTTGGAAAGATTTTTGAAAAAGTGGCATTGAAATATCTTTCCAAACATTTCTTTAATAACGGATTAATATATGATTATCAGTCCGGTTTCATTCCTGGCCACAGCACACTATACCAGCTGCTGGAAATACAACACACCTTGTGCCAGGCTCTCGATCAGAAATTGTGCACATGTGCTATTTTTTGCGATATTTCCAAGGCCTTTGAACGAGTCTGGCACGAGGGGCTGTTATTTAAGCTTGAACAATGCGGAGTCAATGGACGACTTCTGGCCTGGATTAAAAATTATTTATCTAACAGGACACAAAGAGTAATAGTTGGACAAACATTTTCGAGTCCCCTGCAACTGAAAGCAGGAGTGCCCCAAGGATAATTCCTTGGCCCGTTCTTCTTCCTAGTTTTTATAAATGATATACATGAGAATTTAATATCTTTCACGCGTATGTACACCGACGACACGTGTTTTACCTCATTCGAAGACGCTAGTACCTTATGTGAACATAACCTGCAAACAGACGTAGAAAGTATATATGTGTGGTCCAAACAATGGCTGGTACAATTCAACTCTTCCAAGACAAAAATAATAAATTTTTCCTTCTCATCTAATTACAATACCCTATAAGTGTCGCAATGGACGGTCAGTTAATAGAACAGGTGGACACACATAGACACCTTGGTGTGTTTCTTTAGTCTAACCTCAATTGGGACAAGCAAATAGAAAATTTGTGTGGACGCTTAAGATCTCGCCTATCGCAATTGAGACGATTGAAATTCACAGTTAATCGGCGAACCTTGGAATGTATGTACAAAACCTTTATTTTGCCGCTTATGGATTACGGAGATGTAATTTGGGCTCACGCACCAAACACTCTTCTTGTACTGCTTGATCGGATACATTATGTTGCCGCTCGTTAGTGGGTTAAATAAATCTGTTTCGAATGAAAAACTCCTCACTGAACTAGGATGGCCTACACTTTACACCAGACGCGAACACCATAAATTTAATACTTGGCAGAAAATAATTCTTGGTAAAGCTCCCAATTACATGAGTACACTTTTGCCGACCTTTGCTAAAGATCAATCTACCTACTCACATCGATACCCATTATTATTCTTACAGAAACGCAACAATACAGAACATTTTAAATCGACCTTTCTGCCTGAGATGGTAATTAAATGGAATGCAGTGGTAATAAATGGTTCATCTGATCGCACCAAAACCGACATATTGAAATTAATGTATGACAAATTGCCTATATTTCCCCCAAAACCGCCGCCATACTTCAATTCAGGCACTCGCAAATGGAACATCGTGCACACCAAGCTAAGGAATAACTGCAGCGATTTAAATTTTGATAAACTTGAAAACTATATTTCTATAACAGCTCACTGTCAATGTGGGTTTTATATTGAAGACGCCTCACATTTTTTCTTCCAGTGCCCGTTATTTGAAGAGAGTCGCTTAATATTCATCCAACGCCTTTGGCTAAATGGAATTTTCGTTGATAGGATTGAAGATATCCTCTTTGGTCAAAGCAACCTATCCAATACTTTAAATGATAAATTGTTTCGCAATACGAAAACTTTCATCGGGTAGATTTCATTGACGGAAAACCTTCAAAATCCAAATAAGCCTATATTTTCATACATTCCCTATATTGCCATCAAAATACTCGTCTCAGCTCGCCATAGGACCTACATCCCATCCTTGATATCTGTCTACTCACTTTATACCTCACCCTCATTCTCGACCCTCCTCGTTTTAGGTAATCTACATTCCAATTATAAGCTAATATCAGGCACATTATAATTAACAATAACAGTAAGTAATTTCTTGAGCTGTATACTTAAGAAATAAATACACGGTGTAGAGGTGTGTATGGTCAAGTTGTACCACAACAAACTGATTGTAGGACGACGCGTAGCGGAGTCCTACAATCAGTTTTTTGTGGTACAACTTGACCATACACACCGATACACCGTGTATTTATTTCTTTTGTAATACGACTGAAAGTTTATGGTCACAATTCGACTGAATAGTCAACGAAATACTGCGCTTTTTCGGTCTCAGGTGAGAAAACATTTCGTGGTGTAATTCGTATTGGGCGTACTCGATTTCTTGCATGGAGTACTCTGGTAATGTCTTGTCTTGTTATGAAATTCCCCCGTTGACTTTTCGAGGCACCTCTTCTAGAAATAATCGTTGTGATTGGCTAAAAAACGATGTGTTTTCAGCGGCGCCCGTGCGTTTCATTTAAATTGTACAAGAAATACGATGCGGTCATTTCTGTTTTGAACGTTGTTGGGACAACTCCGACAACATGAATATGATCATCGACTATGGATCATTTTCCTTACACAAAGCGATCTAAATGATCTAGTTTACTAAACTAATCTTATTCCCCTTCTGTACTGGTGAACAAACGCTTTCATTTTCAACTTGATTCCGAAATATCGAATATGATCGAGATTCGAATCGACGAATGCACAGCTCGGCCCCATGGAATGGATTTATTTTGTCATTTAATATACTTATTAAGTAACTTTCTTTGGTCGTAACATATATCAATATACCATAACATCATTTGGACCATATTCATTGGCAACCAACCTGGTTTCAAGCGACAAATCGCTAGAAAATTCGCAAGATTGTCAAGATGTAGCAAAATTCAATCAAAGGGTTACGGGTGCGGGTGTACTCCGTTGATGCCCCGTTTGCGCGGAGTTAGAAAAGACGGGAAAAGTCGCGTGCGGCGATCTGAATAAACCGATTTTTTTGATTTGTACCACAAAACTGGAACGAGATATCCATGGTAACTCGGGCCACTGGCCAATCAGGACATGGCTTTTAAGCATAGTTAGGCAGGGTCGTATTACAAATTCATATACATCGAAATGTACATTCTAGTTTTGTCTGTATGAAACGGTCACCATTCATTATTTCATACGTGTAGGAGATGGCTTAAGATAAGCATTATGCTTACTGCCAAATCCCATTATAACCATCAATATCTCTCATCATCATACCGTGAATTTTGTACATTATATTGGTTAAAATAAAATATGTTTAAACTAAAGCTAATACTGAGTTCTACATAATTCCATATATAATTAATAATTTGCGTTTCAATATTGTTAAGGGAGAGGAGCAATATTCTAAGTTGAATAACTTGTGCTCCCATCCCTTTTGATTAACTCATATCTTATTCATATTCTAATTTGTTAAATGTATTATGTAATGAGGGTCAAATAAAATATGTTCAAACAAACCCTTGTACCCCCGGGACTTAACTTTACCCCACTCATTTTGTTCCTTTTTATGTCGTTCAACTTTTAAGCAATGTTAACAAGAACAAATGTGGCCGTGTAGACTCCAGACAAAATGGCGGTCACCATGGCCACCGTTTTTCAAACTAGCCCCTAATTCAGTTTGATGCAAATTATAGCGGGAAACTCTAGTCTGGGATTGATTCCGTTAAAACACTAATTTCTATTCTTGATTCAAGTCTTGCTTCAGCTTCATTTGAAAATAATGTCTCAAAATAGTTGAAATGAAGCATCAACTCATCTTACTAGTATCAAGACTGTCTCAATGAGGGTTAAATCCTCTCCAAATTAAGTATACACTGGGCCAATTCAGACTTTAATGAGTCTCTTTCATTTGCTGATGAAACATTCTTGTTTCATTCATCATAAAATAAAAACTGTTCTCAATTCCTGACAATCCTACTCATTGTGTCCATAATTTGATCAATTTGAGCCGGATCCATAATTATTTAGAATTAGACATACAGAAATTCACATTATACATCCAGAAAGAAGAAATTTAGAGTTTCATCTCTTACACCAGTGAGTGCTGTGCCGATTGGTCTGGTCTAATAAAGATTGACATATGTATGTATGTAAGGCTTTATTTGTGCAAAATAATTTATTTGCGCTTAAGCGCAAATTTATACTTATTTCATGCCTAGTATTTGCGCTAAATTATTTGCGCTTAAGTGCAAATAAATCATTTGCGCTTAAGTGCAAATAAATTTACATACACAGAGATTGACAGCTTTGTAAGCATGAACATTTATTCAATTGTATAGCAGAGATGTATTTTATGATATTATTAATGGATCCGGCTCAAGGACTAACTTCTGTTCTTGTTTCAAGTCTTGTTTCAGCTTCATTTGACAACAAAAATGTCTTAAATAGTTGGAACGAAGTATTCAACTCATCGTATCGAGACTGTCTCAGTAAAGGTTTAATCCTCTCCAAACAGTCTCTTTCATTTGCTGATGCATCAGTCATGTTTCCTCCATCATCATAAATTAAAAACCATTCGCAATTCCAGATAATCCAACTCATTGTGGTAAGAATTTTATCAATTTTAGCAGGATCCATAATTATTTAGAATTAGAAATGAAATTCACATTTTACATCTAGCTGTCACAATGAGCTCAAATGAAAAAAAGGAGGGAATAATTGATATTAAATTTGGACTGGCCCTTTATAAAAAATCTTTTGGGGTGATAGCCTCAACTTATATTTGCACTTAAGCACAATTAGGGAATAAATGTGAATACGGCCTCCCATACGTTTGGTGGCATTCGGATCTTTATCTGTTGTATAGTTTGCAATTTATATAGTGGTTGCCACAGTAACCATATATAATTCATTCCCAGCGACGTCACGATTCAACCGAGCTTACGTCTGACCCACGGTGCAATGAGGACAACGGAAGAGGCGGACACTATGAGGCGGAGGTTGATTGATTCCAATCAGGAGTCAGAGAGTGACTCGCCTGGAAATAGAACACGCGACATTCACAGACAAGAAACCCAAACTGATGATTCTTCCAAGAGTGATCAAATCGCGAATGGAAAAGCTAGAATTGCGAAAGAAGAAGCCAAAGAGGACAAAGGCATCTGTAAACTGTGCAATGAGAAGATGAGTCATTCGATGTCATATCGCCTCCGCATCATGTTCGTCCACTCATTCGCATACTCTTTGTCGCTGTGCTTTTCGGTGCTTATTGCTTGGATTGCATTCGATATTGTTCTAGCACGAACGAATAGGAGCGAAAGCCAGATCAAACCCGATCCCATTGAACAGATGGCAGAGGAATATATGGCGACATGGAAAAACAGCAAGGTTAAACCAGGTTTGACAAGGATTAAAACACACAAGGTAAGTCGGTATTTCCAGTACTAAATACTTTGTACGTGTATTTACCCACCTCATCCTTTATCCGTGTCATGCATTCATATCCGAGAATTACTTGGCTTGGTGCTCGTCAAGCTATCAGATATATTGTTTCTTGATTTATCCGGTATGTTCCACAGGTCTAAACCTGTGTAACAAATCTCCGACAGTGCACAATGACATTCAATAGTTAAACGAGCTCACAGCCAAATATAGCTAATACTTACAACAGTTGAAGATGATATGCACGACACTGTTAACAGGAATATGGCTAGATGGTCTCGTTGGGGGGGGGGGTCGACCTTGGTATTTCAACTGCACCCCCCCCCCCCCCCTGGCTTGATATTTCCGAACTGACTCCAGGCAAAGTCAGGCCTAGATTTATTTTTAATTAATTTGCAGCTTTATCTGGCCACCGTGGAGTGACCAGGACCCCTTGGCCACAATGTGAGAACAGTTCGAAATCTGAACCTGAAAACTGCAAAAATCTGGAGGTCTATAACGCAAAAACAGGCCTCGATTAAAAAATAAAATAAGCTAACACCGATGAGGGATCTGAAACCCTCAACCTAGTGTGAGATTTTTTAAATCTGTACCTGAAACTGAAAAATCCTACCACAAGCTCTCCAAGTGTTGGAAATTTCAGACCTCACACCCCATAAGGTCGGAAAATGTCCAACTGATGGCCATTTTAGTTCAAGATTTTTACCAAAAGCAGGAATAAAAAAAAACACATTTCTCTCTAATAGTTCGTTGGAAAATCAATATACGAACGAGAGTACTTTAAACCAATTTTAGGTGTGAAATTTCCAACTACTGTCAGGTATGAAATTTCCGACTGTTGAAAATTTTGACCAAAGTTGGGGTGAGACACTGAGTCTCACCAACAGCCCCACCCCCCATTTTTGTTTACCAGAAGTCATTTTATTGTAAAGTCATAAGGCCTAAACAAATAATACCTTTGTTTCCGCTAACGAGCTAAACAAAATTAGGGTAGGTAGGTAGGCTTAACTTTTTTTTTTTGTTAACTTTTTTTTTTCAGTATCTTTAAAAATAACTATAATACTTGTCAATAACCCAAACTATGCACTTCTTAGCCCCAATCAGGTTAACCCAGATGACAGAGGAACTAGAAACTCCAATTCAATCTTACATATGCTTTAATATTTACATATATACTAGTCTACCGGTATATACTAAGATAGTCTTTGATAATCCTAATATTTCCTATATGGTCTGGCGACAACTGGAGTCAGTCCAGCACCACTGCACTGTTCACATATTGGAGTGACCGTCTTGTACCGATCTCTTAAGGATGGCTTCACAACACCACCTTCTCCGCATTCAGTGAAGGATCTAGGTATTTTTAGGGACACCTGTTTTTGGGCAATGATATGCCGAAGGCATAACCTGAAGGCCTGATCGGAGGAATGTTTGGGAAGGGTGACCCCCTGATCATGGTGGGGGTTCTTCCCCTGGAAAATTTTAGAAAATCCATTGCATTTAGAGCTAATCCAAGGCTCTTTGAGTCAGTATTTTGAATTTTACAGAGAGGTCAATTTTATCAAGTTTCTCAAGCATAACTTTGGAACTTTTTATATATGTATGGATTGGAAATGCTTATAAGTTATTGTCAGATATCTTTTGGTTCTATGGATTATGCTTATCGGAAGCCTTATCCTGCTTTAAATTAGACTTGCCATCATCACTCTAATTCATAAATAGGCTATTTTATAAAATTCAAGTGAGACACATACCGTACATAATATACTACATGTACATGTAATACAGAAATCCTACATGTACAGAAACAATGTACATGTATTAAGGTAGTAATGACTATATATGGTACTAATCTCTATGTTAATTTTTCATTTGGTATTATGAGATCCCACTTGATAACCAGGTTGATTTGATCAAATTGTTAATGTTCCTGTGCTGTAATTGATTGAAATACTGAAGTCTGAACGCTGAATGATAACATACCGTACCTGAACTCAAATTATTTGAAGTTTTCACAGATGAAAGCTAGATAAAGCCAAACATACTTTACAGTATGATTCCAACTGTTAAACTTAAATCTTTTTGTAAACTTAAATTTCTTATGTCAATATATATAAATATATAAATGTTTTGCATCTTGTTTTTTTTTTTTGGTCCAATGTTTTTTTTTTTGCAATGGCAATAAAAGGTTTAGGGTCGGCGGTTTAAAATAGGGTCGGTCGGGTTAGCGGAAACAAACGTATTTTTTGTTTAGGCCTAAGCATTGGCTCGCAGAATCATGCATTGCAGCCGTTTAGGAGCCCTATTGAGATCCTTCTTGACGATCGATTCCAGTGGCTGGTGGTCTGTGAATACAGTCACATGCCTTCCAAATGTGAATTGGTGCCATTTCTCCAAATGACCAAACTACCGACAGCATTTCACGTTCGATGGGACAATAGCGACTTTCAATATCTGTCATTGTCCGACTGGCATAAGGAATAGGCCATCAATCCAGCAATATAGTGTAGCACCCATCGCTAATTGACTGAGTCACATTGAATGGTTACTGGCTTTGCATTGTCGAAGTAGGACATCACGGGCGTGTTGGTAACAGCATGTTTCAGCATTGTGAATGATTTGTTTTGAGATTGTCCCCATGTCCATTCAACATCTCTTTTTAACAAGCTGAGAAATCGGTAACCGTAACATCATCTCGGTTAACGTTGGGAGAGTTCCCATTAGCATTTGTACCTTTTCTCTATTCTTTAGTGATACCAGGTTGGTGACAAATTCCACTTTTTCGGGATTTATTTTAAGGCATTCAGAGCCTACGATGTGACCAACAAATTTTAGTTCAGGAACATCAAATTTACATTTTGATAATTGAATTTTATTCCATGTCGTTCAGCCCGGCAGAGTAATTTGCGCAGTCGGTTGTTGTGTTGTAATTTGCTGGAGCCATTACAGATCACAGTATCTGCATTATAACTCACACCATCAAGACCCTCCAAAGATTGGTGTAGTCGCTTTTGAAAATTTTCACTCGAGACGTTGAGGCCAAAATTTTATGGTAAACGTAACCAACGATATCTTGTACCGAAAGGTGTAGCAAACGTTGTGAGAAGACTCCACTCTTCATCAAGACTGCAGTGGAGATATCCATGGCGATGATCTAAAATTGAGAAAATAGTAGATGATGACAACGTTTGAAGTATATCTCCAAGTTCTGACAGGCGGTAATGTTCCCTCTTAAGTGCTTGTGTCGATGCATATGCTGAGCTCGCCACTCCGTTTAGTGGGTACTTCCATTTGGTTCATCCAGTCTGTTGGTTGATACACTTTCGTAATTATACAAGCTTTCTGCAGACTGTCAAGTTTTTTCTTTACACATATTTCATCGCTTCTGTCATCGTGCGTGGAGTTTTAATTGTCGGAGTAACATTTCCATTAAGTGTTAAATGCACCATCTGGAAGGTTCACGACCTCATGCAGTGTCATCGAAAACACTTGGGAACGATTTCACCTATTCAGATTCCGTGCTTACACGTGCAAATTTTTCCGAGTCCGATGGCTATTTCAGATTCTGATAGTTCACAGTTATCATGCAACTGCTTCTTCTCAGCTGCTGGCCGGCTTAATAACGGAGTGAGGTCTTGTTCCACTATCTCGAAATGAACTTTTTACTTTCGATCATTGGCAGGATTCAGTACTTTGATTTTCGCGCTTTGTTTATTGGTTGGTTGGTGATATTTCCGCGTCCATCTCATGTCTTTTTGTCTGTACATTTACTGACGCACCGCAGTTAACTTGAAAATTCACGAACTGACGATTCATAAGGATCTCACAGTATATTGGCTGATTGTTGCTTATTGAATTAACGTATAATACAGTGTCCCAACGTTGCCACCATGACTGTAATATTATCATTGCATGGGCACCGTGGACTGATTATTCAGATATTTGGAGACACGTTTTAGAAACTATTTTCTTATTCAAGATGCATAATTATGCATGTAAAACAATAATACTACAGCAAATTATATGTTCCAACTCGAACAAACGAAACGAAGCATATTATCACACTTTCTTTACGTGAAAGAAATGTAAGGAAATGTATAGCCGTTCCTTGGATAATGACGTATTAAAAGAATCTGTAAGAATGATGAATATCTACACCCACCAAAACATTCATGGATGGAAAAGGGGCTGTGGTATCAATTCCGGATACGATTCTCAACAGTGAGACGGGACGTGACTGGAGGGAACTATTCAAATGTTCACATAAAAGCAAGATATTTCACACTATATACATACTGGGTGAGGAAGAAAAAGCCTACATTTGGCCAATTAATGTCGTGGCAGCCATGAAATTCCCAACTGTCGAACATGTTTGTCAATGTTATGGGGTGAGACAACCCGAACCACCAACATATTCGGCAGAAAGGATTTTCAACCCTGAAACAACGTGATATATGGAACAAACGTGGTAAAATGTGTGCATAAAAGGGATTCGGCGATAGGCGATACCACTCGCCCCAATTTTGGTCAAACTTTTCAACATTTGGAATTTTCAATAACTTAAGTTGAATATTTTATGCACAAGAATTTTGATTTGAGATCGTTTTGACGTATAGTTTAATACCAAAACCACTACTTAGATTACAATATGGGGCGTTATGTAGGACAGGTCATAAAATTTGAGAGCCAGAGATATTACTTTTATTAGTAAGAACATTTGTATCCATGCAGTTTCTCGGGGTTTGGTGGAGTAGTTTAAGGGGGAGTGACACCCCTTTCGATGAATATTCTCTATCTATGTCTCTATGTGCAAAGAGTTGAGCGTTTTATTTAACTAAACGGGGGATGTTGGGCAGAGTTGGGTGTTGCGCATCAGAAACGGTGCCTGGGGTAATTGTGGAAAAGGGGTTATATAGATCATTTTTATTATGTAACAAAAAGTAACTTATCTTTCAAGCCTATATGCATTTCATTCGCATTCTTCTCCAATTTTGACGAGTATGCATCATACTTTATCATGTAATAAGTGAATAGCCATTTAAATAAGACTTGATATGATCCAATTCGTGTGTTTCATAATTTTATGCAAAGTTTGGCGGATTTATTGCATGGCATGTTGTAATCTCTATTCCGACATACACGCATAGCAAACCTTCTCTGATGCGTTGTCTCACTCCAACTGTGGGTAAGGTAAGACCCAAGCGAGCTCATAACAACTCCGCGCTTCGCGCGTCGGTGTCATCCATATGCTGGGGTCTTTCCATGACATCAATACCAATAGCTCAGTATAGGTCATTATTACGTACATTTAGGTACATGTATTGTCATTATAGTGTGGTCGTTGAAGCCGAATTTGGGGATCAACCCGGAATAAATTGGATACAAGCTGATTTTGGTGTCATATGAAAAGCCTCAGGAACAACATATCCAAAATCCGCAAAAATCCGCTGTGGGGAAACCTTGAATGTTATCCAAGATGGCGCCCAACATGGTTGTCTATACTACATCAGTTCTCGAAACAAGTCATTTTTCGATATATTGTGGCATCGGAATTACGCCGTTATACCAGTTTGTGTTAAATTATAGTACGGGAGTGAATAGAGTGACATGCACAGAAAATCATACAATCGTGGCCATGAAATGGCTGTCAAAATGTAACGCCGAAATTTAAGTGCACACTGTAGCGGTCTAAATGTTAGTT
Source organism: Siphonodentalium dalli (assembly GCA_032622095.1). Taxonomy (NCBI): domain Eukaryota; kingdom Metazoa; phylum Mollusca; class Scaphopoda; order Gadilida; family Siphonodentaliidae; genus Siphonodentalium; species Siphonodentalium dalli. The sequence continues at coordinate 137,659,282 of CP136062.1, read as the reverse complement.
ATATTTCCGGAATTGTCAACACTCCCGGTGATATTAAACAATACATATCTGTAGCAATGCTTATTATACTGTAAAGAAACACTCATATCTTCAATAGATTAACACCGCGTCTCACCAGATCAAAGAGACGGTACAACACACATTGTATGTAAGACTAATTTTCATGCTGCTAACAAACCGTGTTCTTAGTAGACAATTTTGTTCTAATCACAACTTTACAACTGGAATATGCAGCTACGCAATGCACACTATTAGTTTTCAGTATATATTTGTTTGAAAATATCTTACCATTACCACCCACATAATCTTGCTAAATATCGAGTGATCACCGTTTAATATGTTATTTCAACGTTGAACATTCACGCAATAGTATTAATTGTGGTTCTATGTGCAGCAGCTATGTGTAACATTAGGGAGAAGGAGTAAAGGTGGTGATGCGGTTGAAGAAAACGTAGTAAGTTTCGCGTAGATGTGGCCTTGGTGAATTCAACCAAATATAATTTCCAGGTATAAACACAGTCTTTGTCACAGAGTATGTAGGCAATTTTGGTCAAGTTTAGAATTTATTGACGATAGTCTATGGTTCTCCTTCGTGTTTTAATAAATTTAGTTCATGGTATACCACCATGCATTCTTGTGATAAAAGTGAAATATTCGTGTTTTATCACTTGATCTGAGGCAACTATGACTACTATTTTGAGACACGGACAATAGAATATACGCATTTTACCCAGTACTATATGAATATCTTTCATACCGTTTTATATCAGTTAATTTGTAAAAGGTTTCATGCTGTATATATCAGAATAAATGATGATCGGTCACATTCGTGAGACTGCTCGGAGTACACATTTTTCTGCTTCTAGAAAAAGGTCTCATAGTCAATACATCTCTACTAAATCCCATTTAGCTGTTTAATTACACATATATCACACGATTCAAGATAAGCAGTACAGACAAAACTGCGTTATGTTTCCGTTGCTGGGCGTACAAAAGTCAAGATTTAACCGTTTCATAAGACCATGGTTTCGCTTGCTCTCTCGTGAGATACATTAGAGATAATTCGTACATCTCTAATCAAAAGTTTCTTATACTCTGCAATCATTCTTCCTCGCATAATTCGAGAGTTTGTTCACTCGTATTGGACTATATCTTCAATTTTGCACAACATGTAAATTTCATTCGATTTTGTCCATTTTGGCGGCCATTTTGGGAAATACATTCCACAGATATGGTTTACGACAAAGCATTGTTTGTATATATTTCAATTTATTACGAATTTAGCATTAATTGGAGCACCTATCGCAGAAATTCAGTATTTTGCGATAACAACAGACATTATGGACGCCATCTTGGATCCTGAATTTTCCCATGAGCGGAATTTTGCGGATTTTGGATATGTTGTTCCTGGTGTTTTTCCGCGTCGAATAACACAAAAATAAGCTTGTATCCAATTTATTCTGGGTTCAACTCTCCAACGACCACACTATTACGTGCGCCGCGTGTATACTAATGTACAAATTCTTGTTTCGCCTGGGCACTGCCATATTATATTTATAGAATGTTAATTATTGCGACACATTAAAAGTTGTAGTGCGACCTCGAGGCCGAGCTGTAGTGCGACTCCGAGGCCGAGCCGGTTAAAAGGTGTAGTTGAGAATTTCAATTTCGTTTATTGGCGTTTACATTATGTCAATAATGTTGATTTTTGGTTTGTGATAAGCTATGCCAATTACAAATAACAGAAATGAAAAAGATTCTATAATTACAATCATGGGTATATAATATATGATCTTGAGTGCGTTACCATTTTCTTGTTTACAACTGAAGCCGCAAAATCCACTGGTACACGACTCGGAAATGTTAGTGGCGTCCGCACCCAATCAATCAATCAAGTTTGTGTGTTGGTTATATCATGGTGAGATCCTTTTCGATAAATGTCCACTACCACAAGTCTTTGAGTAAACTATTATCACCGTGATATAACCTATTTATCGCACACAATAGCAAAATAATAATTTACCGAATTTAATCAACTGCCCACTTTCGTCTTGATTAAACACGGATTAACAGTGTACTCATTTCACCACAATCGCAGGCAGTTGTGGGCAAACAACAGTTATCACATTATACTTGAATATCCTATTTTAATGATCTCTGTTCCGAACTTGCTACTACCATTCCACTGTTTTGTGTTGTATTAATATGTTGGAATATGCTAAATATAATATGATATGACAGGGTATTTTATTTCAGTATACACAAATATCATTATTACATTACAAACTTTTACAATTGCATTACATTGTATATTCGATGAGGTGACATAGTCAGGCTAGACTGGCTTCATATGTCACCCACCTTGATGAACCAGGCTGATAAAGTTTTGTTTAATATTATTCTGATTTATTTACTAATTTTTTCGGGGTGGGTGACAACACGTTGGGCTAGACAAAACAACAATTGCACATATGGTGGGGTTGGTGGTCCATCTCTCTGGACTTCAATTCGACACCCGCATCTCGAACCGCAGGGTCAACGACTCAACATGACATGGTGTTTATACCATGGGCAGCCCCGTTATCTCAGCAGATTCCAGTAAAGGTCGCATTTGGTCAGATGGAGTTCTGCAAGATAAAAAGCAAAACAAAAGCAAACATGCAAGGGCAGAGACAACGAAACAAACATTTAACGTGCATAACACAAATAAGTAAACACAAGGTACATGCATGGTTCGGTATATTATGCTTTATACCGTATACGTGGAGTTCGGCTTTGAAGAGTCTGCAAGCTTGTTTCCATTTGAATCTTGTTTTGGTTCTTACGGTTATGGCTCGCAGGGGGGTAATTTTCGGGATGTTGCGGTTCGCTTACATCCGTTTCCAGACATGTGGCTTGAACTACATGGTAATTCCGCACATTTGAGCATATCCAGACCAGTAATAGGTTTTGGTAAATAAGTCTACAGTGTCCAATGTCATTTCTTCCTTCAGGTAAACGAGTCAGTTCCAGTCTTCATAGAACCGGGAAAGACTCACATGCGGATAACCAGATCTATAGACCCACCAATATTTGGTGAGTATATACAAATAATGAGATTACAACATCAATATATGACGTCACCGATCCATCTACATATTATTATAGGCTTGCAGCTTAAATGTGTTAGTTACCCTAGCACATATTTGTATCGATAACAATGGCAGCCGCTATGTCGGTACGGACAGACTATATACAGCTAATTACGATAACATAACTCTAACTGAAGTTAATTCTGACTCATGTGCAAATGTGGAAAAATGTATATATAGTCAGACCATATATAGTCAGATTTGCACATAATGTGCAAATCGAGTTTTGGTATGAAATTTTCTATTTCCACCAAATACCATTTCTTTTGAAATCCAATTGGTTATTTCTCAATCTTTTGGCAACAATTGATGCTGGGTACAATCAGTTGCCAAAATTGCACATGGGCCAGACCTGTTAGAAAAGTTTCTTTTCAATATTAAATCCAGATATGTGGTTTTTTTTTGTCCATCAATATACTTGCATATTATTCCGTAAAAGTGAAATTTTTCAAAGACACCCGGCCGCCTCTCCCGCGGCGTATCCGCCCATGCTGCTGATTTATTTCCAATATTGATCTGTTTTGTCGTATTCGTATGTAGACATGACCATTACTTCGTAAAAGTGACTTTTAACGAAATAACGACCACAGTTAGAGTTCTTCTTCCATTGTATTGTTAGTGCTATAACCTGTATATGGTTATCCCCGTACACACAGCGGCTATCTTCGTTATCGACACAGACTGTGTTAGCCTAACATATTTTTTACAATTGAAGCTATATATACCAGACTAGAGGATCGGATGTCTCAGGTGGGCGTGTTTGGAATCGATGTGGTTTCAACTTGTATACTGACAATTTCGAGGTTTATCTTGGATAACGTTGCACGCGAAGCATCAAAATAGTTACTTTCTCCAATCCAAACATGTTCATTCATTCTTATATTGCTTACCGCTACATAATTTCCACAAGGCTATGGCGAGGCTGGTTATTTATTACTTTAAATTACTTGTGATTGAGAAATGCCTCGATTACAAATTACTGTCAATTACTTGAGAACATGTAATGAATTTCAATAAATTACAATTAGAAATAACTGTTACCCCATCCCAAACTGCTAGTCAGATTTCAGTCCCCTCGCTGGTTTAAGAGTTTTGTCGGTTACCATTCATTCTGATTTGATCTAGCCAATTTCCAATGAATATGGACAGTCCATGCAGTTTCTCAGAATAATGCAGAATGAATTATAACCGATACAAGTCTTAAATAAAATGATATATTTTCTGATAGCCTGTGTACATGGTGGCAGTTGTAAGACCAGCGTTGCTTGGTACTTAACTCTGCCTTGCAGTTTTACCCATCCGTATCACGCTGCACAAGAAAAAAAACATACGTGTCTAAATATTCAGTATAGAAACTCCGGACTTTTCCAGTGACGTTCATAGCTTCATCTATTCCATTCTAAAATGATCTCTCTTTATAGTGCACCCCATTTATCTACGTTTTGTGCAACCCGTTGTTTCTTTTGGTCAGAAATTCCCAACTTCCTTACTGACGATGAGATCAACCATATATTAGACATTGCTAAAGCACAAGGCCTGCAGTCCAGCACTCTGTTTAGAGCCGGAGACATCACGGTGGAGAATGATCTAAAGACGAAGGACCCGAAATTGGTTGACAGAATCAGCAGCCAAACGTGGATCACATACTCAACGGCAGTTCTCAGACATCTCAGGGTCAAGTAAGTTAACCCTTTTCTTTACTATAAATAGTTGATGAGTATAGTTCCCTAATGAAATAATAAGTTCACATTTGTTGAACTTATTATCTGAACATTTTAAGAATGCTTTTGCTCTTGTATATTGTCTATATGTCCTCTGCTTATACTTCATGAACATCGTTCCAGATGAATACCAGGTCACTCCAAATTAATGTATACTTTTATAACTGAATAGGAGAATCCATTTAGTAAAGGAAGTGTTAACGCTGTGAGTCCTCACTAAAATGCCCGTGAACATTGTGTCCTGATTGGTCAATGTGTTTCTTGCGAATAAGGGCTAAGATAGACAGAGTGAGAGATGTGAGCTAGACGGAGACATGTGGAGGTTATATAGTTTATCTTGATTTGATTTGCTTATATTGTAAGTTATCGTCGATTCGGTAACTAACTCTAGGTCATACCATGCCGTTGGCAGTTTTAGAGTTAGATGGAAAGGGGGGATATATAAAGTGATAGAAGGACGGTGCTATGAGGAGAGAGAATATATGCATATGTAGGGAACGGTGGAGCGAGAGTCATGTAGAGAGAAAAGAGACAAGCTGTGAGTAACGAAGAGTCAGAGAGACAGATAGAGATATAGAGGGAGATGGGATGGACTGGAGAGAGGTGGAGGGATAGAGTGAGATCTAGAAAGAAGATGGAAGGTGACAGAGAGACATTATATATAGTCAGAAGGAAAGAGAAGATATAGGTGGCAACCAACCGATGGAGTCATTAAGAGAGCGAGGGAATGTGATTAGAAATATCCATTAGGTGAAAGAGTGATAGAGAGATATAGCGAGAGAGATAGAGATATATCACGAGATAGTTAGCGATATATTTGTTCCTCTCATATTAAAATTGAAAAGACCTGATGTTATTTGTTCGAATTTATAGAAAACTGCATTTTTCTTGGACAATATGTAATGTTTGTGCTCAAAGAGAGTATTGGTATTTCGAGATTATTTGATACAAATTGTAGTACTTTGAATCCTTATGAAAACTTATGAGACAACATATGCTAATAGTGTAATATAGTAGTCACTGGATTATCAGTTACGATAGATTGCAAGGGAAGTTGTTTTCTCTTAAACTCCAGGAGGATTCTTTTCCCAGAAAATAGTCAATTTTTTTCCTGCATTAGTTAAATGCTCTCACTATAGTATAAAGATGTAGCATCACTTCTGAACAAATTAGTTCTCGAAGTTGTTCACTGACAATAGATGTTGAACACCACTACCACACCACCATAAGTATCTCATAAAAATTGTGTACTGAATAAACACAAGATGCTTTGTGGCAGAGATTGGTACACAGGCTATAGCTGTACATTGTATATCTTAATGGGAAAACGTTCACTAATCCTGTGTATACTAAAGCGTCATTGATGAGTAGTTATCCCGAAGGAAATGTTCAGAGAATAAGTTCAACAAACGACCATTTTGTTGAACTTATTATCTGAACATTTCCCTCAATTAATTTGACTCTTGTACTTTTATGTATCTGTCGTCTGATTATATATTACATGTACTTCTCTGCAAATCAATAATAGACCATTCCCATGCGGTACACTTTTTAACTGACTGGGAGAATCCATTTAGGATAGAAAGGGTTAATCGAACAGGCGGACACTTTGTGGGCAATAACAACTGACAGTCTGACGATACCCAGGGTAATAACCACTGACAGTCTGACGAAACCCAGGGCAATAACCACTGACAGTCTGACGAAACCCAGACTATTCATGAACAGCTACATGTTCAATAGTCTGAAACAGTCCAATATCATTCAAACACCACTTTCCTTGCAGTATGATATCACAGTCCACGTTCCGTATTAGCAATTCCAAGCGACTATATTATGATTGGGTAAATTCAATTCAGCTGATTCCTGCCCCGATATTTGGTTGGCTAGCTGACACTGCACATGCCGTGATACATTTTGATAGTAATGGGATGCCCTGCTTTAGTTTATGAACTTAAAGATTATCGAACATAACAATCTGTTCAATAGTCTGGGTTTTTTCTTTATGTAACCGCAGGATAGGGTTATATGATTTGTAAAACATCAGCATTTTTTTCTAGATTATCAAGACTGACGCAACTTCCAAAGTGGATTATCGATGGTAGCGAACAGCTCCAGGTAAGTCTTGAGGGGCATTTCAATATGCCATTCCGATCGATACATGGTCTAGCATCTCGATTGAACATGAAAATTCTTTCACGCTCACGGTGAACATATATATGAAGCAATTAATGAACACTCATATTGAGTCCGTGCTTCCACAACCCTGATATATATATATTGATTCTTCCCAGGTTGTGACGTATGGCGTCGGCGGTCACTACCATGCCCATCTTGACTCAACGGCTTACTCCATAGACAAACCTTGCTGTCATCAGGCGACATGTGACAGAACTAACATAAACTGTTGTCGATTGTGCAGGTGCGTGGGAAATTATAGAGAGGTTCAGCTAATCGCTTGTAGGGATTAAACTGACAGTTTCTGAAAAAGTCCAACCACCATATACATAGTTCATTTTGATTGAGGGGGTGGGGGGGGGGGGGGGTAGGTCAGATATAGTTTTCATATAATCGATAACTCAACCGGTTGCCATACGTTAATTCTGTAAACATCAACATAGTTACCCTCTCTGCAACCACGATGACTTATTATTATACTACCAAAGTGTAGTTCGAAATTGGTGTAACGAGCTGTTCCCTAATTGAAATTTTTTTTGCGTTCTCTCGTATTCATTGCCGCTATGATATTGTGTAATTTACAGATTCTTACAAACTACAGGCTACAAGCGAAATCTCTCTATTCATTGTTTCTTGCAATATGGGGGGGGGGGGGGGGGTGTCTGAAAATAATTTCAGACACGTATGGTACTTTTGTTTTACCTTTGGTCATTTTTGGAACCCACCCACCAAGAAACACGAAATCAAATTTTCGGAAGAATATTAACATATTCAACGCTAATTACTGACTGTTTCCTATCGACTATCTATTACATAGAGAGTAATCAATTGGTTCCGATAATTACGTTATATAATTCACGAGAGGCGAGAGCCGTCGATAAGAAACGAGTGCGCGTTAGCGCCCGAGTTTCTTACCTAAACTTCTCTCGCCTTGAGTGAATTATTGAACGTAATTCTCGGAATTAATTGATTACTCTATTTATTACACTAGCTTTATCAATTTGTTTCGCCAAATATGATTAAAACACAAATCGCTCATAGGAGTGTAATAAAGGTTGGCATGACAGTGTGTGATTAGCTCAGCTTGACACTGATTTCTTATGCAACGTGCCCATGCGCGGTATTTTATGTTTGGAGTGACATATATAGACTGACGTATACAGGGTATTAGTCATTCTACACATTATCTTAGTTTTACGGCCAAAATAGTTGGAATGATATGGAGGAATTATTTTAGGAGGAATTTTTTTTAGCCGCGGAAAAAATTGCTCTTGCGTGGGTCCTCTTGAACACCCACACATACACCCCCTCATAGTGCTCGGAAACAATTGTTTGACACACTCCCCCCCCCCGATCAAATAGCAAATACAGGTTTATCACGTGCATTTACTATATTTGTTTCCGGTCTATTAACGTGCGAATGGATGTGTTTAATTGTGCCAAATTGAGTATGTAATTTAAATGTAGGATTCCCACAAAAAAATAAATGCTTAAGCTCGAGTGCCAACTTCTCCGAAATGTTTCACAATAGATGTGTATCCGTTTTTACCGGAACCAACTTTTTAGAAGCAAAATGAGGATTATACTGGTTTGACTTCGTCTGTCTGTCCGTCCGTCAGTCCGGGATATATATATCTCAACCACGGGTTATCGGATCTGAATGAAATTTGTTATGAAGGTTCGCCAACGGGAATGCTTCAAAAGATGGCATAATGACGTTATTTGTGTTTACGTTGTAAGGTTATCCTTCTTTGTTTATCTGAAAATGATGGTGTCCTGTCCAGTCGTGCATCCTATATATCAGCCGTGGTTTATCGGATCTCAAATTAAATTTGGTATATGGAGATTTTCCATCGGGACTGCTTCAAGAGATGGTCTAAAAACTCCAACGGATTTTCGAATCTGCGTGCTTTTATTTATATAGATATATTATGTTTTCTCATAGGTACGCTACCATCCTTTATTATCTGAATGATGTGGATGAAGGCGGAGAAACAGCCTTCCCCTATGCCGACAAGCCAGAACACAAATCGGTGAGTTCAGTTTACCAGTAGCCCAAATGGCCATGCTATACCATCGTAATGGCACATTGAGATATCCCTATCAAACTTGAAAAAAGAGTCCCGATCTCCGCCCATATCGGAGTTAGGACCAAGCCTCGTCTAGCCGAGTACTACGGTGATGGAATCTGCGACCTAACTTACCACGTACACATCGGCTATGAGTCGCCGAAAACTGACGAAAATGCATAATAATGTACTGATATTACGATGTGCGTGCTGATGTTACAAAAGTATCCATTGCTATAAGTGTCTTTCATTTGGGTGTTAATCGTTATTTTTCCACATTTAAATAAGAGAACACGGTATGTTCTTGTGCGTGTGAGCACTATATTATTAAGAAAAAGTACCGTTATTTTCTCAAATTGTAATTTTTGTGGACTTTGATAAATCAAAAGATTCTGAGAAAAACAAAACGCGTGGAGGAAACATTCTAGAACTTTTTGCAATGATCTGCATACTGACTTTACCATTGGTTCTGGCAAAGCAAGTGTTATATAGACTATATAGACGCTGGCTCTATGCCTTCGATCACTACGCCAAAGCGTAACGTTCGCAGCATGTCGGGAGCATTACGTCACGGAGTAGTGAACGGAGTAGACTGAGCCAGTGACGAGACTGGGAAAGTGTTGTCTTCGTGGGTTTTAATAATTGCAGAGTTATCTATCATGGATACGCGCTAAACCTATGAGATAACCGGCCGTGCCTTTCCTCGCGCATTTTATTTAATAGTTCTCATTGGTATACGTTCATTAATACACAGTTATATGGAAGATTTGTATATTACTCTATGTTTTGCGTACATACATTATATATATTAACGATGAGATAGGACTGCAATGAATAAACATAGTTACAATTAAACAGAATGCGCACGGAAAGGCGCAGCTAGACAGCTATTTCGTATAGGTTAGCGCGTTTTCAGGACAGAAAACGCTGCAAACCTATACGATGACAACACTGTCCGCGATATTGAAAGAGTCTTAAATGTAGACTTGTCACAGACCTCGCACTGGAAATACGGTATTTTTTTTTAACACCGTGATTTTACCCCACCAACATCATGCACAACTGATTCAACAGGACCCGGCCACTATCAGCATAGAACAATAACAGGACCACTTAACCAGGGGTGCATGGGGTAGGATAGTGTTGGATCAGAGATTGCAAAAGGAAGAGATCTGGTGAGAAGAATCTTTAGATAACAGAATTGACGGCATGTTTGGCGTTCAATTTTTCGAAGCAATATAACCATGATAATTGCCATATGTTTCTTCTTTTCAGAATGGTTTTGACTACAACAATCTGAGTTATAACTGTTATAATGCATCATTAGTTGTGAAGCCAAAGAAAGGAACTGCCATTTTCTGGTATAACCACCACATGGATGAAAGGGTATGTAGCCTACTCTCTTATCCATCCTGATTCTAAAGCACAGTTTAATATTCAGTTATTTGTGTTAGTCATTTCATTTCTTGTCACCATGCAGGGAGGTTTAGATTGATATCTTCTAACTTCGTCAAGAAATATCAGACTATATACTATTCATCTCGGTGCGGCGGGAGATCATGGTCCATCTTAGAACAACTATGGTATGTTTGATAAATTCGGCATAACACCGAGATTGAACTTAAGCACGAGTAGCGACATTATTAAATGTTAATGCGCACATTAATATGGCACGTTTCATGTCACAATTAACGAAATCGCTGCATTATGCTGTACGGACTTCAATGGAAATATAGCATTGCTATCTGACTATACAGTATACTGGATAATATTTTCATGCCTCGAGCACAGATAATTATATACACAGAACGACACGAGCACGGGGGAGAACTGCGACGTGAGGATCGGTGGCATTCCGATAAAGAGACGGTGGAATTCCGATAAAGAGACGGTGGAAATCCGATAAACAAGACGGTTCGCTTTCGGCGACAAACGAGATTTTCTTCGTGTTTGGGCATTCAAATGGAATTGCCGTGACAAATCAGGTTTCATATCATCATATCGTTATTTAACTTAAGTTACTAATATCCATCAAAATCTAGACGATAAAGTGACAAAAACCAAGAGAATAGCCATTTAAAAGTCACGCGACGGTTCGTTTTCCGATAAAAGACACGCGACGGTTCGTTTTTTATCGGAAAACGAACCGTCGCGTGACTTTTAAATGGCGATTCTATTGGTTTTACTCAATGTAGCGTCTAGATTTTGATGGATATTAGTAACTAAAATAACGATATGATGATATGAAACCTCATTTGTCACGGCAATTCCGTTTGAATGCCCAAACACGAAGAAAATCTCGTTTGTCGCCGAAAGCGAACCGTCTGGTTTATCGGATTTCCACCGTCTCTTTATCGGAATGCCACCGATCCTCACGTCGCAGTTCTCCCCCCCCCCCCCCCGTGACGAGTGTGTTAATGGGTTTATTGATACAGCACGAGCTGAAGGATAGAACGAGGTGCGCAACCTCGAATTGTATCCTTCCGCGATGGCACAAGTGCCGTGTCGACAATCCTATTTACACACGCGTTGTTCCGTGTTTATTACACGCTACCATTTATAGAATCCGTGAATTGAAAAAGCAGACTTACAAGGTTTATTCAGGCACATACCAGGCTTGTTTTGTCAAGTGTGATGATGCTTTTAATTTTTAAAATTCCGATTGAATGGTTGAGGCGAACGTTTACGTCACGTGACGGACGTCAAACGGGGTGCGTATGGAGCGTGTGGATTTGTAAATATGGAACAGCAGTAACACTGTAATTATTAGAAAAAGCGTCTAATAAAGTCTGTTATGCCTCACCAGCGAAGTTAGAAGCATCTCAACCTTCCTATATTTGTGTATTTATTTTGTGTTAATTGTTATTGATGGATTTCTTTATAAAAATTACGTAATTACGGGATATTTATTGTGACCATTCAGATCGAAAGAGCTGACACTTGGACTATATTATTATATGAATATTCCGGCGATAAATGTAAATCATGTTGGTTGATAAATGATATATAGGAAAATTGTTCAAAAAGCAGAAAATAAGTTTTGAAGTGACCATGTTTTAGTTCGTGCAAACAAACAGTCACGAGTTCCCACGTGGAAATTCATTTCATATATACATTAAGGAAAAACATTATATATGTGCTGTTAATTCCATTGAATCAATTTCGCACAAAATAATTCACAACTCAATTGACTGGAATGCGTTGTCGATATTTGTGTTGTCATGCGTTTTGACAGTCCAAGATGGTAATTAAAATCGAGGGCTTCGAACATGTTTGTGTGAACAAAATAGTTCCGACATAATTATAGCACGTGTACGCATGCACCAGGGACGTAATTCACAGGTGTAACATTTTGACTTTTAATTTACGGAGAGGCGAACATTATAAATCCTTATAAATCACTTCCAAGTGTGTAATTAATTACATTTCCATCAATATTGTATCTTATTTGTGGTTGTCTCCTTGCGTATGTGTATACATGTAAGTCTGTTTTAATTGCGACTGCATGTCAATAAACTAGATATTGCCATGAAGCTCTACTCTGGCTAACGCCCGTAGAGATCATATTCCACCAGTATACAATACCTGGGAACTATTTGAAGTTTTGACAGGGAACCTTATAAAGTCGAAAACATAATGCGGGGTATATAATTCTTAGTTGTTACACGTTCCTTAATAATGTACTTCACTTTAGGTCAAGGTCCCAACTCGAAATTTAACGATTTAAATGAATTTGTGAGCGATTAATTTTGCTTCGCGTCGCATACAATTGTGGCATTTTTCCTGGGTAATATATTTTATGTTTATTGCGATATCGGCTCACACAAGTAAGAGAAAGCATGCAATTTTGGGTTGCCCTATAGTGAAGTACATACACAGAACGACACGATGTGTAAATGGGTTTGTCAATACGGCACGAGTGCTCTCGCGGAAGGATAGAACGAGAGGCGCTTGCGCCTCGAGTTCTATCCTTCCGCGACAGCACGAGTGCCGTATCGACAAACCCATTTACACATTGTGTCGTTCTGTGTTTATTACACGCTTCATGGTTGAGGCGAACGTCATGTACGTCATTTTACGTCAACGAGATGCGTATGGAACGTACGTTCCATACGGAGTTGTAAATCTGGAATAGCAATAACACTGTACTTCTAGGAACAAGCGTGTAATAAATTAATAAGGAAAATATAACAACTAAGAAATATAATCCCGTGTTATGTTTTCGACTTTAAAAGGTTCCCTGTCAAAACTTTAAAAGTGTTATGTTTTTGACTTTAAAGGGTTCCCTGTCAAAACTTTAAAAAGTTTAAACGTGTTCAGATGCTGCTTATATTATCGGAGGATACATGTATAGGGACCATGCAATTAGACTCCACATGTATACATTCGGGTCATTTGACATCATTTAGGTTTTACTTCGCTGTACAATATATTATATAATGCCATCTCAAATTGTGAATTTGATAAAAAAAACAAATTAAAAAAAAAAACAATACAGCTGAACAATACCTATAAAAAATACATTTAAAAAAACAAGACAACACGAAACCAAATAAACAAGTTCGTACATTGGTGTTTAGATGTAGTTCAACTTTCTCTCTCTCTCTCTCTTTCTATCTCTCTCTCTCTCTCTCTCTCTCTCGATCTCTCTCTCTCTCTCTCTCTCTCTCTCTCTTTCTCTATATCTCTCTCTCTCGATCGATCGATCTCGCTCTCTCTCTCTATACCTCTCCACAGAATCCATCTGGATCATTCCTGTTTCTCGCTCTCTTAATCTCTCTTTCTCTCTTTCTCGTTCTGGATCTCCCATTTTGCTGTTCTATTTTTCTCATGGATTTATTTTTCTCTTAGTTTCGTGCTGCTCTCGTTCATTTGCCTTTTGCACTCTTTTGTAGACCTTTTTTCTTGACGATGTGGATTTTGCCTCGTTTCACGGCGGTTGTGACATCATAAAAGGAACGAAATGGATTGCCAACAGCTGGATATCTGCTCCCAACGTTGAACACAAAGATATTCCAACCTCGTGGTAAAACCGATCATCTCCAGCTGATGACACTGAAATATGTGTCACGACTTATAAGATGACCATTAAGTTCACTGGGCACATATAGCACAACGTGACCATTTAATAGCGAAAGTTCATACACAGTACATTTGCGAAAATAGAACGCACAAAGATACCAGCGCATCGATCATGCATGCATATGACTGCCGGACTATAAGGACTCCTATAAGACTTCTAAGTGCTGTCCAACTTTGTCGATTTGCCGTTTCATATCCGTGGACAATTTAAAAAAGTTAGGTATAATATATTTTGATGGTCCTTCTAACTATAGAAAGTTCGGGAGATTTCAACAATTCATTGTACGTTGGTCAGATAGGATAGAAACACAAAATAATTCGGCTGGAGCGGTGCGCATGGCTATGTATATATGGGAGATTCAGAACACATCCATAATAACATTTATTGTGATTGTGTTGTATTAGATAATTTCGGCATGAAATGGAATGTTCGACATATGTCGGCCACATATACTTCTGCAAGAATTTCGCTTCACATTTGAATTTTTTTCCCCATTTTGGGGAGGGGTGGGGCTCATCATTATGCTTGTAAATTTGTCACTTTTGGTATTCAGCTACATGTACATGTGATCTGTTATTACTCTGAGGTAAATGGATATTTTGTACATTGGTCTCTACTGGTGTTATTTTGATTATAATTGAATAAAGATCTTATTTTCAACATATTGTTAATTTAATATATAGTTTTACCTGTCGAATAGAGGAGAATAACATACTGAACTGTAAATAAAAAACAGGGGAAATCCAGCACCCATATTAGGTAGTTAACGCATCGCGATTGTCGATTAGAGCACATGCAGGCGCGTGTAACACGCTCCATTGTGTGAATGAAATCCTTATATGTAGGTACTTGTTACATGCATAGGGACTTGGTGGTACCATTTCCTAAAGGTTGGTGAAGTGCATGTTCGCCAGATGTGATAGATAACCAGTGATGTACAGTACTAGTACATCGTAAACCAACTGCATTAATCCAAAAAACAGTTTCTGGTCGCAGTCTTTTGTTTGCTGACACCAACCTTGTCTGGAGAAACTGATACACAAAATTCTCGCCGCACAATCACATCTATAAATATACCATTCGATCTGACCTCTGTTGTCGAAGGAATCGGGTGCCTCTGTGCGTGCACGATCGCCTATGCATGGCTAAAACGTTGTTGTTTTTTGAGACGCTGCGGGTGTATCACAAAAGCAAACGAGAATGGACAGCTATGTATACTTTTTACGCTTAACCATGCATGTACTGTGGTTTCCGGTACCCGGTCTGGTTGAGATTTTCTTACCGGCCTCAATTTTTTTTCCCAGACGACTAGTCTGCACATTAACTGTGATTATCGCCTGATAAGACATATGCTCCCGATCAAAAGAAATAGCTTTCAAGTAACAAGACACTTGAAGACAGTCAATGACTGTTGAGACTCTGACCTGACTGTAAAGACTGAGAAGACGGAGACTCTGAAGACTACACCAGTCAGTACTTGTTACAATAACTTAAAACAAGTAGTTCTAAAAAGAGACATAGCCAGAGAAAGGAGATAAATGAAAGAAACAAAAAATTTAAAAACATAATTAAAAAAACAATGTTTTTTGTTTTTCAAGTTCTGATTTTTTTTTAAAAATCATTATGTTTGATGTTCAAAATTCTGAAATCCTAAATCTTTGGTAATTATTGGTCTTGAGAAGAAGTTGTTTTAAGAATTACTATCACAGGAAAGAGTTATGTCCCGGTGACCCCATTCAGACAAATTTGAATCCCAGCCACACAAGGCACCTCCATACCAAATGTAAGCCATATCGACCTGATAAATATTGAGAAGTTGTTATAAGAACTACTATGCATGGCGGGAAAGAGTTATGTCCCTGGCTCCGCCCATATTTGGCCTAGTGACCTATTTGAACAAAAAATGAATCCCAGTCACCTTGGTACTATCTCCACCAAATATGACCACGTTCGGTCTTGCGGTTCTGGAGAAGATGTTTTAAGGCGCTTCGATCTGTATAATGGTTGTGGCGAAAAGTTGCTGAGATGATTGTGAAAATTTACATATTCTGGGATATTTTGTGGAAGAAATCGTCGTGCGGCGATTTTTAAATTGGATATTTTTTCCGTGGTAGTGCACTGACAGCTGATTCTAACTGATCGTCGGGGGTCGAATATTAGTGACGAAATATTCACTTACCGTAAACTGTTTAGAAGTGGTGTCTAAATGTGTTTATTAGTACCAAAGACGGCGTCAGAAAGTGTCTGCAAACAACACAAATTTCTCGCCTCGGACTCGGCAACTTCCGGTTTTCGTTTGTGTCCGTTGATCCACTGTGTATATCTATTATCGTTGTATACTAAATAAACATAGGACCCTCTCGACAAATCTATATAGGCGGTCGTACATTCCATTAGGCACATGTGTATGGGATACCAAATTCACATTTAATATCTAATTATGGGAAATGTAGCTTAAGCGAAATTGCCTCACTCACAACTCCATTATGCGTAAGTGTAATGCCATTGCTCTTAAGCGTAATAGGTTGTCATAGCTTTACTACCTTACATATAATGTTATCATCTAAGGTAAATATCAAAAGTTACTAGCATCAGTAATTGGCTACATCCATTTCAGCTCCAGGGGAGTTTTGACATATGGAATTTGAATTACGCTTTAATGTAATTCCATTACGCGTAAGGGTAATACAAATTTCATTACACTTAAGCATAATGGAATTACAATTAAGTGTAATAGCATTACGTTTAAACGTAACGTAATGGCATTATGCTTAATCATAATGGCATTATGATTAAGCATAGTGGCATTATGCTTAAGCGTAATTCCATTATGCTTAAGCGTAATGTCATTACGCTTAAGCGTAATTGGCTATTAATTGTGAATTTAGCCTCCCATACCTGTTACTTTGGTGAAAACATCCTTTCAAATGGGGTAGGCTTTCTGAATAGAATAGAATAGTATTAGGTCGTATGAATGCGATATTATCCACAAAATACACTCTTTGTTAGCCGAGCGTGTTTATATACAGCACGTGAATATTTAATTCCGTGTCGATCTTTATTGGTAGAGTGATTCACGGTGACCCATATTAAACACCGAAATTTTGAGTGGCGAGGATTAGCGAGCGCTATACTGGAATGTTGTAAAAAACATGGTGTATGTTTTAACTAAAGTTCAGTGGGTCTCCCCTGTGTTAAGTGTTTTGCTTATCGCACACTATTTAGTTACTGTGCTGTAACATAATTTGCTCTTGTTTACATAACACAGCGTTCGAACTTGACAATATCATACTATTTACGCGATATTTACGATTGGTATAAGAAAAATGTCTGTCTATATTTTAATATCCTTTTTGTTTATGGCGGTTTTAAATCTTAACGAATGGGACTATTTTAACAGCAATACTATCGTGAAGGCCATCCGTGCCTTTAACGACAAGCCCTGTGGTTTTGTTATTTGATTTGAGTTAGTGGCTGCGTCTGATGTCTGGTGGTCCACGCAATATTATAATCATGGAGTTCTTCTAATGACGCGAACAGTCTTTTCTTCTCAGGTTTTTCAAGAGTTATCTATCCTGGAAAAGTGCTAACATATTAGATAACCGTCTATGGCTTTCCGTGCTCGTTCTATTTAATTATTTTTGCATTATACATAAACAATACAAATATCAAGATGAGATATATAGATATACAACGCAAGGCTAAACATATTTACAGTTGGGTGCAGACGGTTAGGGTGGATACACACATGCATGTAATCTCTGTAAATATCGTGTATTTTGCGTTTTACATGGATCATACAGCCCATGTAATATGTGTCTGCTGACAACCCAATCATTGCGGCTATGTTTGACCACAGTGAGTCAAACTCTGAGCGTGCAGAGAGCCGTTGACTGGACGAAGTCCTCAGGCCGCTTAAAATAATTGTTCGCGCGATAACCCAAATGTTGGACGTTCTGTTTAAATCATTGTCAGTCTTCTCTTGATTGTATACCAGCGATGGTCCCAGTATTTCCCAATGCAGGGGCTATGATCCCCAACAAGGGGGCTATATTATCCCGGAAGCTACCGGACTGACCACTACATATTTCCTCGACCTGGGGGTGGGTGCATGCTGCACATGAGTCCTACCCCCTGAAGCCACGAAGGCACTCCTGATTTGTAAATATTGTAGTTGACAGTCATATATGTCGTGCCTGTTTGCTACGAGTGATTAATCTCATATGCAGCTATTTATGCTATTCATATAATTATGAACATATTATTACAGCTTTAAATTTGAAGGTACAGAAGGTGGTGTTGCTGTACATATGTGTCTTCATTCGGGAAAAGGGTTGTCTAGCTACGAGTTCACAACTACGTCACCTTTCCTCTCTTGTGTTATATACGCACAATTTACGTCTATTGAATATTTAAGTAAACCATTATGTTGTACATTCTTGCCCAGATAATCCCGGCCGATACATTCAACTAAATCCCTTAGTTATTCGAAACTTTCGAGAAACAGCCCCCTCCCCCAATCATGGATTATAGTCCAAAATGTGATAATTCAAGCCTGTACAGGCTAAACTTGTGACAGTTAGGAACTTGTTCATCCTTTGGCCTGAGAAACATATACTGTTCTGTAAATTCTGGGTTAAAAATGGGGGGGGGGCGACTCTTTTTTCTTTCAACGCTGTACCTGCATTAATTGTTTTGGCGCTGTAATGGGATATATGCATGGAAATCCCAATTGAATGTTATCACATGAGCTCGCACTCAAATTATCCGAGCAATCTCAACAAACTGGTATTGTCTGTCTTAATTTTCCAATGCCTGTTATTCAAGGCATGAGAGCACCATATCGGACTGTTAAAATTTGAGCTCAGGCCATGCATAGTCGAGAAACAAATATCCTTATCCTTACGACTCGGCGTTGTCCGATTAGGCTAAATCACTTAACATGGAATTCACCATGTATGATTTAGTTGATTGCCATGTGTATTACTATATATAGCACTTCCAAAATGTGGAGCCAAAGAGCCGTTCGGGTTTTGCTGGACGAGATCAAATTGGGAGTCAGTGTGTGGGACATTAAACACTCATGTATCACAATCGTCATAAAAGAGCTTCAAAAGTCTGCACATTTTATTTTTAGTTTGGATGACCCTGTTTCCAAGAAATGACGAGAAACAAAACAAGTATAAAATCGACGGACTCAAATCCACTTTTCGAAATGAACTAAAACTCGTGAAAAACAGGCAACAGATATCAGACAGGATTTATTCATTTCGGCACCCATGAAAAAACACATGTTTATGACTGGCCTGAAATCTCTTGATAACAGTTAGTTTGATTTTGGCTTATAACTACTCACTGGTCTCACCTGTTGAAATCGAACGATCGCGCGCAGGCGATTAATGCTATCAATGATTGTTGTGACCATGTAAAATACATGGATTTTACATACAGACATTACATGCATGTGTGTATCCACCCTTAGGTTAATTTGGTTAGCGCGTTTCCAGAATAGATATTTTACTCTTGAAAAACCTACGAAGACAACACCTCCGCGTTAATGGGTGTTTCGTCCCTCTAATGGTCAGACGGAATATAGTATTGTCCGGTTGATATTGGGGTTGAGTTGCTGAAGAAGAAAAATGCTTGGCGCCAAAGCACATCTTGACATATTCGCGGGAACGCTTGACGATAAGTCGAACGAACGGGTGACTTCGTGGAAAACAAACGTCGAACCACACAAGTATGTATGTTTTGTCTCGCTATAATACAATCGCGGCTGAAATGGCTGTCAAAATGGCCGCAACCCCAAGCCATGCCACGTCGAAAGCATCATATTGTATAACCACCTATAGGAGTTAAAATACGTTTTAGTTATATAAAAGTATATTGATAATATCATTAAAGGTACACAGATCATTAAAACATACCCAATGAAGGATTAACCTGCCACGGCAACGCGATTCAAATCCAATGATTTACGTCTTTAAAAGTTCGGATTTTCTGCTTAGACTACATCAGTTGGGTAAAATATAATAATTTCGACCATGCAGCACACGAAGAAATGTTCCACCACACAGTGCATTTGTGGTAGTTTCATTCGACATGATGATTAATTATTTAATTCACGCAGAAATTTAAGTGTATACCATTGCAGTATAAATATTAAAGTTCCATTACCGGAATGTCAACACTCTCCGTGATAATAAACCATGTGCGTAAGTCGCAATGATTATTATACTCGCATCTCTATTCAATAGTATAGAACCCCATCCCACTAGATCAAAGAGACGCTACAACGTACAATTTATGTAAGACAAATTTTCGTGCTGGGTATATGTGGCCTTGGTGAATATAACCAGATATTATTTCCAGGTATAAACAGTTTCTGTCACAGAGTATGTAGGCAATTTTGGTCCAGTTTAGAACTTATTGAAAATGAAGATCTCTATGTATGGTACTCCTTTGTGTTTTGATACATTGCGTTCATAGTATACAACCATGCATTATTGTGATAAAAGCGAAATATGTATGTTTTATCACTAAATCGGAGGCAACTATGATATTCTAGAAAAGGTAACATAATCAATACATCCCATGCAACTAAATACAATTTATCTGTTAAATTGCCCATATATCACACCATTCAAGATGAACATTCCTTAAAGTGTATTCCTTAATATGAGGAATTTGTTTTATTTCTGCATTCATTAATGATATGGAGCGACGTTCTTCTATTTATTACATATTCGAACTAGTGATATCACGAAATACTTACTATTTTGTGATTTCAATAATTCCATTTTATGATATCACAAAATGAATATATTATATAATAAAATCGAATATATAATATTATTAAATATTTTATGATATCACCAAATGATTTTAAGATATCACTAATTCCAATTTGTGATATCATATATTCGATTTTGTTATATCATATATTCATTTTGCGATATCTTGATTTCACAAAATGGGTAATAAATAGAAGAACGGCGCCTCATAATGATATGTCATCTATACTTTAAAAACTACATGTTTTGTTTGTGTATATATTCAGATGTTAGGAAAGTTCAAATTTGTTTCACAAACACGTGTGTCATAATCATTATCGGGGGGGGGGGTGGGGTATGCAAGCTTGTTTCAATCACAGCAGTTGGAATTTTTTTTATCAATATCCAACGACAAAGATACATAGCTTCGCTTTAATAACGGAAATATGGTCGATTCAGGATCAACCGAACATTCATCAAACAACGAAAGGAATATATTTCTTTGTTGATACTTTCTCTTTAATATTTCACAGTAAGTGGCAATCTCATAACCGTAAGGGTAATCTCATCACAGTAAGGAGTAATCTCATCAAAGTAAGGGTAATCTCATCACAGTAAGGAGTAATCTCATCACAGTAAGGGGTAATCTCATCACAGTAAGGGGTAATCTCATCACAGTAAGGGTAATCTCATCACAGTAATGAGTAATCTCATCACAGTAAGGGGTAATCTCATCACAGTAAGGGGTAATCTCATCACAGTAAGGGTAATCTCATCACAGTAAGGGTAATCTCATCACAGTAAGGAGTAATCTCATCACAGTAAGGGTAATCTCATCACAGTAAGGGTAATCTCATCATAGTAAGGGGCAATCTCATCACAGTAAGGGTAATCTCATCACAGTAAGGGGTAATCTCATCATTGTAGGGGCAATCTCATCACAGTAAGGGGTAATCTCATCATAGTAAGGGGTAATCTCATCATAGTAAGGGGTAATCTCATCACAGTAAGGGGTAATCTCATCACAGTAAGGGGTAATCTCATCATAGTAAGGGTAATCTCATCACAGTAAGGGGTAATCTCATCACAGTAAGGGTAATCTTATCACAGTAAGGGTAATCTCATTACAGTAAGGGGTAATCTCATCACAGTAAGGGTAATATCATCACATTAAGGGTAATCTCATCACAGTAAGGGTAATCTCATCACAGTAAGGGTAATCTCATCACAGTAAGGGTAATCTCATCACAATAAGGAGTAATCTCATCACATCACAGTAAGGGGTAATCTCATCACAGTAAGGGGTAATCTCATCACAGTAAGGAGTAATCTCATCACAGTAAGGGGTAATCGCATCACAGTAAGGAGTAATCTCATCACAGTAAGGGGTAATATCATCACAGTAAGGGTAATCTCATCACAGTAAGGGTAATCTCACCACAGTAAGGGTAATCTCATCACAGTAAGGGTAATCTCATCACAGTAAGGGTAATCTCTCATCACAGTAAGGGATAATCACATCACAGTAAGGGTAATCTCATCACAGTAAGGGGTAATCTCATCACAGTAAGGGGTAATCTCATCAAAGTAAGGGTAATATCACAGTAAGGAGTAATCTCATCACAGTAAGGGTAATCTCATCACAGTAAGGGTAATCTCATCACAGTAATGGGTAATCTCATCACAGTAAGGAGTAATCTCATCACAGTAATGAGTAATCGCATCACAGTCAGGGGTAATCTCATCACAGTAAGGGGTAATCTCATCACAGTAAGGGTAATCTCATCACAGTAAGGGTATTCTCATCACAGTAAGGAGTAATCTCATCACAGTAAGGGTAATCTCATTACAGTAAGGGGTAATCTCATCACAGTAAGTGGTAATCGCATCACAGTAAGGGTAATCTCATCACAGTAAGGGTAATCTCATCACAGTAAGGGGTAATCGCATCACAGTAAGGGGTAATCTCATCACAGTAAGGGGTAATCTCATCACAGTAAGGGTAATCTCATCACAGTAAGGGGTAATCTCATCACAGTAAGGGGTAATCTCATCAAAGTAAGGGTAATATCACAGTAAGGAGTAATCTCATCACAGTAAGGGTAATCTCATCACAGTAAGGGTAATCTCATCACAGTAATGGGTAATCTCATCACAGTAAGGAGTAATCTCATCACAGTAATGAGTAATCGCATCACAGTCAGGGGTAATCTCATCACAGTAAGGGGTAATCTCATCACAGTAAGGGTAATCTCATCACAGTAAGGGTATTCTCATCACAGTAAGGAGTAATCTCATCACAGTAAGGGTAATCTCATTACAGTAAGGGGTAATCTCATCACAGTAAGGGGTAATCGCATCACAGTAAGGGTAATCTCATCACAGTAAGGGTAATCTCATTACAGTAAGGGGTAATCGCATCACAGTAAGGGGTAATCTCATCACAGTAAGGGGTAATCTCATCACAGTAAGGGTAATCTCATCACAGTAAGGGTAATCTCATCACAGTAAGGGGTAATCTCATCACAGTAAGGGGTAATCTCATCACAGTAAGGGGTAATCTCATCACAGTAAGGGGTAATCTTGTCACAGTAAGGGGTAATCTCATCACAATAAGGGTAATCTCATCACAGTAAGGGTAATCTCATCACAGTAAGGGGTAATCTCATCACAATAAGGGGTAATCTCATCACAATAAGGGGTAATCTCATTACAGTAAGGGGTAATCTCATCAAGTAAGGGGCAATCAATTTCATCTCGAGATTGCATGATATTTGTGACTTGTGTGAGTCAATATCGCAATAAACACATAATTTATTTGTCGTGAGAAATTACATGATTGTAAGCGATGCAAATCAAATTCGACTGAACAGTCACCTAAATGGTGCAATCTCGAGCAGAGACCTTCATCTACTGTAATGCTCTAAGTAATCGACTTCTTAACCACAGCAGAATTATGGGTAACTTTTCCGGATTTATTCGGAAATATGGCTTGTTGCCATTCATCGGAAAGCTCTCGGGGAGAGCTTTCCGATGAATGGCAACAAGCCATATTTCCGACTAAATCCGGAAAGGTTACCCATAATTCTGTGGAAAACTTAATTGAGGAACCGGTATTGACTCAGAAATACATTAACTGTATTGTTTTCTTCAATGTTATAAACTTCCCAGATAGAAGATCAAAGGTTTTGAACTGGTCGGGTATAATCTTTACGGGCGAAGCCAGAGTAGAGAGTTATGACATCATCAACGCTAACACTATAGTCGCGCCAAGCCCCATTTGAGCATAAATATATACCAATGGTGAAAATGTGTCTTCCTCTTAACCAATTTGTTATCTCTCTTGAACTTAACACTGAAGATCCGAAACGATTTGCTGGTTTTGCGACACCGTACAATCGCGCTTTGAATTCCCAACATAATTCGTAAATATTAGTATGTGTTTTTGTTGGCGGATTTTCATAAGAATTTCCAACAGCCGTGATGCCAATATCCAAGTCATATATTGCTATCAAATACGATTTGTTTTTTAATTTTAGACTAGCTTTATGGGAAAACAAGATGACTACACCCTACATGGCGGATGTGACATCACCGCAGGAGAGAAATGGATAGCGACGTCATGGATTGCCGCTCCATTCTACGACGATAGGAACTTTTAATAAAGTTGCCAGTGTGTCCAGTATAATTAGGTCACAAATTTTATCTGAGTGACTACAATGACAATATGCCAAATAGGACTATATTCGGTTTTATCAAAACAAATAAGACCGTATATTTACATAGCCCTTCTGTGTTACACTAAATCCTGTTTGGTGATTGGTCAACTGCCAACTGGGTCGCCCAATAGTGCACAGAGTGCAACACGAACAGGAGGTTACTTTATAAAACTGTTGACCTAATCTGAACTAATGATTAAACGCGGTCAGCAGAATAATTGGGCGTGCTTTTAAAAGTTCAGCCGAATTGCATCTGAAGCCAGTAATTTATATCGATCACGTTATCATAGCTAAGGTGACACTCCACAGTTTCTCACCCGATCCCTTGAAAAACATGCATGGTGTAATTCAGGTGGCAACTTCAACAGCCATTTATTGTTATAAACCCATTAAGTTATATATGTATGCAATGCATGCATTGTGGACTTTCCTGTGTCCTTAATTTTTTTTAGTGTCGGTATCGAAAAATAGAGTTATGCCCCTTGATCTGCACACCAAAAACTGCATTTTTCATGCAAAAATCACTCCAAAATGGCCCATTTTCTGACCATATAACATGAAAATCAGATTTTTTTGGCTTTACTAACCTAACAGTATCACAAAAATACTGGCTTAGCTATGCAATATGAAAAAATTGAGGACTTTCGCCGTTAGAATTGAAATATTTGGAGTTTTGAAAGCAGATGACAAATTTTCAAGTGAAAAAACACGATTTCAAATTTACAGCCACTGTTTCCCGCAATCCCAAGTTGACCACTACACACCAAACCACGCCCCCTCTGGCTATATTTATAAAAACTTTAGGACACCTTGAAAAAATTTAGCATTCCATAACCAAACTTCCCTTGGCCCATGGTATATATACATGGGGCCCAATATGGGTGACTCTTTTTTACAAGAAATTCACCCCTACTGATCATTCGAAACTGTGGAGTGTCACCTTAAGGAAATCCAAGTCCTATCAAATCACAACAATTCCCCTTTGGCTACATTCTATGGGCTATGTCGATTAAAATGATATATGACATGCCATGCTTCTTATAACAATGTTGAGCAATGGCTGTCTAGGTTTAGGTGCATGTTTGTCTGTTATCCTATGCAGAGAGACAGTGCTGTTATGTGTGACGTTCATAACGTCATTTTGGATATTTTTATGTGCTATAACTCTAATACACCACATATGCCACTTCTTATAATACTGATTGCCTTCGCGAACCACCCAGCACCATAATAACCATCCAGCACCATAGTTGTCTCATTTATTTAACTGTTATGCTTCATGGTGTGGCTTTTTTGGTAAACAAGGGGCACCTGAACATGGAAACAGCTATCTGAGTAGCTAAGGGTGTGACCTCATGGGCAAAATAGGTAACTATGGGAGCAGGGAAATTCCCCAATGACAATAACAGCATACTGTGTGTGTAACAGTTAAATGACATCGTTGGTAACCATGGAAAGAAAGGGAGTTTCCCCCATATGAGTTATTCCCCTTTGTTATATGAATGTTAAATATGTTAAAAATGGCACCTAGGATTAAACTTAAAAGAGGAAGACCAAAAAAGGGAGAAAAGAACACGGGATTTTTCAACAAGGGAAATAATGTTCGAGGAATGAATACACTTGATGTGGAGGAATCAGAAATTGTCAAGAGGCCAGCAGTTGAAATTTTAAAGAGACCAGATCCGGTATTATTCAGTGAAGCAAACCGATTGATGCCGGAATATCTTGTGCCAACAAAATTGAGACCGAAGGCACATGATGATGATACTTCACTTGATACGCAGTTCAAAGAAAGCGAAAACGTCATAGTTAATATCCCGTTACTGGATGAACTATATGGAGGGTTTTTTTCAGACCATGGAAATTTGTGCGATAGGCCTGAGCCCAGGATTGTTCTATCAAAGAGACAAGGTTTGTGTGTTTCTGCTTCGCTCAAATGTAGGTTTTGTAGTTACCAAGGATTGCCACATGCCCTTTCTTCAGTGTCAGAAGCTAAAAGACGCGGGCCCGCCAAAGGTAGCCTAAATGACCGTCTTTGTTTAGCGATGATGAAGACAAAGATCGGACCATCAGATATTCGCATGATTTTATCATGTTTAAACATTCAATCACCAGCCCAATCATTACTCCATACCAGATTGAACAATATAGCTGATGGTGTCATCAAACAGAATGAAGGTGTCTTGGAAGAGAATCAGAGATTTGTTGGAGATGTAATGCGGCTTTCTGGAACTGAAGCCAAGGCAGATGTTGCTATTGACACAGCATACAACAACCGCCCTCAAACAGGGTATGAGGCAGGGACGCAAGCTGTGTCAGTAGCAACTGAACATGTAACTTCAAAAAAAATTCCCTTATCACTTGATGTATGTACAAAACTATGCAATAAAAGAAATTGCACACATGATATGGGCGAAAGTAAAGGATGCCGCAGAAACTATCCAACATTGAAATCAATTTCTTCCAGTGAATCAGCATCAATAAAAAATCATTTACAGAAAATAGAAAGAAAAGAAATCATTGGAGTGAGATCAGTTACCACTGATTGCAGTACTCAAATGGGAAAAGCAATAAGAGAATATTCAAAAAAATCTGGAAACAAAATAAAGCATTACCACTGCTATGTGCATAAAATGCGAACATTGCACAAAAATATTTAAAAAATCAAACTATGTACAGCGATGAATGGAATTGACAAACCTATATACATGGCCAAGCTGTCTGGAAGCTTCCGAAGGCGGATCCAGACAGAACTAGTTCGTACCAGAAGAACAATCCATACGGAAGATTCATTCATCAAAAGATTCATTGCAGCCACAAAAAATGTTTTACCCTGTTTTTCCAATAACCACCAGAACTGTCGTCAATCATCATTGGTTTGCATTGCACACTTAAAATCATACAGTGCCAGGCATCTACCTCACGGCAAACATCTAAATTTAGTGAAAAAGGATAAATTAAAGATCCAATGCATCATAAATAAATTTGCAGTTCCCGACACCATCAGCAAACTTTCCCAACTCTTCACCACCAACAAGAATGAAATCCTTCATCAGCGAATATTCACCTATGCACCAAAAAATACTACATGGACAAGAAATTTCACCGCTCTATGTCAGTCTGCTCTTCATTCGGCTACCTTTGGCACAGGAAAATCAACCCTTCTTTTAGCTAAAGATATTGGACTGAAGTGTGGAAAAAATGATATAATGAACGTGCAGATGAAAAAGAAAGATCGGAGGGGATTATACCACAGAGAATACAAATCTACATTTGAGTCGAAGCAGAAGCGCTATTTGAGCCGTAAAATGAAATACAACAGAGCAACTGCAGAAGGCTCATTCTACTCAAACAGTTCAATAGTTCAAAAAGATGAACATTCATATGGAATGAATACAAGGATCAGGCCGTAGGATGTTTTATTTTTTTATTCAACATGTATATCATGCACCTAAATAGTTCCTTTGTATAAAAATAGATAAATATTATATAGGAGCATATAATGTGTTATTCTCTGTACAAAACATAAAAATGTACCCACCATACATCTCACAAGAGGCAGTCAGGGTAACCTCTGTGATGTCGACACACCCCATCCCGCTTGCAGTCCTGTCTCTTTCCATTAACTCGCCCCGGTTCCAAACTCAAATGACAAACGTTGATGCACATCTTCTTATGGCAGAGGTGGGAAACATGCTTCGAATCACTCAACGGCGGCTGGTTGTGGTGCAAGTAATAAGCCAGCCGGTGCACCAAGACCTTCTTCTTCACCCACGTACCACTGTCCATAAAGGTGAGGTTAAAGAAACCATAGCCATCTTTATTTGGTTTTCCATCCCAAAAAACACAATCTGCAACATCGATACTGTGCAGCCACAAGTACCTCTGAAACCGATGTACATCATCTTGGCACAATTTGATCTGGAATATATTGTGTCGTCGGACTGGAGCCATGCTGAAGCTGCAAATATAAAACAGAACACACGGGCACTAGTATCAGATCAGGATGAAGCCGATGCGCTGACTGCATATTGCAGTTCATCAGTGCTATTAGGTAAATATGTAGAAAGACACAGGAATGTATATGTATACATCATTATCACAAGAGTTTTTTGTTCAGTGTGACACTACAAGTCCCTAGGTTCAAATAGTAGCACACAGAACAAAACTCTCAGGCAATGCTGCACATGTACATAAATGTGCTGTTCATTATTTATTACACACCATTTTTTGTTGACCACAGAAAACTATTTCTGAATTTAGAGCTCATAACACATTATTTTAATTCATTCAATAAAGCATTTTAACATTGCATCATTGTTCAGATTGGTATAATGCAGGGATGTAGCTAGAGTCTCTGTTCCGGTGGGGGGGGGGGGGGTTGCTGGTATAAAAGTTAAACAAATTTCATAATAAACCCACCCCCCCCCCTTGAACCAGACCAATGGCAGGCATCAAATTTCAAACTGTTGAAGATTTTTTACCAAAGTCGGGGTGGGGGTGGGCAGGGTGGGATATCCACACCCCTGGTTTTTTGTCATTATTCAATTGGAGTACCGTGTCATGGGACAATAATGTTGTGATGCATAAAAAATTAATCAGATAATAGGTTTCGTATCACTCTTTTTATTTAGAGGAGCTCTATATGTATTTGCATACTGGTATTAATAAGAATCATGAGGTGTGTAATAAATACTGATGTCAACATGGCATATCAGTGCATCAACATCACCGTGTTCTAACACTAGTGGGTACATTCTCGGGTTGATATTCACTGATGAATGTTCATGCAGTGGCCAGTGTCAGATAATTTGTCATATTAATGCGCCCCTCCCCCAGGGGCTGCACGATGGCAATTCATAATTGGAAATATACCTATTTCACACAAATGTTGACTCCATATAGATATGAAAGGGGAATATAAGCAAGGAAACTTCCACTAAATTCTTTAGTGAGGATACTGGATAGACACTAAGACAGTAGTGATATTATTAGTTATCTTCGGCAACATCGGCGGTACAATTGGAGATTTAATATCTGGATGTCGATTTTGAACCGCAAGGTGGAGCCGAGGGGTTCAAAAAGAGACATACAGGTTAATATATTAAATCCCCATGTACGCTACAATGTTGCCAGAGATAACAGTAGCTGACCTATGTATCCGGCATTAAGGTGACATCAAATTCGGCATGCGAGAGCAACGTCATGATTGGCAGAAACGGCCAGTTCAACTTCAACTTCCAGGGTGATTCATATACCCCCCCCCCCCATGTTTCACATGCTCATATATCCCCGATGTTAGCCGCACGTCCTCTTATACCCCGCTGTCAAGGGTGACGGGTGACATGGTGATGTATACGTGGCGTTGTAGACAATCAGATTGCTATAGTTACAACCGGATGTGGGGACAAATTGATTTATGAGTGGTTTTCCTTGAGCTTTAAGGTGACACTCCACAGTTTCTCACCCGATCCCTTGAAAAACATGCATGGTGTAATTCAGATGGCAACTTCAACAGCCATTTATTGTTATAAACCCATTAAGTTATATATGTATGCAATGCATGCATTGTGGACTTTCCTGTGTCCTTAATTTTTTTTAGTGTCGGTATCGAAAAATAGAGTTATGCCCCTTGATCTGCACAGCAAAAACTGCATTTTTCATGCAAAAATCACTCCAAAATGGCCCATTTTCTGACCATATAACATGAAAATCAGATTTTTTTGGCTTTACTAACCTAACAGTATCACAAAAATACTGGCTTAGCTATGCAATATGAAAAAATTGAGGACTTTCGCCGTTAGAATTGAAATATTTGGAGTTTTGAAAGCAGATGACAAATTTTCAAGTGAAAAAACACGATTTCAAATTTACAGCCACTGTTTCCCGCAATCCCAAGTTGACCACTACACACCAAACCACGCCCCCTCTGGCTATATTTATAAAAACTTTAGGACACCTTGAAAAAATTTAGCATTCCATAACCAAACTTCCCTTGGCCCATGGTATATATACATGGGGCCCAATATGGGTGACTCTTTTTTACAAGAAATTCACCCCTACTGTGGAGTGTCACCTAAGAGTTTGGAATTTTTTACATTGGTCTGACTTAATGTGCTGCGTGGGCTAGTCTCAATTTTTGGCAGATTGTGTAAAAAGAAATAGATAGATATGTGTATTTGCACAATAATATATAATACATTAACAAAATATTAAACAAAAGTATATTATTGCACAGGAGCAGCATGACCTAGCTGGTCGTAATCCTGCTGCCCATGAATGATAGGTGCAACATGAACATAATTATGTATGCTGCACACTGGGCTCGATAATTATGAAAGATAAAGTCTAAATACCATGCAGATTGCAACGTTTCCAACTATAACATTGCGATTACATAATATAATATTTATATACATAACCCGTCTGTGTAACACTAAATCCTGTTCGGTGATTGGTCAACTGCCAATTTCTCCACCCGTTTCATAGCCCATTAACACACACCGTAACACGATCACGACGTCACATCTTGTTGACCTATATATATTCACTAAAAGCGGTCAGCAGAATACTAGCTTGTGCGCGCTTTTAAAAGTTCAGCCACATTTCATCTGAAGCCAGTTATATACATCGATTACGTAATCGTTACTAAGTGCTTGAAAAACTTATATTGGGCTGACAATGTGCCCCAACAACCACAACACCGTACCCTCCCAATAACATACAAAATCACTACATTAATTCTTAAATAAAATCATTTTAGTTTTCAAAACCTTTTTAAAAATGTAATGTGCGGTCAATTATGTTTACATTCTCACTAAATTACTTCGTCTTAAAAAAACAAAGTATGGAATAAAAAATCAGCTTAATTTTATTGCGGTTATAGATTTGTGCTACTAATTTGACAACAATAAAATATATTTTTTGAAGAATATTTTTTGAAGAAACTGTTGTTATACTTAGTCTCTAACCAACATAAAATATGGTATTGAGTATTAAGTGTTTGAATATTATATATTGCTGCATCCAGACAATGAATGTCCAATGTGGCTACTCCTAACCACCAACTATCGGTATACAAAAAGGCAACACTCTTCATCGGAATGACCCACATTTCAAAGCAAATGAAGAGTTCATCTTGACCACAACCTGAAGTTCTTTTGCCGATTGTCATTGCGAAAATTTAACCAAACGCGGTGATCTCATATAGCCAAAAAACACCCATGAAAAAATTGGCGATCGAGATCATCAGGAGTGCGTTTTATTATGGTAATTTCTTTCACTTCGATATTCAACAGGTCCTTCCGATTCATATCAACTATGTATTTAACGACCTATTTTGATCACTAGGAATACGACAAAACGTGGAGAGGGTGTACCTCCCTTTTCTGGTGCACGGGATTCGGTGGGCTAAAAGTATGCGCCGAATTCACATGTCCTGTTAACTGGTATTCGGGAGTCATACATGGGACATTTCAGATTCGACAAAGGGTTTGTGCCAACCGTTTATATGATCAAATTGTTCGCCCCTTAAAATGTTGGGAGTTCCAAATTTTACTCAGGAAAGTAGTCCAAGTCTGCTCGTACTACCACCAGCTAGCTAAGATATTGGAATAAGTTTTTGGTGACCCTCCATTGCCTATCCATGACTCAAGTGGCGCCGCTTTTGACATCATTAAACCAAGACTCATTATGCAGATGACTATATAAAACAATGGTAGAAATATCACTATCCCAATATCATATAGCTGGCTTTAGTACGAGACTATCAGCAAAGGTGTGATATTTAAAAGATTATTTGGGACACACACTTATAGGTTAAAGTGATGTGAAACCCTCTGCTGCAGATATTTGATGGGAATAGAGGATACTCTTGTTCAAAGTGTTGCACGCATTCTCATAATTTGTATATCCAAGTGGCATCATAAAACTTATACATGGATTATAAGTAGTGCATGGCCCGCCTTTGTCGGAGTGATTGTCATTTTGTTCATCGCGATTAATTCGTCCCACCAATAAAGAAGTATTTATTTACAAAGTTTATCATTTTTGAAATCGTACAGTCGACGTGGTTCAATTGACGTTTGTTTGTTTTTAATATTTTCTAATGGGATCCTAACATGAACATCATGAATACATTAGTTCACAAAAATGACACACGACGAGTTTTACATACAGAGATGTATAAATCAATCTAGTGGGTTAGACTAAGATTTTGAGGTCACATTGTTATCATATCTCCATGAAGCTACAGATGTTTTAAAGAAATGCCCAGGTACCGCTCTGTTCGTGGTGCTATTCTGGCTAATTATTCTCAGTTTAATATAAAGTTTGCTATATATCAGCTACAAGAGCCCGACACAGAGCGAGATTTTGCGTTGTTTATGTTAAGCTGTGAGTATGTTCTAATAAAATCAAAGAAACCCCCTGTAATGAGAGGATGTACCCTTGTTAGATTCCAGTGTTGGGTGATCCTGAAAAGTCGTGTGCTACTGACTGTGTTTCATTTTATCTCAGAAAAAACTATATTTTACTGCACACCACATGTGACCAATATTTTTTGAACAGGCCTTCTATACATTTGCACATCTCTTGACAAATTATCTTTTTTGTGGAAAATATTTTGAATGGGACAGACTCAATTGTGTTATAATACATGAACCATTCTAACGTGCCATACTCTTGTGGTTCAAGGTCCCTCATTTTGCAAGAATATATGTATCTCTTAAATAGAATGATAAATATACTTTTAATGATTTCTTCTGTTTATCTGTTTTTTTTTTTGCTAGCTCACTATATGAACGCCCTGATTCCTGTCCCCAAACAAATATGACAGTTGAGACGATATAATTGTTCAAGTGACTTAAGTCACCATTAAATTGTTTCGAGGTTGTGAAATATGAACGCCAAAAACTCCTTAGAACGAATTATGGAGATGACAAAATATAACTGGTGGATATTGGCGACAAAAATATTCTTATCAACGTTAGTGTCTCTGCTCTCTCCATCCCTGAACCAAATGGCACCAAATGTGGCGAATTTAATCCACATGATTTGATTCCTCGTATAATTGGTGGATGACGTATGAATTTGTTGGAAATTAGTGCTAAACATATTTCTATCGGCGTTGGTGCCCCTCCCCTCCTCATTCATGACACGAACGATGCCAATTTTGACATAATTAAACCACACCATTAGATTCCTGATAGCATGGAGATGATTGTGTATAAGTTTGGTGGCAATCGGCAACTAAACAAATTCTTATCAAATTTAGTGCCCCCATCTCTCAAACAAACGGCACCAATTTTGCGTCTTTAAATCAAACGATATATCATGGAGAAGAATATGTATCAATTTTGGTGGAAATCGACGTCTTTTAAATCAATTTTGGTGCCTCTCTCCCCTTCCGCGTACCCCTGACTCGAACGACGCGATATCATGGAGATGATTATGTATAATTTTGGTGGAAATCGGGGACAAAAATAATTCTTGCTGCCCAACCCCCTTCTATGTCCTCAACACCAACAGCGTCACTTTAGAAAATGTTTACCCGCACCATTATCTTCCTCGTCATCTTGATGGTCGCCCGTGAAGTTATATAGAACAGAGACAGGCATTCGCAAATGTGACATCTTTGACCCTCACGATTTGATTCCTCGTTCGGCACTATAAACATATTGTTGTAAGTATATTTGGTGACCCTCCATTACATATCCATGACTCAAGTGGCACCACTTTTGACATCATTAAACCACACAATTAAGACTGATTATGAAGATGACTATATAAAACATTGGTGGAAATCGGCGACTAAACAAATTCGTATCAAATTTAGTGCCCTCATCTCTCACCCAAGCGGGACCAATTTTGCGTCTTTAAATCAACGATTAGATTCCTCGTATCATGGAGAAGAATATGTATTAATTTGGTGGAAATCGACGCTTGAATAGGTTTTTTAAATCAATGTTGGTGCCTCTCTCGAATGACACGATATCATGGAGATGATTATGTATAATATTTGTGGAAATTTTTTATTATCAATTTTGATGCCCATCCGTGCATCCATGACTCGAGCGGTGCCATTTTTGACATCTCTAAACCACACCCTTAGATTCCGCATATCACGGATAAGAATGTGTATCAATTTTGTTGAAATCGGCGCTAACATTATGTTTATCAATTTTGGTGCACCTTCCGTACACCCCTGACTCGAATAGCGCCACTTTTTACAGCTTTAAGCCACAAAATTAGACTCCTGATATCATGGAGATTATTATGTAAACGTTTGGTGCATTGCAACCGCGACTAAACACATTCTTATCATCCAAATGGCACCAATTTAGCATCTTTAAATCACACGATTAGATTCTTATATCATGGAGAAGAATGTGCGCCAATTTGGTGAAAATCGTCGCTAAACATATTATTTTTGTTATAAATTTTGGCGTCCCTCTCCCTGGCCCCTCCGTGCACCCTGATTCGAACAGTGCCACTGTTAACATCTTTAAACAACACTATTAGACTCATGGTATAGTTTAGAAAAGATTGCGTGTAAGTTTGGTGGCAATCTGCGACTAAACAAATTCTTTAACAAATTTAGAGCCCCCCCCCCCCATCTCTCACCCAAGCGGCGATAATTTTGCGTCTTTAAATCATACGATTTAAATCATACGATTAAATTCATCGTATCATGGGAAAAATATGCATAAATTTTGTGGATATTGGCTCTAAAAATATTTATATAAATTTTGGTGCCCCTCTCGCCTTCCGTGCAACCCTGGATCGAACGGCGCCACTTTTTGGCATATTTAAATTCCTCAGATCATGGAGAAGAATGTGTGTCAACTTTGTGGAAATCGGCGCTGAAAATAATTGTTATCAATTTGTGTGCCCCTCTCCCATTCAGTGCACCCCCAACTGGAATGACGCCACGCACTCTTGACAGCTTTAAGGCACACCATTAGACTTCCGATCTCATGAAGATTGGTATGTATAAATTTGGTAGTAATCGGCGACTAAACAAATCCCGCTCCTCCACATCTCTCATCCAAACACGATTAGATTGTGCATTGTGTATATCATAGAGAAGAATGTGCATCAATTAAAAATTAAATTAAAAATGTATCAATTAAAAATATTGAACGTTATCAATTGTGGTGCCCCTCTCCCCTTCGTGCAACCCTGACTCAAACGGGGCCACATTTGACACCTTTAAACCACACCATGCAATGCCACAAAATAAAGCCAACAGTCTAAAACACGGCGGATAATCTGAAACTAATTACCAGTTAACTGAGAGGATTACAAGTCATATATATATCTATCTATATTTGCGAATGTCTGTCTGTTTGTGCCATATAGGAATTCGCGTGGGACCATCTAGATGACATCAAAGGGGATTAGCAGGGGTAACTTTTTTTACGATGAAGATTAAACTTATACGAACCACGTGACTTCCATTCCTTATTCGAAAATGGCCGCCGCCCATACAGAGGGGTTCATATAGGTGACCCATGCCATTTCTCGGTTCCTTTATATATTAAAGTGATGGGAAACACTCCGGTAGCGTGATCACATATAGCAATGGCGAATATAATCTTGTCCAAAGTAGTTATTTTTACAACTATAATCTCTAAATTGACGACACACACCGTCATTCTTATATATTAATTAAATGCAGTGACTGCCGATGGCGAAATCATTTTCGTTAGTTTATCGCCGATAGAAGCGTCCCGATTTGAGTTGTAAATATTTACAATTTAGCGTAGTTCAGACAATGTATTCTATGGAGCGGTATACGGTTGATTTGATTCAGATTTTCGGTGATGTCAGTAGAATGCTACATTCCTCCAGTTGGCATAGCACCTGAATACTAACTTATCAGTTTCACGCACCCGAACAAGAACATAATATGTCTTTACGGTCAAACAAAGGGTGCTGTAAGTTGCCCCCCCCCCCCCAAGACGCCTTAAAGAGTCACCACAAACCCCACCCAATCCAAAATTGACGGCGGTCAACTGAATTTGGATCGGGGGGGGGTGTTTATGGTGTCTTGTGAACACATGTTTTAATTTAATTTTGTCCACAGTTGTCATTTCACCTAATTGAGGCAGTATGAACGATAAAGTGAGTCCGAGTCGATTTAGCCAGTCCGTGTACCGGTATATAGTTTGTAATTAAGTTCGTTTTAACTCTATTTTGGGCTAACTTGTGCAATTTGGGGTATTTATGGAAATGCTTCACATACAAATAGGCAGCTAAGCATATAATACGAGCGTATTAACATTTCACTCGATGAAATTTTGGATGGTTCGAGCGAAAGGAAAACTATATTTAATAAAATTAAATAAATACACATAAAACATGGTCTATTCCCAATATGTTGGTGCACAACTCCATGACAAAACATCACAAATTAATGTAAAAAGATTATGTGCTTATTGCTTGCTTGTTTTATTTGTTAAGTCGTTCCTTGTTTACGTATTCACGCCCGATAACCCTATAGGCTGGTGGCTGTGGGTAGGCATATTGCTGTAGTGATATTGCGTGGCGGGTTTCTCAACCAAGGTATGTTTTAGATTATAATTGATCAAATACGCTGTAAAAGGTCAGATTTTTTTATCACGTCAGATGCAGTAATGTCTGATTTATAAGTTGAACCTCTTGGTAACAATTTGGCATTGTAGAATACGTTGTTTGAAGACAAAATATCTCGGATTTTGTCGACTTTTTCAAACTTTCAAAGTAAACAAACTCCCAAATTTGCTCAGCATGTCGATTTGTAAGTTATTTTCGTGGATACATGTGGTATAGTATCTCAGTGACAAGACAAACATGACTGCGAACTCAAATAATGCATTTTTCAGTTTAAAAAAGCTATTTGACATACTGTCCCGTCAATATTTTGTGGTAGGCATATTGAATAGCCAAACACCGAGAGGATAGACATATGGCAAACACAGACACGCATGTAGCACAATGATCAATAGTGGTTTTAGTCTGAGAAAAACGCTTGTGTGATGCTATGTTATTCACAGTGTTGTAAATTCACATCGTCCATGAGTCAGGAAACATACACTACTTATTTCCAAGAACTAAATACTGGCAGTTGTAATGTAAAACGTTTTAACTGTGACAAACTTGCAAAATGGGGTTTTAATTGAAAATGGGGAAAGTATAGCCCCAAACTATTCAGCATATTTTAATGTAAAAAAATGAGCCATGCCAGCTTTGTGCAGTTTTCAGGCTGAATATTCATGGTCCACTACATACAGATAATATAGCTACCATTTATAGCCGGTTTTATTTTTGGCGTTCTGCGAAAGAATGGCGTTCATATATATATTTTTTTCTCTTCGACCAGAACGATTCATGTCTACGCCGGTTTATGGAATATAAACCGCACACAAATAAATAACATTATACGATGCTATTAACAATAATTCAATGTCCCGCCAATGCTAAATGTAGCTAATAGTTATACATAATTGTATGTGGTATCAATATAGGTAAAGACATTGGGCTCAGAGAAATATCAGGTGCGAAAATTAGGGTACGCTAGAACGCTGTATAGCTAGAGCATACATATAGTGGACCTGGACCATGACCCAGTTATGCCGCAAAAACATAAACAGGAGCACCGAGCAATAATACAAATGTGTGTGGGGCGTTAATTTAATTGAGTGGGCTTTTTTTTCTTCTTTTTTTTATGGGGGGTTTGGGATTTGACCCGGGATGATTTGAAAGGGGCGGCACCCCTTTCCTACAACCCACTTTTGAAATTTACTACGAACATGTAATGGTATAACATTAACATGAGATGGTGAAGGTGAATGAAAATGATCTAGACATAATTATTTCTTTTTCTTGGCTTTTTTTTTTCCTGTGTTGGAGTTCTGTTTGTTGTTGTTGTTGTTGTTGGAGTTCTGTTTGTTGTTGTTGTTGTAATTGTTGACGTACAACTTCGAAACCTGCTTCTCGTTCTTCTTTATATTCTTCCATTTCTTTCCGTGCCAAAGCGATTTCAGCGATGACATCTTCAACAGTAGCTGAGCTGGTGTTGTTGCTGGTGTTGGTGGAGCTGGGAGACACCGGGAAGTGATGGTATTCCGGTGTCCGAGGTGTTAAGCTATCCAGTTCCACGTCGAAGCTGGCGACAGGAACAGCAGGGGTGGTGTTGTCTCATGGGGCTATATATAGGAGGAATCGCCGTGAGATTTCGTGTGCATTTATAGTGGTAAATGTTTTTGTCAATACCGTGGGGCAGGTTTTTGGGTGCGTCTAAAATTCACCGAGTACGATATCATATTGGAGAAATGATCACCTCAGAAAAAAAACATCGAGTTGTCATCGCGGGATGATTTCAGATTTTCTGACATTTAAATCTAAGATTCTGCTTCTAAATGCAGAAATTAGTCATTAAATCTGATAAAATGTATTAAAACTTAGAAATAATTAGTATTTAATTTATTCAGTTTATTATGAAATAATAGCACAAATTTGAGCGGGTTTTGCAACTTCCGTTTAAACTGTAATGCATATCTCAGAAACAGTTGACGTTAGAAGGCCATTAGTGAAAGAGCCGACACTTTGTACCTACTCCGTACCCAACCTGCCCCACGGTATTGACAAAAAATGCCAACCATTTATATTGGTCCAATTGTATTTATATCTGACTCAGGCTCCGCTCAATTATTTATTTCAGAAAGAAGTTAAATAATGTCAGTTAAAACATTTATATTTGAGTGCCATGCTTGCAACCGAAACGAGAACGAAAAATATATTAGTTCCAATAAATATAGTGTTATTGTCGGTTGCCAAACACGCAAGTCAAATTATATATTTATTACACACCTATTGTGTTAATTTTCTTATATTGAGAAGTGTAGCCCATACAATATCTTTACCAACTATTCAACACGTATACAATACGGAAAACGTCGACGTCACGAGTCACAAATTACGTCAACTTTATCTTTTCAACAAGAACTACAAACTTTATTAATGAAGTCGCCTATCAGTTTGATAAAAATGGCTATAAATTACGACAGAAACGAATCAATAAACGCTAAATCTCGATGTTGAATAGTTCTAGTGGGTGTGTAATAAAACACAACCACACATTATGTGTGCGTGGTGAGAAAATTAAATTATGCTGCAAGTTACAACTCGCGGCCCATCGTTGTAACGTTGTAACATTCCGCGTAACAAACTCGTGCGTTAATTTTCACGTCATGCACACATATGTGTGGTTCTGTCTATTTTATATGAATGAATAATCATTCCAGAGTGTATTTATAAAATAATATATGCCAGAAGTTGCATATTGTTGGCTTTAACGTGCTAAATTGGATCTTAGTCAATATTTACCACGTGCCTATCAACAATGCCACTTGCCTATCATAACAAGTTTGTGCTTTGCCATGAGCCTATCTGCGGAGGCAATATGCCTGTCATAAATTTGTGATATGACACTCAGGAAAATCGATATTTTTCCACGAAAAATATGTCTTTTATTGTGGATTTTGGTTTCATTGTATCAATGGAATGTGCATCTAGTGACATGTGTACATGAAGCCTACATATCGAGATTTCTACCATTTATATTAGGTAGTTTCTTTGATAAACGACAAAAAACGGTTGTAAAATTCGACAAATTTAAGTAATAAAAAATATATCTAAAGGCACACGGCTATCACAAATGGTGTATGAGTACACCAGTCATGGTCCTATCTAATGCCATAAGCGTTCTCGCCGGGTGGATTACAGAATTTATGATTTTCCTCAAATTCTGAGCACACGTGTGAAAACCGCCACACAATATCACTACAGCAATATGCCTACCCACAGCCACCAGCCTATAGGGTTATCGGGCGTGGTATTATATAGTTGTTTTTGTAATTAAATAACATTTGATATTTTAATTTGATTTATTTAATTATTTGTTCCTATATGGGATCAAAATGGTTGGAAACTAAAAATTGTAATCAGATGTAATCGAAAAGTAATCAGTTACATTTTAATAAAGTAATTGTAATCTTGGT
This sequence comes from Siphonodentalium dalli, assembly GCA_032622095.1. Classification (NCBI taxonomy): domain Eukaryota; kingdom Metazoa; phylum Mollusca; class Scaphopoda; order Gadilida; family Siphonodentaliidae; genus Siphonodentalium; species Siphonodentalium dalli. The sequence continues at coordinate 137,618,565 of CP136062.1, read as the reverse complement.
GGTTTGCGCTCCAAAATACGCGTAATAATAGTCGCTTTTAAAGTTTTCCCGATATAGAAATAGCTCGATAAACGCTTGAAATACCTTTCTATGAGCAGTATAATAATGTCACAGAAAGACACATTGTAGTCATGAAAAATTATTACTTTGAACCCGATGTTTGGGTTCCAAACAAAAAACCATTTGCACGACATGCATGGAACAGAAAAGAGCGTTCCGTGTTAGTCTTTTCTTGATATGGTATATGGTAGAAATAAAGAGCCTTTGTTTCACTTCTGTACGAAAAATTGTAAACAGTTGGAAAAGGGCTCTGACCACAGTATGTATTTCTCAGAGCATATGAGGCCGGTATATATACTTATCAACATTTCTTGTATTTGCAACCAATTTTATACATCCTTAGTAATTACTTAGACAACATTTGGAAGCTCGAATGAGCCATGTCCATTTAAATTAACAGAATATCATGACAGTAGATGTCTAATTTCATTGGGTCAATTATGCGGGCGTGCACGATTATATATGATCATATATATATACCAAACATGACTTTCAATATGTTGTATCTGCCACTCGAAGTGAAGGTAGTGCCACTTAATCTTCTGTTATAATAGATAGCTATACTCTTATTCCTTAATACACTTGATGGATTATGTAGGCAACATCCGCTGCAACCATTATCGGGTTTAAAACGTTTGTTACACACAACTGAATGATCCCAAAGTGCAGAAATCGTTCGAATAAATATCATGTAAAGAACCGTCACAGACGTACGTGATTATCTTGAAATGGAACCGTAACTCATAAGTTGTGATTAGGAGGCTAATGCTCCAAATTATCGACACACATCGGGATATTTCCTCAGCTATTTTACAGAAGAATAACCCAGGTACAATTTATACTCATGCAGTATACTCATGCGTTTCACATTCGGTATGCCATCGAAAACAAAGAAATTACGTTTACAAGGCTTGATTTTCAGTGATTACATGTTGATAACTACACGTTAACTCGCTATATCCGAGTTAATTGTGATCTAAAGTTCATGTTTCGGTAAAACGGCACTTATGCAGCCTCTGTTCGTTCAAGAAAGTTTAATGTATTTAAGATATATATAATTATGCGTGATTTTGTCCCGAAAATGACAATTTTTAATCATAAGGAACTGTAACAAATCAGTCAAGAACCATCCCAATACCGGCGATAGAACGACTTCCGATGTAACAGTTCCTATACAGTGCCCCCACTGCTCAATTTTAGTTCAAAGACAACATAATCCCACCAATTGATGTGGCTATGCAAATATATATGTAGATAAGAATATCCATAGCAGAATGCCCTCAATGGTCTATTTAATTGTAACATAAAATGTTCTTTCTGACTCCGCAGATTTGCCAAAAATGATTTAAGTGATTTACATTGAGAATAGAGTCAAGGTAACATATAATAATGGCTCTGGTTTTGTGAGTGACACTCCACAGTTTCTGCAGGGATGGCCGCTGAAATAATGGTGAATCAATTCATTGAAAACTTGAAATAACTAAAATGTGAACCCACACCGCATACACAATGTATATATGCCTGCATGGGTTGAGCACATACTAGGCTTTACGAATTTGATACAGAACAAATCATTTTAATGTGGGTAGTCAGAGTTATCCCCCTTTGATTTTATTTTTATGTCGGAAAAATGATTTTCTTATGCAAAAATGACCAAAATAAGCGAAAATTAAAACAAATCATAACTAACGTTCTCTCAATACACATGCCACACCCATTGTGCCAGGAAACAGACAACTGTGTACTTATTTTCACTATAAATTAACTTTCCAATCAGTTCCAATAACGATTTTCCACATGCTGAGACCATTGGTATGTAAATATTACTGTTACAGTGATTTGCCATCAAACGTAGCTGATTGTATTACAGTATGTACACCGATAATTATGCACAACATTTTTCAAAGCTCATATATAGCCTACCTTTTCCATTATTTACCAATCCGTTTTGATTCGACATTAGTACGATATTCGTGTACTAGTAATACAAATGGTTTCGATATGCGAAATCTCGTAATTGGAGAATTATTAATACAGAAATTGAAAATCAAAGTTGACGTATTTTTACACTACCAAGTAATGCCTTTTGTGATAGAAATTTCAGTCACAGCTAGGCACAATAATTTCCAAGTGTCTTCCAAATAGATGTGCTTTTTGGTTCTAATTAAACGGGCATGGCTCGTTTGAACCTCAAAAATATGTATTCGCGTAATTTTGGAAGAAGGTCGATAAATACACCAAATATCGACACGGTCCTATCTCATTCTGGACTCCTCGAGCTTTGTATGAGCTTTTGGCCTGCAGGCAAACTCTGAAAAAAAAATAGCCCAATTAGTCATAGCAATTTTCCATTTGTTTTCAACTGGAGTAACTGTAAAAAAACGCTCTTTATGATTACCATGTCGATTAAGATTTAATATCTAGCATGAATTCGATCGTTATTCCCTCAGATATCTATCACAACATATATATGATGTACACTGTCAATCTCCAAAATCTGCATATTTGAGTATGTGATAGCCTTCACTTCACTTCCTTGTGGATGTTTGCTGATGTCAAATTCCTCGCCGAATCCTTCGGATTTAATCTTGAAATTCTCAGCGTCGAATTCCGTAACTCGTATTTCGCGTGGAAAGAAAAACGGTTCGGCGGAAAACAAGAACAGCCATTCGTCTAGAAAATGAAAAAGCAAGTTCATCATATCATCCGATTCCACTTCCACTGTTTGTTTCTCCTTTCGTTCGCATATTTCATAGTCCGTAGTCATGTAACCAAACATTGCTGTAGCAACTTGTTCGAAAGCTTCACTAATAGTGTCTCCCCACGAATGAAGCTGGACGTCCGCCGTGTGATCCAGATATTCATATTTACACTCTGGAAGTTTGGTCTTTGTGTCACACTTGTCTTTGGAACCAGCCATAACAAACTCAATACACACACGTGTTTCAGCGTGTTTCCTTTAAAACTATAATGTAGAGTTCCCCATCCTGATCCAAATTTTCAATTTTCAGTCGGTAAATCTCGGTAGTTTCCATATTCTAGCATATATAGAGTTGCTTCTCTTATTTTGTCAATTTATTTTCCAGGTATGACTCGCCGATTTGGCATGCAATCAAGAAACGATAAATTGCTGTTTGTTGACATGACTCCAACTTAGATGCTTCAATATAACTACGATAGACTCTAGATCACTATATTAAGTTAGTCCTATCTCGATGTGTAGTAATTCAGATTTGCAATCTCATGCAATGTGTAGTAATTCAGATTTGCATGAAATTAATTGTGATTTTTCCAGACAAGTTTTGTCCATGTTTCGAGATCGCGTTTTTATTCCAAAACGATAGTTATATAATATCGACAGAACCAAACGATCTATATTAAACTAACGGCAGTATTAACTCTTTGAATGCTGGAATATATGTATTAAAACGCCCCATTCCCTGGTAAAAAAAAAATTGTATATGACAATATTTGGATGTTTCAAATGATATCTAAGCACTTTACAATAGAATGAAACACATATAATTCATTGTATATAAGATGCACTGAATTAGAAAACACGAACTATATGTACGAAGCTTGAGTATTATACTCACGCGTGTATCCACGGCATATATACGCAATCAATTCACACTCGAATTGTCCGAGGCTGCGTGTGTATTACGCATGTAATCATGCATGGCTGGCCATTATTAGCCTACATGTATTAGTGTCTTGTCATTGTGTGATTTTTTTTATATGATCATCCTTTGCTGACCTCGGGTGTTAAATTTTTATTGGGATTAAAAGTTATACAGGAATTGTCGAGTCGATGTAGCTGCAGGGCCACATTTCATGAACATTTGTCAATTGCGAAGATAGACGCTCTTTTCGTTGGTTGGCAATTATCGAAATACGATAGGGGAACACTTTTACGTTCGTACTCATATTTCACCAATTTTTGTACCTGGCTTGCCTGTCCTGAGTTTCACGGGAAAATGGCCAATTTGATACTATTTGTCGTTATATACATATTTATCACCCCATTTATTATTCATTTTCATAAAAATAAAATAAAAGAAGCTGAAGATGACATGTTTAAAATGTTTGAAGCATGAATTTGGCGATAAGTAGTTTTCAGAGTACGTTATACTTGCGATAGTTACGTTACTCACACAGTGTTCCCCTATCGTATTGCGATAATCGCTAACCCTTTTGGTTGGATATTGCACATTATTTTTTCACTTTCAGCGTTTTGATTTATGGTATATTAATTTACACAGAACGTATTATATACAGTCAATGAAAACGACCCTGCAGTTTAATCACACGCGTACGGCCACGGCGTGCAGGCCTATATATGAGACGACCATTATGTAATCAACTGCATGATACGCACGACCGATCGCCCAAAAACGCGACACGATGATTCACCGGCAATGTCTTGTTGTTGTACAAAAGAATGAATGAATATTTGCGAATGTATAACACACAATACAAGAAAACCATAGTCAGAAATGGTAACGCGCTCAAGATAATATATTATATACCCATGATTGTAATTATAGAATCTTTTTCATTTCTGTTATTTGTAATTGGCATAGCTTATCACAAACCAAAAATCAACATTATTGACATATATAATGTAAACGCCAATAAATGAACTTGAAATTCTGAACTACACCTTATACCGGGCTCGGCCTCGGCCTCGGGATCGCACTACCACTCGGCCTTGGGGTCGCACTACAACTTTTTTAATGTGTCCCAATAATTAACATTCTATAAATAGAACCCCAGCGCTATGGCAGCGCCCTGTCGAAACAAGAATTTGTACATTAGTATACACGCGGCGCGCGTAATTAGCTCCGTACATCTCGCCGCAAGATTTATCGTATAAACGTGTCTATGCCCAGTGTTTGAGCTTGCTTGCTATGTCATGCCTTCCATGCAACAGTAACTGTTATCCACAGTACGTATCTATTGCCGTCATATATTATGTTAGCGGCAATTAGATGTTCACCGAGACGGCGGCCAGTCTATTCGAAAGGCCGACGAAAATCCTAACGGATGTACGTCTCTAGATCTCTCTATTAAAATTAGTTTCTGTATTAAAGGGATTCCCTCCATTTCATTGGATAGTGGCGCAGACTACGCACAATTTTCCCACACATTGTCAAACTCAACTATTGTTGGAAAATACAGGCCATAGATACATATCGCATTCATACTTTCATTATATATACCATGCAATTTATAGTATAATAGTTGTATGTTCTTGATTAAATTTTTCATAATTTGGTAACTGTTATTTCTAAATTATAACCTATAACGAAGGCCATCCGTGCCTTTAAAACAATAGCTATATATACATATCGTATATCAACGACTCTGAGATAATACATTGCGTTCAGTAGATAGCCTTGCTATACATGTATATATGCCATGCTCGTCAATATGTATTATATATAATTATGCAACCCAGAAATATATATTTAACACACCACATTCCATGTTTACATGCATGACATTCTCGTCGGCTCCACACCACAGTCATGCTGTCCCTCGAGTACACCCTTATAGTATGTTATTGCCTGATCCACACCAGAAGCCGCCCCATGCATTTTCTGCTGAGCAATAAATTTTGATGTTGTTTCTTTTTGTTTTTCTTATTTCTCGTTTGCACCCGATCACGTACATGTGTGTGTTGAAATTTGACTATAATTGGTTTCTGGGTCTGGTCTTATATCGATTTTCCTATTGACCGGACCCGGTGCTCTGTTATTTATTTATGACAAATATATGCGCAAATAAACTTTATTTACAACAACAAAAATGCGTCGACTAGCCGCGGTATTCCAGCAAACTTAGTTCAAAGTGTTATATATTAACGTGTATCAATTTATCTTATGCGTGTTTTTGCTGTCATTTACGATCTTAGAAAAGAAATACAACTCCAGACAACAGATAGCCAATATGCTTACCACAAACACGACCCCGGGCAGATAATCAGCTTATCCGACCTAATAGTAATATATATACTGTCTGTGCAATGGCATGATTTGATATCGGTTCAGTTGATGCAATCGTAGTACCTTCAAATTAAGTTATGCATGTGTACATGCAGGTTGGAAATGTCCAATGCCATTAATGTATCGATAAAATAGAGTTATACCATATATCTATGGTTATACTGTTTATGGTACACGCACTGAGGCCGGTGTTTAAAGCTCTTTGACAGTTGACATACGAAGTGGTACAACTCACAGCCATGCAATAGTCCAACCCATGCAGGGATTTACTTGGATTTGAAATTGACATAATTATGTGGTGAGTTTGAAACCTGCTAACATTATTTTTGTGAAATTCTTGTCCTTCAATTTAAAGATCTTCTTTGATTGCGAGTACAGCAAATTCAGCAATGCATGTGATCGCCGAATTTATTTAGACTATATATAGCTGGTGAGATACACACTGGTAACAAAGGAAAGTGCATTACCGGTGTCTTGATTTGTCTGGAAAATAAACGAAGATTAATAATCTATAGACGCGACTCTCAGATTTAACACTGCAGCCAAAATCCGATCGAGACTTTCGCCAGCTTGTTGTAGGTTTCCAAACAGTTACCGGTGCCTCGCTATTGGCGCTATATAGCAGCAAATGCGTTGCAATGGGTTGGGATTATTTTGTTTAAATGCAACATCCACACACCTATCAGCGTCATTCAGCGATCAATATATCAATATTAATTATCTATATCGAGCGCATTAATTACAGCACATTGGTGGATTAAGCACTCATGGCTATTATATATGGCGGCGCTGTATAATTTAAAACTCATTATTATTAACAAAAAGGTTGTGGAAGTCGGCTCCGTTTCTATAATGGTAGTATTTTATTGGTCAAGATTTCAAGTTCAATAAAGTTTATTAGATAATCAACGACGGACAGTTATACATAGATTTACGAGGATGTTGGTAACTGCTTCTTTGTGTCTATATCTGAATCTGAACCTAGGCTAATGAGTTAATCAATACACAATGATGAGATAAATTTTGGCATAAATTTTTTTACCTTAAAATATCATGATGATATGATTGCGTTTAAAGGTACTCAACCCGATAAAACTCCTCTCAATTACTATTTCAATGGCTTCGGGGGTCAAAAAAATTTGATTCGAGTCGAGGAAGTCACCCATCAAAGCTCAGATTTGTTAGATATCGATTTTAGAAATCTATTATTTTTCATTATCGGGAATTCTTACTGGCCCAGTACGTAGTCAATTATTACCACTTGATTATAGAGTTATCCATCCTTGTCTGTTTGAATAGAATTTTGGCGTAAAATCTCGAGCATGCTACCAAATTGACGGCAGTTATAAGTACTCATCTCGAGAACATAAGAATTTTCAAAAATCAATATCTAATAACTCTGAGCTTTGTTTGATGGGTTCCTCGACTCGAATCAAATATTTTTTACCCCCAAAGCCAAAGAAATAGTAATATAGGACCCTCTGATCGGATTGTTGTTGTTGGAATCTGTTGAGATGGGGACCCTCTTTACGGGTTGAGTACCTTTAACTGTTTGCCATTGTTGTGCAATATTGCTAAATATTTCAAACCACGGAAGCATGTTCATGTTGATGTTGATGCAAATGTTGATGTTGATGCAAATGTTGATGATGTTGAAATTGTTGTTGATTCAAATGATGATGATAATGTTGAACAAATTGTTGTTGATGTGTATGTTTCGTCTATTACTCATGATGTGTCTTCTTCAATCCCTCATTTGTCGATTATTTCCCCAATTAAGACCAATTACGGTTCAAATGTTCCGGAATTTGCACCAGGTCCCGTTACTTCATCTCCGAAAGGGGAACTTTCTAGTCAGCCCCCAGTCACTGACCAGTACGTGTAGTGACAATGACATAATATCCGAAGACAATGTTCCTTCAGTAGACAGTGGTATGTTGTTACATACTGGTAAGTTCTTGAGCGTGGCTCAAATCATAGATTTCCTATCTTCCACGGAAGAACTTTTATCCAATATTCCAATTGGAAAGAAGGAGAATGTTGCTTTTAAGGTAGATAATTCTGACAATGTGGATAGGAATATTACTTTTCAATCCACGGCGTGGATTGAAAAGTTTGTGGTGGGATGACTGTGGTGCCTGGGAGTCGAAATCTTCGAGTCAGACCTCTTTCTTCATTCGTGAAAACATGACAGAAGTTGTTAGAAATGGCGGCAAGTTTTGTTTGAAGCGACGAAAGGATAAAAAGACTGCTGAGAACAACAGACGGCCAGAGGATGGTACTTACAGCAGTCAGTGCAGGAAAAAAAACCAGGACAACGAAAGAGAAAACGAACGGCAAAGACTACCACACTCCCCCATAGAAAAGTTTCCAGGACCGGACAGTGAAATAAAACAACATAGAGATAAAGAAAACAATTTTAATACATGTATCCAAATATTTTTTTATTCAATAAAATCTTCCCAAACGAATGCCTCAATACCTTGGTTTTTCCCCTTCCTTACTGGCCACATATATATACAATTTATTCTAATAAACTTTTCTTTCAGCTCACTGCTATATATATATGTATATTTATAAAACTCTATTTTTCTTTTGTTGCTATTCTACTATTCTCATGTTACTTGTTTGCATTTACCAATAAAAAAAAAAAAAAATCCAACTCTTAATTTTATCATTCAATGATTCAGTCCCACAGTTCAGTCCAATTCCCTTCAATAATCTATCAGTATTACGATCAAATTAAAGCCCTTTGATTACAGCCCTATTGTAATCAGCATCTCCACTGATAAAACATATCGTTGTGTAAACACGCATGGCTAATCCGCCGTAATCCACCATCGGCGAGAGGGACTTGATGCATATACCAGGGACTTGCTGCGTTTACCGGGGACTTGCTGCATATCCAGGTACTTGCTGCGTATAGTAGAACCGGACGCGCGTTATATAATTAGTCTTCATACTAAATATGGTTATCACGTTGGGAGAGTGTGAACGCACCTGAAGATTCCCCTTTTAGAATTGCATGCACAACAAATTATCAAGATACCGTACCAGAGTTGTCAATCTTATCGGAATATTGGTAATATAGACATCTCTGCTAGAGACTGCTGAATAGTCTTAATCGAAACAAGAGTAATTTTTTTAATTATAGTTAATCTTATCTCGGTATTTAGGATGCACGAATTTTCATGACTCCATCTTCCAATTATGTCAAATTGGTCCTCCGTACTTTTTGGCGCGCGAGTGGATCATTTGACCATGACCTTCTACATAGTTACCCAGCTGTTGACGTTTCCGCACCGCGTCGCACTTGTCAAGTTGGCTGAAAAAGGAGCAAAACCGTTCGATTTAAAACATGAAATAAGATGCCAATTAGAAAGAAAAAAGGGAAGAAAAAGTGAGAAAAGTGACACTTGTCATGAAAACAATGCCAAAAGCCGAAATGTTCGGTTAACTTAAAGTTAAATCAATAAATGGGGTTTCTGGAGCCAGAAATTCAGAATAAAGAGGATTTGAAACAGTCAGGCACATCCTGAATTCCACTATTATAGTCAATAATAGTGGTATATGACCATCTAACGTTTTGTGAATTTGATAAAAGAGGGATAATCCAAAATCATATTTCACACAAATTATTCAAAATCAGTGTCGCACTAATTTAGTATCATACATATCTGTAATGTTTCGGTGCAGGAGCCTAGAGCTCGGCTGTTGTCGCATGTATTTTGTCTACCGATGCCTGTAAATGTAGTGGGAGAGGTTGCTTCAACTTCAAGTCCGGAAAGGAAGAATACGACACATTATGACATGACCAATCCACGACAATACATATAATAATGTGTCACCTTGACATACCATTTACCTTCGTTTTCCAAAAAAAGAAATTGAACGATCGAGCCTTTTACCGCAAAACATGTCGCTTGTTGGCCATTTATTGGGTCTGTTTGATCAAGTTCCGGGCATACCGCACAGTATTGAGGGGCCAATATGCCCTGAACCCGATCGAACAGACCTGAAAAATGGCCGTATAATACTTCGAGGGTCATTCGTCTGATCGCGAAAAAGGCTCGTTAAACGTCTCTTTTTTGGAAAAGGAAGGTAATTGGTAGGCCTATGTCAAGGTGTCGATGCATTAGTACATGTGTTGTCTCACTTGTCTGGGGAAAAAAATCGCGGTTTGGTCCTGAGTATACTTTGCAGTCTTCTAAGCTGAGCACACGTGAAATATGTTAGTTTTATAGCTCCGCCCATCTCACTTTTGACAGTTAAATTTCGACGTTAGATCGTCGGTGACCGTCTTATAAGAATTTCAGGTTAGATCTAACTTAGTTTTATGTTAGCCGTTTTTGGTGAGGGTCAGACTCCTGTACATCTTGTGTCATATTCTTCCTTTCCGGACTTGAACAAAACCCTCCGTTGCCAGCGGTGGGAAAAGTTGGACTATAAATTCAATGCATAGTCAATTTTGGACTAAAAGGAAACATGAATATGTTATGGTCATATACCACTAGCTATAATAGTTGATACCACTGTAATAGTGGAATTCAGGATGTGCCTGACCTGTGAACTGTCTTCAAGTTCAAGTGGCTCAATCAGTTTGACTTTCGCTCTGAGTCTATATTGTCAGCTAGGACTCGGATTCAGACTCAGACTCAATCTGTATAGATCTGCAGTGATACATGTACTAGTACATCCCAGTAACCAGATTGGCGTTTATGAGACTATATATTACTGCTCAGTCAGACTTAGAGAAACTTTTAACAATTGCATTTTGAATTTCATTTCGGGTCTGACGAATTTCATTAAAATTTAGATTAGCCTAAGGTGCATGGTCCCCATTTGCAGAAGTTCCCAATTTACGGAGGTCCCCTAAAATTGGAGAAAAAGAGATATTTAAATGGGGAAAGATTTTTATAGGTTAATTGCATGAAACATATTTTAAATGAATAATGACATGATAATCGATAAAATTAATAGTGGGTTGTTCTATTGATTATATTCGTGGAGGTTATAGGCACAAATCAACATGTTAATTAACAGTTCTGGTTAAACACAGACTCGACAGCTATAACGCTGTACTGAGTCTGGAATATTTGGGGGGGATCCCTGTTGCCACAAACAAGCATTACAACAGTTGCAACCAATCACAACTTTGTATCAACAAAGCGATGTAGCTATTCGGGCGAGTGTTGGAATCTCTACACAGTCGCATATTTTCACATAACTAAAAATAGCGCCAGTTTGAAGCATCGGATAATAATTATACTGGCGATATCTGTCATTGGTAAATTAAGCTATGTATGTCATAATGCATGGGTCGCATGAGAAGTTATTTATATTGACACAGAGCTATTTGGTATAGGAGACTCAGACACTGGCATTTTCTCCAGGCAAAAGTATTGCATAGCTATTCGAATCGGGTTTACACAGAACAGGTTAATTAACAATTGTCCCCATAATTAATAATATTCATTAATAACAAGTGTTCGTGGAAGCCGGTCTATTTACAGTGGAGATTGAAAACGGCAATAAGCATTTGCAGAGGTGTTCTTTAAAGTTGTTTGTTTTGTTAATTTAGAGGGAATTTCCGCGAATTATGAATACCAGTTGAGGGACCTCCGCAATTTAATTTGTGCGATCTGGACATCCGCACAGCATTCTCCGGGAGATATTGTTCATATACCAATAACATGATATTGGAGGGCGTTATGGTTTATTAACGGCCATCCAGTACTGATTAACAGCCCAAGGGTTTATTAGCGGCTGTTTATAAACCATGACGCCCAACAAAAATCATGTCATTACTATTATTGCCACTCGATCCTCACGTGATCGGTGACTTAACTGGAAGCGGGCGATGGACGTTGACGAAAACAAAGACTCATTGACACCCTCATTCTGCTTCCAGTCAACTTTACCTCAAAATTATCGAAACTTTGCGATGCGAAACCAGTTAAATCGAGCCCTGCAAAAACATGCATCTGACCCTTAAGGGACATTCAGGGACCTCTGCAAAAGGACCTCCGCAAATGGGGACCAACTGAAAATCGTCACACTATTCATTTCAAGTTTCAGTTACAACTTACATCATGAAATACTAATAGTAACCATGTTCAGCCACACGTATACGTGTACATTGTAATTTGTCATACCCACACACTGCCCACAATCAGTGTTCCGTGCAAGTCAGGGCAATTCAAATTATTAAACCATGGATCGTTCTTACTGACATCTTGTTAAAACTTAAGTTAATTATAACCGGTTGTCTTACACAATACCGATCGGTCTTCCTGCCACAGTACTCACTGATTTAACTCTAAATTTCTTGAACATTGAATAGTTTTTTGTTTGAAGATTTGTACATTTATTTATATTGAATATCGCTTATTACCACTTTATGGGGCATTCTCTGCACAGTTTTACCGGGCATTATGAGATGGTAATGCTGAACATGTATTGTTACATCAACATTCACATGACATGTAGGGCTGTTATTATTCATACACTATGACAATACAATATTATGTTACATAATATTGTATCATCATACTGTATAACTAGGCTGTTATGAGCTATCAACTCATTATCGGCCCTACATGTCACATGACTGATAAAAGAGTCTCCGATTTTCAAGGTAGTCCTATTCAAAATATCTTTGCTGGCGAAAATAAACATTGATACATTAATCGATTTGATTTGTCCAATGTTAGCTCGAGCTGAATTTAAAAGAAGTTAAACATTTAAATTCTGTTTTGTTGCTCCTGCAAAAAGTTTACTTCCAAACAGCTCTTAAAGATGCATAATCCGATTACTATAAATTACTATTTCTTTGGCTTCGGAGGTAAGACATATTTCAATCGAGTCAAGGAACCAACCCATCAAAGCTCAGAGTTATTAGATATCAATTTTTTTGATCTGTTATTTTTCACCACCGGGAATATTTGGCGGCCTGGCAAGAATCAGCTGACTTCTTCCAGATATAGTACAGACATGCACAGATGTCGTTATGAGAGGTCGCACAAGGTCACGACTCGCTGTACTATCAGTGGAGATCGTAAATTACATAAATAATTTCAGAATCTGAGACAATGAAAAGTTTCATTGCAATTTGAACTAGGATTCACCATATAATGGAAGTTGTAAACCACACTCCTCCATTCACCAAACTGCCAAGAAAAAACATTTTTATAGGACTTTTCTTTTCTCGTGATTGGTATTGTTATGAGTATTTATTCTATTGATAATAAACTACTTTTGATAACGAAATTGGCTTTTGGTGAAATTCCTTTGTTGTTGTAACTGCATGATGTGGGGATCATCAAATCGGATTGTGTATACCTTTAATTACTGCATCCCTCATGTAATAATAGTACATGTAACGTACAACATGACACTGTTGTGCATTGTGGTGTATTATTATTAACGGCCCTCCAGATATGATTAACAGCCCTTCACCATATTAACGGAATTCGTCTTCGTCTCGAGCCTTTTATAAGTTGCCGGACTGTTAATCATTTCTGTTGCGATGTTAATGCGTCAGATTAAAATCATGTTATTTTTCAATCTCAGTAAATAATTTTTCCACTTCCTTCAAAAACAATCAGAATAAATTTATTTATGTATATATTGTAGAAAAATAATTGTAACATGTTGCAATAGGGTTGTGTTATGGTTTGTAAGTGATGCACATAAAGTTGTGACATCGCTAATATCCATTACTCCTTCAATCATATTTTTCGGTTTCAACTTTCGGGCGGTTCAAAGACATGGGAAAATAGTCTTGATCCAGCAGGGAAAATGAATTGACAAAGTAACAATTATAAACCAATATAATTTTCCTCTTCCGGTATCAGCCACCTCATAACGTTTATATTCAAAATTAAATGATGAATGTGAAGTTAGTTGAAATACATGCATAGCAACGCTCATGTATGTTGAGATTGGTCAGACGTAATTTCCATAATGCCGAGTTCCCCCAGCATCGCCAACCTCTCACAGGATTTAACGTCACTCTACCAATATTTAGCGCGGGATAATTCCAAACGAAATACGATCAGATGGTTCCCCTAGTTGGGGTATTTTTATGACATGCAGTTTCATATGAGGGTTTGTTAAATCAAGGTGTACATGAGACACATTATGAACACCACCTTCAAATTGATACAGTATAGCCATGGTTAGTTTCCGTAGGCCAAAATATAGAGACAAAAACATTTCACACAAGCTCACACCCTAGCACCTATTTGTGAAAAAATTGTTGTAGGTGGATTATCCAGTCCTCGAAAAATCCACAACAATATATTGTGGCATGTTCATTCCAAATGTTGCCACGGCATTGCTTAGCAATGCCGTGGCAACATTTGGAATTGAACATGCCACAATATTAAATTTTCTTTGGGACATTTTTCCTAATTTTGTGGTCTGGACTAGATATCTCTTGTCTTCTTGACACATTGATATCATCTGTAGGCTAAATATAATAATTACAAGGCTAAGTCATAGCATTGGGCAAACAGCCATGACCTTCTACTCCCAGGTGTCTAATAATCTTGATGGCCTAATAATAGTGAGGCCATTTCATATTCATGAGAGTAATGTATATGATGCAATCCTGGATGGTAATATCAATTTTAAATCTGCACAGCAGCATTTTGTGTGGTCCGCCTTCTAAAATTATCCATGGAAATATAGAGCATCATGCACTCAAGCTGCCTGGCATAATAAACCCGACCACCCCAAAGACATATATATATAAGACAACTTAGACAAGGTGGCCATCTATCATTGGACCCAAATTCCCATCACCTTTATCAAACTGTGGCTAAAATGTTTATATTATGTTATTCACACTATAACACTTGTTTTGTTCAAGAAGGGCTATGGTTAAGTTTGGCATATCACCCAACTTGATCGGTTGATAGTGTCAAAAGTTACAGGCATCGGAACAGAAAAATTTCTGGTTGGACATTTATTGGACACACTGGCAGCTGATACTGGCTGAAGGAATTTTCCGAGAGGACAGCCATTTTTCGACATGTTGTTGCGGGTTGTCCGTACGTGCTGACATAATCATATTAGAACAATTTAGAGTGACTCCCCTTATCACAGATGAATTCAGCGGGGAAAAGACCAATTGGTCTTAATAAGACCAATCGGTCTAATTAATTTAAATCAGTGGTTGACCCAGACCTGTTCTATATGCATATTCATTATTGTATTGCTAGATGCACATGGCAGGAACATGTAGTCTCATCATTTTTATTTAATTTACTGCATCAAACCGAATTACCCATCAAACCTACATGTTTATAGATATCAGCCGTTGTCTAGCGAAAAGTGGAAATAATAATCAAGTTTTCATCAAGGACAATTTTTTAAAGCTGCAGTGCCACAATTTGACCACCAATATGCTAAAGTTAGTTCAAATTTTATTCAATTGCATTAGCTTAACCCTTTACCCAACAAAAGGGCCCTGTGCCAATGCATTCTCTTATATATGCGAGTCGACCATAGGTCGCCTCGCATATATAAGAGAATGCATTGGCTTAACACATTAAAAATTATAAAATTGTTAAAGATTGTAAGAAAAAATGGTAAAAAGTGTTAAAAAAAGATTTTTTTTAGGCCAATGCATTCTCTTATATATGCGAGGCGACCTATGGTCGACTCGCATATATAAGAGAATGCATTGGCACAGGGCATAACTATAACTATCACAATGTGGTCAATGAACCGGTTCCAATGATATCCATATGTGTATGGTGTTATTGAGACAGACCGAAGATATTTTAGGCTGTTGAAGCTTTATTTGGCCAGTTTTGGCCGGTTTGTTGGGTAAAGGCTTAAGCGTTGCCATAACAAGCTTACACCCATTCAAAGATCAAATTAGGTCCTTAATTAGGGTGGGCTGGCTGTTATATCATTGCAGACTATTCTAGAAGAATTAAAGATGATCTGTATCTTTTAGTTTTAGATTCCAGGGTATAAAATAATAGATATGATTTCGAGGACACCTGTCCAGAAAAGCTTCAATTAATATCAATTTTATTTAGAATTTCTTATGACATTCATGGGACAATTTTAAGGGCTATTTTTAGAACAGAATTCCATGCGAATACATCAGGAGAGCACCAAGATAGAGAACTCTATCTTGTTCACACCCTCAATCAATTCAAATTGCATTTTAGCTAAGAGATTTCCAGTTATTTATGATAAAAATAAACCACTTTATTATATGCCTTTGTAGACAAGTAATATACCCCATCTTAAAGGCCCATTTAATTTTTGAGACACCGATTAGTTTTTATATTGCCTTGATATACAGTTTTAATTACAATCTATGACATAAAATATGATTAATATACTTTATTACACTCCTATGAGCGATTTCCATTGAAAACGCCGTTAATTAAAAATGGTAATGTCACTTGTGAATTATTTCATTTCTTGCTACATCATTGACGTTACGTCGCTTACTGATCTTGATTGAAATATGGGTGGTTAATCATTCTCCACATTGGGACTTTCATGCATATTAATTCTGTGTATTTTAATAATATTTGGCGTCCCAAATTGATGCAGAAGTGTAATAAATAGAGTAAGCAATTAGTTCCGAGAAGTACGTTATATAAGTCACTCGAGGTGCACTCATTTCTTACAGACGTCTCTCGCCTCTTGTGAATTATTTAACGTAATTCTTGGAACCAATTGATTACTCTCTATTTATTACACTCCTATGAGCGATTTCCATTGAAAACGCCGTTAATTAAAAATTGGTAATGTCACTTGTGAATTATTTCATTTCTTGCTACGTCATTGACGTTACGTCGCTTACTGATCTTGATTGAAATATGGGTGGTTAATCATTCTCCACATTGGGACTTTCATGCATATTAATTCTGTGTATTTTAATAATATTTGGCGAACCAAATTGATGCAGAAGTGTAATAAATAGAGTAAGCAATTAGTTCCGAGAAGTACGTTATATAATTCACTCGAGGTGCACTCATTGCTTACAGACGTCTCTCGCCTCTTGTGAATTATTTAACGTAATTCTTGGAACCAATTGATTACTCTCTATATAATTCATCACCATTTGGAACGTCTGTGTCTCAGAAGGTGCCCTAATCACAGAAACATTTCCCCCCATCTCGCTCCCAGAATGCAACAGATTTCAAACTAAGATACAGAGTTATGCCCTTTCCATTGAAAATAATTGACTTTGCAGTACAATTTAGATGAAACATAAGCACAGAAAACATGTCGGTACCTCTACAAAAACAACATGTTCACAGTTTATTACAACAGATATGGCATATATTTTATATAATGTGATCTGGGGATTCAAAAATTAAGTAGGCCTTTAAATTTTGGATCTGGTAATAAAGAAAGAGTTGTTTAGTGAATGATGGTAATTGGTTTCTGATAAAAGATGCATTCTGTTTTATAACTGTTGTATTGACTATAATTTATCAGAGATTTTATTTCAAGGTTGTGTTTTTTTTAAATTTACTTGCATGTTATATGCGACAAAAGCAACAATCTGAAGCTTTGTTCCAAGCTTAAATCAATTTAAAATCAATTTCAAGAGCAATAATTAATTTAGAGAAAAAAAAACCCCAGTGAAACTTGTATTATATAGTTAAAAAAAATAAGCCTTACCTGATCATGGGTGCCTCACAACACCATAACCAAAATTAAACAGTTCTATAAGATTACCACCAGCATCTCCTTATGTATACGTATGAGTTCCTGATTTCATGTAACTCTTTTGGGAGACAAATGGTACAAGGAAACTGGGATATCGATATTTGTTGCCAGCTCCATTTCCTCTTGGAGGGTTCGTCAAGAACAGTTTAGATCAATAAATCAGAGTATTTATATAAGAACCAGTATTGTTTGCTTACCAGACATTGAACGGCCATTTACCTTAGAAAGTAACCTATATTTGCCATTGTTTGGAAAACCAATAAGTTTTATGTATTCTTTAAATTGCTTTCATTAGGTTTTCACTGCTGCCTCTTGAAAGCTGTATTTGACATATGACAGCATGAATACATATCTATTTGCTCTGATCTCTTGTTCCACAGGTATGGCATCAAGTACGTGAGCCAATGGATATGGTCCACAAGGCAATTGCACTCTACATGTGCATGCCTGTCTCACTATGGAATAGTTAATATGAAATGACTTTCTTCCACTCAAACCAGTTGACTCTCACGCTTCCAGAATGCTACTTCATTTGGGTATACGGGTAGTATCCTGGCAAAGATGGGAGGGTGCTACCACCTACCTACCCCCTGAATTTTAAATAACATAAAACAGAGGGGGTGAATCCTGCACATCAATTAAAACAGAATGGAATAATCACAAAATATAGAATTGATACTTATAATATAATGCTAATTTTAAAACCTGTTTTTAACATATCAGTTGGAATGAGACAGAATTTCCTTAAAAAATTGTCGTTGGGCAACGAAAGCTGCAGGTTCGTTACTAGAAATGTTGGTTTAATAACCTTACAGTCTGCTATAATAATGCTTATAAAAAATTCTTGGGTTATAATACATCATGCGGTGTGAGCCTTGAGCTAGTGTGAGATGTTTGTGAGCAATAGAATGTGCTCTTAATTTGCCAGTTTTGATATGGAAGGGTTTGCATGCATGCAGCCACTGCTTATAATCCATGTATGGGAATGACGTTTTATGAAGCCTTGAAATAGTGTGTCTGTCATTTGCAGAATGGGGTCCCCAGAGGGTGAATTTAGTGATGCTACCCCACATAGCAGGCTAGCATCACCAAATTCACCCTCTGGGAACCTCATTCTGCTTACCCCAGAGGGTGAATTTGGTGATGCTTGCCCGCTAAGCGGGGTAGCATCACTAAATTCACCCTCTGGGGACCTCATTCTGCAAATGACAGGCTCACTATTTCAAGCCTTGGATATTTTATGAAGCCCATTTGGGTATAAAATTTATGAGAATAACACTTTGAGCAAGAATATTCTCCATTCCCACCAAATGTTCACAGCAGAGGGTTACACATCACTTTAAACTGGGCAATGCTGGGTCACCCTGCAAGTATTACATATTTTCACTTCACTTTTAATAAGCTTAGATAAGTTCGACAAACAGTCTTTTTAGCTGAACATTTCTACAAATGAATTATTGTGATCCCAGGGACTACCTTTTCTGACTTAGAATTTTTTTTGCAACCTGCCTAATTTTGTCCGAGCTTTTATTTCTACATTTTTAGGTCAATGTTTTTTAATCTTGGCACTGACTACCCCATGTTCAGAGCCTACATGTATATATATATATATATATGGCTATGGCTTTGGCTTTGTAACTGTATGTCCATCACTGATCACTGGTATCTATGGCTGATAAAGACGAAGATCAATTGGTCTACATTTGTGTATATGGTATGGGGTGGTGTTAAAATTTGTTAGGCCAAAACAATATCATAGCCTGGTTTACAAACATTTGGGTCAAGGAAAAAAGTAGATAGTAGTTACATATTTATTGTGCCATGAATATATAGGTTAAAACCGTTAATTTACAAAATAAGGATACATTTATACATGTGATATGGCAACAGGGGATTGGAGTACAAGTTATGCAACTTATTGATGATCCTCTCCCCGTGTTCATAAGCGCTCATGAGAATATAGTAAAGAGATGGTAGTGCTGATGAGAAAAGGATATATCAGGTTTAAGTGGTTAAAGGATTTAGTTAGTCGGAAATATGGCTTGTTGCTCACAGAGCTTTCCGATGAATGGCAACAAGCCATATTTCCGACTAAATCCTGAAAAATTACCCATAATTCTGCTGTGGTTAACGAGTCGATTACTTACTCTCAGGTGCCTAATAATCGTGATGGCCTAATAATAGTGATGTGTGGGGATTTAGGCTGATATTAATAATAGTGATGGCACCATTCACTCTATGTCTCAATTCCAAATAATAGTGATCGTTGGGAATTTTCTCCAAAATTAATAATCGTGCTGACACTATTATTTGGCACCTGAGAGTAGGGCATTACTGTATAGTTCATATACGAAATGTTAGACTATTGCAATGTATACTATTATAACTGATTGGAAATTCCATTTTGTACGGAAAGGGTTAAACTGATCACACATTTCATATCAGTATATGGCAATCTAATCGTCCCTGTATATACCAGTACTTCATGCGCAAATGGATTGCTTGTCACTCTTAAGAGGGCGCTATGTATTTACACAACCCCAATAATAACTCCATGAATTTATAATTCTCTATACTTTGCATTATGAATAATTCATGTAAACAGAGACATATGCACACCGGTACTAACTTATATAGTGAGAAGTGAGGATATATTACCCCATTGCTTTGTATATTGATATTGATCTTTATACTGATATCAGTACATTACTGCATTCTACTTTCTAAGTGCGACATAATCTCCCTTGCACATGCAGCTCAGCATTGATTTTTCAGCAAAATTATATATTAAAGTTTTGTTTGAGTTAAGTGCAACAAATCTTTTGTTTGATGAATGATGATGGGGGCCGTCCATCTAACAATCTGTCTATTTCACGATAAAAGTGCGATAATTCTTAACCCTTTCATGATAGGAGCTGCGCTGGTGCAGCATTAAATATACTGTGCCAGTGCATTCTCATTTTGCAAAAACACTATGCCAATGCAACCTCTTATATATGTGAGTCTCCCATAGGGAGCCTAGCATATATAAGAGAATGCACTGGCTTACACAGGCATGGTAAATATTGTTAGACCAATGTATTTTCTTATATATGCGATGCTCCCTATGGGAGACTCACAAATATATAAGAGAATGCGTATAGGCACATGATTTTCGCAAAATTTCAGGAAGCTCAAGTAATGAAAGGGTTAATCAAATATAATATGATTTAATAGGAATCTCTTGGAAAGTTTCAAAAACCAATCCTGACTCTAATTTTTTTCAGGAGTCATGCCTCCTGGATAAATTGTTAACCCGGTGTCTATTTAGTGTTGTAAGCACAATAACTAGCTTGAACAAACATATAATCCGATTTTGACTACTCATTATTTTTTTGGATGAGTACGAAAGCCAGTCCAACTAAATTTCCTTTTCAGGAATTATGCCTCCTGGATTGCATGATTACAGGGTGTCTATTTTGTAACGTAAGCGTGATCTATCAAACGAGTTGAATCTGATTTTGACCAAATTTGGATCATGTCTTCTACTCATGAATCTCTTGCATGTCTGTCTGTGCATGAGGGCGTCCGTCAGTCAACAATTTCCTTTAGCACACTCTACAGACCACATTTCTCATCCAATTGTCACCAAACTTCATATGGATCTTTGGGTTGACCTCTAGATGGGAGCCATCTTGGATTTTACTCATTTGTATGACTAAATCCTTTAGCACACCCTGCAGGTAAAATCTCTCATCCAATTGTCACCAAAGTTCATATGGATCTTCAGGGTGACTTCTAGTTTTAAATTTTGTTCAAAATATTGGATTTTCACTTTTAAATCCATCGGAACACCATCCAGCCAACATTTATTAGAGAAATATTTTGAAAATTTACAGACATGGCAGGATCACTTCTAGATAGGAGTTATCAAATTTGAATGATATTCGATTAAAAACATGGCTGCATGCTGGAAGCCATCTTGGATTTTACTCTGCATATCTAAATACTTTGGTATACGTACCTATTGCCAACAGTATTTATCCAATTGATCCCAAACTTCATATGGCTCTTCGGGTTAACTTTTGGTCACTTAAACATTTAAACTTATTTCCGCACTCCTTATCACTCCATTAACTGCCCTGTAATGTATGATACTATTCCCTGTCCAAGTTGAGCTACAGTGTCATTGACACTTTCATTTTGTGAACAAATGGATAGTCTGATGTAAACCAATTCAGAATAACAAACCTAGCAACAACAACATGTTGGGTGTCTGACTGGCTCACACACCCACTTCTATACTTCAACCCAACTGGCCCACAATTATGACCCAAAATTTCAAATTCAAAAGTTAATTGGAAATTCTAGAGCTTAACTTAAAAAGTTGGAAAATTTATCCACAAAGATGTTGCTCAAATTTTAATTGGAATATTTATTACTAATTTGAATTAAAATGTTCTGATTTTAAATTTCAAATATGAACATTTCATATCTTAAGTCTAAACTTCCAAATACATGGCCGGGAGACAACAATTCTGAACTTATTTATCACCAAATAGATGGCAGTGGTTGTACATTTGATCCTAGACCTGAATCTTGAAGGTACAGTAATGCCCTAATTAATCGACTCCCAAACCACAGCAGAATTATGGGTAACTTTTCAGGATTTAGTCGGAAATATGGCTTGTGGCCATTCATCGGAAAGCTTTCCGATGAATGGCAACAAGCCATATTTCTGACTAAATCCTGAAAAGTTACCCATAATTATACCCCCCGCAACGAAGTTAGGGGGGGTATACTGGAGTCAGCTCGTCCGTTCCCACAAAATGCCACTTATGTGTCATCGAAGCCATTCAAATACCATTTGGACTCAAATGATTGCTTATGTGGCTAGTCACATAAGCAACCTCATTTGACAACTGAAATGTGATCTATTAAAGTGGCCTGAGAAAGTCACTTGAAAAAATTGTCCTTTAATAAATTGAAACAATTTGTCCATCAATATGGATGTCCAACCAGTGTTCTATGGACACGGACGGACGGCTTAAGTGGCTAGCAACATTAGCAACCTTATTTACAAATATACAATATTTTTCTTAATCACGCTTTATTTCTTAATGAACTCTCTAAATTGTGAATGAAGGGTTGAAAAAATACAATCTGCTGACTACTTCAATTGCGTAAGTCACAGAATACATTGACACTTGATTTGCAGCCTCGCAAGTAGCATTTCGTGAGAACCCCTTTTGAAGCCACGTAAAAACAAGTAGTCACATAGGTCACACCATTTTTTCTAGCCACTTAAGTTTGTAGACACATAAGGGGCAAAATGTGGGTCCGTCGTACCGTCCGTCCGTCCGTCGTCCATCTGTCATCCGTCCGTGGACACAAATTTGTCCGGAGTTTTTCTCAGTCGTTTTTTTAACAATTTCCGTGAAACTTGGCACAGGAATCAACCACCATGGGAACCTGTGCACCTGCGATTATGACGTCTGTCCGACTTTTTTTGGTGGAGTTATTCCCCCTTTTTCGACTTAGAATTCTTTTGCAACATGTATAATTTTGTCTGAGCTTTTATTCCTACATTTTTAGGTCAATTTTTTTTTAACTTGGCACAAATATTTAGTACCATGGGAACCTGTGCACCTGCGATCATGACGTCTGTCTGGCATTTTTTTGTGGAGTTATCCCCCTTTTCTGACTTAGAATTTTTTTTGCAACATGCCTAATTTTGTCCGAGCTTTTATTTCTACATTTTTAGGTCAATGTTTTTTAATCTTGGCACTGATATTTAGTACCATGAGAATCTGTGCTCCTGCGATTATGATGTCTGTCCGACTTGTTTTGTGGAGTTATTCCCCTTTTTCGACTTAGAACATTTTTGCAAAATTCATAATTTTGTCCGAGCTTTTATTCCTACATTTTTCGGTCAATAGGTTTAAGATTACGGTTAGGTTTGTGCACCTGCAATGGGAACTGTTTTTATTATTTTAACTAAATGTTTACTGACATGTTGAACATCTTAGTATTTTAAAAACACGGGGGGTATCTTTAGTCCCATTGGGACAGTCACACCTCTAGTTCTGCTGTGGTTAGGGAGTCGATTAATTAGGGCATTACTGTACATTCAGAAAGATCAGAGTCAGATGTATTTCCTAACGATAGATTGGAAAACTAACTCTGTTATGCTTTGTCAATTGTTCTTTCAAAGACTTAAATTCCCTTACACTAGTTTTTCCAAGACTCTCTCTCTCTTTTTCTTCTCAAATTTCAGTATTGATATACACAGAAATCTTTCGCAAATGAAACAAACAACCTTTATATACAGCCATATATAAATAATTTAGATGCTGGGGTCCAAGTGGCTAACAACCCTCCAGACTCCACTTTCACCAGCCAATTTTGTTTATTCAAATTTCAAACTTCCCTGGGATAGATGTATGGTCTTGCTATGAACGAGTGAATGTACAGCCAGTGTCACCATTGGCATCAGTGGACAATAAATCAATCGGAGCAGTATAGCCATTTCTTAATGTCTCCATGTTGGATTATCATAAAACAATAAAGCATTCCCTGGAATATACTTTTAGGAGAGCTGCATCCATAGGGTCAGCTCTAAACAATGATGTGTGAATGTCTCTATGACAATATATAATGCATGATCTGCCGTCAGCAGCATGATTCAATCACATATCTATTCATGTCTGTCAGTTTATAGAGATGTTAAATTTCTACCTCTACTGCCACTACAGTAATGCCCTAAATAATCGACTCCTTAACCACAGCAGAATTATGGGTAACTTTTCAGGATTTAGTCGGAAATATGGCTTGTTGCCATTCATCGGAAAGCTCTCGGGGAGATTGGCTTTTATGTAGATAGATTCCTGAAAAGTTGTAGTAGTCTGGTCGTTGAAGCATTGGACCTAGAACAAATTGTTTACAAGCTGTTTTTGGTGTCATTTTGTCGGGCAGAACCCGGGGAACAACATATCCAAAATCCGCTGAAATCCGCTGTGGGGAATATTTTCTAGAGCATTTTGAAAAAAAGGTCATATTTGTGTTTTTTATGTATGATTTTCCGTTTCTTATGAAATATACACATGAATGTCATTTAAATTAAAGTTATACAGATGGCAGGAATATGCAACATAAACAAATTATTATTGTTGCCATGACAGACGTATGTTATTTCGTGTACAATTTGATTGTAAAAATTCAAAATGGCGGACAAAATGGCGACCGAAATTGGTAAAATTGGACAATTTTCACTAAATTTCACCAGATCGTTTCCATTTATAAGAAATTTGGTTTAAATGGCCATTTGTGCCAACATACACCATTTTAAATCAATGTCTGATAATTGTGAGCCATATCACGAGGATTGGGAATTTGGGCCCTTCAAATTCGAAAAATATTGTACTAAATTTCGAAGAAAAATCAAATATTATTTTAATGCCCAGAATAACCGCAAATCGAACTCACCAGTGTACCTAATACCCATAAGACGTCAGATATGAACCACTATTGTCCATTTTAGCAGAAACTAGGCAATCACTTTCTCAGATAGGGACACTATGGCTACTGAAATTAGTATAATTTGGAATTTTGTTATTCACTAGATTGTTTCAATTTAGACGAACACTATGTATTGGCTAGTACAACAGTAAATTATGTCGGACCCTAATCCGATAATAATGAGCTGTATGTCGAGAATTTGTCCCTACAGTGTCCCATAATGGCGGCGAATATTGCAATCGAAAGTCAAAAATATATATTTCGTCATTGATTTTTAACTAAATCTTCTCATATCCCGTATCGAATATAATTTGATTAGTGTCCACAGCAACCAAACTAGTATCGAAATACATCAAATGAGTGTCAGGAACAACTTAACGCGTGCCCCAAACCATCCAATGAGTGTAAAACCACTCAACCGCCTTCTTAATAATATACCAAATTAATCAGTGAGTGCCCCAGTCCATAGAAGGGGCATTCCAAATCAGCCAACGAGTGTCCCAAACCACATAATATGTAACACAGTACACCCAAATAGTGCCAAATACCATCCAATTAGTGCCTAAACGAGTCCAATGTGTGTTCCATACCATCCAGCGATTACCATATGTCACCCATCGAGTGTCCTAATTCATGTATGTGGTGTCCCAAACCACACAAATGGATGTCTCAGATCATCAAGTGTGTACCACAAACCATCCAATGGGTGTCTCAAACCAACAGATGAGTGTCCATAATCACACAATGAGTGTCCCAAGCCACACGATGATTATCAAAACCAGCAGGAGTGTATAAAACGTCCAACTAGTGTCTCAGAACACCCACTGAATGCCCCAGTCATTTAATAGGTGTCCCAAACTAGTGCACAAAACCATCCTTCAAATATATCAAACTATGTTTTGGTAAACTCATTGGATGGTTTGACAAACTCACTTGATCGTGTGAAATAATCGATGGAGGGTTTTGTACACTATTGTAGATGTATTGATATGACAGTTGGTTGTTGGTTCGCAACACCAGTCCTGTGCAGTTGGTGGATAGGGAACTTGTTGGATGGTTTATGAAGCTAGTTTTATTGTTTGGGTCACCCGCTGGGTAATTTGTGACTTCAGTTGGATGCTTTTGGGACACCAATTGGGTGGAGTGTTCACATTGAGTGGTTTGGGACACTCGCTATATATTTTAGATACTGGTTATGTGCATTGAGACACTGCGTGGCCGATTGGGTCACTGTTGGGTCGTTTGGGACACTACAGTTGAATGGATTGAGACGACAGTTGTATGTTGTATGACATATGGCATGGGCTACATATTGGATGTCTGTCTATCGTGTGGTTTCGAACACCAGATGGATGGTTTGGTAACCGTGGTACACACATTGCGTGGTTTGGGGCACTGATTGAGTGGTTTGACACACTCAATTGGTGCTCATTGTGTGTTTTACTCATCTGATGGTTATGGACACTCATTGGATATTTCTGGAACATACTGGATGGCTTGGGACACACCTATTATGTTGTTTCGAACATAGGTTGCAACGTATGGAGCACTACTGGTGTTTGGTTTGGGTCCTTAATCAGGTCGATTGAGACACTCATTTAGTGGCTTGTGACACTTATTTTGGGTGAGTTGGAATACCAAATGCATGGTTTGGGGACTATATGTGTGAGTAATGACACCAGTTGAGTATCGTTTGGGGAGCTACCTACCTCAGTCTACATCAGTCTGGTGGTTTGTGAAACTCGTTTGGTGGATTGGGACACCCCATCGATGGTTTGGAGCAATGTTTGGATTTGGGGCGCCCGTCGTATGGATTTGGATACTCACATGTTGGTTTTTTTTGGATACCAGATGGGTTTTGTAACTCTGTATATGGTTTGGCGGACTCGTTGTGTGGTTTGGGACAATCATTTGATGTATTATGAAACTATTGGTGGCTTTGCAAAGTCGTATGGTTGCATATATGACTACATATTGGCTATACGTTTATTCGATATCGTAAGAAAAAAATACACTTCAATTGTTCACTTCCGACTGCCATTTTCGCTGTCATTTTGAAGACTGCTTAGACATCGAATTGCCCAATCCTCGGGATATGACTTACTGTAACGGATTAGGATTCGCCATTTTATAGTATTAGGGTCAAATTATGCACGAAATGACAGGCATAATTATGCTATGGCAACAGGAATAATGCGTTTTTTTGTTGCAGGTTTCTGTCACATTAATACATTTAGAGGACACTGTAGTGAATGGTAGTACACTCCAGGAAATTGCCGCCATATTGCCCCGTAATATTCACGGCCACATGTTAGCGGCAAATTAGTTGGAGCAGACATCATTACGAAAAAATGGGGCCCCAGTCTGGAGAAGCATTTTGGCCGACCTGGTTCCCAGACAAATATTCCAATTTTCACCATTTTCTTACATATTTTCTTCATTTGTATCTAAATTAACGACTTTCCCTTCATTAGACGCATGGATATTTTGGATATATTATTATATGGTCACATTTGGCAGCCAGTATTTTGACTCAAAAATTACGACTTCTGGTTCATGGGGATTTTGGATATGTTATTATATGAGTATATTCACACTCAAAAAGACCGAAAGCAAATTTTGTTCACGGTTGGGCGTTTCCTTCCTTCCGTTTGACTGGACTAATAAGGAACTGCAAACTTGACACAAAAAATACACAAATAGGACCCTATTTCAAAGACATGTGGAAAATTTCAAAGCGAATTTTTGATATATTGTTCCCCATATTCTGCCCAACAAAATAACACCAACAGCTTGTTACCAATTTAATATAGGTTCACCTTAAAATCTGAGTCTCAACCAGAAAATTACAATTTTCACCATTTTTGTTTACATATACCTGTCTTTTCACCCACAATGACGATTTCCCCACCCTGGGATTTACGGGGATTTTGGTTATGTTATCATATGGATATAGTCACATTCAACACACCAAAAGAAATTGCATAGTAATTTGTTCACGGTTGGGTTTTTCTTTCCATCAGATTGACTAGACTAATAAGGAACAGCAAAATTTACACAAAAAGCCATAAATAGGACCCCATTTCAACGAGCTGTAGAAAAATTTCCCCGAAGCGTATTTTAGCGGATTTTGGGTATATTGTTACCCAGATTCTGCCCGATAAAATAGCACCAACATCATCTTGTTACCAATTTAATATAGGTTCACTTTAAAATCTGAGTCTCAACCAGAAAATTACAATTTTCACCATTTTTGTTTACATATTCCTGTCGTTTCACCCAAAAATGACGATTTTCCCACCCTGGGATTCACGGGGATTTTGGTTATGTTATCATATGGATATAGTCACATTCAACACACCAAAAGACATTGCATAGTAATTTGTTCACGGTTAGGTTTTTCTTTTCATCAGATTGACTAGACTAATAAGGATCAGCAAAATTTACACAAAAACTCATAAATAGGACCCCATTTCAACGAGCTGTGGAAAATTTTCCCCAAAGCGGATTTTAGCGGATTTTGGATATATTCTTCCCCAGATTCTGCCCGACAAAATGACACCAAAAACAGCTTGTAAACAATTTGTTCTAGGTTCACCTCAAAATCGAGTCTCAACGACCAGACTATAGCTGTGCATTGCTCTATGAAGCTATTGATCAAAGTAAATTGTTTCTCAAATAAAATGTTTGCAAAATTTTGGAAACAAAATAAATTTGCCTCATTGATTGTCTGAACATATTTAAGTTGAACATTTAAAGATGCTCTAATTATCTTTCTGGCACCATTTCCAACAACAACAACAAATTTGTTTATGAAACTCGTTTTGCAGGCATGTTTGCATTGCATTGTTGTTCCCAAACTAAACACGCAAGACACTTTTGGTGTTACAAAATATTTCACTTAGACGTGTTTAAAAAGATAGCTGTTCTTAAATAATAGCCACACATTATGAAGAAAATATTTGTAGAAAAACAATATTTGACCCGCCATATCAAATCCAGTCGTAAGTCGGGATATTTTTACCCTGTGCCAATGCATTCTCTTATATATGCGAGTCGACCATATATAGGTCGCCTCGCATATATATTAAAGAGAATGCATTGGCCTAACAATTTTTTACAATTTTAATAATTTTTTCTTGTATTCTTTAACAATTTTATAATTTCACCCATACAGAGCCCCAGACAAACATGAGCAGACAACACTCTTCCATATGGTTCTATTTATGTGTGGGGCTCCCTGCAGGGTAATGGATGTTTTTTATTTTATGTCCTAAAGATTGTAAGAAACATTTATTTAAAAAAAATGATAAAAAATTGTTAGGCCAATGCATTCTCTTATATATGCGAGGTGACCTATGGTCGACTCGCATATATAAGAGAATGCATTGGCACAGGGTAAAAAAATCCCGACTTACGACTGGATTTGATATGGCGGGTCACATATTTCCTAGT
Organism: Siphonodentalium dalli; assembly: GCA_032622095.1. NCBI lineage: Eukaryota > Metazoa > Mollusca > Scaphopoda > Gadilida > Siphonodentaliidae > Siphonodentalium > Siphonodentalium dalli. The sequence continues at coordinate 137,588,833 of CP136062.1, read as the reverse complement.
GTCAGAAGCTCTTGTTGACTACGGCCTCTCTAACTCAAAATTCCATACCAACAAATCTCATACTGAAAGATCAGGGATGAGATATATGTACACTATCTTTAACCCTTTCTATACCAGGGCCTGGAACCTACGTCACCGGAAGGGTAACCCTACATCAAAATAACTGTAAATAAAGTTCGACTCGCTACTTCGACATCGTTTTTTAAATAAATACAATCGACTTCGATGTATTATTATAAGCAAAGGAGCTATGCCACCTGCAAATCTCGACAAATACAGAAACCGAAAATCGGAAAGAATTGCTTATAATGAGAATTTCGCGTTCGCAATTAAAAATCGCGTCCGATTTCCTATTTTCGTGCAGGTGTTAACGCCAACATTTCATGTTCTCCGCACCCTAAACTCATTTAAAAACCGTATACATTGAGTTTCGGGATATTATAAATGCTAAAATTTGAATCAATAACAAAAAATTAACTTTCCCGTGGTTTGTTTGTAAATTTCTTAAGACACAAAGAATTTTTATGAATTTGTCTATTAATGGTAACGCCCACATCGCGTTAACGCTCACATAATATTGGCCTGTTTGCACTCACAATTAAGTCACCATTTGTATAATCCGGTAGATGAACTATTAACGACCGTGTTCACATATACACACTCAGTTAAATGCGTTACTTTTCACAAATGGATGTTATAGAGATGCCAATATACTATTTTATAATACTATATATAAAGACGAGCATAAATTCATGGCATAATCATTGTTTTTACGTTCTCGTTGTATATTCGTTAGTTTAATTAAGTGTATGTCCTGTCATTCGTTCTCTTATTCCATATTCATTGTAGTATTACTTTGTTATTCCATTCTATTTCCGTTGGTTAAATCCATGTTAATTTGTTCATATGTCCAGTTTCGTCTGATAGTTTTCGTTAAAACATTATCATGCAATAAAGATTTCTTTAATTATATTCTTTTACTAACATTCATTGTTTACCCATGTTTATTGATACCCCTTTAATCATAATTGGTTTTCATAGCTTTACTACCTTATATATAAAGGTATTGTCTAAGGTAAATATATCGCGACCTGATTTCCAGGTTCTCCTAAGTCCATTTTTTATATTTTAAGTTTGAATCTCCGATGCGGGTCAACTATTAAGACTATGGATATACTTCTAACAATATCCGATTGGAAAATCATTCCTTTAATAGAATAAATCGGCATCACAAATCGTAAATTTAATGTAATCATGTTTTTGTGAAGAATACTGCAGGTTGGGTGCATATTTTGGTACTATTGAACACTATTGAACTGAGATTTATTAGAATGGCCACCTTGTTCTATGTGGCGGAAATATTAGGATAATTATTACTTACAACAAACAAATGACATATAACTGTTCTATGTAGGCTAACCCAAATGATATTCTATGATGCAATTTTTCATTTCAAATAATGTATTGTCTAACTTTGGTATGTGTGTCGGAATTTGGTCAACTAGAGCATTGACATGACACCACATCACCCCCTCCCATATAAACCTGAAACCGACTAACTTGATACTAGCTATGAAATGGAGGCCACAATAATAGTCTAGTCATTTAGACTTGATTTTGAAGCGAACCTAGAACAAATAGGTAATAAGCTGGTTTTGAAAGCACTTTGGGAAATTTTTCCTCAGCTCTTTGAACTAGGGGCATCTTATTTATGGCTTTAAATAAAATTGGAATCTTGTTAGTAAACAAATCTGCAGACTACAAAAGCTGCTTCGAGTTCCCTGATTGCTAAATATGATCACACAATAATATATCCTAAATTTTTATGCGTTTCATGTCGGGAAAGTCGTTATATTTAGGTAAACAAATGCAAAAACAAAACATGCGAGAAAATTATGAAAATTGGAATTTTAGTCCGGGAACAGGGTCGGTCAACGTGCATTCCCCAGGATTACATTTGATCCATATTTGTTTTGTTCGTTATGATGTTTGCTCAAACTATATCAAATTTAAATGGTTTCCGTATGTAACAGGTAATATGGTGGCAAAGCTAGAGAGCAGTGTTTGCACTGTCGGTGGCCAAATTGGCCAATGGCCAATCTTTTTTCAAAATTGGCTAATAAAAATTTCATTTGGTCAAACTTTTTTTCACCCCAAATGGAGACGGAAAGCATGGAGACGGAAAGCTAATTCAAAAGATCTGAATAGATTGACAGTCCCAACGATGTTAGGTGATGAAAGGATTTCTTACTTCGGAAATATCGTACCATGAAAACATAATTTATTTTGTAACGGGAGCGTTGATTGAATGGTGACGATGAACAGACCAGTCATTTCAAATAATATTTGGTTTAAAACACTAATCATCAAAACGCTTAAAGGGGTAGGCCCTACTGTACGCCATTTTCAATAAATTTCCGGTGACAACTATCTATTATCGATAATATATAGAAACATAAGTAATTTGAGTCGAAGATGTATTCTGTACACGCTCAGGTTAATAGGCTATCTTAAAATTTAATAATTTAAAATAAATTGAATTTGTGGCTGGAGCCATAAAATGGCTTAAATTAAAATACGAATTTCCTTGTACAAGACGTAATCAAATTATAATTGTGGGATACTGGATTATTAAACCCATTGCACACACGGTCGTTTGAAACATTATGCTGATACTGGGAGAAAACTCAAGCCACTCTCTGACTAGTGACGATACAATAACATAAATGAGTACATGGGACTAGTATGCATATATAATATAACTTTTATTTGATACATTTGGTTGAAAACTGTACAAAAATTACTCGACAACAACAATTTGTATTTTTGCATTCCGGTAAATTTGCCATCCGTAACACTACTTCGTACTCAACAGACTTTCAAATAATGGAAAATTTGTTACCTTATTCTCCTACCCAGAGACTATAGAAACCAACATCAACATTTGTGTACAGCATCCCTTTAATCTGTACACTGGTAATGTAATATTTTGTTGATCAGGCAGGCTGTAAGATAACATTCCTAAATGCATTGTCCGATAATTGTATGTACAGACTAGCAGTACTTAACTCAATGGTCACGTAATGTGTCATAAATTGCCTCTCGTCTAACAACAACCTGGCTTCACATCAAAAAGGTGTGAATACAATAGATATTCAACTACTGTACATGAGAGTGCGACTTTGCGAGCTTGTGATTTTAATTAATATCTTTTAATTAAAAGTTTTTTCTTTTATTAATTTCAGAAACATTGGAATTTGAAACAAAAATTTAATAATACAACTTAAAGCTCCTTCCTGGTTCAACTCAAGCAGTGGCGATATTGCGATTTATTCATTTATCAAACGTTGGTTTATTTTAGCCTATAATTATATATGATCCATCAACCAGAATGACATTTTTTCTTATTCCCTATAATAATATTGATATATAAAGGTCATATAATTACTTATTATTTTATTCATTTATGTCTTGTGATAGTAATTCCGTGAAAAACGTATTAATTAGCCTGCCACAAGTGAAGCAGTCTACTTTTGAGCCGATGTATACCGATTCGCCTCGGCAATATTCGGGGGATCTTAGCAAGCGAAGAATTATACTCTTGCGCTTCCATAAGTTCCATTAACTGTGAAAGCATACACTACTCACTCGTCCTAAAACTAATTGTGATATTCGGCAAGTGAAAGAAAGAATTCAGCCAAATTGCCGATTTTGGAATCAAATGTTGATTATATGTAGGCGTTACCATTTATGTCACAATTCCAGTTTTAAAGCCAATGTAGGAGTTACCATTTCAAAACTCGGAAATATGCCTCGAAAATTGGTGACGGAAACCACCTGAACGCGATAATCTTTACAACCGTTACATATATATCTCGGTATAGATGACTGTGAGCTAGCAAACAATGTTTTACAGCTCATAAGCAATGATTTTTTTAGTGGTTTATGTACATAGTTTGCAAAAACGATAAATACTCACTTCGAGTCGCACCGAGCAGCCGCCATTTTTCGGTGAAAAACTTTGTTTTATGACGTAGGTTCCAGGCCCTGTATACTAAATACTCATTGACGAGTAGTTCCCTTAGGAAATGTTCAGATAATAAGTTCAACAAGCGACCAAGCAATCAAGCAACATTTTCATATTTGGAACTCAGTTAATAAAAAACAAAAAACTATTAGGAGTCGAGAAACTATAAAAAACTGATGAGTGTAGAATTGATCAACCAGTATTCCAATAAAATTGAATGCAAAAACAAATACTGCCCTGATTGTACACACAAATGATAATCATATTTTGAATATATATAGTCTATTGACCACTTACCTTAAATGCTGAAATTGCCTCACATTAAATTACCCAAGTACTAAGACCTATAGCCTGCAAAATCTCGTCCAATGCCTGGCTGTATATACTTAGGGAATTCGACTGTGACAACAAATAATATATTTAATAGAATTATTCATAAGTTAGCGCACTGGTTTTTTTTCACACACTGGCGATTTTTAAAGAACTGATGATTATTGTTCTAAATGACTGTTAGGCAGACTTCATGTAGTGTGTGAGCAAAGTCTTATTAAATTCCCTTAGTAAATACAGCCAAAACATACTCCAAAACTTGTTATTGAGAAAATGGACCTTTGCATATTCATTCATATCCATTTCTATCCATACATCTAAAACAAATCTGTTTATTCGCTTGAATCTATATATATCTAAATCCAATTTAAATTTAAATTTAATCTAAAAATTATAGTGAAATATTTAAATTATTTATGTAGCCATTATTGATTGTATTCTGTCAGTCAGGAGTGCCGGGTAGATAGGCCATGGTACTCCAAACAATACTTATACAAATATCAATTCACTTATATTATAAAGTATTAACATATTGTGAAATAAAATATTATCCTATCCTACCACAGGTTGTTTGTTGAACTTATTATCTGAACATTTCCCACCAATGAACATGAATTCTGCATTTGTATTATCGGTTTCAAATCTGTTGTCTGCTTATATTATCTGAACATTCCTCCATATAAATAATAAACCATTCCACTGTATTCTTTTATAACTGACTGGGAGAAATCATTCAGTAAAGAAAGGGTTAAAAGTTACCTCATATCATAAACATTGAGGTTCCTCAATCCTTAGGTAGCAATACACGATTTCCAGCAATTTTGGCCAACCTGGGAGGGGGTACTGAACTTCAAATCTATGCTGAGCCATTATTTTTGGCATAGGTCCCATCAAGCATGTTTTAATTTTGACAGAAATTGTAGATGTAATCATCTCTGTACTTTAGCTTCTTTGTAAAATTTGTCATTGAGTTATGCCCCTTGGTTTGCAAAAAACTCTCAATTTAACCCTTTTTTTTTTTACTCAAATTGAGCATTTTCCACCCCAAAACAGACCATGACAGAGCGAATGTCAGTAAATAAGCTTCTTCCATGTGATAGAGCTATGTTAGAGCTGAGAAATATTTGAAATAGAAAAAAAGTTATCTTATCAATTTGAAGAAAAAAATGTCTTGCAAGTGCAGATGACAGAAATCAGGGGAGAGAAATCGGGCTATTTTCCTATAAACAATAACACAGAGTTGGCATTCACTGAATACGAAAATCCTGTTGTGTATCCATATTATAAACTTTTTTTTAACTTTCCCAGTTTTGTAAAATAATTAAACCTTCAAACCAGTAATGACACATATAACACAGGTTGTTATGCCCCCCAGATACTTACCTTTCTATTTTTCAGACCCCCTACAACCCGATAAATCGTGTAATGCTACCTTAACCCTTTCATGACGGAGCTGCGCTGGTGCAGCATTAAAGACCCTGTGACAGTGCATTCTCTTATATGAGTCTCCCATATATAAGAGGATGCACTGGCTTACAAGGTCAAGGTAAATATTGTTAGGCCAGTGTATTCTCTTATATATGCGAGGCTCCCTATGGGGAACTCGCATATATAAGAGAATACATTGGCACATGGTTTTCGCAAAATTTCAGGAAGCTCCAGTCATGGATGGGTTAAGATAATCCATTTAGAAACATATTTCAAAGTTAATTATGTTAAACTATGCCATAGTAAACAGGCCAAATAGACTCAAGTTACAATACATTTGATAGCATGGCCTTAATAAGCATTAATTTATATTGTCTAGAATTATTTTCAAAGTCATGACATATGATCAGAATAATGGTCATCCCATTCTTCTAGGATAGGCTATCTAGGTATTAGTATATTGTTTCAACAAATACAGTGTATATTATTCTGAAAGGCTTGTTTTGAATCAAAATGTATTGATGTACTGATATGGAGTCTATGAGAAAAAGGTTCAAATGTCATATACTAAGAAAATCAATTACCAATACTCTGCCCAGTCGGTTGATATTTACAGAGCCACAATAGACCTGGGTTTATCAAAGCAACATGGCCCTCTTGAGATCAAATATAGCTATAGCCTTGTCTGTTTAATGGGGATATTGTGTCAGTAACTGACCGGATACATGTAGCCAGGTAACCTCAATTCTTGTTTGGATTAGCCTGAATTCTTTTGGAGTTTTGTGGATTATGCCGCCAAAAAAGAAATCTAGTGGGAAAAAGGCAAAGCGGTTAAAAAAGTTAACTCCTTCTGTAGGTACAATATTTCTCAGCAAAGTTATAGTTTTCTATATATGCACAAGGGTTTAATCCAGGACTTTTTTCCTGTTGAATTTTGTCATGATTCTGAAGATAAAGGCTTTGAAATGCCAAATAGCTTAATGCTATTGATGTATGAGATATGCAAATGTTTTTATTTCGTCATTTAATTGATATTCCAAAAGTTAAATGTGAAATATTTTTGTAACAGTACACCTGAAAAATGTCTTGTCTAATTAAAATTCCGTAATAAGTCATTTAACTGACCAGAGTTGTCTTGAATTAAACCCTGCTTTTTACTGTCGAAACAATTACATTTCTTAAGTACATTTATATTTCAGATAGATCCAGTTTTCAGTTACCATATTGCAGCACTTTTACAGTCATCCTAATTTTATGTCTAGTTACATAAAATTAAGTTTTATATATTTTAATGAATAATAATGAGTAAATGTTTGGATATTTTAGGAGTTTAGGTAAATCTAATGATGATGAGCCCAGTACACTTGTGTCTGGGGACGAGACTCATTCCAAAAAACTAGGGTCTGCAAAGAGAAGGAGGAAGGGGAAGAAAAAGAAGTTGAGCAAATCTGAAAAAGCAAATGTGAGTCAACATGAATGAGATGAGCAGGGATTTTTATAGTGCTTATCTATGACTAATTGACAGAATTTCATTTTCAGGTGCAATGTTCCTGACAGGAAGCAGCGTAACTTACATGTATCATCAAAATAATTCAATAATTAACCTTTTGCAATTTTCAATGCATAAAATAATTGACATGTTACAGATGCATAATCTGATTAAGCACCCCTCAATTACTATTTATTTGGATTCGGCTGGATTCGGCGGTAAAAAATATTTGATTTGAGTCGAGGAACCCACCTATCAATTTTTGAAATCTATTATTTTTCATCATCGAGAATTATTAGTGGCCCAGTTAACAGCCAAAGGTCTCAGACCAAATTGCTGATGAAGATGGATAACTCTAAAATCAAGAGGCTTTCTGTTGATAATAAGGCCAAATTTTGTCGAACAACATGTTGATAAATAACACGTTTCGGGCAATTTTATACTACCGGTATAGTTGAGAGTGGTTAGCATTATTTTTGGGCAATTAATCGATTATGATAACTGAAGCAGCATTTCTATAAATGTTGTTGTTGGAATCTGATTATATGGGGACCATCAAATCGGATTGAGTACCTTTAAAAAAATGATTGGTGTGACTTGCAGGGTCCTATTACAGAGAGTGTTAATATGTATTCAGCACTCAGGTCAACTTTTTCTGAAACAGATTTTACTTGAGATTCTAAAATAACACATTTGGAAAGTGCATGTCACATGAAAGACACCATCTTGTTTGATATTGAATTTTTTATTGATTTATTTCATATATTTTTAGAGGGTGAGCAATAATAATTTGTTTATTTCTTAATAACAAAATATGACATTCTGTGATATGTGTATATGTCTAATTTATACATCACTTTTTGTCTTCAAATTTTGTTTAGGGGAACACAGCAATCCATTGTGTTAACCCTTTACCCAACAAACTGGCCAAAAGTGCCCAAATAAAGCTTCAACAGCCTAAAATATCTTTGGTCTGTCTCAATAACACCAGACAAATATGGATATCATTGGAACCGGTTCATTGACCACATTGTGATGGTTACAGTTATGCCCTGTGCCAATGCATTCTCTTATATATGCGAGTCGACCATAGGTCGCCTCGCATATATAAGAGAATGCATTGGCCTAAAAAAATCTTTATTTAACACTTTTTACCATTTTTTCTTATAATATTTTCTACATTCTTTGACAATTTGATCATTTTTAATATGTGTTAAGCCAATGTATTCTCTTATATATGCGAGGCGACCTATGGTCGACTCGCATATATAAGAGAATGCATTGGCACAGGGCCGTTCTGTTGGGTAAAGGGTTATATTTGATTGTATGTTGTTGTTGTAATTGAAGGTTTGGAAATCTGAATCTTTAATCCTTTCATGACGGGAGCCGCACTGGTGCAGCAATAAGACCCTGTGCCAATGCATTCTCTTATATATGCGAGTCTCTCATGGGGGCCTCCCATATATAAGAGAATGCATTGGCTTACAAGGTAAATATTTTTTGGCTCATGTATTCTCTGAAATATGCAAGGCTCCCTGTGGGAGACTCGTGTATATAAGAGTATGCATTGGCACAAGGTTTTCAAAAAATTTGAGGAAGCTCCAGTCATTAAAGGGATAAAAGACTGAACTATTCTTGTTAAAAGTGATTTGATCGCACATTTTGAAGTATTGGCAGTTCTGCATCTGAGTTTTATATCAATGAATCATGTTATATCTCTCAGTATTCTTTGACACCTTGACACTAATACTGTGTATAGTGATATACAGTAATGCTCTAATTAATCGACTCCTTAACCACATTAGAATTATGGGTAAATTTTCAAGATTTAGTCGGAAATATGGCTTGTTGCCATTCATCGGAAAGCTGAATGGCAAAAAGCCATATTTCCGACTAAATCCTGAAAAGTTACCCATAACTCTGCTGACTGCTGTGGTTCAGGAGTCGATTAATTAGAGCATTACTGTAATTGGGAGGTATATATCTAGTGTCCAATTGTCAGTTGATGTATGTATTTTATCACCAGGCATTTCTGTGTTTGGATAGATATGATCCATCTTTATCTAGGCAAGATTGTCCAGTGATTACATCCATCATCTGAGCCATAGTAGCTGACAGCTAGCCCCTGACATTTCAAGTTAGGAGTTCTTGGTCTAAACCTTCCTATTAATAGATTATTTATTATTAAAAACCTGGATTAGATTCAAATACATTCAAGATATGGAAGGTGTTTGCAGTGGGTAAAGCTGAAAAAATCATACAAAGCTTTTCAAACCATTATCAACAAGAAGAACTTGAAATTTAGATGGACTTTGTTCATATTTTCATTATCAATAATCCCTCAGTGACAAGATATAGTGTGTTGACATCTTTGTTTTCATACAGTTTTGTTACAGTAGAGCGAAATATGTCAACAAACCCCGTTGTTTTTTAAGATATATCCTATTTTGCAGCAAAATAATCACTCTATTCATGAAAATGACAAGAGTGCATTGGTCGCAATCCAACAAGGAGAGGCGCGTATTCCCTCATTAGTAGTTATACTCAGATCACTCTACCATACTTTTTTTAAATGACAGAAAATATTAACTGCAAAATTTTACATATATTTTATGTGATTATACTGTAGTGAGTAAAATTTAACACCTCAAAGCACCAAAATTTGTGATATATATTCCTACATAATATAACAATCGATCAGTCATCGTTCGACATTTATTAGCAACGATAAAAATGGAAACAGAAAATAAGTGAAGCAATACATATTTATTCTATTTGAACATTCACTTTATTTTTTAATATTGCCTGTTGAAAAATGCTTGTCTCTTACAGGATTTTTTGATAATAATTCCAGATAATTATTTCGGTAAATTAATAGTGACAAACCATTTAGTAAAACTATGGCATTGAGTGACTTCCTTGTCGCTGACAAGCCTGCAAATAGTGTGTCTGTCATTTGCAGGGGTGAATATAGTGATGCTATCCCGTGCAGTGGGCTAGCATCACCAAATTCACCACCTGGGGACCTCATTCTACTTAGGCCTCATCTTCTGGGAAGTATTATAGTCTAAAACTAACATTGTTTTTTAGTTACTTTTTCCCTTCTGTTCAGTTTCTATATTCCTTAATTTGCAGATGATAAAATGCATAATCTAGGTGACTAATGAGTGAACATCACCAGCTTCAACTGGGGAAATTCAATCTGAACCTAGGTCTCCGATAGCAGTCGATGCCTAAGCAGAATGAGGTTTCCAGAGGGTGAATTTGGTTATGCTAGCCCACCGTGTGGGATAGCTACTAAAAATATTCACATTCTGGGGGACCTAATTCTACAAATGCCAGACACATTATTTGTAGGATTGGACAATGATCAGTGAAAATGTCGAGATTGATCTCATATTTTTATTTTCAAACCAACATTTATGTCAACATCTGCGCAATCTATTATCTAGACCAAGAGCTCACAATTGTGATGAAAAATAGACCTACAGCTACGATCGAGGTTCGCTGCCCATATAGGCTACTTAGTAAATTTTAAGTAGCCTAGCTATAAAAGTCAGAAAATAGTTTCTTAGTTGGGAATATAGAGTGGTCAGGGATGCAGTATGTCATACATGGATGATGTACATTATTCTCCTAAAATCTATTTATGATTTTCTATTAATAACCCTTTACCCAACAAAACGGCCAAAACCGGCCAAATAAAGCTTCAACAGCCTAAACTATCTTCGGTCTGTCTCAATAGAACCATACAAATATGGATATCATTGGAACCGGCTCCTTAACCACATTGTGATAGTTACAGTTATGCCCTGTGCCAATGCATTCTCTTATATATGCGAGTCGACCATAGGTCGCCTCGCATATATAAGAGAATGCATTGGCCTAAAAAAATGTGTTAAGCTAATGCATTCTCTTATATATGCGAGGCGACCTATGGTCGACTCGCATATATAAGAGAATGCATTGGCACAGGGCCCTTCTGTTGGGTAAAGGGTTAAATGCAAACACACTCATAAACACATGAATTGAATCCTGTTCCGCGACGGTCCTCCCGACGTTGAATGACTGGTCGCAAATTGCAGTTACATTTGATATAAGATATCCAGTTTTCAAGAAAATTTGTCAATTTTAATTTGAACGTTTGGTTGAAAATCTGGATTGTATATAATAATTGTTAATTCTTTGACATTTTACAATGTTGATGTTCATGATTTTATAGGAATTTTAATATCAATTATTTCAATTAGAACGTATTACGAACACCTTGGGGCTTAATAAATTATATATATTTTTTTTGCATAGTGCAAAAAAATATTAGCCAGTAATGACACAGCTATATTCGTTTTTTATACACGCTCAATGAAACTGTGTTTTCACAGATTTAGTTATCATTTGACAGCAAAATCTGGAAGCACATATCATCTAACATAGCATGTGTTATGTATTGCCTGATACCTGGTCATACCAAACAACTACAATGTATAGCTTCGGGTTGACATGCTGCACTAAAAGGTTACGATATTATTGTCAAGATATTAATTGGTTATTTTTCATGTCTGTGACATATAATATTTATTATATAGTCTTCATTTCTTGTAGTCAGAGTGTAATATAACTTTGTATCTAAACCTGGATATTATCTCCAGATTAATAAAGACTCACTGTGATCATGTCGTAACTACAGTAATGCCCTAAATAATGGACTCCTTAACCACAGCAGAATTATGGGTAATTTTTCAGGATTTAGTCGGAAATATGGCTTGTTGCCATTCATCGGAAATTCTCAGTGAGAGCTTTCCGATGAATGACAACAAGCCATATTTCCGACTAAATCCTGCAAAATTACCCATAATTCTGCTGTGGTTAAGGAGTCCATTATTTAGGGCATTAGTGTATGTATTTAGCTAGTTGGTCTCAAAGTTTCATGATGACTTCCAACTTAACACAACAAAAATATCCTTTTCAATTAACCCTTCATGATGGGAGCTGTGCTGGTGCAGCATTAAATATCCTGTGCCAGTGCATTCTCTTATATATATATGCGAGTCTCCCATAGTGAGCCTCGCATATATAAGAGAATGCACTGGCTTTAATACACGGTCAAGGTAAATATTGTTAGGCCAATGCATATAAAGGAGAATGCATTGGCACAAAGTTTTTGCAAAATTTCAGGAAGCTCTGGTCATGGAAGGGTTAAAACATTTCTAGTATACATAATAACAAATCTTTGTTTTAAACCATTCTACATATACACAGAACGACACGATGTGTAAATGGGTTTGTCGATACAGCACGAGTGATGTCGCGGAAGGATAGAACGAGAGGCGCTTGCGTCTCGAGTTCTATCCCTCTGCGACAGCACGAGTGCCGTATCGACAAACCCATTTACACATCGTGTCATTCTGTGTTTATTACACGCTTCGCGTCCTAGAATCCGTGCATTAAAAATACATGATTAGAATGTTTATTTAGGCTCATACAGGGCGTGTTTGTCATGTGTGATGATTCTTTTATTTAAATAGTTCTAGTTTCATGGTTGAGACGAACGTCATGTACGTCATTTTACGTCAACGAAATGTGTATGGAACGTACGTTCCATACGGATTTGTGAATATGGAACAGCAATAACACTGTACTTCTATAGGAACAAGCGTGTAATAAATACTAAATACTCACTGATGAGTAGTTATCCCTCAGGAAATGTTCAGATTATAAGTTCAACAAAGTTGAACTTATTATCTGAATATTTCCCTCCAATAAATAGGACTCCTTCTGCATTTTTGTTATCTGTCGTCTGCTTATTTTTCCTGAACACCCCTCCAGATGAATAATTTTTATAGACCACTCCATTGTATATGATGGATATAGACAGAACACAAGGTACATCTTAATCAAAAATCTTTTATAGAATGAGTTTCGGATGGCACAAGAATAATAATGTTTCATGAGGGCAAAAGGCTAGTCTGTTTGGAGTGAAATGTGACTGCTCATCCGCAATGAGTTTGATAAAATGTTGTTTGGTGAACTTATTATCTGAACGTTACATTTCCAAAGGGATAACTACTCATCAATGAGTATTTAATATAGAAAGGGTTAAATTGGCTATATTCCACTTGTGGGAAACAGTAATATGTATGCAATAGCTGCAGTGATGTGGCTAAATGGTCTCAGACTCTGTTGGGGGTGTTAACCTTGGAATTTCAACCCATACCTTGAACCAGGTGATACTCACAAGTTTGCGCAATTCCATTTACACCCCACCCTTCTGGTCTTTTCCCCGACTAGTACAGGCACAGGCCCTGGATAGGCTATTCTGAATTGACTGGTAGTCTTAGACTGGCCACCTGCCCAGGTGAAGAACAGAGCCTGCCCAGTGGGAGAACATTTTTTAGATCTGAAACTAAAAATTGCAAAATCATGACATCTAATAGTCTAATGCCAGGTAAAAGACCCCGATTCTTTTTTCTCAAACTGATTACTGATTGGCCATGAGGGAGGGACCAGGACACACCTTAAAATTGCAAGATCCTTGCATCTAGTGGTCTAACTCCAGGCAAATTCAGAGAGCGATTTGTTTTTCTTAAATTTATTAACCATTTTTGACTAGCCCACTGTTTTCAAGCTTCCAAGTGTTGGAAATTTCAGCCCAAATTTTGACCTGAAGTTGGAATATATGCACATGTTGCTCTAAAAAAAATTCCCCATTAACAAATTGTAGGAAAATCAAAATACGAGAACATTTTCAACCATATTGTTGGTGTGAAATTTCCAACTAATTTTGTGTCAGGTATTATATTTCCAACTCCCCAACAGGGAACATGCTGTATTCCTAAAACAGAGGACATCTTTCTTCAACAACACACTATATAGCTATGTTGAATATTTTGGTTATCATTTTGTTATGCTATCATGTACCATTGTGTCCTAAATTTCCTAAGTTTTCCTCCACCAGGATAATTTGAAAATCAATGATCAAAACATTAAGTGTGCCTTTACTTTTTTCAGGAGAAACTTGAGAAGGCATCTGATAAATTGAAGGAAAACAAGCCTATATTTCATGATCTGGTCCATCGAATGGATCAATGGCTGCATCATAATGCTGACAAGGCGATAGAGCTCTTCAAAAATCTGGATAACGAAAATGAGGGACTTGCATCATATGATGAATTTAAATCTGGTAAGTCATTTATTAGAAAATTATTTGTGATTGAAAGAAATCCATAAATCTATATATAAAAGAGTACGATCTGTCTGTATATCTGTTTGCGATTTTCCTCCCAGATGCCTGGACCGATTTCAACCAAATTTGGTGTGGTAACTCAGAGCAACCCGGAGGATGTTATAACGGCATTAGTTTAAAAAAGTTTTGATTTAACCCTTTCATGACAGGAGCTGCACTGGTGCAGTATTAAAGATCCTGTGCCAGTGCATTCTCTTATACATTTTGTATATGTGAGTCTCCAATAAGGAGCCTCGCATATATAAGAGAATGCACTGGCTTACAAGGTACATACTGTTAGGTCAATGTATTCTCTTACATATGCGAGACTTGCATATATAAGAGAATGCATTCTCACAGGGTTTTCGCAAAATTTCAGGAAGCTCCAGTCATGGAAAAATTAAAACAAATTGTGTTTAATAGATAAAAATTCATGCACAATGGGGCTGCCACTGTCTAAGATGTAAATGTGTGCAAAACTGCACGCTGGACCCTCCAATGCTGAATAAAGGCTCCCAAAGGGAGTCTGTTTCAGCTAGTGTACAATAAAGTAAATAATATACAGATTTACTGTTGTGAAGAGACATCCCAATAGGAAATACATACTAGTAGATGTAACACTAAATGAGTGTTCATCAGTTTTTAGCTCAACTATACTTTGTAAAGTTTGAGCTATTGCTTCGTCCGTCGTCCGTGCGTGGATGTGTCTGTCAACAATTTCCTGTGGCACACCCTATAGGCCACATCCCACAACCGATCACAATTATTGGCGAAATGTTTTGATAACCTGTAGATGGGAACTATTGAATTTGAACAATTTCTGATGAAAAACATGGCCACTGGCAGCCATTTTGGATTTTACTCTTTGCATGACTAAATCCTTTGGCACACACTACAGGCCACATCCCTCATCCGATCATCAACAAACCTAATATGGATCATTGGGATGACCTCTAAATGGGAGATTACTATTTTTCCTAATTCTGTTTAAAAACATGGTTGTTTGTGGCCATCTTGGTTTACTCTTGGTATGACTAAATCTGTTGGGTGTTTAGTATTACATAGACATATATCAACTTTTTGCAATCCCTATCACTCCATTTACTGTAGCAATAACCCCTTTCATTTAGCTCGACTTCACAAAGTCAAATTTGAATTATTAATTACCGTGGGTTGGTGTCCGTCATGCATCCCATCAACAATTTCCTTTGGCACACCCTACAGGCCACATCCCTGATACGATCATCACCAAACTTCATACGGATCTTCGGGGTGACCTCTAGCTAGATGGAAGCCATCAATTTTTTCCCGAAAATTGTTAAAAACATGGCTGCCAGCAGCCAGCTTGGATTTCAAATTTGAATCCATCGGCACTCCCTGCAGCCCGCATGTTTTGGAGAAATGTTTTGAAAATTTACTGGCATGTTTATGATTCTCTCTAGATGGGAGCTATCAAATTTTGAACAATTTTCAATCAAAAGCATAGCCGCCAGCAGCCATCTTGAATTTTACTCTTTGTATGACTAAATCCTTCAGCACATCCTGCAGACTGCATCCCTAATCATATCATCACCAAACTGTCTATGGATATTTAGGGCGACGTCTAGATAGGAGCCATAAAATTTTTCCGAAATTTGTTGCATGAAAAACATGGCTGCCAGTAGGCATCATTGCATGACTAAATCCTTCGGCACACCCTAGAGGCCACATACCTTGTTCAATCATCACCAAACTTCATATGGATCATTGAAGTGACCTCTAAATGGTAGCCATCTATTTTTTTCAAAATTCATTGAAAAACATGGCTGCCAGCAGCCATCTTAAATTCATCGGCACACCACGCAGCCCGCAGTTATTGGTGAAATGTCTTTAAAAGTTACAAGCATGTTTAGGATCACTTCTAGATGGGAGCTATTGAACTATTTTCGATGAAAAACATAGTCGCTGGCAGCCTTCTTATATATTACTCTTTGCATGACTAAATCCTTTGGCACACCCTACAGACCGCATCCCTCATCCAACCATCACTAAACTTTATATGGGTCTTCAGGGTGACTTATAGATGGGAGCCATCGGTTTTTTCAAAATTCATAGAAAATCATGGCTGCCAGTGGCCATCTTGGATTTTATTCTTTGAGTGACTAAATCCTTCGGCACACCATTCTGGCCACATCCCTCATACAATTGTCACCAATCTTCATATGGATCTTCGGGGTGACCTCTAGATGGGAGACATCGATTATTTCTGAAATTCATTAAAATACATGGCCACCAGCAGCCATCTTGGATTTCAAATTTGGATTCAAAATCCATCGGCACACATTTATCTATAGGTGAAATGAAAATAATTTCACTTACAGGTACAATACAAGCCCTTTACTATAACTTTTTGATTTTCCTTTTTGACTTATTCATTCTATTCATTGCTCAGCAAAAAATTAACTCCTTCCCAAGTTTAGCTACATTTCCTGATGTGGCCTGGGGTGGGATGATCTGCAAATATATTCCATACAGAGGGCTGAAAAAAAATCTCTCCCCCACCCCATGTGCAAAATTTTAGTTTTTACTGTGACAAATTGGGGATCCACCCCTCTTTGTCCCCCAAATGTTTTTTTTTGGGACTATTAAATAGCCGATGTCCATCCTTCCGTGAGTTCGGTCTTCCCATTTTTGCTGGGAGTTATGCTTTTCGACTTAGAATTCGTCCATCTGTCATTCGGTAACTTTATTTTGGGTTTGGATCAAAACCAATTTTGTTATGTGAGTTTATCAGCTCAAAATACATGTCAAGTTCAAATATGGGTTCGGTCTGCCCGTTTATGCCTAAGTTTGAATATGGGTTCGGCCCCAATGATTTTAAAAATTGGTATACATGTGCATTAATCACATGAAAATATTTGTCGTACTTGGGTTCAGTCTGCTCGTTTTTACCTGAGTTCGAAAATGGGTTCGTTCCGATGATTTTTTTCTGGAATAATTAGTGGCCCCTTTTCGACTTAGAATTTTGTCATTTTGAGCTTTCCGGATGATAACTTTAGCTTTTATGATTGGATCTGAACCAAATTTGGTATGTGAGTTTATCAGCTCAAAATAGAGGTTATGTTCGAAGCTCAAAATACAGGTCATGTTCGAATATGGGTTCAGTCTGATTATTCTCTTTTTGATTTTAATGTTACTGATTTGATGTTTCCAGATGAATTTTGACTCAGAATTTCACTAATGTTTCCGGATGATTTTGCCATGTACCACTTCAGGTGACACTGGTCAGACAACTTTTCATTTTATATATCGACTTAGAATTCCTAGTTCTCTGGTTGTCCAGAAGGTAACATGAGCAATATTCAACTGAATCTCTTGATATTTGGTATGTGATTCAAAATTCGGAAGACACAGGCCAAGATTGAATTTGGTCATGGTCCAATGCTTTTTGACAGGGTTAAAAAAAGCTATCCTCACTAAAATGCCACCTTTTCGGTGGACACACTTGGTCAGTGACCTTTTATTATTACATGATTTTTACACTTGGAGCTCTGTTTTAAATGAAATAACTCCCAACATTTCTATGCTGACAATTGGAATTTTAGGATCACCCTTAATGCTGATTATAATGAATACAAATTTCTCAATGATAGACTATTTGATGCTGATAATGTTATTTATCTGTTAACAGTGTAGCATATATAATAGTTGTCAGTGTACCTGTCTTTGATGACCAATATTTGACCTTGCTAATTTGCAACTAAAATTTTTATTCAAAAGTCTGACTCACTGGAATGGTTCACCTTGGATGATTTTGAATAATAGTAACAATTATTTCCATAAAACCCATGAGCTTGTTCAACTATTTGAACTAGTTTTTATCGGAATTCAAGTGTAACAGCAATGTTTATATGACAATGGATTTGACTTACAAAATCTCGTCAGTGGAGAATTATTATTAAAGAAAACAAAAATAAGGACAAAATCAATCTATTTTTTTCATGTACTTTTTGATGATACATGTATATAGCTATTGTGCAAACTTAAATTTTTTTCACATTTACCCCATATGAGTGCCTGCATGAGATCCTCTCAACAATGCCTTTAAAGAGTATATGGACTTTTGACCATTCATGTCTCTTATTAACAATTTCAACATTCAGTTATGTCTCTTTGATCATATTTACTGTAAGAAATTAAACTGATTTCCTTCCAAATATAGAACTCATTTTCACACTGATTCTCATGCTTTTATTTTAAGTTTTGTTTGATCTTGATGCACCGACTAACAGCACAGAATTGCATTTATTGGTCAAACTTCTGGACCTGGACAATAGCGGAGAAATAGATTACACAGAACTGACTAAAGGCTTACAATACACCAAGTAAGTAAATTTAACTGATTTCACAAGATCAGCAGCGAAATATTTTTCTGACATCAGTCATCACTTAAACAAGTCAAGTGTCATTTGACGTAAACCAGCTAGTAAAACGGTAGATTATAGACTTACAGCAATGCCCTAAATAATTGACTCCTTAACCACAGCAGAATTATGGGTACCTTTTCAGGATTTATTCGGAAATATGGCTTGTTGGCAACAAGCCATATTTCCTATAAATCCTGAAAAGTTACCCTTAATTCTGCTGTGGTTATGGAGTTGATTATTTAGGGCATTACTGTATACTGGTTTACGTCAAAGTTTGGTTTCCTTACTCTTCTATAACAGACTTTAAGTGTCACTCATCTAAAATCACCAAACGATCGTAATAAAATAATTCACAATTGTGAAAGTAAACCTTTTTATTACATGATCCTACTCTTATTCCATTCAAATTTCAATAAACCCATTCTATAAATTGTGATATTAAACGTTTGTTTAATAACAGGAAATAGTGCCAGATGACCTTTGACTTCCGGTTTGTCGTATGTTTACATTCTGTACGCTACGTCTACTATGGCTTCAAATATTTTTACAACAAACTATGATGAATGAAGAAAAGTTATGTCATTAAATATACACTATTAAATACGCCAAAGAGTCTTTATTTATCTGGGACTATTTCTTTACGCGGACAAACAACGCATAGTTCAGTGACACGTCATCACATGCCGATGTTAGTTTCGCATCCTATTTGTTGATTTAAGTATGCTTTGTCGAGGTTTTGGATCATGTAATAAAGAGAATCTACAACTCGTCCCCAATTTATAGCGGAATTTACAAAACTCGTCCAGTAAATTAGGTCTGGACTCGTTTTGTAAATTCCGCTATAAACTGGGGACTCATTTCATGGAAAACATTATTAGTTGCCAATTGAAAGTAGTTACTTATTGTAAAAAATATATTTTATCACAATGTTTACATAATTTGAAACAATATGAACTCATTTGATCTCACAACTTCGTAACAGTTCGGGTCTTATCTGAGTGTAAGCAAACAGAAATCAAAATGTGAGCATATTATGTGCATATAACTATACCCCCATTTTAGCTCAACTTTACTTGTATATGGCTTGGTATCGGTCGTGCATGTGTGTGTGTCATGCATGGAGACGTCCATCAGAAATTTCCATTAGCCCAGGCTACAGGTCGTACCTTTGGTCGGATCATTATGATATTTGTCATGGCTGTTTATATTGACATGTAGATGGGAATGAGACATTTTGGTGTCATTCAGCAAAAAAAACATGGCTGCTGGCAGCCATCTTGGGTTTCAAAATGCAACTCATTAGCACGGGCTACAGGTCATACATTTGGTTGGATCATCATGCAATTTTTTATGGATGTTAATATTGACATGTAATGGGAATGAGTCATTTTGGAGTTATGGCCCCTTTTCGAATCTGTCCATCCAACCGTTTCGTTAGATTCCTGATGATAACTTTATATGGGTTATCGGATCAAAACCAAATTAGGTATGTGAGTTTATGAGCTCAAAATACAGGTTAAGTTCGAATATGAGTTCTGTCCGCCCATTTTCACTGGTGTTTGGTCCCTTTTGGACTTAGAATTTTGTCATTTCAAGGTTTCTGGATGATAATTATAGTTTGTGTGATCGGATCTGAACCAAATATGGTATGTCTGGTTATCAGTTCCAAATACAGGTCAATTTTGAATATTGGTTTGGTCCGCCCATTTTGCCAGAGTTTGGTCGTTGTCCTTGTCAAATTTCAGAAGACAAAGGCCAAGTTTGAATTTGGTCGTGGTCCGATGAATTTTGTCACAGTTAAAATAAGCTATCCTTACTAAAAAGCCAACTTTTTGGGGGAAACATGGTCAGTGACCTTTTATTAATAATGAAAATAAGAACAAAATCATTCTATTTTAACATGTACTTGTTGATGATAGTTGTTTTACAAACTTTTATCAAGTTTTTTTATTTCG
The DNA here is from genome assembly GCA_032622095.1 of Siphonodentalium dalli. NCBI lineage: Eukaryota > Metazoa > Mollusca > Scaphopoda > Gadilida > Siphonodentaliidae > Siphonodentalium > Siphonodentalium dalli. The sequence goes on along the minus strand of CP136062.1, from coordinate 137,567,976 downwards.
CATGAACCCACTTCGAAGGCCTTGAGTCCCTTTTTAAGGTTTGATCATTTAGGAAGGAGGGGCAGCTGATTGCATGGAAATTCCTTGTGGATGTTGATGTTTCTAAGGACACTTTTGCTAGCAACGGAAGCCAGTGTAGGGCACGTACATAAAGTTAATTCAGACGAATCCGTTGTGTTGACATTGGGTTACAGACAATAACACTAAGGCGTTCAGACAGCTGTAAGGCATCATGTATGTTGTATCCATTAATGCATGCAATAGAGAGGTTCTATTTTCAATGCAACATAAGGCATAACTTATACGGTGGGTGTCAGGATGTTTCTTGTTTTCAATCGATAAAAGATGGCGACGGTCTTCGAAGTGAAGTAAAATCAACTGTTACAGTAATGCTCTAATTAATATAGGAAATATGGCTTATTGCCATTCATCGGAATAGGCGAGAGCGATGAATGGCAACAAGCTATATTTCCGACTAAATCCTGAAAAGTTACCCATAATTCTGCTGTGGTTAAGGAGTCGATTAATTAGAGCATTTCTGTATTTGGTGTTGTGTGTGCCTGAACGGTAAATGTTAGCAATTAACTTCTTTCTAAAGAGTCTATTAATTAGAGCATTACTGTAACGTATGTCGCATTTGTTTGAACCGACTTAATGCAGACAAAGGATCGTGTCAATGCAATGTACGGACTAACACAAAGGATTTGTCTGAATGCTACTTAATGATGCTTGATGACGTTATGACCCACTCAGTGACACCATTTTCGAAGAGTTGGAGGTCAACTTCCCCAACTTCCATCTAATAGAGGATGCTTTAAAGTGATGTGAAACACTCCAGTAGGATGATCAAACAGAAATAGAGAATACTCTTGCTCAAAGTTAGTTATTTTTTTTACAAATATTATATCCAAATTGACAACTTTTACACACACCTTATATATTCATTACACGCAGTGACTTTCGATGGCGAAATAATTTTCCTTAGTTTATCGCTGATAATTGCGTCCCGAATAGAGAAGTAAATACTTACAATTGAGCTATTGTTTGGACGATGTTTTCTATGAAGTGTTAAGGTCGATTTCTTTGAGATTTTCGGTGATGCTATTAGAATGCTACATTCCTCCAGTTGGCATAACACCTGAATACCAACTTATCAGTTCTATGCACATGAACAAGTCTATAATATGTCTTTAACCCTTTGAGTGCCAGGTCGATTTTTGTATCAACCCATATACCCTGTGCCAATGCATTCTCTTATATATGCGAGTCGACCATAGGTCGCCTCGCATATATAAGAGAATGCATTGGCCTAACAATTTTTATTTTTTACAATTTTAATAATTTATTCTTATATTCTTTAACAGACTTATTTTGTAGGTTTAGGGCCGATGAGATCGGCCCCTGGCACTCAAAGGGTTAACCATCCAGTAGATGGATAGAGGCATGGTTTATCTGATGGGCTTTATCTGTACAGAAGAGAGGGGTGTAAGGTGTATAATTAAACTATCCTATCCTACCCATTCTCATTCTGACTTTGATTGCAGGGAGTTAATAGAGTTAGAGAAAGAGACAGAGTATGACGAATCCATGCTGATGGTTACAGAGCGGAACATTCCTCATTGTAAAGTGTGCAAACTCGGTGTCGGTGAACCCTATCATGAGAAGAACCCAGAGTGAGTTATCTTTCTTAACCCTTTACCCAACAGAACGGCCCTGTGCCAATGCATTCTCTTATATATGCTTAACACATTAAAAAATTTAAAATTGTTAAAGAATGTAAGAAAAAATGGTAAAAAGTGTTAAAAAAAGATTTTTTTTAGGCCAATGCATTCTCTTATCTATGCGAGGCGACCTATGGTCGACTCGCATATATAAGAGAATGCATTGGCACAGGGCTAACTGTAACTATCACAATGTGGTCAAGGAGCCGGTTCCAATGAAATCCATATTTGTATGGTTCTATTGAGACAGACCGAAGATATGTTAGGCTGTTGAAGCTTTATTTGGCCAGTTTCGGCCGTTTTGTTGGGTAAAGGGTTAATGAAATCTTATAGATTGGGGAAACTTTTACTATTAGACCATCAAATGGCTACATTCAGAATATTTCTAACTGAGGGAGAGTTTGAAGTACCAGTTATAAAATATATAGTTTGGTCCAGTTGGGAGTCGACTGGCTATAAGTCAGGGGTTTGCAGTTGGAAATTTCAAGTTTAATACCCTCTGCCTGTCAAAGAAGACCAGTTGGGAGTCGACTGGCTATAAGTCAGGGGTTTGCAGTTGAAAATTTCAAGTTTAATACCCTCTGCCTGTCAAAGAAGACCCTCTAACTACATGTATATCCCTGCTTTTAACTACTTCTTTTAAAGTGATTTGACAAGTAGTGACTATTGTACTCTTCAGAGTCCCAGTCTTCTCTGTCTTTAGAGTCAGGTGAGCACCCCAAAGTCATTGACTGTCTTGTTTTATTCTTATTCAGTTCCAGGGATGAAAATAGGTATATAAATTGCATGACTATCAGTCAAATGCAAAGTCTGCATCTTCAGCAAATTCTGTAGATTTTTGCGAAATTACATTGTAATTCGCCAATTATAATTATCTATTGTTTAAAATCTCATAGTTCCTGTTTGATTTGAATTACAGTAATGCTCTAATTAATCGACCTCTTAACCACAGCAGAATTATGGGTAACTTTTCAGGATTTAGTTGGAAATATGGCATGTTGCTATTCATCGGAAAGCTCTCGGCGAGAGCTTTCCGATGAATGGCAACAAGCCATATTTTCCACTAAATCCTGAAAAGTTACCCATAATTCTGCTGTGGTTAAGAGGTCGATTAATTAGAGCATTACTGTAGTTCTTCAATAAAAATACTGAACTTTCCTTGATCGTGTTAACCCTTCCATGACTGGAGCTTCCTGAAATTTTGCGAAAACCCTGACCCAATACATTCTCTGATATTTGTGAGTCTCCCATAAGCCAGTCACAGGATTTTTAATGCTGCATCAGCACAACTCTCGCCATGAAAGGGTTAACATATGACTAAACTGTTTTCCTTTGACTTGTCAGAATTTTTTTTTTTAAATGAAAAGAACCAGGCGCCAATAAAAAAAACATATTGGCCTAACAATATGAACCTTGAACTTGCAAGACATGCATTCTCTTATATAGGTGAGGCTCCCAATGGGAAATTCGCATATAAGAGAATATTCTTTGGCACATAATCTTTAATGCTGCACCAGCGCAGCTCCCGCCATGAAAGGGTTAAATTGTTTAATTGATGATGTTTACTATATGAAATGCTCCTTCTTGTAGCTTGATCATTTTATATAAATGCAAATCACCAAATCACTTTATCATTTGCATGCTAATGATGCAATTCATTGGTGACGTGTCTGCCAGGTATCTAATCACACATTCTCAGTGGTTTGTTTTCTGTCTACAAGCTCTCATTGCACACTATGTGTTCTAATTTGGTGGTATTACATAATTTACACTGATCATACGCACCGCACACCATGTGTAAGGTCTTTATGTAGACAAAAATTCATAATAACTACTCTTTGTGCAGATAAGGCCATGATTAACTCATCTCATTTTATTTTAATGTCAATTGCTGCATTTGTGTTTTCGGCCAAAACTTATATATGATTAACCCTTCCATGACTGGAGCTTCTTGAAATTTTGCGAAAACCCTGTGGCTTGCATATATAAGAGAATGCATTGACCTAACAATATTTACCTTTACGTACTTTGTAAGCCAGTTTATTCTCTTATATATGCGAGGGTCCCTATGGGAGACTCGCATATATAAGAGAATGTACTGGCACAAGATATTTAACCCTTTGAACCCTGGCTCCCCACAACGATTGACACCATGACCCTGGGCTCCCAGTGTTATTTTTGATTTATTGTAGACTTTGTTTAGGCACAATGTGTGGGTTCTGTTTAAGTGGTGCCATAGATCCCTCACGGTATACCGGCCGCTGGGGTATTTGGAGGTTCACGCTGCGGCCAGTTTTCCGGCCGCTCGGGTTCAAAGGGTTAACGCTGCACCAGCGCAGCTCCCATCATTAATTAATTACACAATTTATTCCATTCAAGTGTCCCCTGTGAATATATATACAGTATTTATGTGGTAACATTTCCTCTTGATCTCCGAGTCATATTTACATGCCTCATCCGTAAATGAATGTAAACAAGACTGGCATTAACATTTATCTTTATCACATAATTAGCCCCTAACCCGGCCTCATATTTTTTTAGTAAGATACATGTGTATTATCGGCATGCCCAATGACGTAAGAGCTTAGCGCAATGATGTTGATGTCAATGCGGGAAATATATTATTATTTTAACTAGAATATAATTATGATATACCATTTGTGTTGGGTTATTAACAGTGTTCACGCTGGCAGTAGTCATTTTAGCCATTGGCGATAATAAATTGTAAGTGGCAGGAAAAAAATGACCAAATGGCGAAAAAAATGGCTAAATTAATTTTCTCTCAAATTTGTCCATCTGGACATGGTGGCGATTATAAACACACCAGCAGTCATCGGTCTAATAACATCACGTGCAGCTGACATCCGTAGAACAAAAGCGTTGACACCTCGTGTATGTTACACGATCCGATGTGCTTGGAGAAATTAGTAATCAGGTGTACATTGGTGTTGATTTCATGCATGGTCAATGGCAGACGCTTTGTGTTGTAATAAACGCAACTTTTGAGTGGGCATCAGGGAAAGATGCTTAATCACTTTAGGTTTTTGTTGAGAGTCAAGTTTCCAAAATGAATTTGTTGCATTTGCAGTTTGATCCATATTAAAGACACGGTTGGCCTTGGCGGTGGGTATCCTGTGAAAATATCTCCACCCGTCAAAAACCGCCACAAACAGAAAGAACATCAAAATGTAGATAGACTATGTCCGTATACAAATAAGAAATATCGCATAAACAGTATGTTATGGTCATATGTTTGACCATTGTTATGTAAAAAAAGGCATAAAAAGTTTCTGGTGTTTGTTTATATTATGATGGTAAACATAAAGAGCGTTCTTTGTTGGTGAATACCTGATATGGAACTAATAAAGAGCGTTTATGTCATTTGTGTGTGATTAGTCAGTAGCATTGTGCTGTCTTCTGTAACACAATCAGGCTCTTGCTTAGGTAAAATATAGTAGGTCTTTATGATAACATGCTGTTTATGCGATGGTCATGGTATATATGAATGGAACTGTATGCGTTTTAATGTTTTTCTGTTTACGGTGTTTGGAACAAATATGAATATTTTCAACAATTAAGGCCGCACGTGCCTTTAATTCCAACTTTTTACAAAACCGATCGATCTGTCCAACTAGCTGCGATTAAAATTATCCTAATTGCGTAGTCACTCGGGTATAGTTACTATTTTTCCCGCGAATTGAACAAATATGCACCAGATAGGCATAGATAAAACTATGCACAAACTCGCGAATAAATAAAACTTCAAGTTGCGTTCAGATATCGTATTGCATATTTTCGCTATATGTTAATAAACCGCAATTTGGTTTTATTTGCGATGTTCTAAAAACTTACATTGTATGTGAAATCGCTTGGGAGGATGTTATTGCTCATATTACATTGTTATTGTTTTCTTTTGTCAATAAAATGTAATATATACGTTCTATTTGTCTCAATTTTTTTTCCCAAACAAGTGGCTAAAGTTAATTCAAAGTGGCTAAATAAAATTGGCATTTGGCTAAAATAATGGCTAAAGGAATTTCTGGGCCAGCGTGAACACTGTTATTTAGTGTTGACTGTGAGATAAACATTGGTGATAAGAGTAGTTGAACAATTTTGTCAACATATTTTTTCTTGAAGGTGTCTTTACTTACACTTTGGTTGTGATAAGGAAATCAATATTAATTGTTTTTAAACCCAGCTGTTTCGAGATCGTTTTTCCTTACTAAAATGTGATTATGTGATAAAATGGATATCAAATTTGTCGCAATTCTATACAAATTTTAATAACCTTGTCCACTAAATTTGATTCGAGTCTAGCAATTTTGTATAGAATTGCAACTCATTAGAGATCCTCTATTTATAATTACATTGTACTAAATATAAGTAACTTCAGAAGCCTATCTAGAATAAATATTAATCAATTATTCACCATAGCTCTCAGAACAGTCATTAGGATGAATAACGTTCTCCGGCATGAACATTGGAAAATCCATAAATTTTTTTACCTAATATTTGATTCTTTTTTCTTCTTCAGATACTTAATGTTAGATATGAAGTTGCTGCCGTTTGAAGGATTCCACAAACATCCTGGTCATTTCAGCATACTCATACACACTCACATTCCAGTGTTAGGACTCATCGATGTCATAATGAAACAGACTGGAGCCGTTACGTCAAAGCTGTCGATATTCCGAGATAGATCGCGATCAATCGATGCTCTCCTACCACTCGATAGCACTTTAGAAGAGTGCGATTTGGAGGGTGGATCCCATGAAAGTCCAGAAACATGTACACTGTATTACGATTACACAACGGAATATAACGAGTGTCCTCTTCTGTTGTGTGATCACTACTTTAGTGATAACAAGAACAATAAAATTTTATGACCCCTACTGTAACGTACATATTATCACTACAGTTAAAGGCACCCAAGGCACTCACAGTGGGTAAATATGCAAAAAATATAAAATAAATTTTACAAAGGAAAAGATTTTTTATCGACAGTCAACATTAATTTCATCGGCCTTCAATCGGGGTCAGTTGTGTTAGTAATTTCTGGGTCGAGTGAATGGCATGAGGAGGGGGTAGCTCACTTGATTAATTGTCCTCATTGAAGCATTGCCGAAACCCTGCTATTCATTCTAACAAATTTTGCTGTGACAGCAGGTCACAATTAATTTTCCCCGCCATCCCACCCCCTTAATTTTTGTCATCTGGTCCACCACTCTCTAGTGACTAATGAATTAGCTTGGTATGAAACTGCCAGGAGCAGGCCATGTTTGTATCTGTGTGTGACATAGTACACCCATTTCAGCTATGGTTTACATGGGGGTCGCGCCACAAACCGTTAATTTTTTGACAGTATTTGGTTATAAATATTTTGTTTGGTAATTCGAAAATAAAATAATTGCCATTTCGCAAATATGCCTTAGTCTTCATTTAATTAGCCCATTAGTGATATCCAGGGCATATGTTATGAGTGGGGAGATAGGATATAAAAATCTGTAAAACATCACCATTAATTACCATGTAGAACATGGATAAATAGATCAAATTTATTCTTATAATTTCCCATGTTGAAACCATTTTATGCAAACAAAACTGTTACAGTGATTTATCAACAAACATTCCTAAGCATGTAGTAAGTTCAAATGTTTTAGTCTGAATATGATTTTCAGAATATTTTTCGATGCTATGACCTTTTCAAATGTTTACCATCAAGTTTTGATTAAAGGCACGTGAGGCCTTAGTTGTCGAAAATATTCATATTTGTTCCAATCACCGTAAACAGAAAAACATTAAAACGCATACAGTTTCGTTCATATATATCATGACCATCGCGTAAACAGCATGTTATCATAAATATTTACTATATTTTACCTAAGCAAGAGCCTGATTGTGTTACAGAAGACAACACAATGCTGCTGGCTAATCACACACAAATGGCATAAACGCTCTTTATTCGTTCCATATCAGGAATTCACCCACAAAGAACGCTCTTTATGTTTACCATCATAATATAAACAAACACCAGAAAAGTAACTTTTTATGCTTTTGTTAACATAACAATGGTCAAAAATATGACAATAACATACTGTTTATGCGATATTTCTTATTTGTATACGGACAAAGTCTGTCTACATTTTGTTGTTCTTTCTGTTTGTGGCGTTTTTTGACGGGTGGAAATATTTTCACAGGATACCCACCGCCAAGACCAACCGTACCTTTAAACTTTGGTATATTGTTGGACTAATTGGACTTTTATTGGTATTTACATAAACAATGATTTTGACATGTAAAATCTCATTATTGGAGTTATTATTAATAAAAATAAGAACAAAGTCAATCTATTTTTTCATGTACTTGTTAGTTGTTTTATAGACTTTTATGTTATTTCACATGAACCCACTTCGAAGGCCTTTAGTCCCTTTAACAGATTTGGGTCTCCATATCACATCGAGTTGAGAAGGTGAGATCGTAGATCAGACAAGATCTCTGTTTTTAGCTCACCTGAGACGAAGTCTCCGGTGGAGCTATAGTCATCACTCCTCGTCCGTCGTCCGTCCGTCCGTCCGTCCGTCTGTCCGTCCGTCCGTCTGTCTGTCCGACTGTCAACTCTTTTTTTTTAAACATCTTCTCCTCTGAAACCATCATACCAAATTGGTTCATATTTGGTGTGGATGTTCCCTAGGTGACTCTCATTCAGATTTGTTCAAATGAGGTCACTGGGTCAAATAGTTGCGAAACCAGGGCCATAATTCTATTCCTCCACAGTAATTCTTACAACAACTTCTTGTCCATAACCATTGTGCCGATTTAGCTAATATTTGGTATGGAGGGTCCTTGGGTGACTGGTGTTCAGATTTGTTCAAATGAGGTCACCCGGTCAATTAGTTGAGAAACCAGGGCCATAACTCATAGTAATTCTTACAATGACTTCTTCTACAAAAATATTGGGCCGAATTAGCTTATATTTGGTACTGAGGGACCTTGGGTGACTGGGAATCAGATTTGTTCAAATTGGGTCTCTGTGTCAATTAGGGGCAGAGCCAGGGACATAACTCTAAAAACCAAAAAATTACATTTTTGCATTTTGAACATATTTGGGGTGGATGTTCCCTAGGTGACTGTCATTAATATTTGTTCAAATGAGGTCACTGTGTCAAACAGTTGCGAAACCAGGGCCATAACTATATTCCTCCTTGGTAATTCTTATAACGACTTCTTGTCAATAACCATTAAGCCGATTTAGTTTATATTTGGTATGTGGGGTCATTGAATGACTGGGGTTCAGATTTGTTCAAATGGGGTCACTGTGTCAAATAGTTGTGGAGCCAGGGCCATAATTCCCCAAAAAATAATAAAAAATTCAGGAACTCCTTGATCAATTTAACATACAGACAAAAAATATCACCCCCCCCCACATGACCCAGAACCCCACCCCCAACCAACAGCATTCCACCCTATTTCATATCCTAACTCACAGGTAAATAAAGTATATTTATTTAAATTCCCATTACAAGGCAACTCTCCTATGAACTGATAGACATGACACATGGCAAGGCAGATAGAGAGATAAAGAGAGCTTCTGCAGCCTTAGACAGAGTCCCCAGGGAGTGTATTCATGTCATCCATAATTTAAATGAGATTAATGGTGTTATCAATGAAGCACCCTTGTTGTTTATATTATCACTCAGTGGTCATTAAAATCAGATTAATTTCATTTTCTCAAAGAGTGCCTGGCATTTGTAGAATGAGGTTCCCAGAGGGTGAATTTAGTGACGCTATCCTACACAGCAGGCTAGCATAACCAAATACACCCTCTGAGAACCTTATTCCGCTTAGGCCTCATCTTCTGGGAAGTATCTAGAGTCTCAAGATCTCATTCTGCTTAGGCCTCATCTTCTGGGAAGTATCTATAGTATCAAATTTACATTGTTGTTAGTTAAATTTCCCTTCTAGGAAGTTTCTGTATCCCTTAATTTGCAGAAGATAAAATTCATGATTGAGGTGCCCAATGGGTGAACATCACCAATTTCAACTGGGGAACTTCAATCTTATTCTAGGTCTTCCATAGCAGTTGAGGACTTTATCAGAATGAGGTCCCCAGAGGGTGAATTTAGTGATACTAGCCCGCTGTGCAGGATAGCCTCACTAAATTCACCCTCTGGGTACCTCATTCTGCAAATAACAGACAGACTATTTCAAAGCTTGATTCAAGGCTAGCATCACCAAATTCACCATTTGGGGACCTCATTCTGCTTAGGCCTCATCTTCTGGGAAGTATCTATAGTATCAAATTTACATTGTTGTTAGTTAAATTTCCCTTCTAGGAAGTTTCTATATCCCCTAATTTGCAGAAGATAAAATTCATAATTGAGGGGCCCAATGGGTGAACATCACCAACTTCAACTGGGGAAATTCAATTTTATTCTAGGTCTTCCATAGCAGTTGAGGACTTTATCAGAATGAGGTCCCCAGAGGGTGAATTTAGCGTCACTAAATTCACCCTCTGGGGACCTCACTCTGCAAATGACAGACACGCTATCACACTATTTCAAGGCTTGTTGTATAATACATTGTGTTGCTTGAGGCCAGGCATACACAATGTAGGAACAGACACGCTTTTTGTGATGCTATCCGGCACAGCAGGCTAGCATCACCAAATTCACCCTCTGACGACCTCATTCTGCTTAGGCCTCATCTTTTGGGAAGTATCTATAGTATCAAATTTACATTGTTGTTAGTTAAATTTCCCTTCTAGGAAGTTTCTATTTCCCCTAATTTGCAGAAGATAAAATTCATAAATGAGGTGCCCAATGGGTGAATATCACCAACTTCAACTGGGGAACTTAATTTTTATCCTTATCAGATTTGTGAAAATGGGATCACAAAGTCAAATAAGGGCAGAGCAAGAGCAACTATTTCACTACATAGTAATTCTTAAAATATGTTTGCAAGAACTTGTTGGCTTATATAGAATGGAATGTTCTTCCTTGACTGCAATTCAGATTTTTTAAATGGGGTCACCTGGTCAAATAGGGGCCAAGCGAAGGACAGTTTCCCTCTTAATATGCTTCCTTCACAAGGACCATCAGGTCTATTTGACTGATATTTATGATATGTATGAAGGGTTCTTTGGTGTCTGGGATTCAAATTTATTCAGATGGGGTCACCAGGTTAAAAGGGTGGGACCAGGGACATAACTATATGTCTCTATAGTAATTCTTAAAATGTCTTCTCAAGGGATTTTGGACTATTTAGCTTACATATAGTATGGAGGAATCAGGAAGATCCTTTAGTGACTGAGATACAGATTTGTTAAAATGAGGTCAACCTGTCAAGAAATGGCAGTCTATGGGGAGTTAACACTTTTGTGTCCAATAAAATCATAGAAATACCAAATTCATTAAAACATCTACCTTGGAACCACCTGACTGATTGGTCTGACATACATGTATTGTGTTTTGGGTCCATGGATAATTGGGCTTCAAACATGTTTAAATGGTTTTAGAAAAAGGCGCTTGTGAGATTGGAAATTTCCAACAATTGAGAAAGTTTGAGGTGTCGGTTGTGAAATTCCAACCTAAGACTTGGGAGTCTGGATCCCGGTCGGGAGGGGACTTGTTGAGCTGGAGGAGGGGGGTGATCAGTAGTGTACAGTTGGCAATTTCAAGGTGGTTTTTTACCAAGCTACATACTTGAAGTCTCTCTAGCCACATATCCTGTTTAAATCTACTTCTTTTAAAGTGATTATGAAACGTGCTCACTGTTTTGGTCTCCAGAGTCCCAGTCTTATCAGTCTTTGCAGTCTGGTGAGCGACCCCACAGTCATTGACTGTCTTGTTATTATATGCTTGCCTATAAAATAGCGGGAAATTACCGAAATGTAGAACTTTGTATGTATCTCTTAGAAGCCACAGTGATATACAATTTAGTTTTTTTCTCTGTGGGTTTCGTTATGTTTCACTGTAGCTTGCCAGTGGTTTACACGAGCGAAAAAAATTGAAGACAAATTCTATAACCGTGCACAATAGTAAATTGTCTGCAAACTTATCGGTTATAACCCATAAGCTTATTCGAAACAAGAGTTGTTTCTTACAATTAATCCATCATTTCACAGGGGAACCACCATAATAAGTAGAAGACAGAAGTAAAACAAGCAAAAAACTTTTCAAAGAAAATCACACATGCGTTAAGTTGAAACAGATGCTCTTGACATCAAGTGTCATCAGCAATTTGGCGATTTTGAATGGCTAGCCGGTACTTATCATGCACTTAGCAGCTGGGGCCCGTGCGCATGGGATTGATATATTTTGACTGTGGTGACATGGAGACTTGTTAGTTTCGATTTCGTGTTTCATTTCTGTGCATGATTCTTGGTGCTTTATCTAGGTAATTGTACAATTATTATTAGTAGGAAGTATTCTTCAAAGTGCTGTACTATTAAAAGAAAAATGTCTGATAGCTTTGCAACTTGAGCTTTAATAAGGGGCATATAATAAAAGAATAATTACAGTTTTTTCTTTGAATACCTGAAATATCTCATTCATGTTTGTAATGAAATATCGAATTTTACTCGGGGCTTGCAGCCGCTCGTGAAAATTTGATATTTCTTTCCAGACATGAATGAGATATTTCGGCATTCAAATAAAAGCTGTAGGTCTTCTCTATCTATCATGCCTGTTCCTGAATAATCACACAGTTCCATCATCTGTGGAATCGGAACTATAAAATAAAAGCATTATCACACATGACAATACATGTATAAGCCCTGTCTGTTACTTAATAATTTATAAATTAAACTCTGTTATTCTTTTTTATTCATGCAATGATTTTTTAGGATGGGTGACATGCAATAAACACAGAATGACCTACACATGTTTGAATAGCTTTGTTGATACAGTACTTTTGTCATCGTGGGATGATATAACTCAAGACAAGCAGTTATTCTTATTCTATTCGTCCAAGCTGGCACTCCTGCCATACCAATTAAATGTGAGTCGGATCGGTCAAGTAGTTTTCATGTCTATAACACACATATATACATACAGACAGACAGAAGTTCCAAAATATATACATATATATATATAATAGATCACAATTTGCTGGTCTTGCAATATTTTCAAATAAATGAATGTAATCGATTATAAATGTATGTCCATGTTAATAATGACCCTTATTCTTATTATTTCTTGCAGCATTTGCACGTAATGAACAAGAGTGGCATTTTATTAGGAAATGATACGAGGACCTATACCCCTAACAGATTTTTAAGTTCCATACAAAAGCTCTCTATTTTCCATGGGGAAGCTTAAAATTCTGTTAATCAAAAGTTCATGGTCTCCAAGGATACAGTTAGGGTCCATGCAGACAGCAACGCGAGGCCTGAGTAGAATGAGTTTCCCAGAGGGTGAACTTGGTACTAAATTCACCCTCTGGGGACCTCATTCTGCAAATGACAAACACTTTACTTCAAGGCTTGTTGACCCCAAAATTAAGTTTAATTGAAGGCTTGGTATCATGTGTCACTTTAACCCTTTCATGACGGGAGCTGCGCTGGTGCTGCATTAAAGATTCCGTGCCAGTCCATTCTCTTATATATGGGAGGCTCACATATATAAGATAATGCACTAGCTGACTTACAAAATCAAGTTAAATATTGTTAGGACAATGTATTCTCTTATATGTGCGAGGCTCCCTTTGGGCATAATATACAACATCTATATGAGCGAGGTCAAGGACGCGGTCGCACGTATAATTGGACCCACCCATATTGTTCCCGGGATCAAAGTAGGCCTACATACCAAAATAAGTCGGATCGGTCAAGTAGTTTTCGAGTCTGTAGCACACATACATACATACACACAGACAGACAGAAGTTCCAAAATATATAATAGACTAGCCGATGAGCCCGACGTTGTCCGGGCTATTCAAAAACCAAATTTCAAGTCGATAGCTCTACCCAGCCCGACGTTGTCCAGGCTATTCAAAAACCAAATTTCAAGTCGATAGCTCTACCCGTTTCCTAGATCTGGTCTGCGCATGCGCGAAACTGGCGTCGCACGGGCTCGGCGACCCGATAAAATTCGTATCCGGGGCAAGATACATTCACATACCAAATTTCAAGTCGATAGCTCCACCCGTTTCCGAGATCTCGTCTGCGCATGCGCGAAGCTGGCGTCGCACGGGCTCTGCGACCCGATAAAATTCGTATCCGGGGCAAGATACATTCACATAGCAAATTTCAAGTCGATAGCTCCATCCGTTTCCGAGATCTCGTCTGCGCGAAGCGGGCGCCGCACGGGCTCGCCAATACGACGTTGACGACCGCCTGGTCAAACTACACACACGTACCAAGTTTCGTCCCGATCGGTCGAGAATCGTAGATTTGTATTAATGACATACAGACAAACATACAGACAAACAGAGGTCTTCAAAATATGTATGAGACTAGCCGATGAGCCCGACGTTGTCCGGGCTATTCAAAAACCAAATTTCAAGTCGATAGCTCCACCCGTTTCCGAGATCTGGTCTGCGCATGCGCGAAGATGGCGTCGCACGGGCTCGGCGACCCGATAAAATTCGTATCCGGGGCAAGATACATTCACATAGCAAATTTCAAGTCGATAGCTCCACCCGTTTCCGAGATCTCGTCTGCGCGAAGCTGGCGTCGCACGGGCTCGGCGACCCGATAAAATTCGTATCCGGGGCAAGATACATTCACATAGCAAATTTCAAGTCGATAGCTCCACCCGTTTCCGAGATCTCGTCTGCGCGAAGCTGGCGTCGCACGGGCTCGGCGACCCGATAAAATTCGTATCCGGGGCAAGATACATTCACATAGCAAATTTCAAGTCGATAGCTCCACCCGTTTCCGAGATCTCGTCTGCGCGAAGCGGGCGCCGCACGGGCTCGCCAATACGACAACGTCCACCGCCTGGTCAATTAACTACACACACGTACCAAGTTTCGTCCCGATCGGTCGAGAATCGTAGATTTGTATAAATGACATACAAACATACATTCAAACAGAGGTCTTCAAAATATATATGAGACTAGCCGATGAGCCCGACGTTGTCCGGGCAATTCAAAAACCAAATTTCCAAGTCGATAGCTCCACCCGTTTCCGATATCTGGTCTGCGCATGCGCGAAGCTGGCGTCGCACGGGCTCGGCGACCAGATAAAATTCGTATCCGGGGCAAGATACATTCACATAGCAAATTTCAAGTCGATAGCTCCACGCGTTTCCGAGATCTCGTCTGCGCATGCGCGAAGCTGGCGTCGCACGGGCTCGGCGACCCGATAAAATTCGTACTCGGGGCAGGATACATTCACATACCAAATTTCAAGTCGATAGCTCCACCCGTTTCCGAGATCTCGTCTGCGCATGCGCTGCACGGGCGTCGCACGCGCTCGCCAATACGACAACGACCACCGCCTGGTCAAACTACACACACGTACCAAGTTTCGTCCCGATCGGTCGAGAATCGTAGATTTGTATTAAGGACAGACAGACAGACAAACAGACAGACAGAGGTCTTCAAAATATATATGAGATAGTACTCCATCATGGCTTATCACCAACAAGTACCACGTCGGTGATGTAATTTAGGTGACTGATAGCTAGCTGTCAAATCCGTCCTCTCCCGTACTTATGTCCTCATTCATGACAACTATATCCATCTTATATGCAGCCAGTGCAGCCACCCACATTAAGGTGGCGCGGAGGTGACAGTTCTTCATCTGTCTTATATATCACAGCTGGAAATTCAAATATCTTTATTTTCACATAGTTATCCCTTTCATGACGTGAGGCGCGCTGGTGCATCATTAAATATCACATGCCAGTGCATTCTATTATATCCTGATATGCGAGTCTCCAGTGCCATATGGAGCCTCGCATATATAAGAGAATGAACTGGCTTACACGGTCCAGGTAAATAATGTTTCTCCCTTTGGGAGACTCGCATATGTAAGAGAATGCATTGGCACAGTGTTTTCGCAAAAAAAATTGGACGCTCCAGTCATCGAAGGGTTAAGTTAAAGATGGTCAATTTCTTCCCAGAAAGATTTATATATAGTCTTGGGTATAACACAATAGGTGTGAATCCAGAAAAGTTAACTTCAGTTAATATAATTTTATATTGAGAATTTCTCATCCCATCAGCGGGACAGTTTTTGGGGCTGTTTTCAGAACAGAAATCTGCGCGAAAATGTTCCGAGTACACCAAAGCGCACCAAGATGGGCAACTCTATTATTTTGTTAGCAGCCCAGCGAATTGCAATTAAACTGCAGATCCCACCGCTATCTTACTATCGAAATAAACCACTTTTTTTGTGTCTTTATAGACAAATAATATACACAATCTACAGCTTTACCTGTATTTTATTCAAAATAGCTATTTGTATATAGTCTTGAAATCGAGAGTTATAAAAATTATGTTGTAATTGTGCCGCGGAAGAGATAGATCATCTCCCAAGAATTTTGTGTTGATCATTTGCTTACGTTTCATGGAGTATGGATGCCAGTTGGTCTGACATTTTGAGCGGATTACACATAAAATTATAAATCCATCAAGCATCCGTACTCCATGACACGCAACTAAATCAACATTGATTCCTGATATTTATACTCACCTAGCAGTTTAAACGAGCAACTAGTGCACTCCATGGAACCATGTTAAAGCTCATGCGCGAAGTCACATGATGCAACTTCAACCAACCAAAATCTTGCAATCAAGTTCCATAGTGCCAAAGAATGAACGAGTGTAAATATAGTTAATTAGACTTACACCAAATTCATAATTTAGCAGAAAAAATATTTCTAAAAACTAAATTTCGTCAAAAACCTGGAAGTGTTAATTATTTTGAAGTGCTCCAACTTACACAATTTGTATATTTTGCTAGAATATAAACCAATTAGAATAACCACTGTCGTATAGGTTAACATATAAAAGGTCAAATATGTGGGGTAAATTTGATAGCGTTCTGTGACTGTGTTCACTTGTTCTCATATAATTATAGTTCGTTTCCTTTTTTCATGACGTAATTTTTCTCAGTTGTAATACGAGAACCAAAGATTGTATGCCGCCGTTGTACATCAGGCGTGTGACTTCAACGGACATGGTTCGTTCAAACTCCAACACACTATACATAGTTTGATTATATAGAGGCATATTAAAACATACAGGTGTACGCGGAACATTTCCGAATAAATTAGTCGATTTGGAGCTAAAAATACGAATATTGTTTCTTATATCTTTCGATAAATTTGAGATCGTTCGTTTTTGCAGGTTCAATAATTTTAGTCAGCAGTCTCATAAAATTGTAACTGTAGGAAGAAAATCTAGACCTATCATCGCTCTGAAACGTTATGGTTTTCTGCATCACCAAGTATTCATAGTAATAATTTTGATTCCCATGAAAAACGTAAGATTCCCTGGCACTAAACCTACAAAATAAGTCTGTTTAAGAATATAAGAAAAAATTATTAAAATTGTAAAAAATTGTAAAAAATAATAGCAAATGATGAAAAATTGTTAGGCCAATGCATTCTCTTATATATGCGAGGCGACCTATGGTCGACTCGCATATATAAGAGAATGCATTGGCACAGGGTATATGGGCTGATACAAAAATCGGACTTGGCACTGGAAGGGTTAATACCTGGGCACACAATCTCGTCACGAGGGTTACGTAGCGTTTTTCCGAAGACCCATAACTCCGAAGGTCCGATTCTCCGAAGGTCAGATTCTCCGACGCCCCGATTCTCCGAAAGCCCATAACTCCGAAGTCCCGATTCTCCGAAATCCCATAACTCGGATGACCCATAACTCCGAAAGCCCATAACTCCGAAGGCCTATAACTCCGAACGCCCATAACTCCGAAGGTCTATAACTCCGAAGGGCCGATTCTCCGAAGGTCCGATTCTCCGAAGGTCCGATTCTCCGAAGATCATGTTTTATCGCTTATTAAATAGTGTACAGTCCAGTGGCGGGGTCAATGGGGCCCTAGGGAAGACCGCCCCCAAAAAACATGTCAAATGTCATGTAAACGTCAGGAAATCCCTCCTATGCATTCAAATATTCACAGTGTTCCTGCCCAGGGGAGCCCCCGGACCAACGATTGGGGGCGACCCCTCCCATGTATGCGCTCCCCAAATCAGGCCTTCGTGATATGCTTTCGGCATATCATATGCATGATATATCCCCCACATATCCCCCACATATGCTAATTAATGTGCACCCCTAAATGGGAACCCTGGCTCCGCCACTGGTGTGCACCGGGTATATTATAACGAAACGCTGCAAGAATGTCAGAGTAGCCTAACAAGCACAGGGGCGACAAGTTCTTCCCCGTTCACCCCTGTACATTTTACTCTGGCATCTCATGGGCCAACGTAACGTTATAGTATCTGGTGTATAGTCAGTGGCGGGCCAGGATTCCCATTTAGGTGCATGGGGACAGTAGGAAAAGTTTGAATATTTTGATGCCCCATGAACGATTTCCGGGCGTTTACATGACATTGGACATGTTTTGGTAGGGGCCCATATTGTCTGAAATAGCAAGTAGATGTTTAATGGGGGCAGTGGGAATTTTGGGACTCCTTGGCTTCGCCACTGGACTGTACACTATTTAGTAAACGTTAATACCCCGATAAAACAAAATCTTCGGAGAATCGGACGATCGGAGAATCGGACCTTCGGAGTTATGGGTCGTCGGAAAATCGGCCCTTCGGAGTTATAGGTCTTCGGAGTTATAGATCTTCGGAGAATCGGCCCTTCGGAGTTATGGGCTTTCGGAGAATCGGATCTTCGGAGTTATGGGCCGTCGGAGAATCGGGTCTTCGGAGTTGTGGGCCGTCGGAGAATCGGGTCTTCGGAGTTGTGGGCCGTCGGAGAATCGGGTCTTCGGAGTTGTGGGCCTTCGTAGTAATAGGTCTTCGGAAAACCGGTCTGACACCGTCACGAGACAATGGAACTTATATACTTATAGAACTCAGCGGAATCTCATAACCCCACACAGTCGACTGTGTGGGGTTATGAGATTCCGCTGAGTTCTATAAGTATATAAGTTCCATTGTCTCGTGACGAGATTGTGTGCCCAGGTATTAACCCTTCCAGTGCCAAGTCCGATTTTTGTATCAGCCCATATACCCTGTGCCAATGCATTCTCTTATATATGCGAGTCGACCATAGGTCGCCTCGCATATATAAGAGAATGCATTGGCCTAACAATTTTTCATGATCCACTCTTTGATTTTTCCGACAATGCAGCGCAATACACCACGTCGCATTGGGAGTATAGGACCTTCAGAGTATCGGACATTCGGAGTAATAGTCTTCGGAGTATAAACACTTCGGATTATTAGACCTTCGGAATGTTAGGCCTTCGAACTATTGGATCTTCGGAGGATTAATACTACGGACTATATTGCATGGGCCTTTGGGGTATTTATAGCCTTCGGAATATCGGACCTTCGTACCATCGGGTATTCGGAATATCGGACCTTCGGCGTATTGGGTCTTCGGAATAAAGGTACATAACCGGCTAAGATATAGGCGGGTAACTAAATACCCCAGAAGTATGTATTGCTATACTCATGATGCACATTCCTCACAGAAGTTACAATTAGTAAATTGTGTGGGTAAAAATACGGTGGCGTAATCAAATTCTCCGGACAAAACAATGATATTATGGTATATAACTAAAAAACACCCACATGAACCAAAAGTACCATATGTTCACTACTCGTGTATTGTGGTTTGAAACACCTGTCTACAAATCCTCGTGGTTGAAACCCAATTCCACTTGTGATATTTTGGTATTCTGGTTTTTAGAAATATGTTTTCTGATAAAAACATGCCACCTAATTCTCACCCAAAACTCATGAATTAACTATCTTTGAAATTCAACAATTCTTTAGTTCAGAATATATGTCAATTTTGGTGTAAACAGTATTTATTCCATATTAGTCATTATATTTTACAAAACAAATATTAACAATGATGATATGAAAGGGATTCGACAAATGTCAATTTAAAAAAGCATAAATGCAAATCATATCTATTTAATTTCCTGAGCTGTGAGGAACCGAGATTTTTTACAAGGGTGTAACATTTGGCTCCCTCCGCACCACCTTAAGAGTCAGACAATGGTTTAACAATGTAGGGTCAGACAGACCAGCAATACAATAATGAATGAGACTGTAAAGGTAAAGGATTATACATGTTGACCGATTAGATATTTGAACATTGAACAATCCACCAGACCCATGGATTTGTGCTGTGACCATTTCTGGAGAAAGGTTAATTTATTACTTAAATTCTAAACATTATTCCTGGATTATTCAAGGGACACACGGCACTCTCAGTTGGTAAATGTGAAAAATCATAAAGTTTGTACAACCGCGCGTCCATGGCGTCGTCACTAAGAACATGAAAAAATAGATAGACCTTGTTCTTAGTTTTAGTGGAGTCTTATTTATCAAAACTCGACTTATGATTTGGCAAGGGATGGTTAGCGGGTGGGCGGGCGATTGTCCACCAAAACTTGAATAAATGTCAACCGATTACATTCATATCTGATATGAAGACCTTTCACAACAAAATCGTGTTCGAAAACCAGGATTGTCCGATTTATTTTACATGAGTTACAGCCCTTAGTTTGTCTATTCGTATTTATCGATAACACTTCAATTACAATATATTGTTTGTTAAGACCTGTGTTATATAAAGTTGTAAACATTACTGTTACAGTACCAGTTATTTTATCAACAAACATTTGCAAATGGCCACGTTTGTGTATATAGCTATTGGACATGTATAGTAACGTTTATATAACAATGGTTCCAATATCGTCCGTCGTGCTACCATGGAATAATAGATAGACTTTGTTTTTATTTTAATTATTGGTAACTCACCAATGACGGACGACATTGGAACCATTGTTATATAAACGTTACTATACATTTCAAATAGCTCTATACACAAACGTGGCCATTTGCAAATGTTTGTTGATAAAATAATTGGTACTGTAACAGTAACGTTTACAACTTTACATAACATATTCTTAGTGATGATGGTTTTACAAACCATTTGATGATGCAAATTTGATTTTTGAGACAATGTAATTTTTTTTAGATTGGGTGGGATACGAACCCGGCCCGACGGCGAGCGCGCCTTGCGACTCAAAGTCCGACGTCAATACCACACGGCCACCGAAGCAACCCCAAAAAAGGAAGCTCGAATGGCCGCTGTATTCCGACGTCGCACTTAGGACACTATATTAACATTTTAAGGTCTCTATATATATGTATATAGGAGGTACGGCACAGCAGCAATGTTATAAATTTGCTTCTAAAAATAGGCGCCTGGTGTGTTGTATAGTCCCAAGCATGTTCTAAGAGCAATGCTCGCCATGTTTCGGAGGCATAAAATATGTAACATTGCTGCTGTGCCGTACCTCCTATATACATTTGATGATGGTTTTACAAACCATTTAGAGTTTTCACATTTGCCCACTGTCAAAGGCTTATGTCCCTTTAATACTTAAATTCTATGTATATTAAGGATCAGCTAGTAGAACCCCAATAATTACCATGAAATTGGTAATTTGTTGGACCACATGGTAATTGTTTTTTCCAGAATTGTGTGGTTACTTTGTGTGAATGCTTTATTTATGGCCATTATCTCTGTTCAACAATGCACAGCTTCAATATAAGATTAATACTGAATGATTCAATTCGTGTGCTGCATGCACGAAATTGTTATTTTTGGCCCGACTATTGGGTGTATTCTAAGCAGAAAACCCGAACTTTTAAAGAGGTAAATCATTGGATTTGACTTGGTTGCAGCGACTAATAAATCCTTCAGATGGATCTGTTTTAATGATATGTGTACCCCTTGAATGCTATTTAACAAGAGACTTGTACATGTATATAAAAAAATACATATTTTCACTCCTATGTGGTTATATACAATAGTTTCAATGCCACGAATGTATTATTTTCTGTAACTGATTCTTTATAGACAACCATGTTGGACGCCATCTTGGATAACAAAGTTTCATCAAAGCGGATTATAAATATGTTATACTGAAGACTCTCCTGCGTCTTTTGACAAAATAATCGTTTTCTTACCAATTTCTTTCGTGTTAACCCATCAATTCGCGTATTATGACCATACTGTCGAATGTTTTTGTACTATGTGACCTTTTGACCCATGCGACCGATATCGCAAAAAAAATATCAATTCGCGTATCAGGACCATACTGTCGAATGTTTTTGTACTATGTGACCTTTTGACCCATGCGACCGATATCGCAAAAAAAATCACGACACAATTATCAATTCATTCCCATCATTTTGATATATGACATGGCCCCATACTCCAAGCATAACGTCATGTCGGTGCGTTTTATTTAACCCTACCCCCAAACAGAATCCACCGAAAACTCACATGGGTACACTACGGTGACATCGGTTACTTATTCCCAGTTACTTATTAAATATTAACCAAATAAACGGTGCGGTAGGGTGGCCCACCCAAACTATACTATAAAAACCGAAAACCGCACCCTCTAGCCCGTGCGGTTGCCACAGCAAGTGGCCAAAATGGCAACCATAGCCGTTTTGGTATTTAATAACCGATTTTCACCAAATAAATGACGAGGTAGAGGGGTGCGGTTTTCGGTTTTTATAGTTTAACTAGCAGGGTTACCCGGCGTTGCCCAGGTTGATGTATGCTGTGGATATTTGTTGGGAATAGAGAATGCTCTTGCTTAAAGTGTTATATGTTTTCTCATAAATTGTATATTCAAATAGCATCACAAAAGATGATTATTACAGTCATGGAATATAAGTAGTGGCTCACCTTGTCAATTGTCATTCTGTTTATCGCGATTAATCCGTTCCACTAATAATGAAGTATTTATTTATTTAGAACAGCGTATACATTAGACGTTATAATATGATACATGAACATCATAAACACATTAGTTCGATAAAAGATGATAATTGGGTTTTACATATAGAGATGTATCAATCAATCTAGTGGGTTGGACTAAGATCTCGAGGACACCTGGCTATCATATCTCCATGAAGATACAGATGTTGCAAAGAAATTCCAGGTGCTCCTATGTTCATGGTGCTATATATATTGGCTACATATTCTTAGTTTAAACGAAATGTTGCTGCGCAGACATATCAGCTACATGTGCACAGAGCGAGATTTTGAGTTTATGTCAGTCGATGAGTCTGTTCTAAAACCCTTGTCAGATGTCAGTATTGGTAGGATCCTGAATAGTCTTGTGCTACTAACTGCATTTTCTTGTATATCAGAAGAAACTATATTTGACTGCACACTGTGACCACTATTTTTGAACAGGCCTTCCATATCTCTTGACAAATTGTAACTTTTTGTGGAAACTGTATTGAATGGAACAGACTAAATCCTCTGATGGTTCGAGGTCTCTCAGTTTGCACGAATATATGTATCTCTTCAATAGAATGATAAATATACGTTTAATGCTTCTTCTAGTTATCTCTTTTTGCTAGCTAATTGTGTGAATGCCTTGATTGCCATTCCCATATAAATATTACTGTTAAGAAGATATAAATGTTCAAGTGACTTATGTTGGTCACCATATGTCGGGATTGTGAAACGTGAACGCCCAACTACTTAAAATGATATGGAGATGGCCTGGTGACTGTATATAACTTAT
The DNA here is from genome assembly GCA_032622095.1 of Siphonodentalium dalli. Classification (NCBI taxonomy): domain Eukaryota; kingdom Metazoa; phylum Mollusca; class Scaphopoda; order Gadilida; family Siphonodentaliidae; genus Siphonodentalium; species Siphonodentalium dalli. The sequence goes on along the minus strand of CP136062.1, from coordinate 137,544,528 downwards.
ATGTGGATATCGGCGAATAGCAATCTTATCAATGATAGTGCATATCCGCTCGCCATCCGTGACGCAAACGACACCAATTGTGATTTAATCCATGGTATATCATTAGAGAAAAGCGTGTATGAATTTGGTAGAATTTGGTTTATTAAATCAATTGTTGATGCAATGCTGACTCGAACAACGCCATATTGCGAAGGTGATTATGTATTCGTTTGGTGGAAATCAGCGATAAAACAATTTCACAATATTTTTTTAATTTCCCCTCCCACCAACAGCGTCATTTTAGAAAATTTTAACCCGCACCATTATCTTCCTTGTAAAAAGTTACCCCTCTTAGAACGCCTTGGTGCCATCTCGATTGTACCGCGTGAAATTATATATAGAACGCACACAGACAGACAAAAAGACAGACAGACAGCACGATTTTATTTCTTGTATCATTTGAGAAGAACGTGTCTGAATTTGATGGTAATTGGTACTAAAAATATTTTGTATCAGTTTTGGTGACCCTCCCGTCCCTATTTCGGACTCAAGCTGCACACACTAAGACTCATTAGATATTAGAGATGCATATATATGAAATTGGTGAAAATTGGCGAGTATACAAATTCGTATCAAATTTAAGGTCCCCATATCTCTCACCCATAGGGCACCAATTTGGTGTATCTAAACCACACGATAAGATTCCTCGTATCACGGAGAAGAATATGTATCAATCTGGTGGAAATCGGCACTAAACATATAGATATAATTTTTTGTGTCCCTCTCATCTCTATACACCACTGACTCGAATGGCCCCACTTGTGACATCCTTAAACCACACGATTACACTCCTGATATCATGGAGATAATTGTTCATAAGTTTGGTGCTAATCGGCGACTAAACAATTTGTTTTATCAAATTCGGTGCCAATCCCTCCCCCTCCATCTCTCACCCAAACAGCACCACTATCACGATTAGAGTCCTCGTATCATGGATAAGAACGTGAATCAATTTGGTGGAAATTGGCGCTAAAAAATTGTGCATCAATTTTGGTGCCCCTGTCCCTTTCAATGCAACCCTGACTCGAATGCGGCCACATTTGACTGATAAAAGCCACACTATTAGACTCCTCATACCATGGGGATGATTTTGTATAAGTGTGGTGGCAATCGGCGACTTATTATCAAATTTAGTGCCCACCCCCTCCCAATCTCTCATCCAAAAACAACAATTTGTCGTTGTTAAATCGCACAATTAGATTTCTTGTATCATGAAGAACAATATATATCAATTTGGTGGAAATCGGCGCTAAAAGTAGTTTTATCAATTTTGGTGCCCCTCTCCCTTTCCGTTCATCCCTGACTCAAACGACGCCACTTTTGACATATTTAAACCACACCGTTGGATTCTTCATATCATGGGGATGATTATATGTAAGTTTCGTGGCAATCGGCGACAGAAAAAAAATCTGCCCCCGCCCTTCCGGGCACCCCTGACGCGAAAGGCGCGACTTTTGAAATATTTAAATCACGCCATTAGATTCCTCATATTATGGGGATGATTATATATAAGTTTGGTGGCAATCGGCGACAAAAAAATTTTCTGCCCCTCCCCCTTTTCTGCCCCTGACAACAACGGCGTCACTTTAGAAAATTCTAACCCCGACCATTATCTTTCTCGTAAAAAGCTACTCCTAGTAGACCCCTTTGGCATCATCTAGATGGTCCCCTGTGAATTTCTATTGAACACAGACAGACAGACAGACAGACAGACAGACAGACAGACAGACAGACATTCGCAAATATAGATATAAGACTAGCAGGGTTACCCGGCGTTGCCCAGGTTAAAGTGGTGTGAAACCCTCTGCATGCTGTGTATATTTGTTGGGAATAGAGAACACTCTTGCTCAAAGTGTTACACGTATTCTCATAAATTGTATATTCAAATAGCATCATAAAACACGATTCTTACAGTCATGGAATATAAGCAGTGGGTCACATTGTCGATTGTCATTTTGTTTATCGCGATTAATCCGTTCCACCAATAATGAAGTATTTATTTATTTACAACTGCGTATACTTCAGATGTTATAATATGATACATGAACATCATAAACACATTAGTTCGAAAAATAAAAGACGACAATTGGGTTTTACATATAGAGATGTATCAATCAATCTAGTGGGTTGGACTAAGATGTTGAGGACACCAGTCCTGGCTATCATGTCTTTAATATATCCACGAAGCGCATTTGTTACGCTGTTTAAAGAAATGCCCAGGTGCTCATCTGTTCATGTTGCTATATATTGGCTACATATTCTCAGTTTAAAAGAAATGTTGCTGCGCACATATATCAGCTACATGTGCCAGACACAGAGCGAGGATTTTGAGTTGTGTATGTCAGTCGATGAGTCTGTTTTAAAAATTCCGCTGTATCGTGCAGATATACCCGTGTCAGATGTCGCTATTGGAGAATCCTGAAAAGTTATGTGCTACTGACTGCGTTTTCTTGTATATCAGAAGAAAATATATTGGACTGCACACTGTGACCACTATTTTTGAACAGGCCTTCGATACATTTCCATACCTCTTGACAAATTGTAACTTTTTTGTGGAAACTGTATTGAATGGAACCGACTCAATTGTGTTATAATCTATATACAATCCTCTGACGGTTCGAAGTCTCTCAGTTTGCAAGAATATGTGTATCTCTTCTTCTACGTATCTCTTTATGCTAGCTCATTATGTGAATGCCCTGATTGCCATCCCCATATAAATATGACAGTTGAGAAGATATAATTGTTCAAGTAACTTAATTGGGTCACCATTTGTCGAGATTGTGAAATTTTAACGCCCAAAACACCTTAAAATGATATTGGAGATGGCCTGGGTGACTATATATAACTTATATGTGGATATCGGCGAATAGCAATCTTATCAATGATAGTGCATATCCTCTCGCCACCCGTGACCTAAACGACACCAAATGTGATTTAATTCATCGTATCATTAGAGAAGAACGTGTATGAATTTGGTGGAAATTAGTGCTAAATATATTTGTATCAGTTTTGGTGCAACTGCCACCCCCATGCATGACTTTAGCGGCGCCACTTTTGACATATTTGAACCACGTCCATTAGACTCATGGATGCATGATATACTGGAGAAAATTATATATAGGTTTGGTGGTAATCAGCAACTAAACAAATTCTTAGAATAGTTATGACCCCCCCCCCCCCCTCCCCCCCCCCCCCACGTTTCACGCCCAAAACGGCAGCAATTTGGCGTCTTTAAATCACACGATTATATTCCTCATAGAGAAGAATAATATATTAATTTGGTGGAAATCTGCGCTAAAATAGTTTATTAAATCAATTGTTGATGCCTCCCTGCAACTCTGACTCGAACAGTGCTATATCGCAGAGGTGATTATGTATGCGTTTGTTGGTAATCGGCAACAGAACTATTTCACATATTTTTTAAATTTTGCCGACCTCCCCATTTTCTTCTCCTGACACCAACAGCGTCACTTTAGAACATTTTAACCCGCACCATTATCTTCCTCGTAAAAAGTTACCCTCTTAGAACGCCTTGGTGCCATCTCGATTGCACACCGTGAAGTTATACAGAACGCATGCAGACAGACAGAAAGACAGACAACACGATTTGATTTCTCGTATCATTTGAGAAGAACGTGTCTGAATTTGATGGTAATTGGTACTAAAAATATTTTTTATCAGTTTTGGTGACCCTCCCTCTCGTTTCGACTCAAACGGTGTCACTTTTGTCACCGTTAAACCACACACTTAGACTCATTAGAGATTAGAGATATAAAATTGGTGAAAATTGGCGAGTATAAAAATTCGTATCAAATTCAAGGTCCCCATATCTCTCAATCAGAGGGCACCAAGTTGGTGTATCTAAACCATACCATAAGATTCCTCGTATCATGGAGAAGAACATGTATTAATCTGGTGGAAATCGGCACTAACCATATTGTTGTAATGTTTTGTGTCCCTCTCACCTCTGTACACCACTTACTCAAATGACCCCACTTGTGACATCATTAAACCACACAATTACACTTATGATATCATGGAGATGATTATTTATAAGTTTGGTGCTAGTTGGCGACTAAATATTTTTTTATCAAATTTGGTGCCCACCACTCCCCATCTCTCACCCAAACAGCACCAATATGGCGTCTTTAAACCACACGATTAGATTACTCGTATCATGGATAAGAACGTGTATCAATTTGGTGGAAATTGGCGCTAAAAATATTGTGTATCAATTTTTGTGCCCCTCTCCCTTTCAGGTCTTTTAGTACACCCCTGACTCGAATGAGGTCACATTTGACAGATTTAAGCCACACCATTAGACTACTCATACCACGGGGATGATTTTGTATAAGTGTGGTGGCAATCGGGGACTAACCCCATTCTTATCAAATTTAGTGCCCACCCCCCCCCCCCCCCCCCAAATCTCTCATCCACACGACAACTATTTGGCGTTGTTAAATCGCGCAATTAGATTCCTTGTATCATGAAGAAGAATATATATCAATTTGGTGGAAATCGGCGCTAAAATTAGTTTCATCAATTTTGGTACCCCTCTCTCCTTCCGTGCATCCCTGACTCGAACGACGCCACTTTTGCCATATTTAAACCACACCATTAGATTCTTCATATCATGGGGATGATTATATGTAAGTTTCGTGGCAATCGGCGACAAAAAAAAATTCTGCCCCTCCCCATTTTCTGCCCCTGACAACAACGGCGTCACTTTAGAAAATTCTAACCCCACCATTATCTTTCTCGTAAAACGTTACCCCTAGTAGACCCCTTTGATATCATATATATGGTCCCCTGTGAATTTATATAGAACACAGACAGACAGTCGACAGACAGACAGACATTCGCAAATATAGATATAGAAGATTTGGGGTGGGCCACCTTTCCGCGTCGTTTATTTGGTCAAAATAGTTCATATATATCAAAACGGCTATAGTTACCATTTTGGCCACCTCCTGTGGCAACCGCACGGGCTAGAGGGGTGCGGTTTTCGGTTTTAAGTTTACTTTGGTGGGCCACCCTACCGCTCCGTTTATTTGGTCAAAATCCGTTCATAAATACCAAAACGGCTATGGTTGCCATTTTGGCCACCTGCTGTGGCAACCTCACGGGCTAGAGGGGTGCGGTTTTCGGTTTTTATAGTTTACTTTGGGTGGGCCACCCTACCGCTCCGATTATTTGGTCAAAATCCGTTCATAAATACCAAAACGGCTTTGGTTGCCATTTTGGCCACCTGCTGTGGTAACCGCACGGGCTAGAGGGGTGCGGTTTTCTGTTTTTAGAGTTTACTTTGGGTGGGCCACCCTACCGCGCCGTTTATTTGGTCAAAATCGGTTCATAAATACAAAAACGGCTATGGTTGCCATTTTGGCCACCTCCTGGGGCAACCACACGGGCTAGAAGATGCGGTTTTCGGTTTTTATATTTTAATTTGAGGTGGGCCACCCTACCACGTCATTTATTTGGTGAAAATCGGTTATTAAATACCAAAACGGCTATGGTTTCCATTTTGGCCACTTGCTGTGGCAACCGCACTGGATAGAGGGGTGCGGTTTTCGGTTTTTATAGTATAGTTTGGGGTGGGCCACCCTATACCATACCGTTTATTTGGTCAATATTTAATGTTTCCGAATAAGGAATAAGGAACTGGGAATAAGTAACCGATATCACCGTAGTCATGGGTACTGCATCATGCATGTGATAAACGATGTCAGTTTTCAAAATTTTACGCACATATCTCGCAGAGGCTTTTTATATGTTTACCCATACCATAGTATGGTAAACATAGTGTCGACATCCAGATTGACAACTCGTCGTTCGTCCATCCGACTGTCTGTCCGTATGTCTGTACGTCCGTTGACGCTTTACGCATGGTGTGATAACTCAAACAATTTATATCTCATCTGAACTAGATTTTGTATATGAATTGTTCAGCCCAAAAGACAGATCGAGTTCTAATATGGGTTTGATCCGATCATTTTTATCTGAGTTATGGCCCTTTATAAAAAAATATTCACTCTGAAATTATTTTTTTTAGTTTGAATTCCTTGCTCAATTTAACAAACAAACAAACAAAACAAACAAAATATCATATTTTTTGTTTTAAATAATTATAAAATAATTTAATTTTGCTCAATTATTTTATTTTTTTTTAAAGTTAACGAAATTTGAAAATAAAACTAACACCATTATAACTCCACCGATGGTACCCGACTCACCATACAAAATTTGGTTTAAATCGGTCCAAAATCGTGTGTTATGTACTGGTAAATTTGTTTTGAGCGATATTAAACCCACTTCACCAATTCCATCCCATGCCTTTGGACTACTTAGCTATTAATATGGCTATATCATTTTCTGATGTCCCTTATGCCAATGTGCAGATAAAGAAAGGTATGGTATCTAATTTTTAACAAATAACAACGTAACACTTTATTAAAATTGTTTCAAAAATACACATGACTTGCTATTAACAGAAGACTAGAAAATCTTTGCTGCATTACACAGCTGAGTATATCACTCTACATATGGTCTGAGGTCATTATAAAATGTTATAGGTTTAATATAGATGCCAATGTTCAGCATAAACAATGCCAGTGATTAGTTGACAGCTCTGCTATATAATTGCTATTAATTGGTCAGCAGTGAAGTGGCTTATTTTGATGGCTGTGTTGTTGGTATAATTTGATACATTATCATTGTAAACTTAAATTGGACTCTATTAACTCAAGTATTACATGTCCGGGTCACGTTTTCACATTATATCCAAGGCTAGGTTGTTGCAGCATTACATATCCTAGATATAGTGTTTGTGGGGGGGGGGGGGGGGCTAACGCCGGGATTCTCGAATGGACCGAGAGGCCCATTCACTAACCCCTCATTTTTAGCCTTTATTAAAAATACATGGAACAAAAAAAGGAAGAAGGATTTTTTGGTACACAAATTCTTCTTTCCGTCGCTGGAATCCAGACGAGGGGACACTGTAGGTTGATGGTAGCTGCAGTGTCCCAGCAGATGTTGTTGTCTCGTCGGTGACGGACGATGGTAGTGACGGTGGACTCCTGGTAAATGTTATCCGGAGTCCGAGCTGCTCCACAGGGATGGCTGACGTGATGGTGTAGTCAAATCCAAGGAGAAGAAGGTCAACTGGAAGTCGTCCGGTGTCCTGGTAACTTTTATCCAGCAGCTCCTGTCTTCTCCTGGCATCATCCCGTTGACGTCCTGAAGGGCATCTTCCCTCGATGGTCTCCGAAGTCCAAGTCTTCCGCTCTGGTGATCCATTAGCAGGAGACGGCAGATATTCCAGAGAAGTACTGCGCCCTCCATTCTGTCAACAGAGCCGACTGAAGATTGAAGCGGGATTAGATAATGGCTGTCGAGTCATCCAGGATTACAGATCCTGTGCGGTGCATTCTCTTATATATGCGAGTGACCCATAGATTCCAAAAATTTGTGATATGTACAGTTGTCTATAATAGTACATAAGAGTATACTCTATAATTCAACATCCAGACTCTTAATTTATTATTCCGATCATAGTAATTTACTATCACCAATGGATGGGTTAAACATCTGCCGATCGTGATCGGCCTCTCGTTAATATGTGTGGGAAAGGTCCCCGCCCACCATGAACATAATTTCAATTCTGCACAAAATTTGTCTAGGTTTGGATCATACTAAAACTATTTTGACTGGACTTTTAGTCAACAAAAAATTAAGAATCCCAACAAAAGAGAAGTAACTCTAAATCTGAGGCTGAGGTAATTTGTTTGGTGTAATGGATTGACGTCGTCCTCCCGTCCGTCTGGACATTTTATTTATTTATCCGTTATTCCGTCCGTCGGGTCGGACAGATATCTCAAACACCAGTGGTCGGATATGAATAAATTTTGGTATGGATGTTCACTACTATAAGGGTATTCAACGGAATGTCCAATCGTTTTTTTTCCGGATTTTCCGTTCTGGAGTTACAATTTTTTTTATTTGGAAGTGTTGGTTGTATGTCCGTATCTACACCACCGGTTGACGGATATCAATGCAATTTGGTATGGATGTTCACTACGATGGTGGCAATCAATCCAATATTCAATCGATTCGTTCATGTTTTCCGTACTAGAGTTATTTATCTTTGTTTATATGAAAATGTTTTTTTCTCTCCGTTCGAGCAGATATCTCAACCATACGGATCTTAATAAAATTTGTGTTGGAAGTTCATGATTTGTGTACGACCGGCTTTTCTGCTAATGTTTGTTAACCATTATTTTTATGACTACTACCTTAGTATTTGGGTTCCTAACTGGCTATATTCTAATTTGGCATCTTGGATGTATGCCAGCACCGCCTGTGCAACCTCTTAATTGAAATAATCTATACCACAATCAATACATGATAACGTTATGGGACCATAATGCAAATAAATGGTCTCCAGACCGTTTTCTTATGCTATCCCGATGGTTTTTGGTCACCTGTTAGTTAGGGATCTGCGAATATATTCTAGATTCGATTCGATGTCGATGTCGGGCACCTGATTCGAGGTCGACACCGAATCGTTTCGCTGATTCGGATATTTTCGATTCGGGTACTTTGGTGTTGTCTCGTTTTTTGCGTTATATAGATAACACATGCCAAATGACCTTAGATCACAAAAATTGAAGCACAAGGTTGCCAAGTTAGCCAACGTATGTAATTTTGAATGTATGCGTTCAGATTGGACGCGTATTATGCAAAGTATGTGCTTCGATCGCAACCCGTGACGGTGATTAATCGCCGCATAAATTTGTAATTGTATCGACACTATATAAATTGTATACACTGCGCGTGATCGCTAGATAAGAACCCAACTGATTACCTTATGTTCTGAACTTCAGATATCCAATTCAGATTATATGTTTAAAATTCAATGTCAGCCGCCGTTATGCGCGACAAAACATAGATTGGAATGAACAGAAACATTGACCAGTTGAATCTTGTTAATAACATTTAACACTTGTAATTTACCAGACATGTTTTCCCCCATTTTTCTTTTCGAAGCCATTTCGCTGTCATATTGGATTATAAGTTCCGTGTGTTCTGGTCAACACAAAGCCTTGTTATTATAAAAAAAATATGAAACGACCCATCATCCATATGATGGATTGTATTAACATGCAGATCAAACTAACGGGACACATATTCAAATCTGCTGCCCTATTGGACGCCATCTTGTCTGGAGAATAAACTTCCATCTGTTGTGCTTGTTGATATTTGAAAAAAAAAAGTTATGAGAAATACAAGGAAGATAACTGGTTGTGGTTAGGTGAAATTAATACGTTTGGTGTAAGGTTTCGTCAAAAGCGTCTGTACTGTAATTAAAAGTACATTACTCAAACCAGCTAAGATATTGTGAGATGCAAGTTTTAGTACGAGAACGTCCAGATATGGTTTAAATATGGCATGAGTTACGCCTTATAGTGACCAGCTCACATAAAACCACAATAAAGGACAATAAGCGACAATAAACGGGTTTATTCAGTAGAAGACACGATATTTGTTCTGAAAACCACATCAGTTGTCAATTGAAAGCTGTAATTTGTCAATTTTAAATTGCTAATATATCGCGAGATGTGTAAGAAACGTTTGACTAAGTCTAATAATTAATATAGGACCACTTACAATAAAAACAAACACATAATAGTTTTAATCAATATTGATTTTGTACTCGATAGACGGCACAGAAGCCGAACTTAGCCGAGTACATTACGGAACACTTCGGCTTTCAGTTAAAAGGTAACTAAACCGATGTTAGTCCTACTAAACCGGAATATTCTATGTGTAATTTAGCATGAAAGTTAGATTATTATACACCAGTATGACCATAAGATGTCACTCTTTCCGATATATTTTTAGCATCAGGTATTGATTTGTTAGGTAAAATCGAGTAAAATCGACTACAATTGCCGCCACCAACCCTGCATGGTGTAACTCGTGTCACATAAAGCCTATAGGGACGTTCTCGTCTAAAACTAGCATCTAACTATCACAATATCTTAGTTGGTTTTAGTACGAGCAGACTTGGAATAGTTATATTCATAGTGTGATCGACATATTTATATACTGGTATATAGTCTGTTTAATGGAGGACTGTACCCGGACATTGCTGGGACATTTTCTTTTATACTCAACATAATATATGCAACAAAAGAATGAATTTGAGCAATGTATGTGTGAAAAATGCACTCATGTGATCTATGAAAGATACAAACAACATGGTAATTATTCACTCCAGTCATAAATTCGTTTTCATTATAATTACTATACTGTTTGCATCGTTCATTCCCAAAGAAGTGACGAACGCCTTGATGATTGAAACGCCATTGTGTCGACGCGCTGCCAGCTCGCGGCAAATACACTAAACTGTTGGGTTCTCGGTTCTCTTCTACGACATTTAAATTGTTAAATCGAAGCATATATCATTACTTTTTTATTTGTTCTAATTTCTATTGAAATAGAGGAATAGTGCTTGAAATAGCATGCAGAATAATAATCAGGCCAAAAAGCTCTCGATCTTCGTTACATGGTTCAAGTACGCAAATACCGAGTACGTTTCTAACCACACTTAGTCCATCCGAGTACGCGAATACCTATTCTAATTTCTATAGAAATAGAGGTCTGAAAAGTGCATGAAATTGCATGCAGGATAATAATGCGGCCAAAATTGTCGATCTTAGTTACATGGTTCAAGTCCGCAAATACCGAGTAAGTTTCTGATCACATTTAGTCCACCCAAGTATGCAATTACCAAGTACGCTTTAATCACATTTATTCATCACCTCCTACGACAGGGCCCGATATACTTGCCAATATACACCATAGTCGTAGTCCCATGATGGATCAATTAAAATATGGTCCAATGAGGAATAATTAAAATATGCCCACCCCATGAGGATCAATTAAAACATGTAACATGAGGGTGAATCTCTTAACATTGTTCAATTCATATAACATTCTGATATATGTTGCGTACACAGACATACACCGATGTTTAGAATAAGGCCATTGTATGTTAAACAACCAATGTGAAGGGTTAGTGTTGGAACTTTTGTTAATAAAATCTCTATTCCTAGCTCAGATATATTCCGCATACAAAGAAATGAAAAAAAAGTTTAGAGACCGAGACTGAAGTTCACTAAACGTCAATATGTACAAACAGCACGAAGGAGTAACGTGTGAATTGGTTAATAATTACAATCCAAATTCATTTAAAATATAACATGCTATTTATATCTTATATATAAATGAAAAAGTTCACTAAACGATGTTAAATAACAAGCTAAAATTTCTTATACCATCCTCAAATCCCCATGCAATATAACAGTTTGGGCGCGTACACATGGCCAGCAAGAAAATATCAGGTATGCCCCATGTGACTTACTTGTCCAATGAAAAAAATAATACCGGAAAATATCCGACGAAGGCAGCGCGCTGATATTTTATCGCCAATTGGTGATATGTGTTCACCTTGATAGGTGTATATTTCTTTATTGCCTCCATCTGGGAGTAGTACGTGAGGCTCGTTAGACCCACATCTAAAAATAGATTTTTTGGGGTTAAAATTGTTTGTACTAAAATATTCCCAAAAAAAAAACTTCCAAAACTTCAAAAATTTCAAAAACTTCAAAAATTTCAAAAACTTCAAAAATTTCAAAAATTTCACAAATTTCAAATATTTCACAAATTTCAAAAACTTTTAAAATTTCAAAAACTTTCAAAATTTCCAAAATTTCCAAAAACTTCAAAAATTTCAATATAATGAAGATGACGAGCAACCAATTTTCGACTGGCCTGAGGCATTACGTTATGGAATGAATAACGACAGCGGATCAGAATGTGATCATACACGCAATAATAGAAGTTACTTTGATGTTGTTGTTATGAATAGAATTTTATCAACCTTACGTATTAACAGTTTATTGAGTTATGCATACATATAGTACGTCACTTGGACATTTTATCAGTTTATCACGTGATCACTAAATGTGCCAATCGGGTATCCACCGATGCATGCAATGTATTATTTATAATAATTGGACTCATTGATCTCACGTAAATAATACTCTTAGTTGTTCCAATAAAATAGTTATCAAATTCGATCACCAATAGATTTGACTGTGGAATATAATGACCTTTAACTTATTTATCGATCTAAAGGGACACTCATTATGAATGAATGTTAACAATACAAGCGCACGAATGAAGAGCGTTGAACATATATTACTACACGAATGAATTGAACCTTGAAATTTATATTTCACATCTTACCAACAACAGCTACAGACATAATCATAGTGTTATACTGTCTTGCATGTACACACGCTATGACATCATTAAAGGCGGACAATCCACTCACGGTGTGACAACAGATACAGACATAGGCATAGTGTTATACAGTCTTCTATGTACCCACGCTATGACACCATTAAAGTACATTGGATGTTAGGTCTATGACTCTTGAGTATGCACCAATCAATGAGCAAATGAGCAAAAAAAATGAGCAAATGAGCAAAAAAATTAGCAAATGAGCAAATGAGCAAGAAAATGAGCAAATGAGCAAGAAAATGAGCAAATGAGCAATAAAAATGAGCAAATGAGCAAGAAAATGAGCAAATGAGCAAGAAAATGAGCAAATGAGCAAGAAAATGAGCAAATGAGCAATAAAAATGAGCAAATGAGCAAAAAAATGAGCAAATGAGCAAAAAAATGAGCAAATGAGCAAGAAAATGAGCAAGAAAATGAGCAAATGAGCAAGAAAATGAGCAAAATGAGCAAGAAAATGAGCAATACAAATGAGCAAATGAGCAAGAGGTGAGCAAGTGAGCAAGTGATCATGTCGATAATAAAAAGCAGCATTTTATAGATCGAAAAGAAATTTTGTCAGAATATTGTCATCAACTCAATCAAGATCTCAACGAAACGCATTATTGACATCGATAACTATCATGGTGCATTGGCATTCATGGCCAGACAAATTTAATTCGTGTGTCTACAATACAACCTACCTATCCAAATGTCAATGCAATTATGAGTGATTTCAATATGAGCACTCTATTATATAGATATGTGTAACCTGGTGACATGATGAAATCGATTGTGATACAAAGCTAAAGTACCGCCCCATAGGGCAGATACATAGCTAAAGTACCGCTCATAGAGCAGAAGCTAAAATACCGCTCTAACGTTGTCTGAATCTACAGCCCCTTCATTATTATATCCGTGTTTGGTCAGTTTGACCATTTTCTTCATGATCATGTTATGTATGGGTGATGTTTTCATTCGATGCTGGTATTCTATTAATCGTTCGTAACTTTTGAGAAAGAGGAACAACAACAATAACAACAACAACAACAACAACAACCGCCGCCGTAGCGTGACGAGCAAAATGTGATGTTTACACACTTAAGCTCTGGATAAACAATACATATCGCATCTGCAGCAGTCTACTTCATAGTGAATTAAGTCACTCTGGGTTAGTTGACTACATGCATGCACACACAACACAGCCGAGGGTTATTGTAATTTAATGAAAATGTCACAACGAGGTACGCCATCTTGATTGCTTTCAAAAAATAGTGCAACTTACCTGTTGGTAATTACTCCTACGAATGAAGAGCGTTTAACTGATACGAAATTACTACACGAATGAACTGAGTCTTGACATTTATATTTCACATCTTTCTTAAATGTTCCAAGACATACAGACATAGACATAGTGTTATACAGTCTTATATGTACACACGCTACGACACCATTAAAGGTGGACAATACACTCACGATGTGACAACATATACAGACATAGGCATAGTGTTATACAGTATTCTATGTACCAACGCTATGACATAATTAAAGGGGGGTAATGCACGCACGGTGTGGAATGTTAAAGTGACACGAGGTAAGGGACGTTATGTAATATTGGTGTGTGAATATTAAAGGAGCACAATGCGCTCTAAAGGGACACACGGCACTCATTATGAATGAATGTTAAAGAAACACAATACACACGCAGTGGGTGAAAGTTAAAAAGACACAGAACAATATTTAAACTTCAAATTTTAGGGCTCTTAATGTACCATTTATGTATCGTTTCTCGCTCTACAATCTCCCATCCCCACTTATAGATATATAACGAAGACGAGAATAACATGTTGATGTTTTCATGTTTAAGCTCAGGTATGACTCAAATTGTATCAATGGTACATATATGTGCATCTTATCACGTGGCGATCAAAATGTGATGTTTACACACTTAAGCTCTGAATAAACTATACATATCGCATCTGAATGAATTTCTGGAATGTAGGTTAGCCATGCGTTCACAGACACTGGAATACAATAGTCACTGTCTATAGAGAAGTATGACCTTGTACGTAAATAATAAAGCGCGTTATCGAGTCTATTCATTCTCAATAATAGATGGTCATTTAGTCAAAACAGTATGGTGTCATTTATCCCCCACATATTGGAGCCACACATTACTTGATGTTCACTTATACAGTTGTATGTCAATTATCAGTGGAGTGTCAGTGTACTTCATTGTGAATTAAATCACTCTGGGTTATTTGACTATAAACTATAAACCTGTTACACCACAGCCGAGGGTTATTGTAATTTAATGAAAATGTCACACCGAGGTACGCCATCTTGATTGCTTTCAAAAATAGTGCAACTTACCTGTTGGTAATTACTCATACGAATGAAGAGCGTTTAACTGATACGAAATTACTACACGAATAAACTGAGTCTTGACATTTATATTTCACATCTTTCTTAAATGTTCCAACACATACAGACATAGACATAGTGTTATACAGTCTTATATGTACACACGCTACGACACCATTAAAGGTGGGCGTTACACTCACGATGTGACAACATATACAGACATAGGCATAGTGTTATACAGTCTTCTATGTACCAACGCTATGACATAATTAAAGGGGGATAATGCACGCACGGTTTGGAATGTTAAAGTGACACGAGGTAAGGGACGTAATGTAATATTGGTGTGTGAATATTAAAGGAGCACAATGCGCTCTAAAGGGACACAAGACACTCATTATGAATGAATGTTAACAATACACACGCAGTGTGTGAAAGTTAAAAAGACACAGAACAATATTTAAACTTCAAATTTTAGGGCTCTTAATGTACCATTTATGTATCGTTTCTCGCTCTACAATCCCCCTCCCCACTTATAGATATATAACGAAGACGAGAATAACATGTTGATGAAGTTTATTGAAATTTAATCATTGTCAGAAGCTTCGACCGTTAGATTTATTTCTAGGAGTTTCTTGAATTTTCTCATCGCTTCATCCGCAGCCCATATCCGTGTTTGGTCAGTTTGACCATTTTCTTCATGATAGCGTTATGTATGCGGGATGTTTTCAATCGATGCTGGTATTCTATCAATCGTCTGTAACTTTTGAGAAAGAGAGAAAACTCTGTGTCGACGCGTTCTAGCTGAGCTTTTCCCTCAGCCTCTTCTCCCGACACGCCCTCTTCTTCCATCAGTTGATCAAACTTATCAGACAATGCTTTCACATCATCGATGACGCGTTTCGTCATACTTTTGAATGTGTCCATCTCATTGACGCATCGCGCAGCTTTCTTACGGCCGAATACCGATCTACTACCGGCGACAGTATCATCCTCTGAATCTGAAGAGGACGAAGTGGTTCTAGATTCTGATGAAGGTGAACGGGGAATGATATCAGATTCGGACGAATCTAGAACCGTTTCTCGGTCATCTGTATCTTTCCCGAAAAAATCTCCATTCGTTCCTGACATAATTCCGTGTTTAATCTGTTTATGTCTTTGTAGATTGTAGTTCGTCGATAAAATATTTCCGCATAAATGGCACCCAGGCATTATCGCGAATTATTGGAATAACGATCACTCTTATATTAACGAAAAGATCGAAAAAGTTCTGTTAAAAAAAAATGGCGCGCGCGCGCGGCCCCTTCCCCTTTTTTGGAAAAAAATGTACGCTTGATAACATTATATTCATACATGCTAACGATGACGTTAAGGTCGTTTTGGTGTTCTCCACTCTTGCTCCTGTGCTCAGTTGCTCATTTGCTCTTTGTCCCACTCCCCCACTTGATCATTTGCTCTTTTTTCTTGCTCATTTACTCTTTTCTCCTCTCCTCGAATGCACTTTTCCTTTTGATACGTACGATCCCCCATACAAAAAAAATCCGAACCAAAAAAGGGGAAGGGGCCGCGCGCGCCATTTTTTTTTAACAGAACTTTTTCGATCTTTTCGTTAATATAAGAGTGATCGTTATTCCAATAATTCGCGATAATGCCTGGGTGCCATTTATGCGGAAATATTTTATCGACGAACTACAATCTACAAAGACATAAACAGATTAAACACGGAATTATGTCAGGAACGAATGGAGATTTTTTCGGGAAAGATACAGATGACCGAGAAACGGTTCTAGATTCGTCCGAATCTGATATCATTCCCCGTTCACCTTCATCAGAATCTAGAACCGCTTCGTCCTCTTCAGATTCAGAGGATGATACTGTCGCCGGTAGTAGATCGGTATTCGGCCGTAAGAAAGCTGCGCGATGCGTCAATGAGATGGACACATTCAAAAGTATGATGAAACGCGTCATCGATGATGTGAAAGCATTGTCTGATAAGTTTGATCAACTGATGGAAGAAGAGGGCGTGTCGGGAGAAGAGGCTGAGGGAAAAGCTCAGCTAGAACGCGTCGACACAGAGTTTTCTCTCTTTCTCAAAAGTTACAGACGATTGATAGAATACCAGCATCGATTGAAAACATCCCGCATACATAACGCTATCATGAAGAAAATGGTCAAACTGACCAAACACGGATATAATAATGAATGGGCTGCGGATGAAGCGATGAGAAAATTCAAGAAACTCCTAGAAATAAATCTAACGGTCGAAGCTTCTGACAATGATTAAATTTCAATAAACTTCATCAACATGTTATTCTCGTCTTCGTTATATATCTATAAGTGGGGAGGGGGATTGTAGAGCGAGAACCGATACATAAATGGTACATTAAGAGCCCTAAAATTTGAAGTTTAAATATTGTTCTGTGTCTTTTTAACTTTCACCCACTGCGTGTGTATTGTTAACATTCATTCATAATGAGTGTCTTGTGTCCCTTTAGAGCGCATTGTGCTCCTTTAATATTCACACACCAATATTACATAACGTCCCTCACCTCGTGTCACTTTAACATTCCAAACCGTGCGTGCATTATCCCCCTTTAATTATGTCATAGCGTTGGTACATAGAAGACTGTATAACACTATGCCTATGTCTGTATATGTTGTCACATCGTGAGTGTAACGCCCACCTTTAATGGTGTCGTAGCGTGTGTACATATAAGACTGTATAACACTATGTCTATGTCTGTATGTGTTGGAACATTTAAGAAAGATGTGAAATATAAATGTCAAGACTCAGTTTATTCGTGTAGTAATTTCGTATCAGTTAAACGCTCTTCATTCGTATGAGTAATTACCAACAGGTAAGTTGCACTATTTTTGAAAGCAATCAAGATGGCGTACATCGGTGTGACATTTTCATTAAATTACAATAACCCTCGGCTGTGGTGTAACAGGTTTATAGTTTATAGTCAAATAACCCAGAGTGATTTAATTCACAATGAAGTACACTGACACTCCACTGATAATTGACATACAACTGTATAAGTGAACATCAAGTAATGTGTGGCTCCAATATGTGGGGGATAAATGACACCATACTGTTTTGACTAAATGACCATCTATTATTGAGAATGAATAGACTCGATAACGCGCTTTATTATTTACGTACAAGGTCATACTTCTCTATAGACAGTGACTATTGTATTCCAGTGTCTGTGAACGCATGGCTAACCTACATTCCAGAAATTCATTCAGATGCGATATGTATAGTTTATTCAGAGCTTAAGTGTGTAAACATCACATTTTGATCGCCACGTGATAAGATGCACATATATGTACCATTGATACAATTTGAGTCATACCTGAGCTTAAACATGAAAACATCAACATGTTATTCTCGTCTTCGTTATATATCTATAAGTGGGGATGGGAGATTGTAGAGCGAGAAACGATACATAAATGGTACATTAAGAGCCCTAAAATTTTAAGTTTAAATATTGTTCTGTGTCTTTTTAACTTTAACCCACTGCGTGTGTATTGTGTTTCTTTAACATTCATTCATAATGAGTGCCGTGTGTCCCTTTAGAGCGCATTGTGCTCCTTTAATATTCACACACCAATATTACATTACGTCCCTTACCTCGTGTCACTTTAACATTCCACACCGTGCGTGCATTACCCCCCTTTAATTATGTCATAGCGTTGGTACATAGAATACTGTATAACACTATGCCTATGTCTGTATATGTTGTCACATCGTGAGTGTATTGTCCACCTTTAATGGTGTCGTAGCGTGTGTACATATAAGACTGTATAACACTATGTCTATGTCTGTATGTGTTGGAACATTTAAGAAAGATGTGAAATATAAATGTCAAGATTCAGTTCATTCGTGTAGTAATTTCGTATCAGTTAAACGCTCTTCATTCGTATGAGTAATTACCAACAGGTAAGTTGCACTATTTTTGAAAGCAATCAAGATGGCGTACCTCGGTGTGACATTTTTATTAAATTACAATAACCCTCGGCTGTGTTGTGTGTGCATGCATGTAGTCAACTAACCCAGAGTGACTTAATTCACAATGAAGTAGACTGCTGCAGATGCGATATGTATTGTTTATCCAGAGCTTAAGTGTGTAAACATCACATTTTGCTCGTCACGCTACGGCGGCGGTTGTTGTTGTTGTTGTTGTTGTTATTGTTGTTGTTCCTCTTTCTCAAAAGTTACGAACGATTAATAGAATACCAGCATCGAATGAAAACATCACCCATACATACCATGATCATGAAGAAAATGGTCAAACTGACCAAACACGGATATAATAATGAAGGGGCTGTAGATTCAGACAACGTTAGAGCGGTATTTTAGCTTCTGCTCTATGAGCGGTACTTTAGCTATGTATCTGCCCTATGGGGCGGTACTTTAGCTTTGTATCACAATCGATTTCATCATGTCACCAGGTTACACATATCTATATAATAGAGTGCTCATATTGAAATCACTCATAATTGCATTGACATTTGGATAGGTAGGTTGTATTGTATTTGTCTGGCCATGAATGCCAATGCACCATGATAGTTATCGATGTCAATAATGCGTTTCGTTGAGATCTTGATTGAGTTGATGACAATATTCTGACAAAATTTCTTTTCGATCTATAAAATGCTGCTTTTTATTATCGACATGATCACTTGCTCACTTGCTCACCTCTTGCTCATTTGCTCATTTATATTGCTCATTTTCTTGCTCATTTTCTTGCTCATTTGCTCATTTTTTTTGCTCATTTGCTCATTTTTTTGCTCATTTGCTCATTTATTTGCTCATTTGCTCATTTTTATTGCTTATTTGCTAATTTTCTTGCTCATTTGCTCATTTTCTTGCTCATTTGCTCATTTTCTTGCTCATTTTCTTGCTCATTTTGCTCATTTTATTGCTCATTTGCTCATTTTTTGGCTCATTTGCTCATATTTTTGCTCATTTGCTCATTTTTATTGCTCATTTGCTCATTTTCTTGCTCATTTGCTCATTTTCTTGCTCATTTGCTCATTTTTATTGCTCATTTTCTTGCTCATTTGCTCATTTTCTTGCTCATTTGCTAATTTTTTTGCTCATTTGCTCATTTTTGTTTGCTCATTTGCTCATTGATTGGTGCATACTCAAGAGTCATAGACCTAACATCCAATGTACTTTAATGGTGTCACATTTAATGTGGGTACATAGAAGACTGTATAACACTATGCCTATGTCTGTATCTGTTGTCACACCGTGAGTGGATTGTCCGCCTTTAATGATGTCATAGCGTGTGTACATGCAAGACAGTATAACACTATGACTATGTCTGTAGCTGTTGTTGGTAAGATGTGAAATATAAATTTCAAGGTTCAATTCATTCGTGTAGTAATTTCGTATATGTTCAACGCTCTTCATTCGTGCGCTTGTATTGTTAACATTCATTCATAATGAGTGTCCCTTTAGATCGATAAATAAGTTAAAGGTCATTATATTCCACAGTCAAATCTATTGGTGATCGAATTTGATAACTATTTTATTGGAACAACTAAGAGTATTATTTACGTGAGATCAATGAGTCCAATTATTATAAATAATACATTGCAGGCATCGGTGGATACCCGATTGGCACATTTAGTGATCACGTGATAAACTGATAAAATGTCCAAGTGACGTACTATATGTATGCATAACTCAATAAACTGTTAATACGTAAGGTTGATAAAATTCTATTCATAACAACAACATCAAAGTAACTTCTATTATTGCGTGTATGATCACATTCTGATCCGCTGTCGTTATTCATTTCATAACGTAATGCCTCAGGCCAGTCGAAAATTGGTTGCTCGTCATCTTCATTATATTGAAATTTTTGAAGTTTTTTGAAATTTTTGAAGCTTTTGAAGTTTTTGAAATTTTTGAAATTTTTGAAGTTTTTGAAATTTTTGAAATTTTTGAAATTTTTGAAGTTTTGGAAGTTTTTTTTTGTGGGAATATTTTAGTACAAACAATTTTAACCCCAAAAAATCTATTTTTAGATGTGGGTCTAACGAGCCTCACGTACTACTTCTGGGCCATCGGTATCCGTTAACTAATCTCGCAGGGATATGATCATAACAATTCAAGCACTCGAGTTATGATCCATCAATAGTATCGTCTGTTTCAACATACTACGTATTTCCTTTTATATTGGTTGTCAGAACCGCTGATGTATTATATATACATGTATATACGTGTGTACAGAGACGTGGCGACAGGGGGGGGGGGGCTTGGGTGTGTCCCCAACTTTGGTCAATATTTTCAACAGTTGGACATTTCATACCTGCCAACATTAGTTGGAAATTTCACACCAACAATAGGTTGAAAATGTTCTTGTAGTTTGATTTTCAAAACATTTCTTGGGGGAATTAATTGTTTTTGGACCAATATTTGCATATTTTCCTATTTTTGGTAAATTTTTTGGTCTGAAATGGTCATCAGTTGGAAACTTTCCAACCAAACTCAGGGGGGTGACAGGTTGGAAATTTCCAACACTTTGAAAGCTTGTGTCCTGGTCCCTCCCCCGTGGTCTAATATTAGGCCTAAGAGCACTGAGGTGCAAGGGGGTGCAAATGGAATTATGGAAAACTTGTGTTTGGTCTGATTCTGATTCAAGGGGGAGGGTGCAGTCAGAATTTCCCAAGGTGGACACCCCCGAACGGAAAGCCTAGCTCTGCGTATATGGGAATGCTTTATAATTTGGTACCTCACATGCATGCCTTGATTTAGTTGTTTTACTTTAATTTGGGCTGTATGCATAGAGGGTATGCATAGGTGAACCAAACTAACATTTTGACCAAAAGTAGGAAGATGTGCAACTAGTTACACTGGTTGGAATATCAAGTAATGAGAACATACATCAGAGTTCATCGCGTCCCTGAACACACATCCCTACTCCAACGACGAGGGCGCGTTCCCTTCTCGTTAAAATAGGTGGCATTTTAAATTTTCCATAACACTTTATAACTCTATGAATATTCGATATGTACTATAGGTTGTTTGTCCGCAGTAATTCACTTCAACAAACACGACTAAAGGTTGTTCCACACCGGGCGCGAGCGAGCGATTGTAACGGCCGTTTTCTAACGTCCGTAGCAGTTCAAAGCGCGCGATTTTTATGTCCACACCGCAAGCGACTGAAACGCTTCGTCGCGCGCGATAGTCAGGTTATTATTCTGTGTGTACGCTAATTGCAGGGGAGTCAGGTGGCTACATAGGGGATACCCCCACCCCACACACTTATGACTAATTTGTAGGGTTTCTCCAAACAACGTGTAGCCCTGCTACACAACCATTATTCATGTTTTATCTTAAACATATTTTACACAATACATGGGTCAATTTATACACATGTATACACAGTGGTGTGCATAAAATCAAGACCTATGCCTTACACATGATGTGTAAATTCTTACACATATATATCGTAGACAAGAATGTAAAGTTCAGTATTCCGAACTGTGGGTATATATATATATAGTATGCATGGCAAATGGAGATTTATATTATTATTAGTTGATGAATACATTGTCTCATGTTTACCACAACGTCTTTTGGAATGAACTAGCCTCGTTATATTCT
The DNA here is from genome assembly GCA_032622095.1 of Siphonodentalium dalli. Taxonomy (NCBI): domain Eukaryota; kingdom Metazoa; phylum Mollusca; class Scaphopoda; order Gadilida; family Siphonodentaliidae; genus Siphonodentalium; species Siphonodentalium dalli. The sequence goes on along the minus strand of CP136062.1, from coordinate 137,522,156 downwards.
TCATCATTTTTCCCTGATTATACCAAAATATAATTCACCAGCCAATGGAGCAGATTATACGGTCCATGATTTTAGTTCTTTACAAGGAATAAACTGAATATAGTAATCTAAGGTGGAATTTCAGTCACGAAAAATAACAAAAATAAATGGTTTAATTATTTGGTCATTGATACATACAGTCATACAGCCACACATGGCATACATGCATACATACATACACAGTCATACAGACACACATGTGCCATAAGACACACATGCGTTGTACTTCGATTATTAGCCTCTCGCTAAAGTCCTCCATTATCGCGGCGACAAATCAGTGTGCCGTCATCAAATAGAAAAATAACGGTCGTGTAAACACCTATTTGAAAGCCGTCCAATTATCTCGCTGGTTTGCAACAAAGCGACAATTCGACGAAGCATAAAATCACTGCTCTAATCGCCTCGTGGTCAGCGAGTCGGTCGCTTGCGGTGTGAACATAAAAATCGCGCGCTTTGAACTGCTACGGACGTTAGAAAACGGCCGTTATAATCGCTCGCTCGCGCCCTGTATGGAACAACCTTAACACTAGTCATATTGAGCTCAATCAACGTCAACTAACCCGCCGCTTTCTCACGGGCCTAATCTTTGCAGCAAGAAAATATCAGAGTACAATTGTACCTGATATTTTCTTGCAGCTTCATGTGTACGCGCCCTTACTGTAGATAGCATTCCGATTTATGTCACGTGAAAATAACAAGCATGTTAAACAACGATAGAAACACACAGTGCGCAGTGCGCTAATAGTTAAAGCGGGAATTCATATTTCACACATTCGCCCATACCCCAACTGACAAGTAAAAACACCATAGATGGCGTAATTAGAAAACAACATAGATGGCGTGATGATATATAGACACTTAGTGGGTATTTATACATTAGCCAGCTAAGATTATATCTGATTTAATCGGTTAGCGATAACAATAGAGTGATTATACTTCGCCGGGTAAGAATTACAGCTGCCGGTGATGCTGATAACCGATTTTTATCTCTGGATTCAATTAGTCAATACAAGCACATTGTTGTATAATAATAATAATAATGTGTAATAGCAATAACACCCACATGGGTAGGTTGCCCTATACAGTGTAATACATTATACTGGTTATAACACTATTATAACCATACATGTGAAATTAAGCATGCTATATCTTATAACATTTAAACATACAATCATAATAAGAAAAAGAAAAAAATATATATATACGGTACTACCACGTACTACCTATAATGGTGTATCAATGTGGGTACAAGCATACTGTCCTATAATATTTCACAATACATGTCATGTAATTCCATAATTAATGTATATCTCAATAAGGTTTGTTTCTCAGATCTATTATGCTCATTAATCTGAAATAATTTAACACTGTTCTGTTCTGAGTTGGAAGAATTGTTTAACCATGTTGCAGATTTTCGCACATATGCGAGGACATCTGTTTTCTAGAATAGTTATGAATTGATACTCTTGGTCTAATAGTTGGAAATTTTTGTAATTATTTCCCATTATGGAAAATAATTCCGATCTCAGTGCCGCGTAAAGAGGACAATCCATAATGAAGTGAACTTCGTCCTCTATTTGCTTTTTTGTATTGAAACAAAAGGTACATACTCTATCTGGTAAGGGTATCGGGGGTTGGTAATGTCTATCACGCTCTATCGCTAGGGCGTGATTACTTATTCTTAATCTCGTGAATGCTATTTTGTCTTCATTGTATTGGGTATTGAGCAAGTATGGTTCCATTTGAAAAGTAGTTTTGAAAATGCGATACATCCGTAATTTGTTACTCCCTGTTTTAGATGCTTCATCGCTCATATTAAAAATAAAGTCGTTATGATAGTTGGATTGTAACTGCTGTCTCAAGTTAGTAAGATTCTTGACAACTTGTGTGCCGTCGGTGATATTTAACCCAAATGCTGCCGTCGTTTTGAATATTGATTTCTGAACGCCGGGTGAACGTTGTTCAATCACGGCATTTCTGATCAAGTTACTGTCAACATTATTAGAAATTTTAATAGCATATGCGGCCATTCTACAAATAGCGTCGATGTAAAGTGGATAGCTACCCAATTCCGTCCTAACTGCAGTGTTAGATGCATATTTGCCTACTCCTAATACTATTTTGCAGAATTTTATGTGTAACTTTTCGCATTCTAGCCTATCGTAGTTCTTAGACGTTGCTTCCACTCCCCATATTTCACTTCCGTATAAGACAATTGGCTTGATTAACTTCTCATATAATTTCATAGATGTACTCACTGGTAGGGGTGCTGTGCTGTCGGATGCATTTCTGAGAGCATACATAGCTTTGCGACCTTTGGAAGTTAGGTCCGATACCGCGTCTGTGAATTTCCCAGTGTATGTAAACTTTACTCCAAGGTATGTGTATTGCTTAACCGTTTCGAGGTTATTTTCTGCTATCGAAAATGTTGTTAAGTGTTTTGAAGCTCGAGATCGAAAAATCATGCATTTAGTTTTTTCTTCATTAATTGTTAGTTCATTTGCCCGTGTAAAATCTTCACGCCGTTCGAGCCTCGAGGCATCTTTGAAGTCCTGATTGACTCTCGGACATTAAAACTAGGTCATCAGCGAATAACATGTGATTTATAGAACTATCGCCTAGTTTTATTGGATCGCAGTTTGTGTCAAAAATTGTTTTAATATTATCAATATATATAGATATGTATATATATGCAGCCCCTTGTACGTGGTATCGCCAAACCGGAAGCTATCGCCAAACCAGACTGAATGGGAAAGTAATTTTCACGTATATATGATATGGGAACATGTTTGTTTCTCATCGTACAACAGACAACGAACAACGCATGTGTACGTCCACACGAATCAGGAGTATTTACCCACCAATTCGTTCATTCGCTGACTACTTATCAATATATGAACCATCGCTTTCGTTTATCATAGTTAACAGCAAGCAGTTGAGAAGAAAAATATTCTCACTTTTAGTTTGCTGTTTATGTTACCTTCAGCTCATTATAGTCTTTCTGCTAATGTATTCATTGAAAAAGCAGACCTATCACCAGGATGTTCAACTGTATAGGTGAATTAAATGCTAGCAGCCTAATGGTTTGAAAGTGGCCAATGAAATACACATGCATATATATGGTCTCTTGTTGTATCATAAAACTGTCGATTTTAATGGTAAAGAAAAGACGCACAGCTTCTTAATGTGTTGGGTTTGAGTAAGATGCATTCCTAATGTTGAACACCTGAATGTGACAAAGGCGAATATTTTCTATTGCGCCATCATAATCACCAACCGAGTCGTGATGGCGCAATCGGTGGTTGGTTTATTTTATATAACACATGTATCGAGTCGTGATGGCACAATACGTTTGTTGTATTATTATGGCACACGTGACAAGTCATGATAGTGCAACATTTGATAGTTTATTATGAAGCACTTATACCTCAGGGGTGCATGTGTCTGTAACGTTATACGAAGATTTTAATCGTGTGACGACACATTTGTGCCGTTTGGGTGAGAGATGGTTGGGGGGGGGGGGACTACATTTGATAATAATTTGTTTAGTCGCCGGTTGCCACCAAACTTATACATAATCATTCCATGATATCATGAGTCAAATGGTGCATGTGGTCTAGAAATATCAAAAGTGGCACCGTTCGAGTCAGGATGCATGGAGGGGCGGGGGGCGAAGAGGGAAGCTAAATTTGCTAAAAAATATGTTTAGCGCCGATTTCCACTAATTTGATACACATTCTTCTCCATGATATAAGAAGCTAATCGTGTGATTTAAAGGTGCCAAATTAGTGCCATTTGGATGAGAGAGAGGGGCACTAAATCTGATAAGAATTTGTTTAGTCGCAAATTACCACCAAATTATACATAATCATCTCTGTGATATCATATGTCTAATAGAGTGGCCTAAAGTTGTAAAAAAAAGTGGCGTTATTCGAGTCAGGGGTGCACGGAAGGGGGGGAGGGGCACCAAAATTTATAAATATATTTTAGCGCCGATTTCCTCCAAATTGATACAGATTCTTCTCCATGATATGAGGAATCTAATCGTGTGATTTAAAGACGCCAAGTTGGTTCCATTTGGGTGAGAGATGGGGACACTAAATTTGATGAATTTGTTTAGTCGCCGATTTCCACCAATGTTTTATATAGTCGTCTTCATAATGAGTCTTAATTGTGTGTTTAAAGATGTTTAACAGTGGCGATCTTGAGTCGTGGATATGGAATGGGTGGTCACCAAAACTGATAACAGTTTGTTTAGCGCCAATTTCCACCTAATTCATACACGTTCTTCTCCAGTGATACGTGAAATCAAATCATGTGGGTTAAAGAGGCCAAATTTGGTGCTTATATTTGCGAATGTCTGTCTATGTTCTATATCACTTCACGTGGGATCATCTAGACAGCACCAAAGTGATCTAACATGTGTAACATTTTACGAGGAAGATAAGGATGCGGGTTAAAAGTTTCTAAATCGACGCTGTTGGTGTAAGTCGCAGAAAACGGGGAGGGGCAGCATTTTTATCGCCGGTTTCGACAAAAATTATACATAATCATCTTCATACTATGGCGCCGTTCGAGTCAGGGGTGCACGGAGGCGGAGATGGGCACCTATATTGATTACAATAAGCTATTCTTAGCATTGATTTCCACCAAATTGATACACATTCTTCTCCATGATACGAGGAAACTAATCGTGTGATTTAATAACGCCAATTTGGTGCCGTTTGGGGAGAGAGATGGGGCACTAAATCACCTGGATGTTTCTTTAACAGTTCTGTATCTTCATGGAGATATGGTAACCCGGTGACCTCAACATCTTAGTCAACCCCACTAGATTGATTTATACATCTCTATTTAAAACCCAATGGTCGCCTTTTATTTTTGTCAACCTCGTCGACTGTGCGATTAAAAAATATATAACGTCTGAACTCTGAAGTACGAGCAGAACTCGGTAAATAAATAAATACTTCTTTATTGGTGGGGCGAATTAATCGCGATAAACAAAATGACAATCACTCCGACAATGTGGGTTATTGTGCTACTTATAATCCATGTATAAGAATGACGTTTTGTGATGTCATTTGGATATACAATTTATGAGAATACGTGTAACACTGAGCAAGAGTTTCCTCTATCATCACCAAATATACACAGCAGAGGTTTTCACACCACTTTAACCTGGGCCACGCCGGGCAACCCTGCTAGTTTATGTTAAAATCGGAAATGAGCCGGAATTTCCATTAAATTTATAATAGATAATAGAGATATATAGATTCATCTGAGGGAAGATATGTTCATTTATCAAAACCGCATGGTCTGGTTTGGCGATACCGTCCGGGTTTGCGATACCACGTATACGGGGTGATATATAGATTGCACTTCGCTCTGCAGTAAAGTTAGATCTGTATCTGGTGTCATGCCGTCATGGGTGACAACAAATTATAATGCATGTGCCTGAACACAGTTAGTTCCTTGTGCATAAAATGAGAAGACACTGTTGGAGGTTTTCTGGTTTACCGAACTTGCAGCAAATATTGTAAATATTGTAAATATTGTATATATGTTATAGCATGTTTCGCCTTAATTAACGACTTTGCAATAAACAATCAAAAGGATTGGAAATAAATAAGCTTGTTTCCACCATGTTCCTACCGAAAACTCCAATGAATTACTATCACGGAGTTTATGGATTCATGCTATCCATCATGCACGATGATAACGTTTTAGTGTGCTCGTTTGATTTTATTTTGTCATTGTTTCATCGTCCCTTGTGCATATGGGTACAATGACCTTTACATTGCCACTAAGCAGGCCAATAAAGAGCATATCTTCTTTTTGTGATTTGTATTCATGAGTATATTTATTAATGCAACATATGTGTGGCTAACATGCGGTCCATAGGACCTATATAAGTCACTTTTAGCAAATGCATGGCATTATACATAAACTTATGTGCGCGCATTCGCGTTGTTGGAAAGTGTTTATGTAAGTTTTTGAAATAAAATCGGGAAGTTCTAAAGGAAATTGAGTTATGCTATATGTGTGCCATGATATCTAATTTACTTAATATCATAATTTGTGAGGGTTTAGTTTCAACACCAGTGTGGTTATTAACTTGAATGCCGATGTTGCCTATAAATTAATTGATTTATTTATGATCTAATTTACTTTATAATAATAAACTGATCGCAAGATAAAAGGTTCGGGGGCTTGTTTCAACTAATAGTTCAACTCTTGCTACCAGTTAGCTTGCACGTCGGAGGCAAGTTGTGTTAAAAACAAATATGCAGGGTCAAATATATACCACAGCGTGGTACATCGTCCATGTAACTTCATAAATATCTACATTATACAGTTCTATCTTGAGTAATAATTAATTGCTAAATATTTTCTTATTTATTTGCAAGCCGCATTTAAGTTAGAGAAAAGGTGGCTTAACATTGACATAATCATCACTAAAAAGGCGAATATGGCAAACACAATAAGAATTTTTTTTCAGAAACTAGGATAATATAACTTTAATGTTTTTATTTCTTCATATCAACATTATACTATATACTGCGGAAAGCAGACTTTGAAACTGAATTCACCAACGGCTTGCGTCATACAAGGACACCGTGCACAAGCACATCGTCAACACACTTCTTCAAGTCATCGCATACATCGTGTCAGGATTTGTTTTTATTATGAAACAATAAAGAGCATATGTTCTTAGTATGTTCCTGACATTGTACAATAAAGAGCGTTTCTCTTACTTCTTTATGACTGGAAATATATTACATATACTAGCTCATATATACACATTCCTCGTAAATTCGGAAAAGACTAAACAATTATTGACCAAATTTATTATACATCTGATCAAGCTTTTTGTATTTTCGAGTTCCCAAATAATTCAGAACAGTGAGTCAAACGCTCTTTAATTATTTCACCATATAAATATATAGTGTATTAGTGAACGCTCTTTATTTTCACATGTTGTATGTACATTTGCGTGGAAGTAATTTGTTGGAGTATAAATAGTAGGAATTCGAACACAGCGCAAGTTCCGGCTTAAATACAGCTGTCGCTTTTACATGATATGCGGAGTAAATTTAAAACAAGAGTCACTTTATTTTATGAATTAATTTTCTTTCTTAGACGACAATATGTATACATGTATATATGTCTTTCCATGAATGGGCAAGGTGCATAAAGACAGTCCGCAGTCGGATATTAGCAATTCGCGTTTTTATCGGCGTGGAACTATATATTCCCTGTATATACAACGTGAAAGAATTAGCAAATATAGCTTTAATAGTTGTACGTGGCTTTATAATTATACCTAAGTGTGTCGTTTTAGACAAATAACACAACAAAATCATGCTGCGCAGCGTTTGATAAAACATCGCTTTGTTGAAGAACACGCCTGGCCATTACTCATTTGCTTAGGGAATCACTGAACTAAATGGTTTCCCATATATAGGCGACATGCAGTGTTAACGTTTCGGCCAAATTCACTGAATTGAAGCCTGCAGGTCATACCAGTGATGTTTACCCAGCTAGATTGACACCAGTTGATCACGAAAATACAAGAAAAATCATAGGTCATGTGTTTACTTTTTAAAAATGAATCCCCAAGTGTACGACAGGGCTATCCCACAGCCAAATTTGATCTGGAATAACCCAGAACTGCAGCTGCATAGTTAAATAAATTTCCCGCTCACAAAAATCCATTCCCCCATTAATTCACCAGTTTAAATTATTTCGGCCAATTTGGCCGGTTACTTCATGTGACTTTTTCATCTGACGTGTGTGTCGGATAATTGATCTGGAGGATTTATGTAAATGTTAGCCCAAACTACATTTCCAAGTAACGATGGTTTTGTTGTTTATTTTGAGGAATAATACCGCGTCAGATGAATTCAGCCCAAATATGTTAACAGTTGTCGTGTCAAACATTCGGCAGTAGGTTAGCGTTATTTAGTATTTGTGGATGTCCTTTAACATGGGGAAAATAGCCTACTGCGCTTGAACGAGCATGTGAATTTGTCGTTTTTAATGTACAGCAACTTGATAATCAATAACAGAGGCATTCTCTGTCAAATAAGGTCGCTCTATTTACGGTATTAATTGCGGAACTTTCTAAAGTAAACTACGCGTAAACGGATACATACGGTAAATTATAGAATCTGCCGGAATCGGCCTAATCGCCCCATGGCCAACTCGCCCAGTCGACGTGTGTCAATTCGGTACCTACTATAACATGTACCCGAGTCCGATTCGGAATAAAAGATGTATACGGGTGTTATATAGCGTTTGGTCCGTTGTTTCTCAATGAATATTATTGAAATTTGTCCGGGCTGGGACATGGAATACAACAACGTTTGAATTGTTTTTAAATTTACAAATTTGTTGATTTTATTCAATTTTTTTTCGTTCTGAAAACACACTATAAAGTGTATATAATATAATAACGAACACGAGACATACATAATTTATAAACTGTTAACAAAAGATATCAAATTCAATACATGACAAAGATGACTCAGTGGAGTTTATAAAGTGAACATAAAAACAATGCGGTAAGAATCTTTTTAAGGAATGCAACTTTATTTAATGATAATAAACACATAAATTAAAATAACAAACATGAGACATACATGATTTATAAACTGTTAACAAAAGATATCAAACTCAATACATGACAAAGATGACTCAGTGAAGTTTATAAAGTGAACATAAAAATATTAAGGTAAGAATCTTTTTAAGCATTACTAAACCGTTTAGCACAGACCACAGTCCACTTCACTCATCCGATCATCACCAAACTTCATATTTATCTTGATATTGATCTATCAGATGAGAGCTATCAAATATTTTTTTAATTTCATAGGAAAAAATGGTCGCCAGCGGCCATATTGCATTTACGTTATATTTTATCGCGTCATGTCGATATCTAGTATTACTTAGAAATTTCACCTTTCCAGATTCATAATTGCTCCATTGACTGTAACAGATGAAATTATTCCCCTCTTCGGATAGAGTGTCACTGAAACTTTATTTTGTCAGACTGTCTGTATAATCACTGATTATATATGGCAATAATCTGTAATAAGATGTAGCACTATTTTATTTTATATTTACACGCAGTGCTGTTTTTATACATCAATTCTAATCCCCCTAGATCATCATGTGATCGATCATACATCGCGCGAGGACCTGGTTGAATTAAGGGGGGTTTTATGGATCACTTCTGTCCTCAAGCTAGATTATACTTATGACATTTGATGGCATGTTACTAACGTGGAGGGTTAGATATGCTTGAGAAACCACCACTCTTTAATTCACACCAAGTTCTCAGCTGTCATGTTCGGATATTAGAACCCATAGCCATGATATATGGTTTATTTTGTGTATACTAGTAATATAGTTATTTTCAGTACCTTTATATACCAGTACTGTGTATAACAATGCATATAAATTAATCCATGTATACATGTATATTGATTCAACGGATTCAGTGGTTTTGTCCATCAGTCTATCAAATTTGCGGGGAAAACATGGCCACAAGCAGTACACCCTGCTAAATTTCGAATTTGAATCAATTGGCGCACCCTGCAGCCAGCTTTTATTGGAGAACTTTTTCTTATGTGGATATTTTGGGTCACCGCTAGATGTGAGCCATATTTTGTTCTCAAACTGTCCTTGTGAAGACATCACTGCCAGCGGTGATCTTCAATTTTACTATTTTTATGGCTAAATAATTTGGTTGATCCTACAGACGACACCCTTGTCCGATCGTCATCAGATTCCACAATTATCTTCTGGATAACCAGGGTGAGAGTAATCTAATTTTCCCGAATTTCGTTAAAAAACATTACCACAGGCAGCAATTTGGTATCTTACTCTTTGATCCTCTTTTGCATGATTGAATTGTTTAGCAACTGTACAGACATATCCCTCATCTGGTTTTTATATACATGTATATCTCTTCATGCGGATAGCCAGTATTACGTAGGTACTTCAACTTTCTGCATTCCTGTCATCATTTGAAATATAAAAATTTACCTGATACATGCACCCTTCAAAATTTGTTTCGTCGTATCTATTTTAATGACCCGTATGGTAATATTGATACAGATATATTTGTCAAACATTTCTTTGTACAATATACAGGTATTTAGTTTGTAACTAAATCTAGAAATATATAATAGTAGCTCGTGGACCCCACTTCGTCCGGGATGTTCCCCTCTGATTTTCGGAGAAATGCGCGATTTAACCTTGAATTGACTATTTTAAAGGTGAAGGTCATGTCGGGGTCACGATTTGACCCGTCCAAAACACTCCCCGGACAAAATTCACGACAAAAGTACCCGTCGAAATCCGCCCGGCTTTATACCCGATTTGACCTTGAATTGACAATTTTGAATGTCAAGATCAGGTCAGGGTCATGATTTGACCCACCCGAAACACTCCTGGGACAAAAGTAACAGTAGGTATCAAACTTCGTTGAAATACTTCCGTTTTACCAGATTTGACCTTGAATTGATCTTTTTGAATGTCAAAGTCAGGTCGGGATCAAGATTTGACCCGTCCAAAATACTCCCTGGAAATAATTTCCCCTAGGTATCAAATTTCGTCAAATCTGTCGGGCAGTTTTCCCGGCCATAGCTAACAGACAAACAGACAGACAAATGTCCAAAATATATATTAAACTAGCTGATGTACTCGACTTCGTTCGGGCTAGTTAGGGATTTTTTTTGTGATCGCCTCCATCTGGACAGTACCCAGTATATACAGCGTCTGGCCAAACTATTGTTCAATTGGTCCAGAAACATGCCTATATCAGCACGTTCGAGAACATGGTCCCACGTGAAATTGGACCCGTCCATATTGCTCCCGGGATCGAAGTAGTCCTACACACAAATTTTTAGTCGGATCGGTCAAGGTCCAGAAACATGCCTATGAGCGAGGTCAAGTTGACACGTTAAATACCAAATTCGAGCAGTGTTAGAGTCTATAGCACATACACACATGCATTCACGCATACATACATACAGACAGGTGTTTCAAAATGTATAATCGATAGCTACAACAATTCTATGGTAGATAGTTCACGGCCGACCTGATGCATGCATCTTAGTTTTCTTGTTTATATATGATGTACAAATCAACTAAACGCGATGTCATCCTTTAATAACGTGTCCCATGTATCAGGTGAAGGTCATTATTCAGTTACCTTCACCTTTCCACGGTGTACTCGCTCCCCGACTCTGGAACACATTTAGCTCCCTGATTCCAAGAGAGCTCGATATACATACTAGTCAGGGGAGACAAGAAAACCATAGTCAGAAATGGTAACGCCACCAAGATCGTATTATTAGTCATAAATATAAATCATAATATAAAATATATTGGTTACATGAATGGACCGCCTCAGAATTCCGTTAAGACAAGTAATTCTTCAAATTATTACAATGAACTACGGCTTATAAATTACTGCAGGTTTCTCATTCGCCACACCAGAATGCTTCTAAATGCGGATCAAAGCTAAGAGTGCATGGCACATGCAGCCATTGTTCATAGACATTTTACCGATAGCGAGAATGATGCATGCTGGGAACGAAAGTATCCACAGCAAAGCCATGTGCTTACGGAGGCATGCGTTTATTATAGGGGATTTATGGTGGGCCTATAAAACTAATTATAACTTTGTTATCTGTCATAGTTTATGCGTGAAATTTTAAACATATATACCATGGACATATACCCCTTCCAGAATGTTGAAAAACATTTTCAGTTGCTCATCGTATTTTTATAGACGAAATAGTCCGAAATTTCAGAAAATTGCGCTAACTGCTCAATGTTTTAATGTGTTACAAAACGTCTGATAAAAATAGTTCTATCGGGAATATTCACACCATTTTTTTTTCAGAGAACAAAGAGTAAACATAGTCCTATCGGGATATCGTAAAGGAGATTAATTAAGACCCTCAGACTGCCGAAACTGACGACATTAAATTCGCTTTTTCGTGTCCCACGGAAATGAAACGTGTCTGTCCATTGATCACGTTATTTATTTGACATAGTATTTTTTTTCTGTTGTATTTGAACACTTGTTGCACGTGCAGGCTGCACGATCATAATAACTTCAACCGATAAGCGCCGACTGATACCCGCGCAACAGTTTGTCTCAAATAAATTGTTATCAAAACGCAGGTTTATGGCCGCGGACATAAGCCGATTAAGTGTAATGTAATTTATCCATGAACTTGACTGAAAAATTGTGATTCTATCACCATTAGCCACGAAAATGGGACCTCTAAACAGGCAAGTTTGATTTTCGGGGGACACAAACAAGCGAATTTATTGTCGGCAGTTTCGGCAGTCTGAGGGTTAATTAATCCCGAATTAAACGGAACTACTTTACGATAGTCCGATAGGACTATGTTTACTCTATGCATGTTCTCTGAAAAAATTGTGTGAATATTCCAGATAGAACTCTTTTTATCAGACGCTGTGTAACACCTTAAAACATTGAGCAGTTATAGCGCAAACCGAAATGTGTTGTCTTGCAAGATATCCCACCGCTTTAGCTAAATTTACCTTCCTACAATATCCATAAAGAGGATCATATATTATATACCCACGGTTTTAATTATAGAATATAAAATATATTGGTTTCGCGAATGACCAACTCAGAATTCCGTTAAAATAACAATAACAACCAGCACCTATAACGAACCGTTTTACTGGACTTGGCCTACTCGTCGCGTAGTTCCGACTTTTAAATAAACGGAATTTCCAACTCTATAAATAAATAAAAGCCCCACAATGCATTCGCCCTGTACAATCACCCAGTGAATTATCGATCGACCATGCGATATCAAAAAAACCAAAAGCTAGAAACACCACACTACGGTGGCGTAATAATACCGGTCATCGACGATAACTCTGCTGGTCCCAAATCGTCCATTAACTAGCATGGATCAGTGTGTCAGTTTCATTGGCTCTAATAAACTGTTCATCGGTCACGCACCTTGATTATATAAGCTATTATTATAAATACTGACCGATGATGGTGTGCAACGCAACCAACGGAGAGTTGTTAAGAGGTGTCAGGCACACGTACTCTGCACGTGGATGGTACATTTGTTGCGAATTCAAGTGAATTAAATGTGCGCGTTCATATACATGCATGCTCATTTATGTGGAAGAAATGGGAATGACACTTTTCAATGGATTCAAACGTTCACTAATATAAATTCTGATGGCCTGCTTTTGACGCGACACTCACTTCACAGATTGTCCAGGAACTCAAACAGGCATTTAACAATGTTGTTTAAATATCTATAAAATTACCAAGAGAAATACCTGAAAGTTCGAGTTGGATATTCTTAATTTCGGAATTTCCATTTCTAATTATTTTGCACTTCACTATACTTCCCAACCATAGCTCTAAAAGGAAGTGGCTAGATGTTTGCATGTGTACAACAATATCATATTGCAGTTTAAGTGAGAACTAAAGGGGAAACAATTAACAAGCAAAGGAGACAAATGAATGTATGCGTATATTCGCCGGCCAATGTGTAAACTCAGTCTGCAGTAGCTTTCGTCGGTGAACGCGTTCGCCGCTTAGATAGATAACCGGATATGTGTGAACAGCACCTTAATGCTTATTTACCATCTATATATAGTTAAATTATTGTTCACCGTATACGCCCATCGAGCCCACAATTACATTATATGCATGAAAATCTTAATATTGAACTGAAACGGGCACAACAGTATCATTATAATGACGAACTAACGGAGAAATTCAGAAATTAAAAAAGGAATAATATTTTTAAAAAGAGTTTTTTTTTTTTCGAAGAAGTTAATATTGGCTAAAGAACGGAGATGAAATTTTTTTTTTTAAACATTTTAATAAACGTTTTTAAAGAGCGTTTTTGTTTTCTCTCGAAAAAGTTATTTTAAAGAAGCGGCAAACGTTGATCTGCATCGTCATTTTTACTTTTTAACTGTGGAGTGGAGACAGTGGCGCATGTCACAAGAACAATAGTGGCTGACAGACTCTTGTCCGCCAGAGTTGGTGGAGGGTTTGAGGGGAGCTTAATATTTTATAATTCCTTACCATTTCCATTATGACTTGTACGGTTTAGTCTGTTGACTAGAAAACCCGAAATTTCAGTCTGGTAAAAAAAATGTTGTGTATCTCATGCATAGTAAGCATATGCTGTTTTGCTGTTACACCAAATAGAGATAGCTCTAATCTACAGCCTTGGTGCCTATCACGAGCCTTTCCTTATATTATATTCAAGTTTTGTACTATTTGAATGTGAAACAGACTCTCGTGTTTTGATATTCAGATGGTTTTAAAGATGAATTATCTCTTTAAATAACAAATTTGAAATAGTTGCGTTGGTATAACATAATAAATATGAACTGAAGACCCCTGTCCGGAAAGGCTTCTATCAATTAATATTGATTTTATTTGAAATATGTTATTGGGACCGTCTATTTGTCTATTTTTATAACATACCTTTCGGGTGATACCATATAGCGATAGAGATCATCAGGCTGTTCCTATGGCTACATAACGAACGTCAAATGTCCCAGATTATTATTTCTGGTCTCTGTTATCAGTAACCACTATTGTTCGTTAGCTAAAAAAACACACCTTTTTAGACCAGAACATATTCGAAGTAAAATGAATATTAATCGATAGAAGCATTTCCGTACAGGAGTCTTCGATTCAGATCTAATATTTTAAGTACCACTGTAACTATATAGTACACGCTTACAAAGAGATAATCCACCTTTAATAACTCTCCAATAGTGGATCAATATCCAAGAATGTTTTGTTTTGTAATTGGTAATATATCTGTAGTCAAGCCATAGTTGGTCCACGTGTCCCATAGACAAATGTCTGCTATATATAGTCTGTTCCAATACGTAATCATTCGGTTCTTCCATTGGCTCTAAAGGAATGGTTTCACCGCGTGGAACCAATAATCGTGTTCGGAACCTTCTGGTTACAAATACTGACAAAATTTCAGAGCCATCGGTTATTGAGCCAGGGGGGAGGGGTGAAAACAAATTTCTGGCACGTATGCCGTTTGGTCAAAGCCACCAACAAGCAATTTTTTCCGCAACCAAACAAAATTTTTCCTGCTTGTGTTTTTTGTGTTTTGGCAATGAGTTGGGCTTCAAAACCACTTTGAATGAGAGAAATAATGTAATTCTAACTGGTAAACTGACTGCAGGCAGTTATCGTGTTGTATTTTGTTGCAAATTTTGAAATACAAGATGGCCGCTGGCAGCCATGTTTTTTTGGCCGAATGACCTCAAAATGACTCATTCCTATTTACATGTCCATGTTAACATTCATGATAAATAGTATGCACAGAAATTCATATACAGCTGTTTACAGTGAACTTCCCCCCGCAAATCTCCGTTTTAGTGTTAAAAGTGGGGTGGGTGTCAAAAAATGGTCGGAAAAAACTGCCGAAAACGGAACAAAATTTGGCGGTGGGGGTGGGTGGGTACAAAAAATGATCGAAAGGGAAAAAATGCCATACGTGCCTAAAAAAAATTCCGACCCCCCCCCCCCCCCCCCCCTGATTGAGCGACGAATCAGGTGCTTTCCAAATAAGTTCTACACAAGTAACCAAAAGTTCTGGTATTATGGCTACCAAGAACCGAATTGTTACCTACTTTGGTTACAAATACGGGACAAGCAGAAAAACCAACAAAAAACCTGTTGGTTACAAATAATTATAGTGTACAAGCGCAGTAGAATATTTTCTGAACATTTCATGATAGTATTTAGTACAGAAAGGGTTAATGGGAGTCAACACTGTTTGTATTGTTAAAATGACGTGAAACACTCCGGTAGGGTGATCAAATAGATATGGAGAATAATCTTGCTTAAAGTAGTTATTTTTTTCACGAAAATTAATCCAAATTGACAACACACACTTTCATTCTTATATATTAATTAAGTGCAATGACTCTAGATGTCGAAATCGTTTGCGTTAGTTTATCGCCGATTGTTGCGAGTCTCGAATTGAGATGAAAAAAAATACAATTGAGCGTATTTCAGACGATGTTTTCTATGGAGTGGTATGTTCGATTCATTTGAAATTTTCGATGATCTTAGTAGAATGATAAATTCTCCAGGTTGTCATAGCGCCTGAGTACTAACTTATAAGTTTATCGAACTCAAACAAGTCCATAATATGTCTTTAAACAGTTTATTCTTTCATTGAAACTCAACTTGTTTTTTTTTCAGTAGTTTTTTTTTGTAGCGAAAATGGTACATACAAATTAATGTGCATCGTCATTATATGGTTGCAAAAACGTGACATTCTGATTCTTATATCCATATATAAACACTGTTCCATATCAGATAATTATCAGGAAGAAAAACTGGTCAGGTGTATTGTTACAGCTCAAACAGTTATGTGATATAAATTAAACAACCAGATCCGCACTGATCCGTTATCCGATACCAGATATCCGCCCTTTCCGGATATCCGGGAGTTAGCTGATTGGTTAGGTTCCCCTCCACAATTATACCCCGAACACAAACATAACACTCCTCATTGATATAAATCTACCCTCTTATTCACTAACATAGATTATTCCCAAGATATAATACAAGATTATTGGAAAACTCTTGTGTGCATAATATTTAGTACACATGGATTCATTCTGGACCATTCTGGCTAGCATCAGGTGCCAAATTCAGATCCCTTTCATAATTCCAGAAGTGGCCCATTTCACCCAATATTCCCGGTATGAGAACATTCAGATATTTTAACCTGAAAAATTGCATAAATCCTATAATCTAGTGGTCTAACTCCTGACAAATGCACACGGCTACAGAAAGAGACCAGGACACACGGGGCTGACCATGGTTGTAAACTATACAAGAAAATTGCAAATCCTAGCATCTTGACTGGCCTCAACTGAAGCTTTCCTATAGTGTTGGAAATTCAAACCTCACCCCCCCCCCCTCATGTTGGAAAATTCTCCAACTGATGACCATTTCAGTCCACAAGTTTGACCAAATGTAGTAAAATATTATTTTGTTAAACTAATTAGCAGTTTTGTATTGGCCACGGGGGAGGGACAATGACACACCGGGCCGACCATGGTGCGAAAATTTTTAAAATCTGAACAAGAAAATCGCAAAATCCTAGCATCTAGACTAGTCTCAAGCCTTCCTAGAGTTGGAAAATTTCCAACTGATGACAATTCCAATGACAATGTTGACCAAATGTATGACAATATTGTTTTCTTAAATTAAGTAGCAGTTTTTGGCTTGCCACGGGGGAAGGACCAGGACACAATCTTTCCAAGTGTTGGAAATTTCCAACCTGTCACCGCCCTAAGGTTGGAAAATTTCCAACTGATGACAATTTCAGTCCAAAATTTTGACAAAAAATAGGAAAATGTGCAAATATTGGTCCAAAAACAAGTAATCCCCCCAATAAATTGTTTGAAAATCAGACTACAAGAACATTTTCAACCTATTATTGGTGTGAAATTTCCAACTAATGTTTTGGCAGGTACGAAATTTCCAAATGTTGAAAATTTTGACCAAATTGGGGGGGGGGGGTGAGACACACCGGGGGGGGGGGGGTGAGACACACCCAAACCCCCCTGTCGCCACGTCTCTGATTATATCTCACTGGGTCTGTACATCGAGTAATAGCGCATCAGGATTAATCATACTGGCAATATAATACCCATCGACACCACACCGATTACTCTTTTAACACATGAGTGGTGCGAAGCAGTTACAATACGAGCAACCTTGTTCAAGGGTCACACATTGGTGCGAGATTTGAATAACATAGACAATTACCAAGCCACTGTTGTGTGAAGCTAACAATACATACCACCGGCCGGGGGGGGGGGGGTAGTAACAAAATCGCAGGAAGGTATATATGTCGATGTGGGTGATTACAACCTCATGCAAATTTTGACTAAAGACCTTTTCTGTCTATATCTGATATATCTAACAGTTTAAAACATACTATAACTGCACAAACACCATATTTATGTTACTGAGTCCAAACATGTTCGGTTCATATAACAGCAGGGGAAATTATATCTCACTGGGTCTGTACAATTTGTTTTTGTAAAATTGGATGCCTATGCCTTATACTATAGTTCTAGTATGTGCAGTAGCTATCAGCTTAATTCTTAATGGTTACTGTATTTGTCCACTACATCGATGCGTTATAATTTCAATTTAGCCGTGTGCATGGATTTTTTTCATTTTCCTTTTTTTCATTAAAGACACGGTTGGCCTTGGCGGTGGGTATCCTGTGAAAATATCTCCACCCGTCAAAAACCGCCACAAACAGAAAGAACATCAACATGTAGATAGACTTTGTCCGTATACACATAAGAAATATCGCATAAACAGTATGTTATGGCCACATGTTTGACCCTTGTTATGTAAACAAAAGCATAAAAAGTAACTTTTCTGTTGTTTGTTTATATTATGATGGTAAACATAAAGAGCGTTCTTTGTTGGTGAATACCTGATATGGAACTAATAAAGAGCGTTTATGCCATTTGTGTGTGATTAGCCAGTAGCATTGTGCTATCTTCTGTAACACAATCAGGCTCTTGCTTATGGAAAATATAGTAGGTCTTTATGATAACATGCTGTTTACGCGATGGTCATTGTATATATGAACGGAACTGTATGCGTTTTAATGTTTTTCTGTTTACGGTGTTTGGAACAAATATGAATATTTTCGACAATCAAGGCCGCACGTGCCTTTAAAACATAGCTGTTAAAACTGGTTCTATTGTCATTTGCATGGGAGTTGAATTAGGGGGCGGTGGGGTGTAAACAAGTATTTTGTTTGCGGGTTTGGGGTGGTGGGACCCCGAAAATGTCAGATGGTAAAACAACGACATACCTTCCTACACCGGCGGAATCATTCTTATTGATAAGCCGTACTCCACATCCCAACTATATGTGACCCGCCATATCAAATCCAGTCGTAAGTCGGGATTTTTTTACCCTGTGCCAATGCATTCTCTTATATATGCGAGTCGACCATAGGTCGCCTCGCATATATAAGAGAATGCATTGGCCTAACAATTTTTTATCATTTTTTTTAAATAAATGTTTCTTACAATTTTTAGGACATAAAATAAAAAACACCCATTACCCTGCAGGGAGCCCCACACATATATAGAAGCATATAGAAGAGTGTCGTCTGCTCACTCAACCGTGAACAATTTAGAAACCAGGGTCTAAAACGAGCTGTTCATTGAGATTGGGATACACATGGAATTGTTAATTGTAATATATATATACGCTGACGAAACAGTTATATCAAATTATGCTGATACAATGAAAGACAAGGAATTAGCACTGAAAACTTTTGATGCATAATCTTTTTGGAAACTAAATCTAAATGTAAAGAACACTAAGTTTTTGATGCTTGGAAATGGGCGAAAACCTTGTACAAAATTAATGATAAATGCCCAAGAAATTGAAAAGGTATAGGATTACCTGGGAGTTATTTTCACGAAACTGGAAATTTTGTTAATGCTAGACAAAAATCAAAGACAAGACGCCCTATATGTATGTGACCCGCCATATCAAATCCAGTCGGAAGTCGGGATTTTTTTACCCTGTGCCAATGCATTCTCTTATATATGCGAGTCGACCATAGGTCGCCTCGCATATATAAGAGAATGCATTGGCCTAACAATTTTTTACAATTTTAATAATTTTTTCTTGTATTCTTTAACAATTTTATAATTTCACCCATACAGAGCCCCAGACAAATATGAGCAGACGACACTCTTCTATTTGCTTCTATATATGTGTGGGGCTCCCTGCAGGGTAATGGATGTTTTTTATTTTATGTCCTAAAAATTGTAAGAAACATTTATTTTAAAAAAATGATAAAAAATTGTTAGGCCAATGCATTCTCTTATATATGCGAGGCGACCTATGGTCGACTCGCATATATAAGAGAATGCATTGGCACAGGGTAAAAAAAATCCCGACTTCCGACTGGATTTGATATGGCGGGTCACATATGTATTCGCTAATTTACAAGTGCAAGGACATGGATATACCATTTGATTTGCAAATTGATCTCTTCTTGAAAACGGTGAAGCCGATTCTCTTGTATGGATGTGACGTTTAGTGATGTTACTATATACCTGACATAGAAAAACTACAATTGACGTTATTGAAATATATTTTGAACTTGAAATCGAGCGCACCAGATCCAGTGGTTTAGTGTTAAAGTGATGTGAAACACTCCGGCAGGGTGATCAAATAGAAATGGAGAATAATCTTGTTCAAAGTAGTTATTTTTTACAAATAGTATATCTAAATTGACAACACACATCGTCTTTAGTATGTATTAATTAAATGCAGTGACTCTCGATGGTGAAGTCGTTTTCGTTAAATTATTGCCGATAGATGCGTCCCGAATCGAGTAGTAATTAAATATTTACAATTGAGCGTAGTTCAGACGATGTTTCTATGGAGTGGCATGGTCGATTTGCTTCAGATTATCGGCGGTGTTAGTAGAATGTTTGCATTCCTCCAATTGGCATAGTGCCTGGATACTAACGTATCAGTTTCTCCCACCCGAACAAGTACATAATTAGATGGTAAAAAAATCCGCAATTATATATCAATATCAGATAATTCTATGCGGTGCATATTCTATTATAATAAATAATAATAATTGTGGTTATAGAGCGCCTATCCCCGCGAGATTCCTATATAAGCGCTTCACATTATTACCCCAGATGTTGAGTAATATTTGAATATTAATAATAGTTATTACGTTCTTGTGAAAAGTCGGTTAGAATGGCGTGACATGTGAACGACCGTCTCAGCTCAAATATATGGAGTCAAGCTGATATATAGCGCCATGGATAGGTTGTATAAAGCTCAAATATATGGAGTCAAGCTGATATATAGTGCCATGCATGGATGGGTCGTCTAAAGTCCTATTGGTGATCTGAGATATAAAATGTATGTTCCTTTTACGAATTGCGCAACGAAATACAATATATGGTATACTTAATATCACCGCTGATCTTTAAATTTGTTCTTTGTTTGCGCTTATGGCGATATATGATTCCACCATGCAGCATATGTGCAGTGAGGTGTGTTGCATACGAATATTCGTGAATGTCACAAGTGATATCACAAACGTTTTCTCCTTGTAGGTGTTTACTCAATCGTCACTCTCAACGAATCAGCTTACCGATATCAGACTCGTTTATTCACAATCAACATATTGCCGACGGACTACTTTTTATAAGAATATCCCGATGGTTGCCGGAGTCGTACGAAGTATTTTTTTAGTCCCGAATACTGGGAATTACCGACCTATTCATGCCGGCCCACTGTATGTCTCCATTCTTGAACCATGCAGTTTTAGCAAAAATATTGGATACTGATATGTGATTTGTTGTAAATATGTAGAATATAATACTAATTATATGCTTAATAGGGATATAAATGGAATTGAGGAGCGTTTGTGGTTTTAATTGAAAAAGGCATCCTTCGTCGATCTATCCGTAACGACATCGATGTCATTGCTAGGATAAACGGGCTAAATTTTGTCAGTTTCTGCGCGAGCGATGGTAAATCGGCGGAAATGCTATCTTTTCCCTTGTCTCTTGTATACTACCACAACGTAAACACGCCGGTCACCTGCGTATCACCAACACGGTGATCATACCACCGATCGGGATAATCCGTTCACGCATATCCCGTGCGATAGAGGAAGGTACCAATGTTAACATCGCTGAAATGACTGCTAATCGATATCTCAGAAGAACAATTAACCACATATTATGAAGATGTATAATCTCTCGTTGATAGAAATTCTCTGGCCCATTTAAATCGTGATTTTCTAATGATTTGAAATGATTACTTGGAGCATTTTACAGTCTGAGGAAATAATTCTGACTAAATATTGATATAATCACAACCGTTTTCAAATGTCCATGTCATCCTGAAGCTATTTGGAAAGATGTACATTACTTTGACAGGAAAAAGTCCTTGTCGTGTGTTAAAATCATACAAAAACGCCAAATTATGGATTTAAATAATTGTTGTCGATAACTTTATGAGTATCAACAGATCGGTGTAATTTCTTGTGAAAGTACCCATTTTCGCGGTTGAAGTACCCGCTGGTGCGGGTCCACGGACACAGATGGTCATAATCCAGGATGATTGTGTTATACGCTGGTATCCGTTGTGTCCTGTTGTGTGATCTAATGCCAAGTTTACGTACTCCATAGTTCTTCATGTTGATGGTATTTGATGGCGTGCACACGATGAACGTAACACGATGAACATAACCCAAAAAAACAATCAAATTCATTCTGCCATCTACATCATATAATCTGTCACCACATTCATGGGTGATAGGAAGACAGCCAGTCATGACTATATCACCCTAACAATATACATGTATAGTCTATTAATATTATATTTATTTGTAATTGTACTTTCCATGTGTGTATATTGTAAATAAAATTATCCTATCCTATCCAATCTTATCCTGCCACTCCAAGATGTTAAAAAAGAGTCGACAAAAGGTGACACCAGGACGGTCTCTGGACATGATCTGCCATCTCATTTCTGTACTCAATCCGATCAGACGGTCCCCACACCACCAAGATACAACAACAATATTTCATCAAAATACACGTAAATTATCACAATCGATGCATTTCTACAAAATAATGATAACCACTACCAACTGCATGTATGGTATCAAATTTCTCAAAACTTTGTATTTGTTCAACAAACTATGTCCGTATTATTACTAAAGTACCACTAGATTTTATAGTTATCCATCTTCATCCGCAAATTGTCCAGTAACTTAGGACCGTCTGATCGGATTGAGTACCTTTAACTGCCCTCAGAGGAGGGACCAGAACCACACGGCCACAATAATCTGAATAATGAAAAATTATAGCATTTAGAGGTCTATCTACAGCAAATTTCAGCCCCTCCCTTTTAAAATTGATACATATACATATCGCCATGTCCGATCTGCACTGGGGTGATCACATACTTAATTGTACATGCGCTAATGGCGCATATTTTGCCGCTTTCGGCGCTTTCGTCGCTTTCGGCGCGTTACTAACGGCGCACACATTTTGTCGCTTTCGGCGCGCGCCGAAACAACGATAATGGCGCACATTTTGTCGCTTTCGGCGCTTTCGGCGCCGTACTAATGGCGCACTTTTTGTCGCTTTCGGCGCGCGCCGAAAGCGCCATTAGCAAGTGGCCCTAATATGATTCCATAACATGCACTCGCCTGGTACACAATAGGTCATGCAGCACCAGCGCAGCTCTCGCTGTGAATGGGTTAAGACTGCGCTTCCCACATATATACATTCTTTCAAAACATGGATCCGCACAACACGTTTTCTGAAGAAGACACTCACAACACCATTTCGATTATAAATCTTAAGAGCCCAAGACACAGTGTTATATATTTTTTTTTAAATGGTACCGTTATACAGAACGAGGACTGTACTAATAAGTTCCCATGTGTGCACGAACTGAATTGCAGAGTCGCATACATAGTGTCTACTATATACCCATCGTCAAGTTAAATATCACACAACCTATTAGGAATAGATTCAATTTGTTATCTCATTTGATATGTCGCACCTCGCTGGTTATAACACAGAACCAAGAAAAGCGGAGGTCATGAGTGATAATAGTGACTTGTGTCATTCCCGATCACAATGGGCGGGGTATATAACGTGCCGCAACAAACTCATCTCAGTGTGCAACTAACCGTCGTAGGTGGTCAACTCTTACCCATCCACCATGTTCTCGTTTAAGGTCCAACTGTTCTCAACATTTCTGGCTCTGGCTCTGGTGCCTGCTACTGCTACTTCACACTCCGGAAAGATAGAATTGGATTTTATCTCGAGTGTATTCATACCTGGACGTTATGATAACGATACTGCGGGTGTGTTCTGGTTGGACTCTGGTGCTTTGGAGCAGATAGCAGTGGACCCGGACGAGAAACTGGTGTACGCGATTGGTATGTGAACAATCCTCGAATTGCCGTAACATCAATAACAATTTTGTTATGTATCTTGCCTCTCTCCATGTATTACACTAAACTTTACACAAAACTTCACTTATTGCACGTTCACATGTAGGTGCAAGAAAATGTCAGGTATTCCCATATGACTTACTTGACCAATGAACAAAATAATAAAGGAATATATCCAAGGGAGACAGTGCACTGCTATGTTCTCGCTAGTGTGCATGTGATATTCATATAGCCGCACGGGCCATGTAATGGGAGGGACTGGGAGTGTTGCAGCTCCAAAACGTTTTGAAAGCTCAAAATGGATATATTTTCGGTCAAATTCGGGCTATTTTCTGAAAATTGAATGTTAATTCATGAAAATTATGGCCACATTACAGTATTTTTTCACATTTCTGGCCGAATGATACATATTTAAGGTTAATTTGGTTTTATTTCTGTGTATATGCAAGGTATATTCTATAAAAACTGTGTTACAGCTATGAATAATATATAATGTAAACAACATCGGACAAAAAGTCTCAGTCCCCCTGAATACTTGGGAGCTCGTACGGCTATGGTGATATGCGATCAGGCGCTCGTACGGCTATGGTGATATGTGATCACCTTGAATGGTGGTTATTTCGGCCAATTTGGCCGTTTACTTCATGTCTGTTTTTCATCTGACGTGTGTGTCGAATAAATGATGTGGAGGATTTATGTAAATGTTAGCCCAAACTACATTTCCAAGTAACGATGGTTTTGTTGTTTATTTTGAGGAATAATACCGCGTCAGATGAATTCAGCCCGAATATGTTAACAGTTGTCGTGTAAAACATTCGGCAGTAGGTTAGCGTTATTTAGTATTTGTGGATGTCCTTTAACATGGGGAAAATAGACTACTGCGCTTGAACGAGCATGTGAATTTGTCGTTTTTAATGTATAGCAACTTGATAATCAATAACAGAGGCATTCTCTGTCAAATATGGTCGCTCTATTTACGGTATTAATTGCGGAACTTTCTAAAGTAAACTACGCGTACATGGAAACATACGGTAAATTATAGAAGGTGCCGGAATCGGCCTAATTGCCCAGGGCCAACTCGCCCCAGTCGACGTGTGTCAATTCGGTACCTACTATAACATGTACCCGAGGATGAGTCCGGCTCGGAATATAAATATGTATACGGGTGTTATATAGCGTTTTGTCCATTGTTTCTCAATGAATATTATTGAAATTTGGTGTATATGTCCGGGCTGGGACATGGAATACAACAACGTTTGAATTGTTTTTAAATTTACAAATTTGTTGATTTTATTCTCTTTTTTTTCGTTCTGAAAACACACTATAAAGTGTATATAATATAATAACGAACACGAGACATACATAATTTATAAACTGTTAACAAAAGATATCAAATTCAATACATGACAAAGATGACTCAGTGGAGTTTATAAAGTGAACATAAAAACATTGAGGTAAGAATCTTTTTAAGGAATGCAACTTTATTTAATGATAATAAACACATAAATTAAAATAACAAACATGAGACATACATAATTTATAAACTGTTAACAAAAGATATCAAACTCAATACATGACAAAGATGACTCAGTGAAGTTTATAAAGTGAACATAAAAATATTAAGGTAAGAATCGTTTTAAGCATTACCAAACCGTTTAGCATAGACCACAGTCCACTTCACTCATCCGATCATCACCAAACTTCATATTTATCTTGATATTGATCTATCAGATGAGAGCTATCAAATATTTTTTTAATTTCATAGGAAAATACATATTGCATTTACGTTATATGTTATCGCGTTATGTCGATATCTAGTATTACTTAGAAATTTCACCTTTCCAGATTCATAATTGCTCCATTGACTGTAACAGATGAAATTATTCCCCTCTTCGGATAGAGTGTCACTGAAACTTTATTTTGTCAGACTGTCTGTATAATCACTGATTATATATGGCAATAATCTGTAATAAGATGTAGCACTATTTTATTTTATATTTACACGCAGTGCTGTTTTTATACAACAATTCTAATCCCCCTAGATCATCATGTGATCGACCATACATCGCGCGAGGACCTGGTTGAATTAAGGGGGGTTTTATGGATCACTTCTGTCCTCAAGCTAGATTATACTTATGACATTTAATGGCATGTTTCTAACGTGGAGGGTTAGATATGCTTGAGAAACCACCACTCTTTAATTCACACCAAGTTCTCAGCTGTCATGAACCCATAGCCATGATATATGGTTTATTTTATGTATACTAGTAATATAGTTATTTTCAGTACCTTTATATACCAGTACTGTGTATAACAATGCATATAAATTAATCAATGTATACATGTATATTGATTCAACGGATTCAGTGGTTTTGTCCATCAGTCTATCAAATTTGCGGGGAAAACATGGCCACAAGCAGTACACCCTGCTAAATATCGAATTTGAATCAATTGGCACACCCTGCAGCCAGCTTTTATTGGAGAACTTTTTCTCATGTGGATATTTTGGGTCACCGCTAGATGTGAGCCATATTTTGTTCTCAAACTGTCCTTGTGAAGACATCACTGCCAGTGGTGATCTTCAATTTTACTATTTTTATGGCTAAATAATTTGGTTGATCCTACAGACGACACCCCTTGTCCGATCGTCACCAGATTCCACAATTATCTTCTGGATAACCAGCGTGAGAGTAATCTAATTTTCTCGAATTTCGTTAAAAAACATTACCACAGGCAGCAATTTGGTATCTTACTCTTTGATCCTCTTTTGCATGACTGAATTGTTTAGCAACTGTACAGACATGTCCCTCATCTGATAGTCACCAAACTTCATATTGATCTTCGGGCTGACAACTAGATGGGAGCTATCGAATGCTTTGAATTTGTTTGGAAAACATTGTCGGCAGCAGTCATCTTCTATTTTGGTTTTTATATACATGTATATCTCTTCATGCGGATAGCCAGTATTACGTAGGTACTTCAACTTTCCGCATTCCTGTCATCATTTGAAATATAAAAATTTACCTGTTACATGCACCCGTCAAAATTTGTTTCGTCGTATCTATTTTAATGACCCGCATGGTAATATTGATACAGATATATTTGTCAAACATTTCTTTGTACAATATACAGGTATTTAGTTTGTAACTAAATCTAGAAATATATAATAGTAGCTGGTGGACCCGACTTCGTCCGGGATGTTCCCCTCTGATTTTCGGAGAATTGCGCGATTTAACCTTGAATTGACTATTTTAAAGATGAAGGTCATGTCGGGGTCACGATTTGACCCGTCCAAAACACTCCCCGGACAAAAGTCACGACAAAAGTACCCGTCGAAATCCGCCCGGCTTTACCCGATTTGACCTTGAATTGACAATTTTGAATGTCAAGATCAGGTCAGGGTCATGATTTGACCCACCCGAAACACTCCTGGGACAAAAGTAACAGTAGGTATCAAATTTCGTTGAAATACTTCCGTTTTACCAGATTTGACCTTGAATTGATCTTTTTGAATATCAAAGTCAGGTCGGGATCAAGATTTGACCCGTCCAAAATACTCCCTGGAAATAATTTCCCCTAGGTATCAAATTTCGTCAAATCTGTCAGGCAGTTTTCCCGGCCATAGCTAACAGACAAACAGACAGACGAATGTCCAAAATATATATTAGATTAGCTGATGTACTCGACTTCGTTCGGGCTAGTTAGGGATTTTTTTGTGATCGCCTCCATCTGGACAGTACCCAGTATATACAGCGTCTGGCCAAACTATTGTTCAATTGGTCCAGAAACATGCCTATATCAGCACGTTCGAGAACATGGTCCCACGTGAAATTGGACGCGTCCATATTGCTCCCGGGATCGAAGTAGTCCTACACACAAATTTTTAGTCGGATCGGTCAAGGTCCAGAAACATGCCTATTAGCGAGGTCAAGTTGACACGTTTAATACCAAATTCGAGCAGTGTTAGAGTCTATAACACATACACACATGCATTCATGCATACACACATACATACATACAGACAGGTGTTTCAAAATGTATAATCGATAGCTACAACAATTCTATGGTAGATAGTTCACGGCCGACCTGATGCATGCATCTTAGTTTTCTTGTATAATGTTTATCTAGGGGATACGCGGGTAACTGTTCACACTCGAGTTATGATCCATGAATATTATCGCCTGTTTCGACAATTGACTTCGTAATTCCATTTTAGATGGGTTGACATAATCGCCGAAGTATTATATGGATATGTGTGTAGGGATGTAGCTACAGAGGACTTCCGTTGTAGGAGGATGTGGATGTGGGATTTCCAACTGATCCCCACTTGAACCAGGACAAACTACCAAGATAAAATAACTCAATTTGCACAATCCCATCGGCTTTGAATTTCCCGCTTGGTACTTCACATGCTTTTTTTTACATGAATTTTGATTGGATATCGGGGAGGGAGGGACCTATATGAAATTTCAAACAAATATTTTGACTAAAAGTATGAAGACATTCCAATGTTTGTCTAAAACAAATTAATGTTGGAAAATCAGACTTCCAAAACAATTTCAACCCGTTGTTGGTGTGAAATTTCCAACTACATGCAATATTGCGTCAGGTATGAAATGAAAAAATTAAAAACTGGTGATAAATTTGACCGTAGTTGGCGGGAGGGTCCCCATGCCGCCACACCATTGTACAGTAATGCCCTAATTAATCGACTCCCTAACCACAGCAGAATTATGGGTAACTTTTCAGGATTTAGTCGGATATATGGCTTGTTGCCATTCATCGGAAAGCTCTCAATCCTGAAAAGTTACCCATAATTCTGCTGTGGTTAGGGAGTCGATTAATTAGGGCATTACTGTATGTTTGGTAACGTGATACACACCACAGCCACACTAACCAAACCAAATCCACAACTATCGAAAATTTCATATGGCGTCTCAATGAGGGTGAGGTTATCGGATTTGCCACAAAACCACAATAACTGTTGTCACCCCATATATGGTGCTATTAAATTATAACATTGGCGTGTACCTATTTCAAAATGACGTGACCACTTTCTCATTACGCCATCTATGGTGTTTTCTGTACTCGTGTTTTTTACTTGTCAATGGGGGTATGGGCGAATGTGTGAAATATGATTAAAATGGTACTTGGATATTTTCGTACCCGAACGATGTTAATAGAAAGGTAGGTGGGTATTTTGGTACTTCGTACCAGAAATATGTGACGAAGTTTGACAATAATTATTGGTGTGGTCTAACATAGGTTGCATCTCGTCGCGATGTATATTCACGTATCGCTTAAAGGCCCACTTAATTTTCGAATCACCAGATCACATTATATACAACATATTCCATATTATATACCATTTGAAAGAGGAAGCTTCAAAACATTGTATTATCAACTTATCCGGTTGAATAAACTGGGAACATGTTGTTTTTGTTTTGTCAAGGTACCAAGGTCTGTTGGTGCTTAATTTTGACCCAGACTGTACTGTAAACTCTATTATTCTCAACGGAAGGGGAATAACTCTATCTCTTAGTTTGAATTCTGATGCATTGTGGGTTGACAAGGGGGAGTCTTGGAATTAATCTAACAATCTCTAGCACTTAGTGGACACTCCTAGGCTACAGCTCTTCCATATTCTGGTGGAATATATATATTTTTGGTTCCTCTTCCAAAAGGTATATAATATGAATATGTTGTGTACAATGTTATCTGGACA
Organism: Siphonodentalium dalli; assembly: GCA_032622095.1. Taxonomy (NCBI): domain Eukaryota; kingdom Metazoa; phylum Mollusca; class Scaphopoda; order Gadilida; family Siphonodentaliidae; genus Siphonodentalium; species Siphonodentalium dalli. Next base: position 137,492,306 of record CP136062.1, on the reverse strand, counting down.
TTCGAAAATTAAGTGGGCCTTTAAAGCATTTGGGGTCTGATCGGCGTGTACAGCACATGCCGACATGCTTTATTGAACCATGGATTGTTAGCCACGATGAGAAGTGGGCGCCGACTTGGAACGGGAATTACAGTGTAAACCCGTATAGTGCGTTGTGTGTTTCTGTTGCTGTTTAACCCTTTACCCAACAAAACGGCCAAAAACGTCCAAATAAAGCTTCAACAGCCTAAAATATCTTCGGTCTGTCTCAATAACACCATACAAATATGGATATCATTGGAACCGGTTTATTGACCACATTGTGATGGTTACAGTTATGCCCTGTTTCAATGCATTCTCTTATATATGCGAATCTACCATAGGTCGCCTCGCATATATAAGAGAATGCATTGGCCTAAAAATCATTTTTAATATGTGTTAAGCCAATGCACTCTTATATATGCGAGGAGACCTATGGCCGACTCGCATATATAAGAGAATGCATTGGAACATGGCCGTTCTGTTGGGTAAAGGGTTAAACTGCTTTGTTATTTTCACGTGACATAAATCGGAATGCTAGCTACTATTATATTGCATGGGGATTTGAGGATGGTATAACACATTTTAACATGTTATTTAACATCGTTTATTGAACTTTTTCATTTATTTTTTCGCGATAAATATCGGCATGTTATATTCTAAATGAATTGGGATTGTAATTATTAACCAATTCACACGTTACACCTTCGTGCTGTTTGTACATATTGACGTTTAGTGAACTTTAGTCTCCGTCTCAAAACTTGTTTTTTTCATTTCTTTGTATGCGGAATATATCTGAGCTAATAATGACTAGAGATGTTATTAAGAAAAGTTCCAACACTAACCCTTCACAATGGTTGTTTAACATGCAATGTGGCCTTATATTCTAAACACCGTTTTATGTCTACACCGTTTTATGTCTATGTACGCAGCATATATCCTGAAGCTACCCCGAAACCGAAGAAACCCCTTGTTGTTAGAAAAACAGGACTATACACCATCAAGAGAAAGACTAAATTTTCAAAAGCAAAACACAAACTTCTCAACAAAATAACATACAATCTGATTCAGCACAAGTCCTACATCACTCTGACTTAGAAGAAATGAAGAATAACATAGAGAGGAAATTAACAGAGATCCAATCCAGTATGTTCACAACCCTAGAACAAAACATTACAGCAGCATCAGGGGGGGGGGGAATTTCCGGCACGTATGCCGGGGTGGGTGGGTGGTCAAAGCCACCAACAAGCAATTTTTTCCGCAACTAAATAAAAAATTTCCTGCTTGTTTTTTAGTGTTTTGGCAATGAGTTGGGCTTCAAAACCACTTTGAATGAGAGAAATAATGTAATTATAACTGGTAAACTGACTGCAGGCAGTTATCGTGTTGTATTTTGTTGCAAATTTTGAAAACCAAGATGGCCGCTGGCAGCCATGTTTTTGGGCCGAATGACCTCAAAATGACTCATTCCTATTTACATGTCCATGTTAACATCCATGATAAATAGTATGCACAGAAATTCATATACAGTGAATTTCCCCCCGCAAATCTCTGTTTTAGTGTTAAAAGGGGGGGGGTGGGTGTCAAAAAATGGTCTGAAAAAACTGCCGAAAACGGAGAAAAAAATTGGCGGTGGGGGTGGGTGGATACAAAAAATGATCGAAAGGGAAAAAATGCCATACGTGCCTGAAATATTTTTCCGACCCCCCCCCCCCCCCCCCGGCAGCATTCGAAATTTTTTCGGAATGAGTGTTTATCATTAAAAACAGAAAAAAACACACAACAGGATCACCGTACCAACATAAATTGCATATTACACAAATTAGACAAGATGCAGACTCTCCTCACATCTACTTCAAGGAACAACGCCGAGAGAGATATGGAGCACGAATTACAAAAGCTACGTTATGAGACAGAATTAGAATCTGAAACACTGCGAACCGTTATAAAACAGCAAAAAGACTCCATAAAACAGATGGAATCATCTCACGTCACAGGGGTTAACAATATTCGCAGTGACATACAACTGCTGATGTCTAAAAACGATACTCAATATAAGGAGATAAAGACATTGGAAGAAGGAATACGGTCACTAAAGACAACACTCAAGTGCAAAGAAGATGAGATAATCCAGCTAAAACTACATACACAGGAGGACAATAAAAGTACCTTACCGTGGAAAAATGTACCGTTATCCTCCCATAGTCAGAGCAAACTAGTAACAGAGAATAAATCATCGCCTAACAGAAAAGTTGTCACCCATAAGCCGAAAGTTGTCTTAATCGGCACATCTAACATTCGGAAAATAGACCCTAAGAAAATGTCACAGAGATTTGACCTACATAAAATAGAAGCTTATACACTGGATGAGACTGCAAAAGAACTTAACGAACTAATCAAAGACAAAGACCAAAATAGTTATCCAGATATTCTGGTCTTACATTCTCTCACAAATGACCTGAAATCGAATCCTGAAAGTTGCGCACCAAAAGTGAGAGCATTGGCATCAACAGTAAAAAATAAAATGCCAAAAACTAAATTAATAATTTCCTTAGCGACTCCCAGAAGCGATTCCGAAAAACATCTTGCCAATGTCAACGTGGTAAATGCAACACTGAAACGTGACTTCCTAAATGTAAAGGAAATTACACTATGTGACCATCGAAACATGTGGGATTGGGATCAACCTAGACAACAACTTTTAAATCAAGATGACTTGTACCATCTATCTGGTCATGGCGCTATAGTTCTCGCCACTAATATTTCAATTAAAATCAAAGACCAGTTAGGCATCACAACCAATACTCATCAGCATGAACATCAAATCAAAGGATGGACAAACTACAACAACAACCGCAATCCACGGAACTAGATAAATGAAAACGACCAAAGCTACTCTAGTAGAAACAATGGTTTCACACAAAACAATAGGAGACATCAACGTTCCTACTCAACCTGACCATACAACCAGGACTACTAGTGCAGGTGACAATTGTTCCAACAAGCTGACTCGTCAGCTGAAAATCCTATCATGGAATGTTGGAGGTTTAACATCAGGATCATATAAAAAGTACAATGATCCATATTTCCTTCAACATATTCATGATTGCAATATCATTCTAACTGAAACACATGTAGGTCCCGAAGAAAGTGTTAATGTAAACGGTTTCAAGTATTTCCCAGTATGTCGGAATATTTCTTCAAACGGTAGATACTTTGGTGGCCTGGGTACCAGCATAGCCAAAGGAGTACACCTTTTGAAGAACACCAGTGTAGACTACCAATGGCTCCAACTTGATAAACATTTCTTCAATTTAACAAAAGATTTATATATTTGCATAGCTTACATCATCCCGGCAAATTTACATTATGAGAGTAGGCTCGATTATGATGTATTAAGTTCAATAGAGGAGGACATAACGAAAACTTATTCAAAGAAAGGTCACATTATGATTTGTGGAGACTTGAACTCTCGAACTGGTAACAGAGTTGACATTGTTGAAAATGACGATGATCACCAAATGATTGATCTTACAGACAATTCAAGTCAAATTAATATAAGAACTAATTCTGACCCAATCAGTGACAAACAGGGTAAACAACTGATAGACATGTGTGTTTCACAAGGCTTAATATTATTAAATGGTAGAATTGTTGGAGACGCCATTGGTAGTCCCACTTGCTTTAAGCAGAACGGTGTGAGTGTTGTGGATTATATGATAGTCTCAATGGAGCTAATGAACCAAATTTTAAATTTCCAGGTCTCTCCATTCCAACCTACAATGTCTGACTGTCATTGCAGTCTTAAATGTATTATATCTACAACATTCAGAAAAATCAAATCAAAATCACATTCAACCGAACATCAGAAACCAGCCCCTGGCAAATTTAGCTGGTCAAACACTTCCAAATCTGCATCCCAGCATGCACTCCATTGTCCGAATATCCAAAAACAAATATACAAATTTCAACAATCAACTTATTCCGCAGAGCAGATTGGCGAAGCAACAGTAGATCTAGAAAATATTTTAATTCAGGCAGCCAACATATCACTAAAGTTCAAAAATTCCAAATACCACAATCGGAAACGCACAAATAATTGGTTTGATGGTGAAATGAGAGATAGGCGCAAGACATTACAATATAAGGCCAACGACATGTCAACAAATCCCTTCAATAAGGCAAAACGTGATAGTTATTTCAAATCCTACCGACAGTATAAAAAAATACTCCGAGTAAAAAAAAAGAAATATAAATTGCTTCTCCTACAGAAGCTCGATAATCTTAGAGAGAATAAACCTAATGAATACTGGAAACTACTCAAAACTCTTCAATATGAGAAGGCAGTCAGGAACCCAGGTTGGAAAACAATATTGAACTGGACAGTTGGGCATCCTATTTTAAGAACCTCAATCAAATGAACCCATCTGTCTCTGACAGAAATAAACAAATATCGGAATGCCTGGAAAATCTTGAAAGAGAATTTTTTTTTCAGAACTCGACTTTCGTATCTACATGGAGGAGACTGAAAATAGTCTCAAATCTCTCAAGAGCAACAAAGCTGTTGGGTTAGACTCCATATCAAATGAGATCATAGGTGTCAGTCTACCATATCTTCTCAAATAATATCACAAACTGTTTAATCTAATATACTCAAATGGAATTTATCCAAAAGAATGGACCCAAGGGTATATCATACCAATATTTAAACAAGGTGACCCCAAAGATCCTAATAATTATAGAGGAATAACTATAAATTCATGTCTGGGGAAAGCATTTAACAAGATTTTGAACACACGGTTAACCAAATACCTCGATCAACATGACATGTTATCAGACAGTCAGGCCGGTTTCAGAAAAAATTACAGAACAGCATATCACATGTTCATTCTGAAAAGTCTCATAGATAAATACACGGGTGACAAAGGGGGGAAATTATTCTGCTGTTTTGTGGATTTAAGAAAAGCTTTTGATACCGTTAGTCATCAGGGCTTACTCATAAAACTCTTAAAATCTAATATCAGTGGGAAGTTCTACGACATAATAAAAAACATGTATTCAAAGGGTGAATTATCTGTAAAAGTAAATGGATGTATTAGTAACTCTTTCGCATCAAATATCGGTGTGAAACAAGGGGACACATTAAGCCCATTGCTGTTCAACCTATATGTTAATGACCTACCTTCATATCTCTCATCATCAAAAGACAAGGTAAAACTAGTTGAAAATGAAATTGAATGCCTAATGTATGCAGATGATCTTATTCTTATGTCACATACTGCAACTGGCTTACAACAGAAGCTTCAATTACTTGAACAATATTGCAATGATTGTTGCCTTACTCTTAACACAACTAAGACAAAAATTATTATTTTTAACAAAGGTGGCCATCTTCTCCAACAAAACTTCATTTACAACAATTGTATAATTGAGTGTGTCCAAAAATATAAATATCTAGGTCTAATTTTTCAATCAAGCGGTCTGTTCACACACGGTAGGCAGGATATTTATAACAGGTCCCTTAAGGCATCTTTTAAATTAAGTAAAATAATGTCAAATTCTAGAGCCTCTCCTGAAACCATGTTACACCTATTCGATCACACCGTCAAACCAATTCTACTCTATGGAGTAGAAGTCTGGGGATGTTACAACCCTAACTACAAGGCAGTTCAAAGAGCTAGTACAAATGCGAACCCTTTTAGTACAATATATGAGGACAACATTGCTGACCGATCGCATATAAGATTCTGTAGATTCATTCTGGGAGTAAACAAAAAAAGCCCCAATATAGGAGTTCAATTTGAGCTAGGAAGGTTCCCAATGTATTTTCAAATAGTCAGATATCTCATTACATATCTACATCGTCTTCACCATAATGCCAACCCCCTATTACAAGAGGCTTTTCGGGCAACACAGTTAGGTCATAAACAAGGGCATCAACACATGGTATTCTACCATGACCTCAATATTACAAAACCTAAAAATGAGAGAACAGGCCATTCTAAATCTCCCACTCGAGCAAGTTCTGAGAATTACTGATAAACAAATGTATAAAATGTTCAAGAAAGAATGGCACTCTATTCGTGACTCATTTCTTACAAATGGGGAGGGCAAACTGGACTCATATTTCACTTACAAAAACACATTTAAAAAAGAATATTTAAATCTAGATAACTATGAGTCAAGAAAAGCTATGTGTCAACTCAGAATTAGTGCTCATAACCTGAGGATAGAGATGGACAGACATAAACAAAAAAAACAAAAAAACACCCGGTCCTTACGATTATGTAAAGTATGCAATGAGAATAAAATTGAAAATGAATATAATTTTTTGACAGAATGCTCAAGATATCAGAATTCAAGAAAACAACTATATAAAGAAATAGTTTATCAGTGTACATATTTCTCAAACCTGAGTAACCAGCAAACATTTCATTGGCTCATGTCAACTGAAAACATTCACTCACTTAAGATTATTAGCAATTTCATTAAGGAAAGCTTTATACTTAGACAAACTGCTTTATCCCAATAATCCAGGGCTGTACATTAAATACCCATAACTTTAAATATGGAATTACCTTAACCTTTCTTATTGTCACACTATATTACTTATCTCTTATATTCTCATTATTTAGTATGTTTCAAGAATCTAGTCACTTACTTATTTATCACTTAACCCATGCTGTACCATGACTGCCGACTACTCGGACAACGTCACGCCTAGCCAAGGCCTATATAGCTACTAGATTAGCTTTTTATACAAACACAAAAGCTAACTCCATTCTCAAATGCTACATATTTAAATCTTTTGGTATAAAATTTTTTTTTTTTTTTAAATTAATTTTTTCGTTTTATTCAGATTACTTGCTAACAACCATGATCTTACTTCAAAGCAAGGGCATAAAAGTTCTCACTAGTTATGCAGTCATGGTCACTTTATGTGTTTGTATCTGATTATATCTAGCTATTACACCCTATACTATATGTTTGTTATACTTATAACACTTTGTAACTTACCCACTGAGGGCCTTTATTGGTAAATAAACTCTATTCTATTCTATTCTTCTATTCTATATCAGAATGTTATATGAATTGAACAATGTTAAGAAATTAACCCTCCTATGACCCGGCCTGTTTTAATTAATCCTCATGGGGGGCATATTTTAATTAGTACTCATTGGACCATATTTTAATTGACCCTTATGTGACTATATTTTATTTAATCCCATGCGACCCTAGTTAATCAACACTCAGGCTGATGACACCGTATTTTTTGTTTTAATTAACTCTCGTAATGGGACCATATTTTAACTTTAATTAACCCCCATGTTATCATATTTTAATTGACATTCATTGGACCATATTTCAATTAAACCCCATGAGTCCATATTTGTATTAACCCTCATGGGACCATTAATTAACCCTGATCAGTTATGGGACCACTAATTAACCCTGATCAGTTATGGGACCATATTGTAGTTAACAATCATGGCACCATTTTAATTAACCATCATGGGACCATATTTTTATTAACCCTCATTGGACCATGTTTTAATTAACCGTCATGGGACCATATTTTATTTAACCATCATGTGACCATATTTTAATTTACCCTCATGTGAACATATTTTAAATAACCCTCTGTGTGTGTGTGACCCTATTTTAATTAACCCTCACGAGAGACCATATCTTCAGTTGATATCAGGAGTGCATTACCTGCTGCCATTCTTAGATCATGCACCATTACGCCCTCTTATGGTGTATATTGGCAAGTATATTGGACCCTTTCGTAGGAGGTGGTGGCTAAATGTGACTAAAACGTACTCGGTAATTGCACACTTGGATGGACTAAATGTGATTAGAAACGTACTCGATATTTGCGTATTTGAACCATGTAACGAAGCTCGACAATTTTGGTCGCATTATTATCCTGCATGCAATTTCATGCACTTTTCATACCTCTATTTCAATAGAAATTAGAACAGGTATTTGCGTACTCGGATGGACCAAGTGTGATTAGAAACGTACTCAGTATTTGCGTACTTCAACCATGTAACGAAGATCGAGAGCTTTTTGGCCTGAGTATTATTTTGCATCCTATTTCATGCAATATTGAAAACAATTCAAATGTCGTAGAAGATAGAAACCAACAGTTTATTGTATTTGCCGAGAGCTGGCAGCGCGTCAACATAATAATGTGTCAATCTTCAAGGCGTTCGTCACTTCTTTGGCAATGTGTGTGTGGTTATTGGTGTATCAATGCAATGGCCGTTGCATGTTTGGCGATGAACATTTCAGAGCTGTGTACACGAGAGCAGCAACGTGGCTACATATGGGTGCCTCACCCCACCCGACTACGCGGTGATACATTTCAACAGTTGGACATGTCATAACGCTATTAATTGCCAATATGGACTATTGGTTGTTTACCGGACGCAATTCACTTGAACCAGCACGACTACTACTTTCTGATTGAGCTCAATAATCGCCATCTAAACCGCCGCGTTCTCACGGGTGTAATCTTAGCAGCAAGAAAATACAAGAAAACCATAGTCAGAAATGGTAACGCCACCAAGATCATATTATTAGCCATAAATATAAATTATAATATAATTATAATATAAAATATTATTCATTAGTTAGCGCTAATATAGGCGCTAACTAATGCATAATATTATTTGATTGACTTGTTAAATAACATCTAATAAATATTCATCTTATTCACAACTTTAAGGAGTCCTTCTGGCACACGAGAATATTTATCGCCGTTTGATTTGCACCACGTGAACTCGGCGCATATATAATTGATAGAACAGACCTCTATTATGATGATCGTGTCGTTATTTGTTTAAAATACGTATTAATTGACATATACGCACCCGTTCCCTAATTAAAATCTACACATATCGCCCATTTTAGGGGACCTCCGCGAATTCGGGGAATTCCGCAAAGTGACCTCCGCAAATAGGGACCTACTGCAGATCGTCGCACCCAATGCAATTTGTAAACAAATACGATTGACATGCCTTTTAACGAGGTGAGCTTTAATTTAATGAAAGAAGCAATGCTACATAAAACTATTTGTCATGGACTCAGCCAGTGTGCCATATATCTGTGTCAACTAAGGTCGCTTTGCGAGGTAAAAGTGAAAAGTGAAAGTGAAAATTCGGAAAATCCTATTGAAAATGAAAGTACAATTTTGGGAATTCCGCGGCAGATTTAGAGAATCTATACTATTGAAAGTGAATGTACGATTCCTGGAATTCTATCAGATATCGCGACTCTGCTCGTTTTCGTGAGCATAGGTTATATAGGGCCTATCGGTGCAAACACATTGTGTATACGATACAATTTTGACTTGATGAACAGAAAATAAAAGATCGCGGTTACTACAACAGACATGCGCACTCCAATTAAAATTACCCATAATTCACTTCACTACACCAGGGGCTCCCAATGGGTTATACATTATTTTCAGGCTATCAGATTATTTATATTTTCAACATATTATTACACCGGCGACTTTAAGTTTACAATTTCAGCCTGTCATGACACTATCGATACGATTGAGTTATATTTTCAAAAACATATTATACACCGGTGGCGTTAACTTTACAATTTCAGCATCTACGTGATTCTATCGGTACGATTGAGTAAGGTACAAAAAAAATCTCCCACAATGCATTCGCCCAGTCGACCACAGAAAATCAAAATTTCCAAAACAATTTACACCACCTTGTGGCGTAATGACACAATTGTATCTGATATTATCTTGCAGATATTTTCTTGTAGCTACATGTGAACGTACCATTATTATTATTAGCACTGTATATTTTCACCATGTAATTGGTTGGTATATAGGTAGCTGTATATCATTGGAAACCAGTTTTCATTATGCGCTCATGTCATCCATAAATTCACAACTATACCATTCGAACTCATGTATCTCTTGCCGCCACAGTCGCCCCGTGGATTGTTCTGCCACAGGTGGCTATGGAAAATTTTTTCCGTTAAGATCTAATGTTTACGTATTTACTAAAACGAGAATGGATATGTATTCGTACTAATTAATATGGATTCACCATGTACCGTGCTTATACCTGATATACAGCACACGTTACAACAACAGATAGATTTGTTTAAAGTCCAAAAATAGGATTCACAAAACGAATGTGTGTGACTTTTTCACACTCCCTGCCCATTTGAAACCCCTCTTTCTCCGATTCCAGTGGAATTGTCCCCGACCATCAACGTGAAAGATAAAAGCATTAAACAAAATGCCAGTATTATGCAATCATCAAAGCTTAGATAATTACAGTAATGGAAACTTATATATTTCTGGCAAAGTTATGAGGAATGCAAAACTAGATGATTCGACTTTGATGTGTGCACCAGTATATCATCCCAATATATAGCAGTGTGTACTGTGTGGCCAGTTATTCCATGGATACATGTACCAGTGTGATATAAGCTAGATCCATGGCAAATATGTATCTCCTGCAGAAACGCAATATGTTAAATTGTTTTTGTATGTCAATTCAAATATAACTATACTAGCTGAAACAGGCACCGACCCCTTTGTGCGTAAGCACCCTGCGGCCCCTGTGTGCGCACATGGCAGACAGATCCTATTCTGTTATATATAGAGCTAATATTGATTATGCTACTTCAATATATCCTCGTGCAGATAGATTCACATTGGACCTAAATATTGACATTGGTTCATATTGGGACTTATTTGATTCTGGATTAAGCGCATAGTGGACTTAAACCCGTTATTCCGTTGGATGGCGCGGGCCACAGTAAAAACACATAATACTTATTTCGGGCATGCAACAGTTTCAGTCGGCATGATGACTATTAATTATTCAATGTAACGCAGACACTGAAGTCCATACCATTGCGATATAAATTAATACTATAGTAATACTAGTTTAATTTCCATAATGCCCAACACTCTCCGTGAATAAGCCATACACGTATGTAGCAATGCTTGTTATACTGTAAAGAAGCACTCATCTCTCCCATAGATTAGCCCCCCCCCCCCATATCACCAGATCAGAGAGACTGTACATCGCACATTTTATTTCAGAATAATTTTCATGCTGCTGCCAAACCGGTTTCTTAGTAGACAATTGTGTTCAAATGTGAGAATGCTCTGAGTACATATATTTCTTCTTCCAGAACAGGTCCCATAATCAATACATCCCTATTAAATCCAGTTTAAGTGTTTAATTACACATATTTCACACGGTTCAAGATAAACAGAAGAGATAAAACTGCATAATTTTTCCGTTTCTGGGCGCCCAAAATTCAAGATTTAACCGTTGTATGAGACTCTGCTTACGATTGCTCTCTCGTGAGATACATTGGTGAGAATTCGTGTATATCTGATAAAAAAGTGTTTCTTATACTCTGCAATCATTCTTCCTCGCATAATTCGAACGTGTGTTGACTATTGTATGACTAGCTATTCAATTTTGCACACAATGTCAATTTCATTCCATTTTGTCCATTTTGGCGTCATTTTTGACAGACATTCCACAGGTATGGTTTACGACTAAGCAATGGTGTGTATACTTCAATTGATTGCGAATTTGGTGCACCTACCGCAAACAAATGAGTATTTTACGATACCAAGTGCCATTATAGACGCCATGTTGAATTGGGAATTTTGCATTTAGCGGATTTTGAATATACAGAATCACACAGAACACTTCCCCACACACAATGATACCAAGAAACCTTTATTGCAAATTTCTCCCGGTTCTAACCCTCTTGACGACCAGTCTAGTAACTTAATTGTTGAATGATCGTCGATTGAATGAGGAAAGTCAACTATCCAAAATTCACAAAATTGCTGGATTCACCCCAAAGTGAACATGTTCAAACTCCATGTATGCTGGTCATATGGGCATATCCCTATAACAGAATACCCTGGTATATGCAGCCAGATCCTGTCATTGGTAACTTGGCACCCTTGTAGCGAGATCAAATGAGCGGTAAACAGAAAACGTTGATAACCTTGACGTGCCTTGGCGGTTAGATACCGGTATAGGCCGATAGTTCACATCGTCACATGAGTCTTTAACTGAACTATATTTGTCGCTTTGGTGACCTTTAAATTAAGTAGTACTTCCACCCAAACGGTGCCGATGCAAACATTCAAGAATTTATCAGGTTGATATTAACACATTCTTTTCTAAATGTATTATCTCCCTCAGTTATATAATTATACATGCATTGGAACAAAATATTGTCGATTGGATTAACTGAGAAATGTGTGCTTGTACTTAAAGTTAGCATTCAATCTCAGAAATCAGTATCGGTTATATAAAAGCTATTGCTGTTGTTTTTATGATATACTAGTATAGCTATGATGATAATGTTGTTGTTGTCGCTGTTATTGTTATTTTCGAATGAATTATCCATATAACATATATGAACAAGATGAATAATTGACTAAATAGTGTTTAAACGACTAACTCATATGTAAACATTAACGCAGACGACGTGATAATGATATATATAATGATGATTATGCGAATGATGGTGTTGATGATGATGATGATGATGATAATGATGACAGATGGTAAAGACTAAACGCATTCATACCGTCACTGTATATCTGTATAATATTGCACTTAATTAACATGCGCCGTTTAAATATATACTCTCGTAGCATGTGAATTCATGTCTACAGAGAAATAAAGCATAGCATAGCAATTATATATTATTCATCTGCAGGTGTTTTCATGATAAATAAGCAGATAGTATGAATACAGAAGGAGTATAGTCCCATTGATTGCAGGGAAATGTTCAGATAAGAAATTCAACAACAAACTTTGTAAAACTGATTATCTGAACATGAGTATTTAGTAAAGGAAGAGTGAACTCACTTCGTCAGTCTTTTGACAAAAACATTTCTCGACATTCGACACCAGAATAATTGATGAATGTAATATGTGAGGGAATACACTTATTATTGAGGTGTTTTAGTGCCATATCCCAATAGAAGTCTCTGGGTCTAACGGTTGGGTATATATGTGCTGTTGTAGTGCACTGTAAGTACACTTGTCATTGTTCTCTCCCTCAAAGCCTGTGCATGTTTTGCTTTGAAAGATAAACGCACAACCCTTCAATATATTGCACAAATGACCAACATCCTGATGCTATACATGTATACATGTTATATTAATCATAATAAACCTGGACATACATGTATGTTGATATTTATAAAGCGATGACATAGCGCACCCTACGGGGATAGTCATCAGAATGACATGTATACCGTACATACATTTATATAGAATATCCATATAGTTTGACGAGATATAAGGTTTATTTTTTCGCGAGTATGATTCAGCAAATGGGGGCCGAGGTTTAACGAGGTTCCCCATTTGCTGAATCATACGAGCGAAACCTAGTATCTCGTCAAACTTTATGGGTATTGTTTTTATCCACCGCCATAGTTTAAAAGTAGTTAAAGTCTATTAAATTTGTTTAAATGGGATAAGAAATTAATGGGGAATTCTTTAGGAAACAATTAAAATCGATTGCAAGTTTTCGGTTGAAGTTCTGAGCACAGGAGCTTGGAATTTGGTCAAAACCCCTCTTTTATTGGCGGAACTACCTCACGGGACCATAGGTCACGGAAGGAACGAAACAAGAAATTGTTGCCACCCATTTTGAACTCAACTGTATTCCTACAAAAAATATATTTTTACTAAAAACTGTTGGTACCTCTTACACCATAGGTATATTTGTCCAGTTCTTCGAAAACCTCACTTTATTTCGGTAATGTATTGTAAATTCACCAACGAACACAAATCCGCGACATCTCCATCACCTGTTTTAGAATCGGAATGACAAACGGCACAAAACCATTTTTCCGGAATAACAAAGTCGGAACGAAATAAAATCGAAACCTAAATTTAAAGCCCGCGAAATTCAAAAATATTTGAAAGTGCGTGCGGTTTTCGAACTTAGGCGCCAGAAAACTTAAATCAGTTTATGTTTGCGTCATACTATGCGCGTTTTTTAAGATCTAATCCTGATGTTTTGTGCATTTTCCTGAAAATTTATGTATTTTTCTGTGTCTGCTGTTATAATCTTATGAAAATGACGACTACCCAAGAAGATATTCTTCATTTGACTGAATGGTAATTAGTACAAATATTTTACATATAATTTATTTCTATTTATGGCACGACCACGTGGTATTGTTTTTTTCTTCTTGTTTTATGTTCGTTATATACCGGTAGGCCTATGTACTAGTTGACTTTGTAATGCTACTGGTTGCAATGATTGGTCATAAAGGGACCAAAACTCTCTAGCTCTCTCTCTCTCTCTCTCTCTCCCCCTCTCTCTCTCTCTCTCTCTCATATATATGAGCTTGTGTCGCGCTCCGTTGTATAGGCCTAAACAATCCATCATATAATAGTAATAGTAATCAACCCAATTACTGGTCGAATATCATGAAGTAGAAGAAAAAGAAGATATATAGACTCACTGGGAGGCCTGGTATATAATATGCCTATGCATGAAGCGATTCCTTTGTGCGTTTTGGTGCAGATTCGTTGCCAGAATATCTGAATTATTTCCACATAAAATGCTGTTTTTTACTAGTTCTGACGAACAAATATATGTCTTAGTTGATGAGAGAAGACATTTTTCTTGAGTTAGGTAACGATATTGGCCATGCATATATAGAACGAGTGTTTAGTTTCGCGAAATTCAAAATTGTCAATGTAGGGTACAAAAACTCGCCATTAATATGCCAAATACAGTAACAAAATGTAATAAGATTCTTTAATGTAAGAGCACAAAATTATCCTGCGTATTCTTTACAGTATACGTTTTATTTGTGCGTTTGCAAGTTGTAATGCGAACCGGTTTACCGAATAACTAGTTTATAAATTTGAGTTAGTGATAAACTCGCTAACATAAATTTTATTTAATAAGCAACTATAAGTATTGTCAACTGTACCGGTACCAGGATCTATAAATAGTATACGTCACTCGTGACTCGTAACGAATCAGCACCAAAACTCTCAAAGAATGGCTTTATGCATATGATTATATAGCCTGTGCTCGTGAATTGTAAATTAAATTTTTAAATTCAAGACAGCTAGCCACCATCGGCATTGTTTTTCTCAAAATCAAAAATACCAAAAACATATTAAAAACATTATTTAATGTAACTTTCGCTAATGGGGTCATTGTCAGAAGGCTCCGCGATCCGATCACATTCGTAGCCAGGTTTTTTAATCGATCACAAATGTAGCCAGCTTTTTTATGGCGATCACATTTGTAGCCAGCTTTTCATATTCAGGCGAGCCTCAATGAACACGATCAGGTTAATCTAATTTTTCTGAGTTGATGGATAAACAACAACTTGAATTTAGTTTTGATAAAGTTCATCTAATAACCTGATGTTTCGGATCAATGTCGTTGGAATGCTCGAATTATATTCCAATATAAATTGATAAACGAAGTCAGTTTTGGAGCATGACGTCGACATTTTAGTCACGAACGTGATGACGTCATATTTCGGGCAATATAAACCACGAATTAGAAAAGCTGACTACGAATGTGATCGCCGGTGAAATAAGCTGGCTACACTGGCTACGAATGCGACCGGAGCCTTGTGACAATGACCCCATTGGCGTAACTTTCATGGTCTATGAAACGAGTGGCTGAAATCCGACGGCGGCCAAGTTTCTATGACTAATTTCACGACGATCGCACCAATGTTACAGTCTCTAGCAATGATTCGTTCTCATTTTGATACCAATGTAATGACCCATGAACAATTTCACGATGATCGGTGCATCGACATATAGGCCTAGGCTCTAGGCAGTGTTATTGATTTAATTATATATGCGGTGTTGTCGCTGAAATCCGACGGCGGCCATGTTTCTTTGAGAATTCACACCAAAATGACTCGTTCCCATCTACATGTCAATGTCAACCTCCGTGACAAATTTAACTATGATCGGACCAACACTGCGACCTCTTGCCCGTGCTAAATGATGCAATTTTGAAATCCAAGATGGCTGTTGGCGGCAATGTTTTTCATGCAAATAAGCCCAAAATGACTCTGTGCCGTCTATATATCAATGTCATGATCGATGAAAAATTTCGTGATGATAGGAGCATCGACACAGGCTCTAGGCTGTGTTATTGATTCAGATTTATCTAGTATTATCACTGAATCCAAGATGGCTGCCAGCGGCCATGTTTTTATGCAAATGAGGCCAAAAAGATTCGTTCCCATCTAGATGCCAATGTTATCTTCCATCAAAAAGTTCATGATGATCAGTGCATCGATACGGTCATGTAATAAACATGTAATCAGCAGCTATGTTCGAAATTATAAACGGTACTTTTATGTTATCCGTCTCCGGATCATAGTTTTAAAGTTTCCGCATATTTCGGTACTAGTTCCGCTACTTCGATTTTAAAACAGGTGATGGAGATGTCGCGGATTTGTGTTCGTTGGTGAATTTACAATACATTACCGAAATAAAGTGAGGTTTTCGAAGAACTGGACAAATATACCTATGGAATGTTGTAGATTGGCATCTAAGGTGTAAGAGGTACCAACAGTTTTTAGTGAAAATATATTTTTTGTAGGAATACAGTTGAGTTCAAAATGGGTGGCAACAATTTCTTGTTTCGTTCCTTCCGTGGCCTATGGTCCCGGGAGGTGGTTCCGCCAATAAAAGAGGGGTTTTGACCAAATTCCAAGCTCCTGTGTTCTGAGCATGTGACTTTATTATGATAGCTGTAGCCGTTCTTGCTTTATTTTAGCACGTACTAATATAAAGCTATTTTAGCACGTGCTAAAATAAAGCCATGGTTTATTTTGCAGCCTTTATCTATATGGTAGAGGACAAAGGTGATGGATAAATACCAGTATACATGCACTAGTTTATACTCTTACAGAAGTATAAGGATCTGGATCACATTTATTTCTATTCGGAGACCGGGCTATCCAATCTTCACAGTACCATGTAAATAACCACCGTGTTCTCGACAGGGATGTGGTGACATGGATATGGGTTTGAATTTCCTATAGTAGTTTCCGTTTCCAAACAGTATATGTATTGTAAAAGTTATTGTTTTTATACCCGAGTCGAATATTATCCTATACTTTCTATCAACTTTCGGTTCGAAATTTCCAAAGATTTGGTTATTCCAAGTTTCCTTCGACATACATCAGATAGCTTGTCAAATTGTAGGGAACATGCTGTTTTAAATCGAGCCCCGTGTAATTATCTTTCGATAGAAGGCGTTACGCCCAGAGCCAGTGGCGGGATTTTTAGTCAATTGTTGGTCGATAGCCTACAGAGCAATAAGTGATGCTATATATCAGAAAGAATGCCACCATACGGTCATACTGCTGAATTATAATCTAAGTTTCATGTTAAATTGCGCATCGAATATGCTGCGTAATTATGAGTAACCTTGATGTTGTATTTACATTTAATACGACTTTAATACAAGGCTCGTCCTGATTGGTCAGTATCCTGTATTCCCATGGAGACACGACCGTCGTTTTGTGGTACAAATCTAGATATTCTGAATTGTACCACCAAAATAAATGTGGTACAATCAGTGCAATCCGGGCTATATAACGCCTCAAACTTTCAGAAGTCAAACCACAAGGCATTGGTTAATGTCATGATACAGACTGAAGAAAGAGACATATAATGACTACCTATTGTACTATACTGAATTTTATTTAAGATATAGAACAAAAATAAGTCTTAACTGAAACTTTTTGGCCAAAATGGCAATGAAAAGGGATCGCCGTTCAAAAGTGACGTCATGTTTGACGTTACAGTTCTAAGAGAAGAAATGTTTCGTGGAAAATTATACCATGCAGAGCTAGAAACTGGGTTAGCAGGTTGGACGTATGTCACTACAATTTCGACCAAAACATACAGTCGAGTTACAAAAGAAATAAATACACTGCACATTGGCGTGTATAGTAGAATTTGACCACATAAACTTATTTTAGGATTCCGCTTCTTAATTAATACACATTGTCACTTCGCGAGGTCAATTGAGTTCGTATTCTTGTAAACATTTTGGTAAAATATATTGTTCACAATGCAATACCACTTTCAGTTGGCAACTATTGTGGAGTCCAGAGCGAATATAACATTTTCTACGGAATAAATGCGACACAAGTGTGTGAACTGGTTGCACGACTTTGTTGTGACTCGATTGTAAAACGAATACCGTGTGTTCGAGTTTTACCCGCGGCGCCGCGAATGCAAGAGATCAGAGATTAAAGCATGTCAATTAATTATCGTACTATATTTATTACGTTCATGTATTTATATATACTTATATATACCATAATATTGTGTTATAGTCATATATCTTGCTTGTAAATACTTGAAATAGTGTACATATACTCTCATTATATGATGGAGGTCAATAAACAATTCATTGCATACTCTGAAGATTGTGTAGTTTGTAATATACTGAAATTTAGGTTTGTATATATTCCACACCCATTGACGTGAGGCACATGTATTCAACGGAATCCCAGTCATTTAATACATTTTAGTGTATACCTCTAGTGCAATACAAGCCGGAACTACTCTTGTTTACGTTGTTGCCAAGAAAGATGACGTACATTAAGTCAACAATCCGCTTCGGTGCTGCCCCGATAATTACTGGTTATTCATCAGATTTAAATCACAATAAAGGTAGCTATATTTAGTAAAGTATCAATGAATGTGACAGTCATGGACTGAACTTATCTGACACAATGGTGCAGAATAAATGCAGAACACAACTTGCATCATAAACTCGAATCTTTTATCGAACTCGTTGCGGACGGCGCATATTTACCTTTCGCTCGAGCTACGCTCTCGTGAAATACATCCTTGCGCCATCCGCAACTCATTCGATAAAAGGTTCTGGATTAAGAAGCGCATTATGTTCTGTCTATATAGTATTTTATTTAATTGAACAAACGTGTCTTTTGTGTATACTATATACTCATAATTTAGTTAAAATATTTTTCTGTTAAACTTGACGTCGCCAATGACGTTAATTGTTGACGCAATCGGTTTGTATATAATTGTTCAAGGATATTACAATTTCTATTTTGAACGTTTTTAAATCTTCTGTATTTTGTGTATTTCGCCAAAAATAAGCGAATTGGTATGCAATAAATAGAGAGTAATCAATTGGTTCCGAGAATTACGTTTAATAATTCACGAGATGTGAGTGACGTCGGTAAGAAACGAGTGCGCGTTAGCGCACGAGTTTCTTACCTAAACGTCTCTCACCTCGAGTGAATTATTTAACGTAATTCTCGGAACTAATTGATTACTCTATTTATTACACTTCTGCATCAATTTGGTTCGCATAATATGATTAAAACACACATAATTAATGCATGAAAGTCCCGATGTGGAGAAAGATTAACCACCTAAATTTCAGACAAGATCAGTAGGCGACGTAACGTCAATGACGTAACGAGAAATGACACAATTCACTAGTGACATTAACATTTTTAATTAACGGCGTTTTCAATGGAAATCACACATAGGAGTGTAATAAACCGTTTTAATGTCACATGCATTTGTGACATTTTATTTCTGTTATTGTGGATTTCAGGGGAGACGGTCAACAATGCTAAACCCCGATATAAAAAGATATATACAGGGACTTCGACGTAAAACAGCAACAATCCAAACCGATGTCACTAGCTGGTTTACGAACGAAACTTGAACTAACAGGTTTTAATCTTGAGGATCGAGCCAGTTTCAAAATGTAATTTTCTATCTGGTTCAGGGGGGGGGGTTGGAAATTCAAACCTGGACATCCCACTAACAGAACCACGTATAGCCACGCGTCCTGGTTCTCAGTGGTATACAGCAATGCCCTAATTAATCGACTCCTTACCCACAGCTTTCCGATGAATGGCAACAAACCATATTTCCGACTAAATCCTGAAAAGTTACCCATAATTCTGATGTGGGGAGTCGATTATGTAGGGCATTACTGTACTTTAGGTGCGACCTTTATACAGCTGGTCGTTATTAATGTGGGTGGTGGCATCGGGTGCAATCCGTCACCGTACTTTCGCAACATAGATGTTGCGACTGCCTTTGTAATACGTTTGCCATCGCTATAGACACGGATTTGAATTAAAATTCTTTGACCCATTATATTTATTCGAATTGTGTAAGTATGTACTTCAACAGTTCAACGTGGTCATATAATAACTGTGGGTAAACACGCATACTCGTCGTGTGGATTCAATAAACTCCGACTTTATTGTTACACAATCGGAAAAGTGTTTTTAAAAAATAGCAAAACTGGGGTCATCGACCCAATGCAAAGTTAAAGTTGGTGTTTGTTTGACCCAGTTTGGATCATGACCAGCTGATAGAATGCGTGATGGCAGCATTATTTTGGAGTCTCGAAAGTACCATGATCGACATAAAGGGCAGAATTGGCGGTTCCCAATAATGCTGAATGTATATATGCTAGTGATAACTGAGACATTTCCTCGCAGATTTTGCGAACAGAAATATGTAAAACACATACATTGGAAAGACACACCCAAAGTAAGAATATGTATACCTGGGGACATGAATATTTGTTGTTCTAAAAGGAATTGTGTCAATGTGTGTGTTATTCAGAATGATGCAAACTTTATGTATACCTGTTTCACGTGGCTATTATATATATCTTTCATCCGACAAGGTGGCCATAATGTGGACTAACAATAATGATCGTTCGACCAAAGGCGACATTTGATGACTGAGATATATAGAGATCAGACGCGTAACAATGTGCTGGTGAATATATGAAGGTTCTGATGTTACCGTGGTAATCTGCATTAATAATGAAAGTGTCAATGACACTGCAGCTCAACTTGAAAAAGGAATAATTGCATGTGTTACAGTCAATAGAGCGATTAGGAATGCGGAAAGTTATAATGTCTAAGTAATACTAGATTATCAACATGAAGAGATATTTTATTAAATTAAAATCCAAGATGGTTAATGGCGGCTATGTTTTCAAATGAAATTCAAACACATTTGATAACTTCCATCTAGTAGATCAATATCAAGATTAATATGAAGTTTGGAGATGATCGGCTGAGGGAAGTGGACAGTAGGGCGTGCCAAAGAATTTCCTAATGCAAAGAGTGAAATCCAAGATGACTGCCAGCTGACATGTTTTATACCCCAACATGACTCGTTCCCATCTACATGTCAATGCTAGCAGCCATGAAAAATTTCATAATAATCGGACCAAAGCTACGACTTTGAGTAATGAGTAAAATGAGTAAAATCCAAGCTAGCTGCCACGGCAATGTTTTATGGCCGAATGACCCCATAATGACTACATGTCAATATTAACATCCATACAAATGTCATGATGATCAGGCGAACAGTTTGGCCTATAGCCCGTGCTAATGGATTGAATTTTGAAATCCAAGATGGCCACTGGCGGCCTTGTTTTTTTGTTTGCCGAATGACCCCAAAATGACTGGTTCTCCATCTACATGTCAATGTCAACAGCCATGACAAATTTCATAATGATCCGACCTTCGATTTTACTCTTTGCATGACTTAATCCTTTGGTACAGGCTACATGTCGTACCTTTTGTCGGATGTTTATGATATTTGTCATGGCTGTTGACATTGACATGTAGATGCGAACGAGTCATTTTGGGGTCATTCGGCAAAAAGACATGGCCGCCAGTGGCATCTTGGTTTTCAAAATTCAATCCATTAGCACAGACTACAGGCCGGAATGTTCGTCTGATAATCATGAAATTTGTCGTGGAAGTTAATATAGACATGTAGATGGGACCGAGTCATTTTGGGGTCATTCGGCGTTAAAACGTGGTCGCCGGTAGCCATCTTGGATTTTACTCTTTGCATAACTGGACCTTTCAACTTTCCACATTTCTAATCACTCCATTGACTGTAATACATGAAATTATTCCCTTTCCAAATTGAGCTACAGTGTCATTGACACTTTCATTTGTTTTAATTTAAATGAATTCCTTGCTCAATTCAACAATGCTATTTCTTTTTTTAATTAAATAGATTGTTTTAAATCCAAATTTTGACAAACTAACGCTGTTATACTATCCGCGTGATACCCCGCGTTACCACACCAAATTTGGTTGCAACCGGTCCAGGGGTTTGGGAGAACAGTCGCGAAAAGACAGACATAATGATCCCACTGTTTATAATGAAAGGTCACAAACTTGGATCGCAAAAAAAAATCCTATGTAAACCCGAGTCCGTGATAATAGAGGAAAGTAAACTTAGAAAACCACACAACGCTTACATGATGTCATAATTTGATAATAGCTTGGGTTAATATTTAACGATGGGTGTCTATGGACAGGTCACACACTGTAGAATATTAATTAACGTGCATCAAAGGGACTCGCCAAAGGGAGTGTACATATCGTGTGGACATTGAATACTGTATGCGATTCATACTATAGCTCCAGTGTTGTAACTGATGGAGTTCATTTTAGCTTAATCAGGCCACCCATGGTCGGACATTTCGACCCTGATACCTCGCCTTGATCTGACCTTGCTGAAATAACATCTATTTCACATTCAACGTCAGATCGACACAAAAATATTTAAAATTTCCTGGAGCCTATGTTCCACTTAAAGATGTCCTGTCCGATTTGACACCATCAAACCACCATCTGTGCATGCGTCTTCCGTGGCAGAAAATAATCAGAGCTGAACCATGAGCCAATTGATATGTACGGTGGCTGATTTGCGACATACTCAATATATATATTATCTCGATATCTCGAGATATTATCTCGAGATCTCGACATAATTATCTCGAGATCTCGAGATAATATATGTATTGAGTATGTCGCAAATCAGCCACCGTAGATATGAGATTTTGATGGCCATATATCGATATTCAAAAGATGAGTTTTAACACGAATTGAATTTTTTTCAGCAGCAGTCAGCATAGCAAAAATCCCAATGACGGTCTCTCAATGCTTCCGTTGCCAAACCTATCCCGGATAAAGTAGCTTTATTTGGCCGGTGGCATTTTTAGAATTGAAACATTGATTCTGAAACATTTATTGAATCATACGTTGATACCAACTGTCTATTTTGTTAACCCACATAGGTTTTATTTTATTAAACACAAGAATAATCAGCAAATTATAAGTCTATAAAACTAAAGTTACTTTCGTAAGCCACGAAAATCGATAAGTCCCATAACTCCGGTAACAATACGTGGATCAAACCTAAATTAAAACGTGACCTATATTTTCATGTGAGCAATTCATATTCAAATTTGAAAACAATCAGATAATTAAAACTAAAGTTATCACCCGGAAACCAAAATAGTCTGCATATTCTAAGTCAACAAGGTCCGTAATTCCGGAAAAAATGGGCAGACCTCACCCACATTTGAACGTGACCTGTGCCAATAACCAATAAGCTCACATACCAAATACACCGAGACGAACACACGAACGCCCCGACAGATGCAAGGACAATGGGTGATTTAAACAGTCTTCCGATTAAAGTGAAAACTTTCTTGGAATTCTATTGATGTTGACACAATAGGACTCAATTTGACCCCAAAGTGTTTAATATCATATTTGTCTTCGATATGCAGGTGACCGATTCATACATATCATCGATTTCACCAACCCGGAAGTCATGGTTATCATCCACAAGGAGGAATTCCAATCTGAGATGACTGACGTCATCATTTGTGGTGACTACGTATTTGTGAGCAGAGACGACAAGGTGAACAAACTCCAGGGCGAAATCCTCATCTTCGAGAAATATAATAAACAGAATAAGGCGCTCACAAAAAAGGAAAGTATAGCAGGTATATAAAGTATAATTATATTTTATTAGACAAAACGACAGCGGTCTCAAATTGTTCCTGATAATACGTTTATTCTCTTATCAAATAGATATTGAGATACAATTAGAAGATATATACAAAAGATTGAGAATGTTGCAGCATATGTACAATATATAAACGAACTTCCCTCATCGTCATCATTATCAACATCATGGCAGTCGTCATCAGCATCACCGTCTTCGTTGTCATCACTTAACGTCTTCGTCTACTCGTCGTCACAATCGCCAGTACCATTTTCATCGTTATATTCAACAACAACAACAACAACAACAACCACAACAACTAAATGCATATTAGTCAATATCATTTAACTTAAGATTTATCAGTCTGCGCAGACAAGCCACATCTTCCAAATTCAGAATGTCATCTAAAATATCAATAGTTGCATGTTCTATGCTGGTATATTTGCTAGGCAAGAGGCGATGTCTGGCCTCACATAAACATTCACATTCTAATAAGTAGTGCAGTTCGTCTCCAATATGTCTTTTAGTGCACAGCGGACATAGTCTATGGAATATGTTGGTGTCATTCCCGTTCCTATATATGGAAATTGTCATGATTTTCCAAATTTCTGACCCCGACATTCCCTATTCACAGAAAGCCTCTTGTTTTGTGAGAAAAAAAATTGACATCTCTTCTCCTTGTGAATATTTTCAAATCCCCTAGCTTCAGTCGCACTAAATAGGAATAAACATTTCAAGAAATGTAATAAACTGTTGACTACAATGAAAATGCCCGTTTTATATGATACAACCATGCATTCCCAATTATAAGCCTCAATTGTGCAAATTTTCATCAATAAAGGGCCCAGGACACTTTCCAAAAACGGGTAGAAAAAAATCCCAGATATGGAATGCAGATATAACCAACACACGAGCTCATTATCTTGTGTGCGCTGGAAGCGAGAACAGAAGACAAATGTTTTAACAACATTTTACCAAGGATAACGATAACAAAGAGTGCCAGAATAGTCCAAATTTTGCTCGGGGACAATATATTAACATTTCTGTTCCTGCCAAGATAATTCTTGCCATTCCGTATACAACATATATATGTAGGGCTCTTTATTGGCGAAGGTCAGGGCGGATAGCTGCCCCTGCCCAGACGTCCTTGTCTATCTATGTTGAACCTGGCATGTTCTCATGGTGAATATATTTATCGAGTTTGGAGCATGTTTATTTATACATTACGGCTTTGGCTGAACCATATACAAATAAAGTATAAACATCAACGTTCCATAATCGAGTAGCCATCTTCGAGTTAATATTTTAAGTCATCGGCACACACTGCAGCCCACATGACATTCATTGTAGAATTGTTTCTGAAAATGTGCATGCTTGTTTATATTCACCTCTAGAAGAGAGCTATTGGTTACGACACACGTACCCCAGTAGCGATGGAACAGTTGGTGCGACAATTTATTATGGTGTAGTTTGGTGACAATTGATGGTCATTACGCGCGCCGCGTGAATACTAATGTACACATTCTTGTTTCGCCTGGGCGCTGCCATAGCGTATGGGGTTCTATTTATAGCATATTAATTATTGGGACACATTAACAGTTGTAGTGCGACCCGGAGTCGAGCTGTATAGTGCGACCCCGATAAAAGGTGCAGTTGAGAATTTCAATTTCGTTTATTGGAGTTTACATTATGTCAATAATGTTGAGTTTTGGTTTGTGATATGCCAATTATAAATAACAGAAATGAAAAAGATTCTATAATTACAATCATGGGTAAATAATATATGATCTTGAGAAGACTTATTGTGCCATCTTGGATTGTATTCTCTGCATGACTAAATCCTTCGGCACACGACACAGGCCATATCCCTCATCCGATCGTCTCCAAACTGCATATGAATCTTCGGAGTGACCACTAGATGGGAGCCATCACGTGTTTTCCGATTTTGTTGAAAAACATTTATCTCCATCTTTGATTTAACTCTTTGCACGACTAAATTATTATACAGGCCATCTCCCTTATCCTATCGGCATCGTCGCCAAACTGCATAATTATGCATCAATCTTCGGGGTGACCATGCACTGGATGGAAGCCATCGATTTGCCTCTCTCGACTTTCGGTAAGAAAAATGGCCGCCAAACTTCATATGAATCTTCGAGGTGACCACTAGTTTACATTTCATTGGCCGTAAGGATTATTGCACAAAAGAAGTGGTATCAACTTTTAATAGTATTGCTGCCAGAAATAATAGGGTTATTGTTGTTCTCCATGCAGTCGGATCATTGCCGGATATGATGAAGGCGTCCAGTAATTGCAGCATAATTGTTGTGGCCGTCGAAGGAGAGCCATACGTTGCCAATGGTCGGCTGGAGGACCCACAAGGAGGCGTGGTCATAATACGATACGACAACGTGACCGTCGTATTCTCGAAAACAGACCTCGATTTCAAAGCCTTTAATCCACAGTGAGTACACAATGCTGATCAGATCTATACCATGCAATAACCACAATACTCTATAAACCACAAAATTCAACCCTCGATAGAATGGACACAGTTAATAGTCTTCAATCCCTCTTTATTGTTACCATGCCAGTGCGACTCATGCACACTTAACACGCCTTAATACTCCACTTCGAAGAAAGTAAAGAACCCTTGTTTTCTTCAAAGTCAATATCTTTTTATGACTTCAACAAGCTTTTTGCAAGAGATATTAACAGTGTAAGTCGTTCGTGCTTTTGTCAAGCTATTTTTTATCACTGACGGTACGTGCATGGAGGTAACAATTGTATTGGTGCTCTTTATTTTGACCATATCGAGAAGAAACAATCAGCGAATGTTCTTTGTGACATGCTACACAAAGAAGTGAGCATTTTCGTGCTGCTCATCAGATGCGATCATATATATAATACGCCGAGAAAGCATGTTCAATTGCGAGGGTACATGGATGTACTAGGCATGACGATTGGGTGAGCGGAAAAGAACAACCGAAAATGAGAGTTATTTATTTATAACTTCTATACAAGAACACAAGCAGTGGTTTGGTCAGATGATTCGGATGCTTTCCCAAGAGTTATGGGTCATTTTGATTTTGGAGTCAAATAGTTTCTCGGTCGGGATATCCCCAAATCCCCGTGCATTTATGAGAATTTTTTTTTGCTGGAATAAGTACACAAACCCTCCATAAACAACATACTAAAATCAGAAAAAATCGGGAAAAAGGGAAATTGGTGAATTTCGTGAAATAAATGTGGGCAAATTTGGTCAAATCATCAATTTATGGATTTTAATGGATGTACATAAAAACAAAACAAAAACAAAAGTCCTACAAATGTCAAATCGAACTTTATCGACCTCAATTTCCTGAATCCAGAACTGAATACCATTTTCGAGTTGTGTGCCCTTCAAAATTGCGAGTTTACCTTATTTCGGAACCTCAATTTTGCAGAATTGGCCAAATTCCGTATTTTATGGTTAATTATTTTGAAACAACTAGAGCATACTGAAGGGCCTTTTCACTGTTTTAGTAATTTCCTCATTAGATTAAGCAGATTAAACTAGATTAAAATGTTTACTTTTGGGCATGGCTTTATCGCCGTAAAAATACAATTCTGTTCCGCAGATTGTCATTCTGTTCAGCATGCCATCCCATTCCGCAGATTGTCTTGTCCCGAATGATTTACATACACTCTTGAGACTCATTAGCCATTGTTCACACCTAAATATCGAAAGCCATTAATTCGGTAATAAAAGTTACATACTGCAATAATGAGACATCCGCGAAGATACATCCGCCCGCGAATACATATATATACGTCCTGCAAAAAGTCTAACCGGTACGCATTTTGCGAGTACGTCCCTTGTTACTAAAGTAAAATAATAGTACCTGGTTTTGGGGGAGTTGTATACCAAAGAACCAGCATTACACTGGTAATATCATGCATAATAATAATCAGACCACAATTATCGATCTTCTGTACATGGTTTGAGTACGAAAATACTCAAGTACATTTCTAATCATATGTTCCGCAAGTCATTCCGAAGCCACCCATACTTTTTTTTTATTTCATCCGATGTGTTTGTGTCCAATTTTTTCAATTTATTCATCAAACGAATTCCAAGAACAAGACGTGTCTGCGAATCGCAGTAAATTTTGAAAGCGAAAGTAAAGTAGAATACAGGGGTCAAGGTCACCCTACTACTAGTGAAATTCGCAGAATTTTAATATTGTATCAAAACAAATTCCAATTATTTAACGATATTTTCACGTTCACTTCTGTTTTAAAATCCGACAAACTTCTTGGTACAGACAACTCTAATAAGTTCTTCTGCAATATATACTCTGTCGGATATATACTCTATCGGATATATAAGCATATTGATTTTTTCAAGCCAATGTTTGTGAGCTTATTTTTTGGAATTCGTTTGATGAATACAGTTGAAACAAATCGAGCCAAATACATCGGGTGAAATAACAAAAAAGGTATGGGTGGCTTCGGAATGACTTGCGGAACATATATGAATACTTATAGGTTATATCATCGCGTTAAGTAAACGTTCGCGACAAATTATTGCTCAAAAATATTGATTTTATAACTAGGTCAAAGGCCTCGAGCGAACAGGGACGACGGCGACCTGATTTCTGCGATAGACTTCAGTAGTTTCCGATACGATATCTCGACTTCCCTTCGATTAATTTCGCCGAGTTATATGTCAAATGAAAGAAAATTTTATTTCCAATAAGACATTCTGGAGGATAATTTGGCTAAATTGATCGATATTATATAATTTATTAGGTTTTTGAAAGTTGGTGTAGTTTTAGCCAAAATCTATCTTTTGAACCTATGTCACTGGTACAGTCTATATTGGTATTTTAGTATTTTTCCTCTGGTACAGTCTATATTGGTATTTTAGTATTTTTCCTCAGGGGCCGGTGGTTTGTGTAATGTATTTAGCCTCATGCATATATCACACGTGCTGACGATACGATCGGTGGACTATCACAAGTATGTGGATGGCAAATTAAAGTACACAATCGGGTGACAGGTAATAAATGGGCAATTTTGTTATCAAAATGTGTAATTTCTAAACCGGAAATATTTACTCTATAGACTATATATTACTCCGACGATACCGGTACACTTATGTTACACGAACTATAGTGACCTTTGAACTACCCATGATTCTCTTGGATTTCCCATAATTCTAATATCGGGTATAAAACACTTTTCGCGCCGAAAATATTCACTCGATTTCGAATTTTTCGACATGGCACTTCGATTAAGTTTTGGGAGATCAGATCTCAATAAATAATATTATGGCCATTCCGTCTAAGTCATAATTTCCAAATGGAGTGGTTCTAATTAATAGTGAAGGGCATAGTAATTCATACTGAGATTGATATATGTGTTATATCCTTAACAAGACGCGGTGCACATACTGCTAATTAAAAGCATATAGTGCGACTGTCTTAATGTGCAGTGTGTCTGTAATTTTCGCACGTAGAGCCAATTAACGTGTAGTTTTACTCCATGTGATACCGGTATACTAACATTCAGTGTCCTCGTTTAGGGTCTATTCATATTGCACACGAATACGACGTGGTTGTTTGAGGAAGGTAATAATTGGTCACGAATAGATCTGCGTTGTGTTAACACGCACCTTAAAAAACGCGGCAATTAATCGCACGCGCGTGTGCAATATGAATAGACCCTTAGTTCATGCGAACCTAGTAAATGATCGCGTTCGGTGAGAGCTTTCCGATTAATGACAACAAGCCATATTTCCGACTAAATACTGAAAAGTTACCCATAATTATGCTGTGGTTAAGAAGTCGATTAATTAGGGCATTACTGTATATACACGTTTTTCGCACAGGGCGGACAAACTGATCGCAGCCGGGCTGAGGAAATCCAATCCCAATGTTGATCTGTCAGCTGATCTGGAACCTGAATATATAGATTTTAATGAAGATTACTCTGCAGCGTATGTCTGTCTCCAGGTATGAATCGTGGACTTAATGTTGATATGCGAGAGTAACGAGCCGCCAATCAATCAACCGACATCCACTGACAGCCAATATAGTGACAAATGTCATTTTGTGGATTTGAACTCAGTTTAAACTTAAAGATGCCCTGTCCGCTTTATAGGTGTCATGAAACACTCCGGGGAGGTGTTCAGAACAGAGTAGCGAATAATCTCACCAATATTAGTTATTTTTATATATATTATTCCAGATCAGTGTCCAAATAGGCAGAAAACGGCTCCATCGTTATAAACGAATGACACACATTTACTAGTATTTGGATATGTTTATTACCCAATTGTTCGTCTCGAATAAGGTAATAAATATTTACATGTGTGCTTTGTTAAAGCCATGAGTGTTCCGAGTACAGACATCACCATAATTAATATGGTACAGACATCATAAGATCCAACATATAGCAGTGACGATAACTAATATGGTACAGACATCATAACTAATATGGTACAGACATCATAACTAATATGGTACAGACATCATAATTAATATGGTACAGACATCATAACTAATATGGTGCAGTCATCATAACTAATATGGTGCAGTCA
Organism: Siphonodentalium dalli; assembly: GCA_032622095.1. Lineage (NCBI taxonomy): Eukaryota > Metazoa > Mollusca > Scaphopoda > Gadilida > Siphonodentaliidae > Siphonodentalium > Siphonodentalium dalli. The sequence continues at coordinate 137,461,814 of CP136062.1, read as the reverse complement.
TCATAATTAATATGGTACAGTCACCATAAATAATATGGTACAGACATCATAACTAATATGGTACAGTCACCATAATTAATATGGTACAGACATCATAACTAATATGGTACAGTCACCATAATTAATATGGTACAGACATCATAACTAATATGGTACAGTCACCATAATTAATATGGTACAGACATCATAACTAATATGGTACAGACATCATAACTAATATGGTACAGACATCATAACTAATATGGTACAGACATCATAATTAATATGGTACAGACATCATAACTACAATGGTACAGACATCATAACTAATATGGTGCAGTCATCATAATGAATATGGTACAGACATCATAACTGCTATGGTACAGACATCATAAATAATATGGTACAGACATCATAACTAATATGGTGCAGTCACCATAATTAATATGGTACAGACATCATAACTACTATGGTACAGACATCATAACTAATATGGTGCAGTCACCATAATTAATATGGTACAGACATCATAAATAATATGGTGCAGACATCAAAATTAATGTGGTGCAGTCACCATAATTAATATGGTACAGACATCATAACTAATATGGTACAGACATCATAACTAATATGGTACAGACATCAAAATTAATGTGGTGCAGTCACCATAATTAATATGGTACATACATCATAACTAATATGGTACAGACATCAAAATTAATGTGGTGCAGTCACCATAATTAATATGGTACAGACATCATAACTAATATGGTACAGAGATTATAACTAATATGGTACAGACATCATAACTAATATGGTACAGTCACCATAATTAATATGGTACAGACATCATAACTAATATGGTACAGTCACCATAATTAATATGGTACAGACATCATAACTAATATGGTACAGTCACCATAATTAATATGGTACAGACATCATAACTAATATGGTACAGTCACCATAATTAATATGGTACATACATCATAACTAATATGGTACAGTCACCATAATTAATATGGTACAGACATCATAACTAATATGATACAGTCACCATAATTAATATGGTACAGACATCATAACTAATATGGTACAGTCACCATAATTAATATGGTACAGACATCATAACTAATATGGTACAGTCACCATAATTAATATGGTACAGACATCATAACTAATATGGTACAGTCACCATAAATAATATGGTACATACATCATAACTAATATGGTACAGACATCATAAGATCCAACATATAACAGTCATGATAATTAATATAGTACAGACATCATAACTAATATGGTACAGACATCATAACTAATATGGTACAGACATCATAAGATCCAACATATAACAGTCATGATAATTAATATGGTACAGACATCATAACTAATATGGTACAGACATCATAACTAATATGGTACAGACATCATAAGATCCAACATATAGCAGTCATGATAATTAATATGGTACAGACATCATAACTAATATGGTACAGACATCATAAGATCCAACATATAGCAGTCATGATAATTGATATGGTACATACATCATACCTAATATGGTACAGACATCGTACAGATCCACAATAGCACCCGTCAGTAATTCACTGTAAATCAGAAAAATTAAGGATATGAGTGATAACGCTCTATTTTTACCGCTTTTAATCAATCGTTTATTCTCATAAACCTTACCACATATGGTATAGAGGACATGCATATATAGTCAGACCTACCACAGGTTCGCATTAGACTAAACATTCATTGAATAATTAGATGCATTACATCGATATTTGGAAAAAACACATGTATACTAAGAACAAAAAGGATCAATCAATCGCATGCATCCGTCCTTGGGGAAAATATATCGACTTCTAATATATATATTTATTATATACTTGCCTATGAATTATAAGGTTTTAGCAGTGAGATATAAGTGATATCCCACCAGTGAGTGATATCATCTTGAAATTTCTGATGAATTGCCATTCATTGGGGGCCATAGGCAAGTAACTAAAGTATATAATAAACAGAATATCCACACTTTTTCAGTGGATATGGGTTAAATCTCATTCGTGATGACAAAACATTTGAATTTCCACTCGTGGTTTTGTCATCACTCATGAGATATAACCCATATCCACTGAAAAAGTGTGGATATCCTCTATATATTACATGCCGCGTGTACTTTAACGAAATGTATGAATTGAATCATGTTTAGCCTTATACGGGTTTCTAACGGCGCTTCTATCATTAATGGGGTACTGTACGCCAAATGTTGTTGTTGGTTTCTATAGTCTCCGAGTCGGAGAATAAGGTAACAATTTTTCCATTATTTGAAAGTCTGTTGAGTACGAAGTCATGTTACGGATGACAAATTTACCGGAATGCAAAAATACAAATTGTCGTTGTCGAGTAATTTTTGTAAAGTTTTCAACCAAATGAATCAAATAAAAGTTATATTATATGCATACTAGTCCCATATACTCATTTAAGTTATTGTATCGTCGCTAGTCAGTGAGTGGCTTGAGTGTTCTCCCCGTATCATCATAATATTTTAAGCGATCGTGTGTGCGATCGGTTTAAAAATCCAGTATCCCTCAATTACTGTTTTTGATTACGGTAATTCGTAATTTAATTGACGCCATTTTATGGCTCCAGTCATAAATTCAATTTATATAAAATTATTAACTTTTAAATTATTAAATGTTAAGATAGCCTATTAACCGGAGCGTTTACAGAATACATCTTCGACTCAAATTACTTATGTTTCTATATATTATCGATATTAGATCGTTGTTGTCACCGGAAATTTAATGAAAATGGCGTACAGTACCCCTTTAAACGCTGGAATATAATAGTTATTTTATTTCAGTTAGATTGTTTTATTGCGTCAAATCGGGACATCTTTAATCTTTAGATTTATGATAACGATGTATATTTGGGTCATCTGTAGATATAAACTTTGCCCAATTAATAATATTGGTTAAGGTACAATCTTTCCCCATTATTGTTTGAAGATTGTATGCTTAGAGTGTAAATAGTTCGCATAAGTCGAACATCCTGGTCTCACGCAATTTTAGGATCAATTTTACAATATGTGTGTTTGTGAAACTAGTGGTGTGTTCATATAATGGGGACAGAACAGAATCAAACAAGACAAACATTTGTTCCATTAGATCTATGTAATTGGTTTCGTCCTAATTCGCTTTAGCTTTAGCCACTTTGGAGTTTATTATATATCAATTATAACACGCCAACTTTTCAACGAATCCACTAAAGCGAATGTGTCAGTGAATGGCTAATTACGTAAATGCGTTGTCAAGATGGACGTTTTAGTTTGCAATCTGATTGGGTTGGGTAACGCATGGTAGCAAGCGCGTTGCGATAAGAAGAAACGCTTTATAATTTACAGTGAACTCTGGTTAGTTCAAATATCTATATGTTTTAATTTTTGGTTTGCAACTATTGAGACCGCATTCAACCATCCATCAGCCATCCCCAAAAACTATACAACAGTTATGTATATACTGCCCTAGATCGGGTACATGTAATGTCCCCTCATATATCGTATTTCCATTCAAAAACGGATATTACATGCACAGCCCCCAATAAAACGGCACGTGATACCATTGGAGCAGGTGAAATGCACTTATAATGGTCTTTATACAGACACCATTTCCTACCCGGAAATGAAAACCTATTCTAAATTGTGAAAACTCTCCACATTATAACATCCCTGCCTCAACAAACATAAAACCGATATGACCATATATTACGGTGTAAGCAAGCGGTTACAGGCCCATTTAATTTTCGGGTCACCGAATTTTTTAATAGTGCCTTGATATACCAATTTAATAACAATCTATGCCATAACATATTATTAAAATACTATAATGCATCACCATTTGGAACGTCTGTGTCTCAGAAGGTTAAATGAGATTAAAGAATTTAAATTGATCCACAGGAGAACAATGCGATCGCCGAAGTCGACTTGATCCGTGAGGAGATAACCCACATTTATCCGTTAGGATACAAAGATTGGAGCAAGTTGGAGTTTGATTCAAGCGATAAGGACGGAGGTTAGTTATATCCCTTCCATGACGGGAGACTTGCATATATAAGATAAAGGCTGGCTTACAATGCCAAGGTAAATATCGTTAGGCCGAGACCCGCATACATAATAAAATGCATTGGAACAGGGTTTTCGCAAAATTTCAGGAAACTCCTGTCATGGAATGGTTAAATTCCGAAGATATACATGAATCTGCCCAATTGAAACAAATATACAATTATAATCTATAAAAATAATATATCTGCTTATAAAATCAGATATGTTTATGGCAATCAGGAAGAGGTCAAATGTGCATGAGTGAGTGAGTTTATTCGGCCCAAGGCCCGGGATACCACAATAAAGACTCATACAAGTGCATTATTTCCACTGTGGTTCCGTGAGCCGGATGACTCTTGTTTGATCAGGTAATTTTTTCCATTTACCCATGATTCCATCGCCACAGTGCCTATATATAGCACATTGTCATTCCAGGTACGAAATATATCCGTTTTTCGATGTATCTGAGAATGTTTTGCTCCTGAAATAATTTTCAGAGCTTTGATCATGGCATCGATGGTTGGTTCGTGATGCTCATGGTACAAGCAAATTTAATGCAGATGGCGGCACAAAATCCGACCGATGCCATGTCGGATTCGGATTCGTTCCGATGGTGTTGCTCAGAGGTTAGACTGTAGGCGTTGGCTCTATGTCGCTCGACGCTCAGTTTGCTGACCGTAACGATGACGTGCAGAGTGGAACGACGTAACCTCACCATTGTCTAGTCAACGCTCCTCGATTTATTACATATACCCATTGTTGTATTCTCACTAAAAGCAATGGCTTTCAACTGTGGGAAAATTTTCGACAGAAAACTCTAGAGCGACCCTGACGTGTGTGTGTGTGGTTTGTGTGTGTGTGTGGCAAATTGCGTCATGACGTTGCTACATGCGACGTAACGAGAATTTCTTAATTTTCGATCCCAAAATTATTGCAAAACAATGAATTTCATCGAAAAAACTTCTGATATAAAATAACAATTTAATTTGTGATTGGGGTATGTAATAAATATAGAGCCTTACCGTTTCGCGGAAGGATACACTATGAGCCTTCGGCTCTTGTGGTATTCTTCCACGAAACACTCTCGTGCGATAATCACTTCCCCGTTCCAAAAATGTGTGGCTCTATCTATATGTTGAGTAGATTACCGTATACACCAGAGTTGATGCCTGAAATGAAAAGAATTTTTTTTTTCAAAATGGTGGCCGCGCGTGTTCTGATCACCTGGGAAATTTGCGTTTCGGTTTCGTGGCATATATAGTACCTAAACCCACTCGTAACTTCACCCGCTCTTTAAAAACACTTCTTCAAATATTTCCGTTATTTCGTCAAAAACACTTCTTCAAATATCTCCGTTATTTCGTCAAAAACACTTCTTCTCATACAAATAGCCGTTATTTCATTCTTTATAGAGTTATTACCCTTCAGATTATGTTTGGGATAACGCTTTTTAAAAACACTTCTTCAAATATTTCCGTTATTTCGTCAAAAACACTTCTTCAAATATCTCCGTTATTTCGTGAAAAAACACTTCTTCTCATACAAATCGCCGCTATTTAGTAAAGGTACATTCTTTATAGAGTTATTACCCTTCAGATTAAATAAGAAGCTAACATGCAGGATTATCTATATATGTCGTGATTTAGTGGACAATCCCAAGCTCGCGTACCACGCGTGGTCAGATTGACCATTAATTAATGAAAATTTAGCTACGGATTGTCCATTTATAAATGGCCAATCCTTAATGAATTGCCTGATATAAATAACATCTCATATATATTTTGAAGACCTCTGTTTGTCTGTCTGTCTGTATGTTTGTCTGTATGTCTGTATGTCATTTATACAAATCTACGATTCTCGACCGATCGGGACGAAACTTGGTACGTGTGTGTGATTTGACCAGGCGGTCGTCGTTGTCGTATTGACGAGCCCGTGCGGCGCCCACTTCGCGCATGCGCAGACGAGATCTCGGAAACGGGTGGAGCTATCGACTTGAATTTTGCTATGTGAATGTATCTTGCCCCGGATACGAATTTTATCGGGTCGTCGAGCCCGTGCGACGCCAGCTTCGCGCATGCGCAGACGAGATCTCGGAAACGGGTGGAGCTATCGACTTGAAATATGGTATGTGAATGTATCTTGCCCCGGATACGAATTTTATCGGGTCGCCGAGCCCGTGCGACGCCAGCTTCGCGCATGCGCAGACCAGATCTCGGAAACAGGTTGAGCTATCGACTTGAAATTTTGTTTTTGAATAGCCCGGACAACGTCGGGCTCATCGGCTAGTCTTATATATAACCATTCATAAATTAAGACATTGATTTACTTCAATATGCATATATTCAGGCGCTGCCTGGTGCCTATAGTAGTATATATAGGTTTTAATGAGTTAACAAACATCGTGTTAATATTTATTTGTTCTTAATATGAGCCAGAGGTCTATTCATTGATTTAGTATACATTGATTCAAGGGCATGCATGTTTGAGTTACGAAAATGTGAGGTACATCGGATCACCCCAGTACACCCTAAGCGGGAGTATAATGTTCGCATCTCTTAAGTTACTACATAAAGAATATCTTAAGTTATTACACTTAAAGTATACTCACTTAAGGGGAAGTTTGGGCTTGTTACGTATATGTGTGGGCGGTATGTGTTAGTCACGACGATAGCACTGAGCTCCTTTATACAACAACAAAAAAAACACATCAATTGTCGGTATACTTGTGGCACGTGCACAGGTTCAGTTATGTGTATTTACTATTTTGGCAACATGGGGTTGTGTTCGTATGATGCGGACACCAGTAACTTTCGTAGAAATGGTTGCCGGATTCCAATTTTCGGGAAAAAAATTATATAATTTTGACATGGTATTGTCGGATCGTCATTCGTTCTTTATAACACCATAATAGAGAGCTTTCGCAAAATCACTGTTATACGATTACGGATAGGATATATTACCCCAGTAAGGCGGACACCATCTCAACTTACATATGATGGTTATTTGATGAGGCGGCATATATGCCCCACTATATTCAGTTGAACATATATTTGATGGAAAAAATAATGTGTGTCTCTATCAGATCCATGTTCTTATCCGGGCATGTGTTATACACCTCGCGGATAATGTCAGACTGTCCCCAAGCAGGACCGGTGGTACATCCTTGAAACATTAGCACATAACTATTTATTAAACTGCGTGGGGTATATTTCGTCTCACATAAAACGCCCCGTGCGTAAAGATCGATTTTTGGGCCGTATATATTATATCAATGATTTTTTCCAGAAATTTGGATGCTAATTTAAGGGAAATGATGTAAGTTGTGTAATAATTAAAGTGATGTGAAACACTCCGGTAGGGTGATCAAATAGAAATGGAGGATAAAGTCTTAATCCAAACTGACAACACATACCGTCAATATTATACATTAATACTGTACTCGACTGTTGTTGTTGGTTTCTATAGTCCCCGAGTCGTAGAATAAGGTAACATGATTTCCATGTTTTGAAAGTCTGTTGAGTAAGAAATAATGTTACGAATGGAAGATTAGTCGGAATGTAAAAATACCAATTGTCGTTGTCGAGTAATTTTTGTACAGTTTTCAAGCAAATGTATCAAATCAATGTTATATCATATGCATACTAGCAGGATATTATCCATATCCGTAATCGTGATTTTTCGAAAGGTCTCTAATGTTATTGAGTCTACGCGCATTAATAAAACTGCATGTTGCAGGTGTGAACTTAAGTCCATGGCCAGTGTACGGTATGTTCCAACCTGATGCCATTCATTATGCGAAGTCGAACGGCATCGGGTACATTATTACCGCCAACGAGGGAGACGGGAAAGAATATGACGAGGTGGTCAACTCGACCTATGGTGGATTCAACGACGCCATGAAAGGGAAAAAACTAGTTAATAGTAAGTGTATTGTTAGGTTCAGCATGTGTTCAACGATCGGCAGTTTGATCAAGCGATCGTGACATGCATCTATGAGATTAGCGCGTTGTCAGTTAAGGAAATGGGCACAAAAACAGAAGTAACGATGTATAAACCGCACGGTACCACATTTTGGCTTGCTATACTTTTAACATGTTGGGATAAGTAAGTTATTTTAATTGTCATTTAAATATATCATTTTGGACAATTTGGCTGCGGACACACGTACCACAGTAGCGATGGCATAGTAGGTGTGACAATTTATTATGGTGGAGTTTGGTGACAATTGGCCGTCATATTCCTGTGCCATACATGTAGGTCCAGAATTGTGTTTGACAGTGGCAATCCCTCATTCAATCACATATTATGCTCACAGTACGTTTTGTTTATATGATCTCAATTCATGTTTATCCACTTATATTAATTGCATGCGTATTAAGACAGTTCCCCTATTGCGTTTTTCATTTTGCGACGTTTAGTTCTACGCATAATTCCACTCATATTATCATGTGGCCGATGAAGGTGTGTTGGAGGAAATGCAGATGCAAGAAAATATCTGTAATAAACAAAGCGAACTATATACAAGTACCAAAAACAAGAAAAAGGCTGATTATAACGAACTTTGGAGGGCTCATTGTGCGAATATGCAGCGGGCGACATAGCTAGCTATGGCATATTAATTATGACAACCAGTTGTCACCAAACTGCACCATAATAAATTGTCACACCTACTATGCCATCGCCACTGTGATACGTGTGTCCGCAGCCACTTGTCGACCAGCCAATCATACCCGATCATACACGGATGAAAGATTAATTGTCTGACCCCCTCAATATATACATCAGAGTTATGGAGGCACGGACTCATACGTTTGGTGGAACCGTCTACTAACATTAATTGGGAATGACACCAATAACTGAATGCATGGTTTTGTATACAGTTGTTTCCTCTAGAGTTGAGTCAGATGAAAATGTGGCATGTCCCATAAGTTCACAATGTGGTATAGGACTGGCAACATCTCCCTATTGTAAGCCTCGGTTGCGTACCAACTTATGCAATCCAAATAAGTTTATTGTCGCTTTCTAACACATATTCCCTCTCTCCAGGTGGGAAAAAATTTGATTTCCCCATTGACATGATGGAGGCTCTCAATGACGACAAGAAGCTCGGTAAGTATCATCATACCTTACGATGCCAGTAAATAGCAATGTATCTCGTGAGACGCTGGGTATATAAGTGACAGTTTGCAGTTGTCGCCCGCCGTCGAGGGAGACATTGAGATTTGTCATCCCCTTGAAAAAGGAATGTCTCCCGATGAGCACAGCTGCGATGGGGGACATTCTGTTCTCCAGTGGGTAACAAATCGTAATGCGGGAAATGTGCACAATGCAATTCGGGCGACAACAGTTGTGTTATCCGATAACTAAATACGAATTCCTTGCCATTTGCACGCACGATGTTGCACTGAGTGATCGCTACAATTGTAGCCCTATTTTACTCTCATCACACACTGACCTGGAAACTCTAATGCATGCGTGTGGTAGACAAATACCTATCAGCCAGTATTTGAAAAAAAATCTTGATATTTGCCTGCATTAACCCTTTACCCAACAAACCGGCCAAAAACGCACAAATAAAGCTTCAACAGCCTAAAATATCTTCGGTCTGTCTCAATAACACCATACAAATATGGATATCATTGGAACCGGTTCATTGACTACATTGTGATGGTTACAGTTATGCCCTGTGCCAATGCATTCTCTTATATATGCGAGTCGACCATAGGTCGCCTCGCATATATAAGAGAATGCATTGGCCTAAAAAAAATATTTTTTTAACACTTTTTACCATTTTTTCTTACATTCTTTAACAATTTTATAATTTTTTCTTACATTTTTTAACAATTTTTATAATATTTTTCTACATTCTTTGACAATTTTAGAATTTTTAATATGTGTTAAGCCAATGCATTCTCTTATATATGCGAGGCGACCTATGGTCGACTCGCATATATAAGAGAATGCATTGGCACAGGGCCGTTCTGTTGGATAAAGGGTTAAAGATACAGGCGGCGTTGGCGGTGTATATGCTGTTAAAATATTCACCTCCGTCAAAACCCGCCATAAACAGGGGGGGGTGAACAAAAACATTCCGGCACGTATGCCGGGGTGGGTGGGTGGTCAAAAAAAATTCCTGCTTGTTTTTTAGTGTTTTTGGCAATGAGTTGGGCTTCAAAACCACTTTGAATGAGAGAAATAATGTAATTCTAACTGGTAAACTGACTGCAGGCAGTTATCGTGTTGTATTTTTTTGCAAATTTTGAAATCCAAGATGGCCGCTGGCAGCCATGTTTTTTTGGCCGAATGACCTCAAAATGACTCATTCCTATTTACATGTCCATGTTAACATCCATGATAAATAGTATGCACAGAAATTCATATACAGCTGTTTACAGTGAATTCCCCCCGCAAATCTCTGTTTTAGTGTTAAAAGGGGGGTGGTTGTCAAAACATGGTCGGAAAAAACTGCCGAAAACGGAAAAAAATTTGGCGGTGGGGGTGGGTGGGTACAAAAAATGATCGAAAGGGAAAAAATGCCATACGTGCCTGAAATTTTTGTCCGACCCCCCCCCTGCCATAAACAGAAAGAATAGTAAAATATAGACAGACTTTGTTCTTATACCAATCAGAAATATGGCATAAACAGTATGTTATTGTCATTTGTTTCCTTTGTTATGTAAACAAAAGCAAAAAACGTTACAGAACCTGGCTTTGTTTAGATCCGCCTATGGTAAACATAAAGAGCGTTATTTGTTACTGTTTTCCTGATATGGAAATAATAAAGAGCGTTTATATCATTTGTGTGTGATTAACCAATAGAATTGCGCTGTGTTATAATTTTCCTGTCATATGAGTGATATCAGTAGAATTATATGTAGTTTTAGACCAGAAATAATTAAATTTGGAAGGGGTGGCTGTCGAAAAATTGGGAGTTAAAAAAATTAATTTGTTTGCATGTTAGGGGGTTGTGGGACCCCAAAAATGCCAGATACAAAATAAAAACGGCATACCTTCCTGCAAATGTTTTACTACCCCTCCCCGTTATAACCATGTATAAATTCCCAACATCATGCATGGCGCAATTAGAAATTCAGTACATTATGATTTGACAACAAAAAGTGTTTAGTTTGAATTATAGCCAATTTAACACTGAATGTATGCGTGGATATCCAATTTGGGGTGAACAAAGATGAAATCAGAATTTACAATGTAACCAACGACCGGCTCAGTCGCTGATTGGTCGAAAATATCTGCTAATAATTATTTGATTGACAGCTGTGGAAAGGTCTAGTAACCATGAATAGTTGGAAAGTAAGTATACGATATCGTGAGAGCAAATGGTGGGTAGCTATATATTGTGTCTCAAAACTGTACAAACGGTTGAATGGGCCAATTGTGGCACTGATGCACAGCGTGCATGGTGTGGCAGATATCTGGAAACGTATACTAGCTCACAGATAATGACAATAAAAGTAATAGGTGTTGGTAATGAGTATTTGTATCGAACGAGAATATAGTGCAACTCCATTTGTAGACGATTTCAACAGTTTACATCGTCACTGTCTGTCCGATTTTTGTATCAACCCATATACCCTGTGCCAATGCATTCTCTTATATATGCGAGTCGACCATAGGTCGCCTCGCATATATAAGAGAATGCATTGGCCTAACAATTTTTCATCATTTGTTATTATTTTTTACAATTTTAATAATTTTTTCTTATATTCTTTAACAGACTTATTTTGTAGGTTTAGTGCCAGGGAATCTTACGTTTTTCATGGGCATCAAAATTATTACTATGAATACTTGGTGATAGTTTTGAGTTATAACATGTTATAGGAAGACTGAAGTTCTCAACTATCAACGGACTCAATGGCAATGGGGATGGTTACGATAAGTTACATGTGTTCGGCGGGCGTAGCTTCTCCATCATCAGGGCAGATACCATGGAAATGGTTTACGACAGTGGTCGGGAATTGGAGGCGGCCATTGCAGAACATTATCCATATCTATTTAATGGAGAGCAGGATGCAGAAGCAACACTAGCTCAAACGAAAGACACCCGTTCAGACAACAAGGTGATAATAAGATAATACTGCTATCACTTATATTTTCTCCAAAACCGTACACATGCATTTTAAGACCGGTATAGCCTAAATCAGAGTCCCATCTATATGACATATATACCAATTTATTAAGCCCTTTCTATACTAAATCGATTCTCACAAGCAGTTAAAAAGTGTACATCGGAATGGTCTATATTATTGATTTGGAGGGATGTTACTGTGATAAAAGCAGACGACAGATAAATAAAAGTGCTGAAGGGCCCCTATATTTATTGAGGGAAATGTTTAGATAATATGTTCAACAAACGATATGGTCGTTTGTTGAACTTATTATCTGAACATTTCCAATGAGATAACGACTCGTCAATGATGCTTTAGTGTAGAAAGGGTTACCGTTAAGGCACCGTTTTTGTTACATCGTGGTCCTGGTTACGCATGTCAAAATATCTCAATATAAAATGCTAGCTGATGTGCCCGACTTCGTCCGGGATATTAAGGGATTTCTTTGTGATTGCCTCCGTCTGGGTAGAATATACAGTGTCTGTTCAACGTTGAAAAATATTAGGAGAAAAAAGAAAACTATTGTTCGATCGGTCCAGAAACATACCAAATTTGAGTGGGATCGGTCAGCAGTTTTCGAGTCTATAACACATGTACATACACGCAGTCTAAAGCCGTGTGTCAATTGGGGTCTTTTGCGTCAAACCTACAACCGGGTTCTACCCTTTCTGCTGTACCTACCACCTAGAAAATTCGGAAGTAGATACCGAAGGACAACTGAAGCGTTTTAAGGCAAAAATAAAACCAGTAAGTCAGTCATTTAACTTTGTGTTTTTATAATCATAACTGGGTTCAGGTGTGACACATGTGTATGACAAATGGGAAAGTCATATGTAAATAAATGGCATCGCGCTTATGTGCACCGCAGTTCAATTGCGCTTCAGTTCAGCGCAAAGTCGCCGCACCGCAGTGCAATTGCGCTTGAGCGTGGTGCAATGTAGCCGAACCACAGTGCAATTGCGCTTGAGTGCAGCGCAATTTCGCCGCACCGCAGTCACACACACACACACCCTAACACATACAGATAGACAGGCAGACAGACAGTCGGAAGTTCCAAAATATATAATAGATGTGAACATGTGAGACTTGTTTCAAGTCAAAGACTCTAGAAAAAATGGCCCCGATTTGTCCTCAGTATGAAACAGTAGAGAGCCTCCATGTTCAGTATATGTGAAAATAAGGAGGGTGTGTTTCACTTCTGTGCCTAACATTGAAAACATCAAATAATTCTCGATTAATTATTGATGAGTTTATTTCCGCAGTTTTTAAAAAACCAGCTCCTTTGTTTTACCTCGACCTTTTATTTTCCGAAAATCCACGTCGTAATCTGATCGTTCGTGTCACCAACGAGTCCCCACAGAGACTTCTTGCAGATATATAGTGTACATCACTCCGCCTAATTTTCTTGCCGATATGAGTGTGTATCTCATTTCGCGCTCCGCGTGTATATAGTATAATGTTTCGCTGATTCTTGGTATACATGGGCCATGGGCGTTTTATTTATATAAATGGGAATTTTTGGGACGGATTAAAAGTCGAACTGCGACCCGGAGGCCGAGTCTGGTCAAAGGTGTAGTTGGTAATTCTGGTGAGATGCACGAAAAACGGAGTTCGCATTTAAACCTATTTTATGGATATAAGTGACCAAAATCCAAATCCATATAAGTACTTCGAAAATCTATAATGCCTATATAAGTATACAAAATGAACACACAGGGAACATTTGTTTCCCTGTGAGCCAAAACTGGTTACTATGTGTTTTCCAAGCAGGGGAACAAAACGAAGAACCAAACATACCTATTTTTGTACTTCGCGGAGAACCAAAATTAAAGAACCAAATGAAGACCCAAACATATTTTGGTTCCTCGAAGTACAAAATCAAAGAACAAAATCAAGTACACAACATACATTCTGGTTCTATCTGGAACCGAACTTGTTTCTAATTTTTGTCCTGAGGGGAGATTCAATATGACCTGCTTTGGTTCTCTATCTGGTTCCCCAGACAGACATTAAATGCTTACTAGGAAATAAGAATGAGTTCTTGTGGAAACAATTGCCCGTGTCACTATATATATGCGTACTGAGTTATAAGAACGTTTGATGAATGTGTCTTTTATTCTGACTGTTCTCATAGTTCATCAATACGTTGTATCGTTTAAAATTAAATTGATATCACACGATGTTGGATCACAGAATAGACCCCGAAGATCGGAATATGTTCTGATGTATGACGGAAATATCGAATTATATTAATAAATGTTTGTTATATACTTTCCACCCTATTTGTGATATGAGCACAGGGTTACCCCCCCCCCCCCCCCCCCACCCGCCAGAAATGAAATGATCAGATTATGTACACGTTACTCGAAACAGCTTATATATAGGCACGCGTGCCTTGCTATATTTCAAAGGAATCCCGCTTGATTTAGTCGTTCCCATATCATCTTAACCTCAAAACGCGGAGACATATTGTTAATTTTAGACTATATGATATTTAAGCTAGGCCGTGTTCCCACATATACCTTGAATTGTGAACTTAGGATATCGGTTCCAGATGGGACCAAAGCAATGGGGAACCAAACTTTTTGGCTCTATGTTGATATTTGGTTCTCATGGGAACCAACTTTGGAGCTATTTTCTCAGAGTGTACTTCAAACAGCGCAAACTAAATGTTGGTACATGTATGTCAACTTTTTCTTTCGTACATAATCGCATATAGGCGACCTAAACATTTGCGTTCCCGGCATGATCAGCGTCAAACGATGATTCAAGTCAGATAATGGACTCGCGCAATTGGACATCCGGAAACTATAGATGATCGGGCTCTGCCTTCTATTTTCCGAATATCCGGTCTCTCGTCCATTAACCATGTCATAAGGTCTGCATGCCGGTATTTCGTGTATTTACCGAACCATATTGCCCCCCCCCCCCCGCTACCAAATTGTGTATACTGAAGTTCAAATCTCCATGGTGCTCAAAATTGCTTCCCGTATCACATATGAATTATATATTTACAGTACCTAGCTGTACGAGGTTTTGGATAAGTGGTGATTAAGCTACCCCTGAATGCAGTTATGATCATCTTGTATGAGACTGAAATGGAGCTTTCCATAAATATTCACTGATGGGAGAAGCTGACAGTTACTATATATAAGACACGGCGTCTGCAGAAACAGTTTAATTAGTTCAAGAGCTCTTGACTTTATGCTATATATAATACACTGGATGATATACATTCTTTTCGCCTTCAAATCTGAAAATTATGACAAGTGTCACGCCAAATGAAAAACAGTGTTATAATACTTGATGCATTATCCAACATCATGGCGAAAATAGCAATATATATATAGGGATACTGAAAGTATGCGCAGATATAAAAACAAATAGGATGAACAAAGAATTTGCATTGCAGCAAGTGACCGCCTCATTCGCTGATTAGTAGAAAATATATGCTAAAATAATTATTTGATTTATAGCTGTGGAAAGGTCCATTCTTCATCGGCCCATCATGTTTATTCGCGTTCCATTTACAGGGACCTGAAGCCGAGGGCCTAGAGGTTGCAGAGGTCTTTGGCAAACATGTTGTTTTTGTTGGCATAGAAAGACCAGGATTGATCGCTATTTATTCCTATGAAGATGATATTATGGACATAAAAATGGAAAGCCTCTGGGCTAACATACCGAACAAGCCAGATTCTAAATGGGGAGACTTGTTCAATAACAGAGATCTCAGCTCTGTAGAACCGGAAGACATGAAGTAAGTTTTACTGGGCATCCTGCGATTCTTCTCGCTTGTTTCAAGATTTTTCATAGAAACAATATATATCACAATTGAGATTAAATCGTTTTACCTATACAGCAACTATAGTTATGTGTTATAGTTTAAAATTCAGGAAAGTTAGCCTCAAACAATTGATATGTTTAGCTACACGTACATGTAACTTGTAACGTATGTTGCCATTGGCAACGAAAATTACCTGGCTCACGTGACCATTTCGCCTATATGTCACGATCAAACCGTTTTGAATTTTTGTGTCCAACATGATTGTATCATACGAAACTTGTAACAACGAGCAGTAATCCAATCTTCACATTATACAGAAGGAACCACCAACGCTATATATATATATTTATTATGTCAGCTCTTGCAATTAGCCAATCAGCGTCGATATATAGTGACGGTATATGAACCCATATTAGATATATTAGGTCGGTGACCTAATATGAAATCAATATTAGGTGCTTATCCGCCATCTTGTTTTTTTCAGAAACTCAGTCGCCTCGGGAATATTTTTGGTGTATTTTGGCGCCAAGAACTGCCATGAAAGGGGATATCTGTCGGAAATCATTTTCTGTGAAATTAAATAAATAGTACCATGTACCAAAACATGCATGCGATATATTTGAGGAATTCTAAAGACTCATAATTTAACTATCAAACTCAACAAGTTGTCCTACTTCTGGTAATTAGCCATTGACTCAATGCGTTGACGTTCAACGCCCATGACGTGTCACTGTGACGTTACATAAGTTAATGGCCATAGACGACACATTTATCTTACCAAATTACAATAAATTACAGCGACGATTAATTAAAGGGATATGCTGGATTTTGTCCACTGACATAATAAATACGTTTCGGGACACTTAGTGGTCGGATATGGTGTCATGTGAGGCTCAGCGTTATCAATATTAGGCTCGGCTTTGAATCCATTTAACATAATATATATACTGTATATTTGACAGTTAGTCGGATTCCTTATGTCATTTTGCATTTTTGGTTTGTTAAAAGCGATCTGAAAACGGATTATGTATGCCTAGTAGGTGTGTTTTCAGGATTGACTTGTTTCCATTCTTGAATTTTGGAGGGTCGGCCTAAATCGGGGTCAACATAATTTAGAGAGCGTTTCGGATTTACAGAAAACGATAGATGGTGCCATCTGGCGTATGATGATCGGTGCGATTTGAAACTTCTCCAAACTACTAGATATGACCGTTACATGTATTTTTGAAAAATTTGATGTGATCGGTTAATTCTTGTTGGCTACAGTTGTGATCAAAATTTAACACTGAGCCCTATGGAGATTCTAGTACTTTGGATAAATGGCGCAACTTTGCGTATGATGATATGCGCGTACTGATATTCCTAAAAAATACTAAGTATGAAACACAGACTTAGTTTTAAAAATAATGGATGTGATCAGATGATTCTTGCTGGCTACAGTTGCGATCAAAATTTAACACTTAACCCTATGGAGAATTTCGTGTTATGCTCAAACGTTGATTGTAATATCACTTATTGGCAATCGTGCAACTATATTTGAAGTTTAACACTCGTGTTTGACCCACAGTAACTATCCGTGATTTAATAGTAGCAAAATATGATATAGTTATGCCTCAAGATACAGTAATTGGCAAAAGTAAGTGTTGACTGTTTTTTTTTTAATTTCGACAAGATGCAGCCTGTTGAATCAAATGAAAATATTCACAACAAGACTGTTCACGATGTGATTACATATTATATTATTGGTTTATTTGATACTTGTCTGTCCTGTTGTCCACTGACTAGTTTTAAAACCACATCGTTGATCATAACGGGATGTAGTGTCACAAATACACATGTATAGATGGTAGTTGTTCGTTGTCATTAACTCAATCGCTGTCATCGGAGTTTATCCCACATGCACTGAGAGAATCTGTGTTTTTGCAGGATTTGTGCTACTGATAAATGGACATTTTGGTGTAGCTGAGATCTTTACTATAGCAGTATAGGCTTTGCTTTCACACTTCCCACGCCAGTTACTTTTGGCCAACTTCAGTACAGTGACTGAAACCCAACATTCACCATCAATATTCTGACCACAGTTAATCTCCTCGCTTGGTATGGTGTACAGTTGTGAAAATCAAGTAAATTCGAATTTCCAATAAAGTAGAGCTTAATGAGTAAAATAAATATCAACCATAGTTGCGTTTTCCTGCAAATTCCGAGTAGGTGCTTAGTAACCGTTATTAATGATCTATCGGGACCGGTGGGAAAGTCTCCCGATCTTATAATGATCAGTGGCCTATGCAGAACATGGCTGCATAGTTTTCGACATGCATGTGCCCAACTTTGAACAAAACCAGCACCATGTGATTAGACACGGACTAAATTAAGGCAATACCAATGACTGATTAGTACACCATTGTGGTATTTGATTAGCAACCGTTGCTAGCCTTAAATAAGACACCTGGTTCACTTTGACGACCATGTATATCTCAAATTTCACATTTGAGTATTAACTGCATCGGATAAACCCGACCAGGAATTATAGAACAACCATTTATATAAGCCCGGCAATATTTAGCAATACCTATGGACATGATAACATTGTTTAACATTTTAAAACAATACCACCCTATCCACATGTATATGGCTAAACATATCATTGGCATAGACGAGTTGTTGTAGTTGTTACATTGATGCTGGTCGGGTTTCTCCAAATGTAATACTATAAAACAGAATGATCCATAAGCTATGGTGGATGGTTTAGGACATGCATGGGATTTATTTTTTATTTTGTGGCCACGAAATACTAATTCATGGCCACGAAATAACTAATTCGTGGCCACGAAATTACTAATTCGTGGCCTTTGCATATATTCAGATACATTTACGGTATGTTACACTAAGTTGATGTTTTAGAAACAATGCATACGATCGCAAAGAAGCTACTATAAACAACCTTATGGTGTGGGACCCGGGCTCTATGGGGATAGGAACGTCCGATATAAACTAGCCCAGAGAGAATGGGGAAACACGGGTCAGGTGGCTCCAAGACAAACTGAATATTCATTAGTTTTTACCACAAGGGATCGAATGGGAATGACATTTCTCTCGGCATATTGGCCAATTTAAGTCAAATAAGGGGTTTAGTAGGATGGGCCCAAAACAAGCTTATAAATTTCACCCCTTTCAACCATACCCGATCCAAAATGGTCGCCGATAAGAAGGGGTCAAAGAGGTACACATTATTTCTCGGTCACTTGAACGATATAGATAAAATAAAGGGTGTTGTACCATGGCTCGCAAAGCAAGCTAAATTTTCACACCTTCAGCCCATGCACTCTAGCGAAAATGATAACTGATCAGAGGGGTCCATATATGGTACAGTGTGTTGTAGGGTGACCCCTGAGACAAACTAAATATTCACCCGCTTTCACCATCCCCGATCCAAACCTATACAATTTCTCGGCCCCTTATCCGTTTGATGTGGTATAAATTGGTGCTGTATGGTGGCCCCAAGATATACTGAATGTCGTGGTGCCTATTTAACCCACCCCCACAGGACGGCGGCAACTTCGGATCGGTTTGGTGAAAGGGATGATTACTTAATTTGTTTTACGGGCCACCCTACAACACCCTTTATCTCAAATCGCCGTGTCTCATGCCAAGATGGTGGACAATTACAACCAGATCATCTTTATCAGCTTCCATTACAACAATGGGAATGACGATCGTATATCACAATTAGTTATTTCGTGGCCACGAATTAGTTATTTCGTGGCCATTCGTGGCCACGAATTAGTTATTTCGTGGCCACGAATTAGTATTTCGTAGTCACGAAATAAAAAAATTATTCCCATGTCCTAAAAGTTTTGACTGACACTTACATAAATATGACTCACAGATTTGTTAGCACACAACTCCGTATTATGCGGTACTTCGTCCTGAAACTTTAGTCTTGATACACATTACATTTGTAGAATAGTGGACATTATCACTGAAGCACGTGATGGTGATGTATATGATTGATATGAACCACGTTTTTTATCAACTACTGTATCTGATGGCCTGACTATATTGCAAGTTAATTTTGTAAAATCACATGTAGTTACGATATATTACATGTAAGAGCCATGCATATATGATAGCCATTAAGTTCAACCACTGTGAACATTTGAGTAAATTGTCAAACTATCTATATGGTTCAACGTTAAATTTTGATCGCAACTGTTGTACTGTACCCACAGAGACTTATCCGACGATACCGATATTCTCACAAATACATTTCAGAGTCATATATATGTGCATAATTTAAACTCGCACAATTCACGAAAAGGCTAATCGTGTTAGTTAATATCTGTATAATCAGGAAACGCTCTTTAAATTTATAAAACCGTCCAAACAATCTGTTGCCACTAAAATGTCAGACTGGAAACAAGTAGACTCTGAAAGTAGACCGCCATATTTGAAACTTTTGTTAATTTCAACTCGCACAGTCCACCAGAAAGTTAGTTATGAGGATTAATATTTGTATAATAAGCAAACGCTCTTTAATTTTTAATACAGTCCAAAAACACTTTTTTCCCAATAAAATTTCAAATGGACACAGGTAAACTCTGAAAGTAGACACGCTATTGATAAATAAGCCGTCCGCATGTCGTCTTAGACAATCCGAAATGGCGCGACCATTGTTTTCGACCTAAGGAATCTGACTTGTGAAATCAGCGAGGGTGGGGTAGGGTTAGATTTTCTGCGATATCTTTACCAAAAATCGATGTATCGAAGTTTTGTTTGTGGCATATGATCAAGATATCCTTGTAGATTGTTCATGTTTGTCTATATGTGATGTAGCTCATTTTAAGAATATACAATATATACCTTAATATTTGGGAAAGAAAATTGAAAATGCAGTCATAAATACAATTCATCTGATGATATTATGACACTATTCCTTATTAAGATATGTAATTAAGTAATTTGTGGCAAGACATCCCCATGTTTTTCGATTTCCAAGAACAAAGAAAGCCACTTACCGAACTTGCTATGCGTAATAGCATGTTTTTATTACCATGTGGACGGGGAAAAATAGAGGGGTACACAAACAAAAGCCTCACAAAACCCTGTTTCCACTAAATTATCAAGCTGGAAACAGGTAGATTCTGAAAATAGACACGCTGGTGGTGTAGAAACTGTTCTCATATCGCTTTTAACATTCCGAAAACGCGCGACCATTTTTTTCGACATAAGGAATCCGACTAAGTGGGGGTTTGTTAATACGGGACGATTTACTTTTGATTGAAACCTGTTATTTAACTGAACCTGGCTATCAATAAAGAGTATTAACTGAAACTGTTCAGTGTTGGTAGTGTTCTTTCTTGATTTCTTGGCAGGTTCATCTCGGAAGCACAGAGCCCTAACGGCAAACCTTTGCTGCTGGTCGCCGGAAACATGTGTGGCAGTCTGAGTGCATTAGAGATCAAGTATACACGTGAGTATACTATAGTCGCAGTTTACACTTTATTTACTCATTGAAGAGTAGTTCCATTGGGAAATGTTCAGATAATAAGTTCAAAAATATGGACCATTTGTTGAACTTATTATCTGAACATCTCCCAGCAATGAGTAAATTCTTATGTAATTATATTATCTACATAGGTATGCCTGTCTTCTGCTGATATTCCCTGAACATCCAAATGAATAAAAGCTCGTTCGGATGTTTTCTTTTATAACTGGGATATATAACTGCCATATATAGTATAGTCTCAATATGAAAGAATAAATGTTGTAGCGTAACACGTTGAAGGTTGAACGTTGAACGATTGTAGTAAGCACATTCTAGGTTTGAATCCATTTAACATAATTACCGAATATTTTAGCTAACCGATATTGACATACATGTTTCTCGGTAAATATTAATTACTAGCTGATTTATCCGACTTCGTCGGGCACAAACTATTGTTCGATCGAAATTGGACCCGCCCATATTGTTCCGGGTATCAAAGTAGGCCTACATACCAAATTCGAGTCGGATCGGCAGACCAGTGTTCGAGTCTATAAGACACATACACACAGACAGACAGACAGAAGTTCCAAGATATCTAATAGATAACTCATGTATGCAGTCATGCATCATATATTCGGGTTATATTCCAATGTGATTTTTATTTCTTTGCAGAGCAACCAGTAAAGCCAGACCCTCAGCCTGTGATGCCATCTTCAGGTACTCCATAAAATAGACATTGATTTTGAATGCATTTACCTTCTACCTTTCTGGCAATAACATAGTTATAACGGCATCGTCACTATATCGAATTTAAAGGGGTAATGTACACTAAATCCGGCCATTGGGGTACCTGTTGGACAATTCCAATTCAAGGTTCAATGTTCGCACTAGATACTGGTTGGAAAATCAAACTATGCGAACAATTTCGAGCTATCGTTGGTGCGACATTTCCAACTAACGTTAAGTTTTACTTAAAGGCCGACTTAATTTTCGAATTCCCAGATCACATTATACACTACGTATCCCAAATTCCATACCATTTGGAAGAGGAACCAAAACTATATACATTCAATCAGAATACGAAACATCTGTGGCCTATGAGTGTCCACCAACTGCTAAAGACTCTCATATTTACCACAAGACTTCCCCCGTTATTTAGATAGAGTCATTCCCCTTCCATAGATAATTATAAACTGGCTGTACAGACCAGATCGAAATTAAGCACATAACACACGTCGGTGCCACGATAAAAAACAACATGTTCACAGTTTATTTGACCGGATACAATGTTTTGGAGCTCACTCTTTCAAATGGTATATGATGTGGAATATGTATATAATGTGATCGGGTGATTCGAAAATTAAGTGGGACTTTTATTATGAGTGGATAAGATTAAACGAACTGAATTGTTACGCCAGGTGTGTCAAATTTCCAACCGTTGAATGTTGTTACCAGTGATGAGGATGAGTCAAACCTCAACGAATGCTTTAATGAACTCAATCGTGAGGTAACACTCGTTATAGTTGACAGATATATTTACACTATATACATATAATAATGCTGCAGGGTCAATTTCCTCCTCATCACCATCATCATCATCTTCATGATTTTCATCATCATCAGTGTGGTCATCGTCATCATCATCATCGTCATCATCGTCGTCATCATCGTCTCAACACTACCATCATCAGCAGCGTCATTATCATAATCAGCATGATGATGATGATGATCATCATCATAATCATCATATTCATCATCGTCGTCGTCATCATCATCAACATAGTCATCTCACCAACATCAGCAATAGCATCATCATCAGCTTCATCATTATCAACATCTGCATCATCATCATCATCATCATCATCATCAACAACGACAATAATCGCAACAACAACCTCCAACCCACCCAGCTGCCGCCACGTCGCTGCTTGACAACTTGCCAGTATGTGTATGCAACATACGGTAATCATGTGACCCAAACACTTTAATCCATACACTTTAATCCATCAACCGTTCTCTTTATATTTCAGCTTCAAAGATCACTTCGACTTTGTTAGCGACTTTCGTCTTCATCTTTACCCAGAAGCTCCTATGATGCTGTTGTTAGTCACTTACAATAACCATAACGATCTCAGGGAGAATGAAATAGGTTTTAGATTTGACATAAGATACAGTAATGCTCTAATTAATCGACCTCTTAACCACAGCAGAATTATGGGTAACTTTTCAGGATTTAGTCGGAAATATGGCTTGTTGCCATTCATCGGAATGCATACATAACCAATGTATGCTATAGTATTACAACAACCTGTGTTTACCCTCACAGTATGAGAGATATGTTCGAATTATGTACATAAAAAAGTGGTTTAAAAAAAAAAAATTCATATAGGTTGATAGACAAAACATATTACCAAAAACCACACCGACCCTCATCGTATGCATCACAGCAGTAAAGAAAAGCAGATATGAAAAGGGTGATACTTTAATTGACACCTTTTGAACAATGAACAACAACGGATAATTATTACGAATTTGTGTTATTTCTATTCGTTGTCGTTTGTCCATATCCGTTTTTTACGAATAGTTTTGGATTCTCAACAAAGCTCCCACATACATCATACAGTAATAAATTAGCGGTGGTTTCCCAGCTCCTCAATGTGGGAGCTGTCTCTGAGATTATGTGATCGCCATGTGGCCTTAATTTGTATTTTGTACCAAATATGTTTGAATTATCTAAGCCAGTTGTTTCTACTTACCAAACAAAAGAAAATAACAAATATTTACAATCGCCATTATTCCTATATCACAGGCATCGCAAAACAATCCGTATATGCATGAGTCCGTGTATATAAGTAATGCATTTATTTGTCAACATCAGTTGATGCATTTAATTACACGGTCATGTGTCAATTGCGTGCTATTACGACATATTTTAGACTTTTAAGTTAGTTATATGCGGCTTTTATTTTTTTGAAATTCGCGTTTTCAGAATTTCACAAGTAATCCTTATACGGCTGCCACAGCCTTCAACCCTTCATTCTCCCATCAGTTAATTATGAACGTATGCATTGAAATGATATATTACTCATATGGAGGGGTGTTCGTGAAATATCAGCAGACAGCAGACATATGAATAGATTAAAAAAAAGTGCAGAAAAAGTCCACATACTCATTTGCATCGCTTTGCTGGAAAATATTCACATTGGCCGCGGACACACGTACCACAGTAGCGATGGCATAGTAGGTGTGACAATTTATCATGGTGGCGTTTGGTGACAATTGGTCCATCTTAATTCTGTGCCATAGCTATTCATGTCGCCCGCTGATTTTCCGCACAATGAGTCGACTGGACCAATTAACCATTGCTTTTCACCAAGGTTGATCTCTACTCATTACGTTTTGCTAAATTGTATTCACGACGATATATATAATTGCACGATAGATTGTCCAGAATTGTGTTTGACCATGGCCTGGTGGCAGTTCCTCGTTGACTCACATATCATTATTGTGGTACGTTTTTTTATATGATCTCAATGCATGCACGTTTATCTACTTATATTAATTTCATTAGTAAGAACAATCATGGCTGTTGAGATGGGTTATTCATTAAGTTATCAAGTGGACTTGTGTGTTAGCATGCAAAATATAACACTGCGTGTTGAGTAAAGATCAACATCGACAAGACATTCAGGTTGATACATCCTTGAGAGATCGACCGTCGCTGGTAGAGCTTGGTAGACTCGTTGTGCGAATTTTCAGAGGGCGACATGGCTTGTTATGGCATATTAAATATGACAACCAATTGTCACCAAACTCCACCTTAATAAATTGTCACACCTACTATGCCATCGCTACTGTGGTACGTGTGTCCGCAGCCAATATTATTATATGTTCAATTAGCTATTTGTTGAGCTTATTATCTGAACGTTTCATAAAGGAACTACCCCGACAGTGGACAGTGGACAGTGGACTACACTTGAGTTAGATGGGCGAAATCAAACACAAATAAATAGTGGCACTGTTCGTCTTGGTATTCGCATAGGCACATATAGGTCAGAATATGTCCCACTTCCCTCGCAAATATGTCACCTTCGGTCACCTTCACACGATATTTGTAGTTAATTATCTGAGTATATTTGCTTAATTAAAGCATATACACATATAAGCAATTATTGCGAATTATTCGAGTTGACATTCGTTTCTTATCATTCCATGTGTCACATGTCTTCGTGCAGTTTGGGGTGACTTGTTTAACCCTTTCAGTGCCAGGTCCGATTTTTGTATGAACCCATATACCCTGTGCCAATGCATTCTCTTATATGTGCGAGTCGACCATATGTCGCCTCGCATATATAAGAGAATGCATTGGCCTAACAATTTTTCATCATTTGTTATTATTTTTTACAATTTTAATAATTTTAATATATTCTTATATTCTTTAACAGACTTATTTTGTAGGTTTAGTGCCAGGGAATCTTACGTTTTTCATGGGTATCAAAATTATTACTATGAATATTTGGTGATAGTTTTGAGTTATAACATACCCCTAAGGTTTTATCCAGTTTGTTTTTAAATTCGCTATAGCATGCTTAAGCTTACCCAAAATAAATTCCAACCCAAAAAAATTCTTTAAATTATTTTTTTTATTTTTTATTTTTTTTAGGGCCGATTTTACAGACCGTAAATTAGGGCCGATGAGATCGCGAATTCGAGTTGACATTCGTTTCTTATCATTCCATATGTCACATGTCTTCGTGCAGTTTGGGGTGACTTGTTTAAAGGTACACACTCCGATTCGTTCGTCCCCCGTATCATCAATTTCCAACAACAACATTTCTTCAAATGACGCTTCAGTTATCAGAATCGATTAAGTACCAAAAAATAATGCTAACCATGTCAACTCTAGTATAAAATATCCCAAAACCTGTTATACATGTATATCAACATTTCGTTCAACGCAATTCTGGTATCGAGAGTATATCGGTTGGCCAGTCAAATATTTCCTAGGCCGCCAAATATTCCAGCTGGTGAAAAATAACATTTTTATAATCGATATCTGATAAATCTGAGATTTGATGGGTAGGTTCCTCGACTCGAATCAAATATTGTTTACCCCCTAAGCCAATGAAATAGTAATTTAGAAGCCTTAATCATTGATGTCATTGATGAGTACTTATCCCACAGGGAATGTTCAGATAATAAGTTCAACACACCTGAACATATCCCTCAATAAATGGGGCTTCTTCTGTATTTTTATTTATCTGTCGTCTGCTGTTTCACCTTAACATCTTAATATTACGTCGTAGAAACCCATATGATGCGAGAATGTGACAGGAAGCATGCCATAAAATTAGGACATGAGGAGTACAATTTCTATAGTTCTACGTGTAACGGTACTACTGCCACTTACCTTCAGATATATGTGTGATTGGTTCTTGTGATAGAATTGCATGCTATATTTACAGGAAAATTTCGGTAGCATCACTATAATCATGTGTAACTACATGTACAGATATTTTACTTCTGACGTAGTTAGCTGTGGTACAGATGCATTCTATATGCATGTTTCCGTTC
The DNA here is from genome assembly GCA_032622095.1 of Siphonodentalium dalli. Taxonomy (NCBI): domain Eukaryota; kingdom Metazoa; phylum Mollusca; class Scaphopoda; order Gadilida; family Siphonodentaliidae; genus Siphonodentalium; species Siphonodentalium dalli. The sequence goes on along the minus strand of CP136062.1, from coordinate 137,434,755 downwards.
ATATTCGGGCATCGTATAGTTTTCTACGACGAAATGCCTCCAAAATATACCGTGGAAACTTACAATATTATTGTGTGAACGTACCTTTACAATGTCGCCCATTGCCAAACTATGTCTCATCTGAAATTGTTAACTCTTCAATAACTCGAGCGTCCTGAACTTTTTCGAAAACCCTGTGCCAATGCATTCTCTTATATATGCGAGTCTCCCATAGGGAGCCTCTCATATATAAGAGAATACATCGGCCTCACAATAATTACCATGACATTGTAAACCAGTGCATTATCTTATATATGCGCGGCTCCCTGTGGGAGACTCGCATATATAAGAGAGTGCACTGGCACGTGATCTTTAATGCTGAAAAAGCGCAGCTCCCGTCGTGAAATTGTTATCTTTCGTACGTTGAAGTATATCTTTCGCAATTATGTAACTGCGGGTATATTTCAAATCTTAATATCAGAGATTGTAAACCTTCATGAATTGTTTCCTATTTTTGGTAAAATTATTTTCGAGCTCATAACACATACAAATAGTTCAACTTGCCATATAAATTAGGCATCGATCGTTGATAGTGATATATTTATTATGTGTAAAACAAATGAACTTTTTAGATTTTTAATAAAAGGTTTTCCATATTTGCATGTGTATCGTTATGTGTTCAGTTATGCACATTTACCAACCTCATCCTCTGTCTGTCCCATGTATATTCATTCCAGTGAATTATTGATTGCTGATGTTTTTTTCACATGTATTGACAAACCACTGTTACCAATCAAAAGAACAATGATTTGAACAAACTCACGAAGAATTGTTGGCCGTGTTTGTTAGAATAACACGATAAATCTAGAATGGGTATGTTTCCTTGCGTTGACTTCGATCATCGACATAAACGCATTTGGTCGCGATGAAGGACAAGAATGTGAAAATGCAAGCATGCAGGCTTTCCAAAATAACTATATATACGGAATAACTGCAGTGACGGTGACGTAGGTAGATGGTCTTTTCGGGGTACACAACTTCGATATCCAAACAGGTGGCTTTACAGGCCCCCTACATCAACCAGAAACTTCTAATTCTGGGAAATGTAATTGTTCACCACCGGATGGCTTCTGATTTCCCAGGTGTTATACAAGCTTTCCAACTGTTTTGGGGATTCTAACCGGAACCTTTCGTTTGCAATTTTGTAAATGTAATCTAAATTTAGACTTAAAGTGATGTGAAACACTCCGGTATGGTGATATATATATATAGAAATGGAGAATAATTTTGTTCAAAGTAGTTATTTTTACAAATATTATATCCAAATTGACAACACACACCGTCATTCTTATATGTTAATCAAATGCAGTGATTGTCGATGGCGAAACCATTTTCGTTAGTTTATCGCCGATAGATGGGTCCCGAATCGAGTAGCAAATATTTACAATTGAGTGTAGTTCAGACGATGTTTTCTATGGAGTAGTACGGCCGATTTGCTTCACATTTTCTGTGATGTTAGTAGAATTGTTACATCATCCAGTTGACTTAGTACTAACTTATCAGTTTCAAGCACACGAACAAGTACATACTATGTCCTTAAAGTAGAAAACTATTCTCCTGAATTCCTAGGTCTTTGATGTGCAGTTGGAAATTATAGAGTTGACTTCCCTTCGCCTAGTGAAGCCCATATATTCACCTCCGTGCCTCGATAATTGTATGATAAGGACGGGTCTGTTTGAAATAATCGGGTGGACACCCACTCACATAAACGGACATTCTATGATAAGAGGGCGGATCAGTTTGGTATTATAGGGTGGATGCCCCCTCCTCTAACTGATATCCTATACCCACGCCCCTGTCTAGATCGATATATTATAAGAGTGACGGTGACGACCGATTATTGGTATAAAAGTTATGATTTGTAGTACCCTCAAGATAATTTGTTTTCACGAAAAGAATGGCTGTAATTTGTGAAAACACAAATTAAGAACAGGTTTCGTGCATAACATAGAGATATATGGCTATCATGCAGATGTTTTGAAACAAAAATTGTTTACGGGAACTGAAACGTTGGAATGTCGTGCGTGACTAGCGTCTCTCATTCATATGGTAATTAAGGGAGGGGAAATCACGCTTTATTGCAGGCAATATGCACACACCACAGAACATACAGCGTACAACATACCTACTGCGGTGCAATGGGCATTTTATGCATTGAGCTGTGGGGTTATCATGCAGGTGTTTTGAAACAAAATTCATTACGGGAACTGATACGTTGGAATGTCGAACGTCATCATGAACCCCACCAACTTTAATAAAACAAAAATATAAAATTTAACCATTCTGTGTGTCAATTTAGTGAATCAGCACAACTTGATCAGTGAGTACACTGGCATTATCAAATCCGGAATAATGTGACATATATCTACTATATTGCTGAGAATTCCAACATGTCAATGATTTCTGAAGTACATACAGTTGTAACCAGAGACTTCTTTACTCGCGGGACGAATTAATCGCGATAAACAAATGGCCATCATTCCGGCGAGCCACTGTTATTATCCATGTATTGAAATGACATATTGTGATACCCGTTTGGATGGGTATACAATTTATAAGCAGCACACTTGAGTACAAGAAAACAATAATCAGAAATGGTAACGCCATCAAGATCATATTATTAGCCATAAATATAAATTATAATATAAAATATATTTGTTACATGAATGCACGTGCGTCTCAGAATTCCGTTAAAACAACTAATCCTTCAAATTGTTACAAAAAACTACGGCTTATTGCTGCAGGTTTCTCATTCACCACACCAGAAAGCTTCTAGATTCGGATAAAAAAATCGGAGGCATTGTGTTCCCGCCAAGAGTACATGGCCCAGCCATTGTTATACCTAAACATCGAAAGCAATTAACGCGGTCATAATAGTTACATACTGCAACTATAAGACACCCAGCGAATACACACCCCACGAAAACCCGAAATGTGTTGTCCTGCAAGATATCCCATCGTTATAGCTCAATTTGACACGGCCAGATTAGCCTTCCTACAATATCATAAAACAATATAGCTTCTCAAATCATCGGCATAGTCAATAGAACTTTCACGATCTCGGACATTTCAACTACATGTATATTGGTAAACTAGCCATTGGTATAGGCATTAACCTTTGCAGTGAAGTTTTCATTTTGTGGTGTGGTCTAAAATATGATATTTTTTTAGTGCGGTTCTGACACTATAGTTACGAAAACACGAGACTTAAAGGCGAAAAAGTCTGCACAAATATCAATCTCTCATATTTAAAGAAAATATTTGACCTGGGATTTATATTGCACAATGCACATTGAACAAAATGCGCTCAGATAATTACAGAAATAATACCCGTCCATGACAGGGCATCGTTCATTTCAGGGCGGGTTCGTCCGAACCCATCGAACCCTAGCTGGTCACGGCCTTGATTTATACCATAATTTGACCAACATAATATACGCCAGTCATTCAGACTAGTCTGATCGGTCTAGAAAACACTCTCCACTGATAATGAGAAAAATGAGAATAATGTCAACCTCTTTGTGAAGTGTAAACTTTGTTTTGTTGTGACTAAAATCGTATAGTGCTACACCCACTGACAGTGATCAAGCCTTATACAGTACCCGTTTATCTGATTAGCTGTTTTCCATCTACTCTTCAAATCAGGTTTGAAAATATGATGCCGGGCATTTGCATGCAGAATGAGGTCCCAGAGGGTATATTTAGTGACGCTATCGCAACACAGCGGGCTAGCGTCACCAAATTCATCCTATATGGATTATTCGTGGCCTCATCTGCAATATTCCAAAATGGTGAAGGGCACCTATAGATATTGGACACCTCGATTATGCATTGTTTCGTCTGCCAATTTGGGGATATAGAGAAACTAAAAACTAAAATAGAAAACGAATATTTCTAAGAAGACGAATCTTGATCAGAATGAGGTCCCCCAGATTCTTAATTTAGCGACGCCAGCCCGCTGTGCGGGGTGGCGTCACTATGTTCAACCTCTGGGGACCTCATTCTGCAATGTCCGCATCGTATTTTGAGGGCTGCTTCAGCTTGAAGTTTACACGTCGCTTTCAGTGTGAATTCGACACATTTCTGATCAAATGCCGAAGGAGAACAATCACTATACATAGGGTTAAAACCCTGGATCCACTCAGCATGCAGTTAAAATTGTATACATTGGAATGGTCTATTATTCATATGGAGGGGTGTTGTATTAAAGGTACTAATCATTATTATTACCACTTGATTTTAGAGTTATCCATCTTTATCTGCAAGACCGTCCGTTTGACCTCGTGCTTCTGGCCCACAAACAATATAAATAGCAAACTTCAAACATCGATATCTAATCACTCTGAGCTTTGATTGGTGGGTTCATCGACTCGAATCAAATATTTTTTACCCCCGAAGCCAAAGAAATAGTAATTTAGGAGCGCCTGATCGGATTGAGTACCTTTAATGATATAAGAGCAGACAACAGCAAGACGAATTGATAGTAAACGTGCAAAAAAAATTCATATTCATTGGTGGGAAATGTTTATATAAGAAGCACACCTTTCGTATAATGAACGACGACATATAATTATTACGAATATCTATTTGAAGTCGTGCTTTTTTCGGACGGTTCAAAAACATTTTCTCAGAAATGACGACTACATGCCCGTTTGTGAGACTATCGTGCTTGTCACTCGCAGTAAGGTGATTACGGGTATTCGTGTCGTCATTATTGTGTACTCAATTATGTTGTTGTCAGGTCATAGCTAAGCGCTTTGTTTTTTGCAAAATTCTCGTATTTCACGACGACGAATTGTTTGATTGCCACTATATATAAGATAAATATTAAGGCCAGCTGGCGATCTCAATTTAAGGACATATAATCAGAGTTAATATTCTCTCACATTGAGGAGTTGAGAAACGATCGCGAGCTTATCACTATCTGTGAGTTTTGTTTGAAAATCCAAAACCGTAATCGTAACAACGGATAGGGTTAAACGACAACGAATAGAAAGAGCACAAACTCTAGTGACGTAGAACCCTGTTCATTGTGCGAAAGATGTCTACTAAAGGTCAAACAAAACGACTTATTATCTGAACATTTCCAAGGGGAACTAATTGTCAATGAGTATTAAGTACATAAAGGGTTAAGATATGCATGCTAATGTAGTTAATTTTCGATGATCAAAACGGACTTTCGAATTATGCCATCGCATGAACAACTTTTGTCGCGTTCTTACTTTGATCCGATTGTCTCCTCGCGGTTTATCGACGTTTGTTGATTGCACCCCAAAGACAACAAAAGATCAAATCGATCAATTCTTCAAGAAATCTGGTTTGTCAATCCCGACTTTAAGCTCCTTATTTAGGCGATCGTTTCCGGATATTGTTGGCCATGATCAGCATCTAACACTATCGATCCTACTGGTCCTGTAAACACGTTCGATTCTAGCCATGGGTGGCCGAATGTCGAATGTGACTCCCTCACGAGTGAGGTCTTGGAACTAAAGTAAAGGGAGATGGGCTCCTAGAAGTTCTATAGCTTGTACCTGGTCTCCTCTGCACCCACATTAATGTATGAAACCTTTAAACTAAAAATCAGAATCTTAAAGATAAGCTAGTCAGATATGTCTGATAACTAATTATCTGCATAGTATAACGTATAACTTTTTACAAGGTGTTTGTGTTGGATATTGTTTTTGGCTCGGATTGTCAGTGGCTTCAAAGCATTGTGCACGGAGTTATGGATCTACAATGGAGAGTAACTTTTGTACTGTGCAGATAGCTTATACTGTCAATTAGGCACACCACAGGAGAAAACACTTACCACCGTTTTGAAAGAAATATGTTTGTTTAACCTTTGTTTATTTATTTAATGGTAATTTCTTAATTTATTTACCAGCATCGGTATGCTAAAATGACTCCTCGGGGTAGCATTTCAATCAGCCCTCAAGGCAAGCACGGGGGGGGGGGTGACTGACATTTAATGTGCATCAACTTGAAGGACGGTGAAAGAAAGAAGTGATTTATTCCACTGAGCCCGTGCCACATACCTTTAAATATATATATATATATATATATATATATATATATATATATATATATGCTTGTGCGCAACTCCATATTTACGACAACGGTTTCATGATATTATGTATTCGACGATTGTTAGTTAATCCTTATACGGCTGCCGCAGCCTTCAACCCTTCGTTAACTAACTTAAATTCATTCTCCCATCAGTTAATTATGAACGTATATATTGAAATGATTTATTACTCATATGGAGGGGTGTTCATGAAATATGAGCAGACAGCAGACAGATGAATAGATTTAAAAAAAGTGCAGAAAGGGTCCATATACTAATGTTCATTGCTTTGGTGAGAAATGTTCACATTATATGTTCAATTCGCTGTTTGTTGATCTTATTATCTGAACGTTTCATAAAGAAACTACTCGGCAGTGCATAATTTAGTAAAGAAAATGTCAAGGTGTTCAAAGGCTACACTTGAGTTAGATGCGCGAAATCAAACACAAATAAATAGTGGCACTGTTCGTCTTGGTATTCGCATTATAGGCACATATAGGTCAGAATATGTCCCACTTCCCTCGCAATTATGTCACCTTCGGTCACCTTCACACGATATTTGTAGTTAATTATCTGAGTATATTTACTTAATTAAAGCATATACACATATCAGCAATTATGCCATCAGCATTGAAAGACGAGATTGCGAATTATTCGAGTTGACAATCGTTTCTTATCATTCCATATGTGTCACATATCTTCGTGCAGTTTGGGGTGACTTGTTTAACCCTTTCAGTGCCAGGTCCGATTTTTGTATCAACCCATATACCCTGTGCCAATGCATTCTCTTATATATGCGAGTCGACCATAGGTGGCCTCACATATATAAGAGAATGCATTGGCCTAACAATTTTTCATCATTTGTTATTATTTTTTACAAGTTTTTACAATTTTAATAATTTGTTCTTATATTCTTTAACAGACTTATTTTGTAGGTTTAGTGCCAGGGAATTTTACGTTTTTCATGGGCATCAAAATTATTACTATGAATATTTGGTGATAGTTTTGAGTTATAACATGCCCCTAAGGTTTTATCCAGTTTGTTTTTAAATTCGCTATAGCATGCTTAAGCTTACCAAAAAAAAATTCCAACCCAAAAACAATTCCAACCAAAAAGAAATCTAAAAACAAAAACATTTTTATTTTTTTATTTTTTTTATGGCCGATTTTACAGATCGTAAATTAGGGCCGATGAGATCGCGAATTCGAGTTGACATTCGTTTCTTATCATTCCATATGTCACATGTCTTCGTTCAGTTTGGGGTGACTTGTTTAAAGGTACACAGTCCGATTCGATGGTTCCCCGTATCATCAATTTCCAACAACAACATTTCTTCAAATAACGTTTCAGTTATCAGAATCGATTAAGTACCAAAAAATAATGCTAACCATGTCAACTCTAGTTTTTATAAAATATCCCAAAACGTATTATACATGTATATCAACATTTCTTTCAACGCAATTTTGGTATCGAGAGTATATCGGTCGGTCAGTCAAATATCTCTTCGGCCGCCAAATATTCCAGCTTGTGAAAAATAACATTTTTATAATCGATATCTGATAAATCTGAGCTTTGATGGGTAGGATCATCGACTCGAATCAAATATTTTTTACCCCCGAAGCCAAGGAAATAGTAATTTATGAGCCTTAATTAGAATTATGTGTCTTTAAGCCTTTCTATACTGAAGTATCATTGGTATCATTGAGAATGTTCAGATAATAAGTTCAACACACCTAAACATATCCCTCAATAAATGGAGTTTCTTCTGTATTTTTATTTATCTGTCGTCTGCTGTTTCACCTTAACATCTTAATATTACGTCGTAGAAACCCATATGATGCGAGAATGTGACAGGAAACATGCTATAAATGCATCTTTACCGAAGCTAACGACACGAGGAGTACAATTTCTATAGTTCTACGTGTAACGGTACTACTGCCACTTACCTTCAAATATATGTATGATTGGTTCTTGTGATAGAATTGCATGTTATATTTACAGGAAAATTTCGGTAACATCACTATAATCATGTGGAACTACATGTACATGTACAGATATTTTACTTCTGACGTATAGTTAGCTGTGAAAATTTCCAAAGTAGTCCCCATTCCTAAAATAAATAACTCTAAGGAAATAACAAACTATCGCCCAATCAGTATCCTGCCATCGTTCTCTAAACTGCTTGAAAATATTATGCAAAAACGACTAGTAGATTTTCTAAATAAACAAGAAATCTTGTATAAACACCAATATGGATTCAGACCAAATCACTCAACATTTCATCCGATAATGCACCTTCTAGATCATGTCGTTAAAAATAATGATACACCGTCACGGGATTCCACCTTAGCTGTATTTATTGATTTATCTAAAGCATTCGATACGATCGACCACAACATACTTATATCGAAACTTGACCACTATGGCATCAGGGGTGTAGCAATGTCATGGTTCCATAGTTATTTGAATGAGAGGATGCAATACGTCGAATATAGTGGAAGTACCTCTAGCCTAATGAATACCTCCTGTGGGGTACCCCAAGGCTCAATTCTTGGGCCGATTATTTTTTTAATATACGTGAATGATATGGTAAATTCTACAACAATGGACATTTTATCGTATGCCGATGACACCACACTGTTCACAAGCGGTAAAGATGGCGAACTAGTACAAAGTTACGTCAACAATGAATTAGCCGATGTATCCGATTGGTGCTGCTGCAATAAACTTTCAATTAATATTAATAAAAGCAATTATATGCTTTTACACCCACAAAACAATGACAAAAAATGGAATACTTTGAAATTAAAGCTAAATAACATTGAATTGAACCGAATAGGAAATCTTGGGCGTGAATCCTCGACAAAATTCTTAGGTATCCACATTGATGAGAACTTGACATTCAAATAGCACATATCCGTAATCTGCTCCAAAATATCACATGCAATCTACTGCATCAATAAGGTGAAAAACTTTTTCCCAAGTAAAGCATTGAAAACATTGTACTATGCTCTGATTCAAAGCCACTTAGTTTATGGTATCCAAATATGGGGTCATGTTCCGGAAGTCAAGAAAATATTCCTATTACAAAAACGAGCATTGCGTATAATATGCAATAAGAAGTACAGGAGTCACACAGATCCACTCTTTAAAAGAGAGAATATCTTAAATATATATGACTTACACACCCTCAATTCCTCAATTTTCATGCATGACTGGTGTTATAACCGTCTGCCTGCGTCTTTTGGAATGATGTACAACAAACGAGCAAAATCAACCCCAAGACACCCGAATCCCGTACTGTTGGAACTTCCTAGAACTGACTGGTCAGGAAACCTACCCCACCACGCCTTCCCCCACAACATGGAATAATATGGAAAAAGTCTATACTTCTTGCCAAAGCAGGCACACATTGAAGAAGCGCTTACAGATAGCCATGCTGAGAAATTACCCAGAAAATGTACGCTGTAAAAACAAAGGATGTCCCGATTGTGCTCTATAATACAACGAACATTAATAGTCATACGCGATACATAATCCTAACTCTACTCGAATAATGTTCTTCACAACGTACCCGCAAGTGGACACACATCGCATTCTTGTTCCTAGCATGCCCATACACTACCATACATGATACACCATAGATGCCATCGTACATGTATATTATTATGATTACTCTAACGTGGCTCTGACCCTATACCGCTAGACATACATAGAACATTACATATATATGTAATATTGTTAATCTGAATTATCCCAGAACCTCACTCAACAAAGAGACTTCCCGGCGATCTTATATAGATCCTCATTGTGTTTACCGAACAAAAAATGGTGTTATCTCTCGCCTGAATCCGTTGTAGCAACACAAAACTAACTGTTTTGTTCCTAATAAACCCATGGAACTGGAACTGGAACGGAAACTGTCATATGTTTAGAAAACCTGAACAGTTCAAAACATTCATATGGAGAGATAATACATTTTCGATGTTATAACTCGTCTGGATTGACTCACAACCACACACATACTTGTTTTTGTTATGCCCTAAGTACTGGATTCTACAAAGTTTTATATATGATTATAGTCTGTACGTGTGCGTGGATATGGATACAAGCATCTATTCTATTATTTATACTGATACCTGTTTTAGGGGGTAGCAGGAAGACAGCCCGATGGGGCTATAGGCTACCCCCGACAATATACTGCTTTACCTTATTATGTATTTCTGCCATTGCATCATGTATATTGTAAATAAATTATCCTATCCTATCCTACATATGCATTATATATGCATGTTTCCGTTCATATTCTGGCATCGTATAGTTTTCTACGACGAAATGCCTCCAAAATATACCGTGGAAACTTACAATACTATTGTGTGAACGTACCTTTACAATGTCGCCCATTGCCAAACTATGTCTCATCTGAAATGATTAACCCTTCAATGACTTGAGCGTCCTGAAATTTTGCGAAAACCCTGTGCCAATGCATTCTCTTATATATGCGAGTCTCCCATAGGGAGCCTCGCATATATAAGAGAATACATCGGCCTAACAATAATTACCATGACATTGTAAACCAGTGCATTATCTTATATATGCGTGCTCCCTGTGGGAGACTCACATATATAAGAGAGTGCACTGGCACGGGATCTTTAATGCTGAAACAGCGCAGCTCCCGTCGTGAAATTGTTAACTTTCGTATATACGTTGAAGTATATCTTTCGAAATTATGTAACCGCGGCTATGCAGTAATGCTCTAATTAATCGACTCCTTAAACACAGCAGAATTATGGGTAACTTTTCAGGATTTAGTCGGAAATATGGCTTGTTGCATTTAAAATCTTAATATCAGACATTGTAAACCTTCATGAATTGTTTCCTATTTTTGGTTAAATTATTTTCGAGCTCATAACACATACAAATAGTTCAACTTGTCATATAAATTAGGCATCGATCGTTGATAGTGATATATTTATTATTTGTAAAACAAATGAACTTTTTAGATTTTTAATAAAAGTTTTTCCATATTTGCATGTGTATCGTTATGTGTTCAGTTATGCACATTTACCAACCTCATCCTCTGTCTGTCCCATGTATTCATTCCAGTGAATTATTGATTGCTGATGTTTTTTTCACATGTAGACAAACCACTGTTACCTATCAAAAGAACAATGATTTGAACAAACTCACGAAGAATTGTTGGCCGTGCTTGTTAGAATAACACGATAAATCTAGTCAGAGGCGACGCAGTCGGGGATTGGGTATGTTTTCTTGCGTTGACTTCGATCATCGACATAAACGCATTTGGTCGCGATGAAGGACAATTATAAACCAAAGGTCAAATTTTTCGAACATTTCTTAAGGAAACTACTCGTCAATTAGTATTCAGTATAGAAAGCGTCAATGAGCTTGGAAACTGAACCTACCGCTGTCGTTAAAGGGTAACTGTACACTAAATCTGGCCATTTTGGGGATCATCTCCTTTTATACTCATCATAATATATGCAACAAATGAATGAATTTGGCACCTAATGCGCACGAGTGTAGATTATAAACGATATCTGGTCCTACGGAGGATAACATAGGTTTTGATATGTGATCTTTATCTGTTTTAGTGATTTTATATGAAGGGTAATAACTCTATAAAGAATGTACCTTTACTAAATAACGGCGATTTGTATGAGAAATTACAACACGCTCTTTAAAACACTTCTTCAAATATTTCCGTTATTTCGTTATTTCGCTCTTTAAAACACTTCTTCAAATATTTCCGTTATTTCAAGGGGGGGGGGGAGGGCGGAAAAAAACTTCAGACACAGGGTGGAAAAAACTGTTTTCTTCAGTTTGGGTACCCCCCCCCCCCCCCCCAAAACAGCAAAAACTTCAGTTTTTTTCCACTGACCATTGACCCCCCCCCCCCCCACCAATTGTTTGAGAATCCTAGAGAATCACTAAGAATGTGGTTTTCTGTAGTTCACGGTGTCCATTTTTTTGTTTGGGTCATCCAACCACATTTATCGTTACGTTCATGATTTAACAGATGATGGGAATCCATAATGTTTTTAATTTGAATTTTAATTTTACGTTACTTTACTCACTCCTGCTCATTCTGCTTTTAATACTGATTAAACAATGTGAAGTCTGAAATTCTTTATCATAAATTGTTACAATTCACGAGAAGGTGCTTGGTAACTTAATTTAGATTATTATGACTAAAATGATCATTGTCTACCAGTAGAACGCAGATTTGTACCTCGTGATGTCATGACATGTACAAACATGTATATTGGTGATCGCAACGCTTTGTATGCACTTTAAAAAATGACAACTAGTCATTACCTCGAATTTGAAAAAGATGCAAATGAGATGAGTGAGATACCAGCATATAACTGTTTTCTGATACCATTGGAGGAGATATTGTTTAATACATGGGATAGTTCTGCAGTAAAAATTTGCCAGATAAGCGATCGCAGTGTAGAATTCTGCATTCGACTGGTAGACACTGACATAGTCGGCATTATTAAGAGGGTTAATGGGGTCAATATCACATGTAAACCAAGACAGTGGTTATCCAAAATTGTTTTATGTGGATTGTACTACTCATGTATATATGATTTGGATATTAAGGTTAATCCATATTCTATAAAATGAGAGAACATTGAAGTTGTGAGTCTAAAAATACATATATTCTGTTGAGTATAATATGAGATGGTCCCATAAATGGCCAAATTTGGTGTACAGTACCCCTCTAAATCACAGAATTTGCCAGAGGTACAAGCGTGGTGAATGACTATCTTTACAGACCAATATCCCTTCTACAATCCCTTCTTCAACCAAGATTGCCCACACATTAAAATGTACAATCTAAAACTAAATTCACACAAATCTCAAATATCCGAGAACGAGAAGAAAATCTTCTTATTTTCCTAATGATACTACTTGATCGATTTTCCGTGATCAAATGAATAATTGGTACGATCATGGTCTTATAGTTTGGATGATGTTAAGTTTGATAGATGAGTTACCTCTTCTGTCGATTGGTCTCAGTGATAAGCTTCTTATGCTGAAATCTGTTTGGCATGAGAATGAATCGCATATTCAGAAAAACAACCACCACGATGCGGGGTGCACTGATGGATACCATTCTACCGTGTTTCACAGGTATGTAAAACTAGAGGATCTCTAATGAATCGCAAGCATATGACAGTTATTAACCCTTTACCCAACAGAACGGCCCTGTGCCAATGCATTCTCTTATATATGCGAGTCGACCATAGGTCGCCTCGCATATATAAGAGAATGCATTGGCTTAACACATATTAAAAATGATAAAATTGTCAAAGAATGTAGAAAAATATTCTAAAAAATGTAAGAAAAAATTATAAAATTGTTAAAGAATGTAAGAAAAAATTATTAGGCCAATGCATTCTCTTATATATGCGAGGCGACCTATGGTCGACTCGCATATATAAGAGAATGCATTGGCACAGGGCATAACTGTAGCCATCACAATGTGGTCAATAAACCGGTTCCAATGATATCCATATTTGTATGGTGTTATTGAGACAGACCGAAGATATTTTAGGCTGTTGAAGCTTTATTTGGTCGTTTTTTGCCGTTTTGTTGGGTAACGGGTTAACCGAGTACACTAAACTCGAATCGAATTTAGTGGACGAAGATAATATATTTCGTATAAAATAGCGACGAATTTGAGATCCATTTTATCACATAATCAATTTTAGAGAAATACGATATCGAAACTGCTGAGGTTAATATGATAATACTGATTTCATTATCACAACCAAAGTGGACTTAAAGAAACCTTTAAGAAAAGATATAGTTCCATTTTAAATTTGTCTTTTCATGAAGACAAAATTGTTCAACAACACTTAAGTGTAAGCCACGTTTATCTCGCAGTCAGCACTAAATAACCCAACACAAATCGAATGTCATAATTATATTCTAATTAACATAATAATAAAGTTCCGGCATTGACATCGACATGACTGCACTAATCTTATGAGCCGGGTTATATGATAAGTGTTGTTAGTATACCCCCCCCCCCGCAACAAAGTTGTATAGGAGTATACTGAATACAACATGTCCGTCCGTATACACAACTTTGTCCGAGCTTGTATTCCGATATGTTCCAGTCAATTTATAAAAAAAAAAAACTTGCATTAACCAGCATGAGAACCTGAGTCTCGGCGACCATAAGCCCGGTCGGACTGTAGTGTGGTCATTATCCCCCTTTTCATCTTTTTCTTTCACGACGTACATAATTTTAGCGTACATAATTTACAACAGGCGACTTGCACAAGGTCATTTCCTGGTCAATTATTTTTGAAACTTGGTACTGATATATACACGTATTTACTACATTGAGAGCCTGTGATTATGAGGTCATTGTGATACTTTAGTAGAGTTGTCCATGGGGGGGGGGGGGGGGGTAAGAAACAATTTACGGACATTAAGCGCCAACAAGACATTCCGGTTTTTTTGGTGCCCACCATCCCCTTTGCGAAAGAAAAATCCGATTATGATATAGGGACCCTCCCCTTTAAAGCATTAGCAATGACATATGTGGATTTCCTGGACACTGTTATATCATAACACAACACGATTAATAATCTCCATGCATAAGGAGACGCGGATATATACCTAACTTCTGCACATTAATATTTAGCCAGGTCCAGTCTTACGTATATACGCGTAACTTGCAACTTGTGTTGCAATTGTCGACTGATGTCACATGATTCACGTGATCGTTTTGGCCTACGCGTACATAGTCAAACCGTTTAGAAGTTCTGTATCTAACGTGTAGCATACGAAACTGGGGCCTGTTTCATGAAGCAAGGTCATAAGATTATCTTAAGATGGACTTAATCTAAGATCTAAGGTGGACCTTATGATGTAACTTTTCCGTTTCAAGAACGCTTTCACAAAACAAGATTAAGTCCTACTTAAGTAGTAAGTTCATTTTCTACAGTCCGGAACAAAAAATGTGGGCTTGTGCAATCTTTATGTACGGCATTGAGAGGTTATCGAGAAAGAGCCGAGTCCGAGTTGACATTATTGTGTGACAGGGATGCTGGATAGCGGCTGGGGAGGGGTATGCGAATCAGCGCATGTGTCTTAGTGTCTATAGTCAGTGGCCTTATATTCGCATATAGATCTTAGACTTGTATGAGTTCCACGATGTGAATTCGAACATGAGTACATCGCAGGTTCTTAAAATGACGAGCTTTGCGTTTACTGACGAGTGGCGGTGTCAGAAATAAGATAATTTAATTATATGGATCGATGCATGACTGCGACCATGCATTCACGCCGAGTTAATCCACTGAGAGCAATGATCAGGCGGCGATTTTGTTTATGTGAGCCGACATAACTCGTGTATTATCGACCACCGCTCTCTACGTGTAGCAATAATCAAAATAAATCGGCGATGTCATCAGGACACACATATGTCATTTTTCGATTCAAAGGGAAATGAAAAATATTTGTTAGAGTAACTTTTTTATTATTTTTATGCAGATGTATATCTATCGGTTGTCAAACCATGCATATCTATATAACTACGTTTTTATTAGCACACTCGCATTTAGGGGTGTCATCGCTACGGGTGCACATGTGTATATCATATCAATAGTATGCTGTACAATGGTCATCCCACCCCTGCAAAAAAACATGACAAAAATTTGGACAGCCTTGAAAATCCCGACATGGGCGTGGACATTTAATGTCCAAAAAGCACCACGTGATAATGTTCCAACCATTTCGAATAGTATAGTACAGTCGTTGTAGTGATTTTGAAGAGTGAACCTAGAATTTTTTTTATAAAGCCAGTTTTTGTGTCATTTTGACCGGGAATATTTCGATAACAATATATCCAACATCCGCTAAAATCCGCTTTGGGGAAATTTGTTTACAGACATTTGAATACATGCAGGGTGTTTCGTCATTATGACACAAAATTTCCGATTGCAGATACATGCGGACAGTTTAATTGTGTGAGTTCGCAAACCACGCATTCGTGGCAAAAATTTGCGTGGATAATTGTCATATGAGTATACGAGAGTACGACCCACTACAGTATATGACATCCGTGCCTTCCACTGATAAAGAGCGTTAATGTAGAACTCCAATGCATGCGTGCGTTCCACAATAAAGAGCGCGTTCTACGAGCGTTAGAGGACAACAACATTTTACACGTTAGCCATGTGTGCGCTCAAGTTATAAAGTGCATGCGTTATCATGTGTAAGCAATAATTCACATTGTTCACAGTTGTTTCTCATTTATCATTTCGATCTTATATCTCTAATTGTGAAAGTAGTAAAAGTTGTTTTTTATGAGGCGGTCACACGTTCCCTGTTGAAACCAAACGGTGACAACATACGCAGAGTCGTTATTTCGTGGGAGAATCCAGATTATTGATCATGGATTACATGCCATAGTTCCGTAAACGACAGACCAGATTACACTCTGTCCAATACAGTTATGTAAACGAACAGACCCTAATCGTTATTTCGTGGATTTTTTTCGATTTTCAATGATTATTATTGCAGAATATATACGATCCATATCAAATAATTTAAAACACGTAGCTAACTGTGTGCTATCGAGTGTATACGTGGATAATTTTCCTGCAATAAGACATTATTGATAGTAACGCTAGGGACCACTTCGATTGATGGCGAATTTGAAGCTTGTCAATTTCAACATGTTCATTTCATAATTATATTCATAAAAATGTAGCCCACACGCATGTTGATTACAACTAAACTCGGCGATTAACGTCATAATTTACCGAATTCGAGTGATCGAACCTGAATGTATCTTCTGCTGTGTTCGTAATTATATGTTCCTTCTTATTCAAGATATAGTATGATTATATGAGATCTATGTAGTAACAACTAAGTGTATGTACTTTATATCTAGTCTTTAAAAAAATCCATATTTAAACTATTTTGTTTCGTTAAATGCAGTCGTTTCGCAGTAGTGCCGCAACACGGGCATTTGTTTGGTCCAAATGTTGTCCATTACTTGGAAAATAAAGCTTACTCAAGATTTTAATTCCGTCCGATGTCAAACAGAATAGCATTCCATTGTGCAGGGTGCGTATCCACGTTTGGTTATAACATCATCACTGTTCGGACTTGGCATATAAATTAACCCTGTGTTTGGTTCCAAATTACTAGTGAACGAGTAATCTCGGTTGGGATTCTCTGTTGCCAACAAAGAAGTTGAGTGATACAATCAATCCGCCTGTTAAACCGAAACGCCCAGTCAAATACTAACTGACTGTTCACCCAGTGCCTGGACTCAGTGGGTGGCCGATAATGTCGACCACAACATAGCAGATGGCAGGGGGACCTTCCATGGAATTGGAATGATTGTAATGTCTACACCCATGAATCCACCGCCACTGACCATGATATGTGTTCATGAGACAAAAGCGATTGAGGGTTGATGAGCTCGTGGTTGACAAAGGAGTGTCCATCCCTAAATATGTTGATGTTTTTGGCAAAGGAATTTCCAATATCAAACTGAAAACTCTTCTTCGTTTGGCCACTCCCCACATCCTCCCATCTGATCACAGCACGGATCGCATGTGGCCCTCAGCATGTTTGTTCAGTACGAGTGAAACAACTAGCTCGAACTGGTCAAGTTTCATGCAAAGTGCTTGCTCGCTAGTAGACGACACTGACCGCTGAGAAATCAGATGGTGTGTTCCGTCCAATCATTTACTCTACACTCATGTATGTCGAGGAACATGTACGTAGATTGAACATCCAAACCCCATGTATCCCCTTCGACCAGATTTAGTGGTTCAAGTCGGTAAACACAATAACCTCTAAGTCGATGAACATAGCGTGTTGGCTCGGAGGATTTAATACAGTAGTGAGCTTCATGGGGAGTATCGCCTCGATGATGAAGGGGTTGGTACAGCGACACATGCTATATTGAAAGGCAGTGTCGAGGGTCTTGCTTGATCTCTACCTAGTTGTTTATGCGCTTTTCAATATGTTGATAGCTGAAGTTGTCCCAGTCGAGAAGGAATCTGTGGACAATGAATCGATAAGGGAAAAAGATGACGCAGCAGCATCACAAGTAAAACAGGCTGATATTCACGTTAATGCTGGCGAAAACACGAATTGGCAAGGGCTCTGACTGATTTCGTTCTAGAAGGCGAATATTCACAGAAGGGAATTGAGACCATTCTTGGTAGCGAAGCTCTTCTACATAGAGTGAAGTGGATCAAAACTCAACATACAAGGAAGTAGCCATGCATTGTCTGAAGTAAGTCCGAACCAAGTATGGCTCGAGTTGCATCGTGTTCGAGGGTTCGGTCATAGCTCGTTTATTGAAGATCACGAGCACAGCCGGCGATCTGCAAAACATGCTGACGTTCGGGTTACTGAATAACACACAATAACCAGCAAATTTTCCTCCCAAATGAGAGAAACAAAAGTCAGTTAATCAAATTGAGGGCGCCTCTTATCGGATAATGGGCATGCAGTTCACTGCAGTGGTGACGTTGTTACTCTGATAGTTTCTCGTGCCCTAGAGTTTGACTCGCATGGACGAAATATCATGGTTATCGCGGACGATACAGATCTGATTCTTCTTTTGAATCGTCACTGGAAATCGAACATGGCCGACAATCTGATGCTCGGAAATCTGGCAAAGGTGGTGCTGCCATATGGTGCAAGGCTGGACAGTTCGCAACTTCCCATGTCATGTTTGCACATGTATGGGGATGCTGTGATACCACCTCTGCATTATTCGGACATGGGAACACGAGTATACTCAGAAAGATAAACACGTCTGCTGAAGTTCGCAAAATACTACTCATGCAGGAGTCTAGTGCAAATCAGAAACCATCGGCGATGCCGACATGCGGCTTGACCTTGTGTGTGGTGGTAAGAAAGAAGACTAACTAAATACACTTCGCCTTGTATCTTCTAGCAAGACTGCGTTATAGCCCAAAATCTCCTACCAACAGAAAGAGCGGCATACTAACACAGTCGCAGGGTTCAGCTTCCGGTCATGAATCGGAGAACACTGAATAACGACGTATTTAATCATGAGAGATGGGGTTGGGGACTTCTTGTCGCGGAACTTGCCCCAGTTATGACTGACCAGAATGAAGCACAAGACGTATTGCTCAAGTCGGTAGAGTGTAAGTGTAAGATGACACAAACAAAACATGTGATATGTGTGCACATGTCGCAAACATGGTCTCAAATGTGTTATCGCTTGTAGAGAGGGCTGCATTAATTCAAAAGAAATACTGGTAGGAGATGACAAGGATGAGGTTTGAGTATATTGATATATCTGATACACAAGTGCCGAAATTATGACTCATTTCCATATTCTGGTCATCACTGGCCGATTTCTATCAAAAAAATAAAAATAATACATAATTTTCATTTTGGTGGCCATCTTTCTGGCTCCCTGGGACCGATATTTGGTCAATGTGGCTCCTGTGGAGTCTTCTGTCAAACGTGATGACATATTTTTGAAAGCAATCTCATTATCTCTGCCTAACAAAGGACTAATGCTGTTTTGGGAATATTTTTCATTTTTGGCCGCCATCTTGGACGCCATTTTGAATCCTGAATTATTCCCAAGGCGGATTTTAGCGGATTTTGGATATGTTATTCCCGATACTTTTCCACACAAAATGATACCAAAACCAGCTTTATAACGATTTTGTTCTAGGTTAAAACCTCCCGACGACCACACTGTAGGATAATATTGCCAGTAGACGCATTGCTTCCGAAATGTCAACAACGAAAAGAAATCCAAATTTTTCCAATCATGAACTGGAGGCACTAAGAGAGGCTGTCCATGTAAATAAAGATGTTTTGTTTTGTAAATTCAAAAGCAGAGTTACCAATTCAAGGAAGGACAAACTATGGGCGGACATTTGTCGGAAGGTTAATTCTGTTAACACTTGCTCTGTTCAGCGGACAGTCACCGATATAAGAAAGAAATGGACCAATTTGGCCAGCGAAACGAAGAGGAAAATTGTACACTCTAATAAGGATATTGGCACAACTGGAGGTGGCGCACCGAATTCAAACGACATAACTGACAGTGAGGGGCGAATCGCTGACGTGCTTGGGCCAACTAGGATACATGGCATTCCTAATGGGATCGAGAGTGAGACCAGACAATCGCCAAGAGTAAATGATACGGGTATGTATTCTGTTAAAAAGTTCATGCACGCATTGAATAACACTCGTATCGGTGACATGTAGGGACATGACTATGGTTACGTTCAGACGCTGGTAAATTTGCCTGGCACATCTAATATATATCCAACTGTTGACACATTTTACAATGAACTTTTCTTTGAAAATTAGACTACCAGAAACAAAATTATCGACCATTTACGGTCTAAAATTTCAAGC
The DNA here is from genome assembly GCA_032622095.1 of Siphonodentalium dalli. Classification (NCBI taxonomy): domain Eukaryota; kingdom Metazoa; phylum Mollusca; class Scaphopoda; order Gadilida; family Siphonodentaliidae; genus Siphonodentalium; species Siphonodentalium dalli. Next base: position 137,414,227 of record CP136062.1, on the reverse strand, counting down.
TGTCCAGGTTGCCTCGGGCATAACTATTCTAGCTGTTTTAATTTTGACACCCCGTTGACACGTACATAAATTCATTTGACAAGACCGCACAGAGATGCATGAATCCATTATTTATAATATATATAAAAAAAATTACCCCACCCTCACCACCACCACCACCAGCAGCAGGAGCATTCCTATATAACGATAGCATTCGGATGACTCAACATTCTCGTTGTTTCAGATATCGGGGACGACTATGTGTCTGATGATAACTCTACAGACAGGGCGGATGACGACAGCCAAACTACAACATGTAGCACATCGGATGCCGCTGGAGGTTCCATGAAGCGCAAACGACCGACGACCCTTGATACCTCACAGCGTGTGCTAGACATTGAAGCAGGGCGACTGGATGTGGAACGTAAACGTTTAGCGATAGAAGAGAAACGGCTTGTGATCGAAGAAAAAAAATTGGAAGCTATCGAGAAATTAGTTGTGTTGTATGGTAAAAGAGTCGATGTGGCCAATATGGGGCATGACGAGTTTATCAAGCAATGTGCTTCATTGTAATGATATGATTTGGATAATAAATTTATTTGACAATGAAATCTTATTAACTCAATACCAATAATATTCTCTATAGAAAATTGTCACTTTTTCTAAAACATATTTGTATAAAGACCGTGTGTGTTACCTTTCCTATATGACATATCTGCTTTGTAAACAGCCGACAGAAATTTGGAAAGAGGAAAGAAAGAATAAATACATTAATTGATCTCATTTACCCCATCTCCCCACACACATATGAAATAACATAGAGGAGATTGTGAGCTTTGAGCTAGGCCATAATTCTTATCAAAAGTTAAATTCGTGGGTAATACAATTGTATACTATATATTATATACAGGTCACATACACAGCTGATAATTGACTATATCCTACATTCGATGAGACTCGGGTTGGCTAGTTGGTCTCTGTGGGGGGGGGGGGGGTATATCCTGCAATTTCCAACTAAACCCGCCCCCTTAATTGAACCGGGAAAAACTTCAATGTTCGCGAAATGCCATGTCCACCCCACCCGTTGAAATTAAACCTTCCAATTGGTATCTCAAATATTCCAACAGTTTGAAATTTCTAACCTAATTTTCCAATTGATTGCCATTTCGGTTGCTGCTGTTTGTCTAAAAACAACACATTCCTAGTTAGGAATTCAAACAATTGAAACCTATATATAGTGTACGATTAATGTTGTTGTCAGGCATGAAATGTCCAATTGCTAAACATTTTGACCAAAGTGTGTGTGGGGGGGGGGGGGGGGGGGGGGGTAGACAACACCCAAACCCCAGTCGCCACGTCCCTGGTGATAAGCCTGTGCTCTGAATTGTTTTTTCAAAAACTAACCCTATGGCTACACGGTGGGGAGGGGGGTGCCTTTGGTTTTGGAAAGTTTGAGGTACCAATTGGAATGTTTAAACCCAAAGAGAATTTGGTGTTGTTTAAGGGGGTGTATTTGGACATTTCGAGGCGAACACCCCATCTCACTCGCAAGCCACGACCCTGTATGGGCGTATGTATAGTTGAACAAAGACAATTATATGATATTCAATAGTTTAATGTTCAGTTTATATTATAAGTCAGTTGAATCGTCCCTGTATAAGGTTCATACGAACACTTAGTCCATCAGCGCCATCATCGCTATGTGTCACCTCTACATCGCCCGGGTGGGGAACTCGTCCTCTGGTAGTGGCAGGCGGTTGTTAACCCGTTACCCAACAAACCGGCCAAAACCGGCCAAATAAAGCTTCAACAGCCTAAATTATCTTGGGTCTGTCTCAATAAAACCATACAAATATGGATATCATTGGAACCGGCTCATTGACCACATTGTGATGGTTACAGTTATGCCCTGTGCCAATGCATTCTCTTATATATGCGAGTCGACCATAGGTCGCCTCGCATATATAAGAGAATGCATTGGCCTAAAAAAGTCTCTTTTTTTACACTTTTTACCATTTTTTCTTACATTCTTTAACAATTTTATAATTTTTTCTTACATTTTTTAACAATTTTTATAATATTTTTCTACATTCTTTGACAATTTTATCATTTTTAATATGTGTTAAGCCAATGCATTCTCTTATATATGCGAGGCGACCTATGGTCGACTCGCATATATAAGAGAATGCATTGGCACAGGGCCCTTCTGTTGGGTAAAGGGTTAATGCACATATTATGCATCATGAATGCAGCAACTGTTATCCTACGCACTCTCTCGGGTGAAAACATAAGTGCACCCCCGATGTATCGACGCACCTGAACCGCATCTTTAATACGCCGAATGCTCGCTCGATAGTGTTTCTATGCTTTTCGTGTATTTCCTCTCCGCTTCAGTTCCTTCATTCACAACAGGTGTCATCAGCTGTTCTCTGAGTGCGTAACCACTGTCCCCAATTAGCCATCCGATCGGAATTTCCCTGCTCTCCAGCAGTCGACACAATTCCGATGTAGTGTATATGAAAGAATCGTGTGTTGATCCGGGCCACTTAGCCACAACATTCCGAAATCGCAACTCCGAGTCACATACACCTTGTACATTTATAGAGTGGTAGCGCTTACGGTTAACGTAAGCCACCTCATCAACCATGGTGCTTTGATTCTAATGTGCGTGCATTCTATAGCGCCAATGACATTGGGGAATCCAGCGATATCATGAAATCCATTCATAATCATCCTTAAACTTGCTGCATCCCTCGACATGGAAATGTAGTCACGATAATGTTCGCGCATAAATAAAGTAAAAGAGTTAACAACCCGTGAAACGGTTGATTTGCTTATCCCGTGAACGTCTCCTGTTACAGTTTGAAAACTGCCACTGGCGTAGAAGCGAAGTGCTACCATTACCTTCATAGACACAGAAAGCGAATGCGATCTTCTCGTCGAATGTTGGACTCCATCACGCACCATATCGCACAATTCCATAATCATCAGTCTGGTGAAGCGATATTTCGCTCTAATCTCTTCGTCGTCCATGTAATCCAGTGGATTGTTTCTATCCCTAAATAGCCTTTGTCGTCGTAGATCTCTCCGTATTTGCAAAATAACATAGGCCGCCATACTTGTGATCGATATGCCACTTATCACGTGGGTCTTAACTTTAAGATTATCTTATGACACCTCACAGCAGTCTTAAAGTTAAGACCATCTTAAGTTAAGACCTTGTTCGTGAAACGCACTTATGACTGAAGTTTGAACTTATGACCATCTTAAGTCCCAACTATGTCATAAGTTGCTTTCATGAAACAGGGCCCTGGTATTGAAGAGGAATAATCCAATATTCTGATAACCGAATGAGCGATCAACGCTGTGCAGGCAGATATTCGACTGTGCGAAGACATCTTAACCTGACGGAAGACGATTGAGCGCATCGCTGGTCGCATTGTGACCGGTTGTTCTCGCCAACCGACTATCATTTACAAGTTTCTCTAGACGTTGGCTGATATCTATAAACGTGTAGGTTTGGCACCGTAAAATAGTCTGACTATTCCCCGCCACGTTCATATCCATAGCAATACCATAGCAACATACGTTACACATGACATGTACATGTGGCTGAACCTGGTGATATTATAACGACCACTAAAAATGTTGCATCAAATAAATAGCATGGACTCTATGTGCTTTATTTGAAAGTTATATCGTATACAGACTCCAAATGGATGGTCGATCTTGCCACACAGTCCAAGAATGTGATCATCTTAGTGTCAACTTCAGCTGTTTTAATATTTCCATTTATGAAAGTTTGAAGGTGGAATATCGTGATCTCATTGTTTCGTTATTTTAAGCAATTTATCAATAAAGATGCATAATCCGAATTAACGCTTTACTGTTACTATTTATGTGGCCTCGGGGGTAAAAATATTTTATTTTAGTCCAGATACCTACCTATCAAAGCTCAGAGTGATCAGATATCGATGTTTGAAATTTGTTATTTTCCGTGATGTAATGTTTGGCGGCCTGGCAAATATTTGTCAAGCCGACGGTCTCAGATTAAATTGGGTCCGGGATGAAGATTTATAACTCTAAAATCAAGTGGCATTGGGTGTTAGATATTGGAAAATACGGCCAATTTCGTTGAACAAAATGTTAATAAAGAACACATTTTTATACTATAGTTGACTGTGGTTAACATTATTTTGGGTAATTAATCTATTCCGAAACGTCAGTAAGGATGACCGAAGAGAACAATGAGAACTGACGCATGTCTAATAAGAATGATCATTCCTCTCGGATAAAATGAACAAGGAGATAACATGTTAACCGATGCATTTTGGCAATTCCATGGTAACGGGCGTACCTTTCAGACATAAATTAGGAGATTTGTATCCCTCTACTGTGAATAATGATGAATATTTATTCACTTCCTTCCATTCAATTGATATATCATATGGAGGTGTAATTTAAAATCACAATTAAAATTTATCTTGTTGAGGGTAATTTTCGACAGTGGACTCCAAAGGTTAGGTAACGGACGTACCTGATTTGGACAAGCCTTCTAGGGTTGCTTCAGTCAAGCGCACAACTCTGTGAATGTTTTCCACATTGTTTTCCACATTGTAGAAAATTGATATTGCTACGAATTACATATTCTCTAAAGGTATCTTCTTAATAAATTTTGTCATTACAAATTCCAGAATGATGGTAACGGACGTACCTATGTTCGGTAACTGACATACCCTTGTGAAACTAAGATCATTAGGTCCATCATTTGTGGCCAAAATCAATTGGGAAGTTATTGAAACATAACAAAGTAAACCGTCTAATATCATTGTAGCAGTTTTTAAACATTCTAAAGTGAAAGAGATTCAAAATATAATACTAATACTGTAATACATGTACTAGGAACCAGCCATGTTTTTGGGAGTCGTAGTCTACAAGAAAGTAATTAATGGGTGATGCATCCCTATGTTGAAATTGAAGATGAAAGCCAGCATGCCTGAAAACAGTTTTAATGTGCATATTCAGATACTGGTAATCCCTATTTTAACAATGAAAATAAAGAATCCTCTGGCACATTAATCATTCAATCAGTCAGGTGTTTTTGTTAAAATGGCTATATCTTTGAATTTTTTTTAGAATTGGCATGGAATTATTAGATGTAATGCTGATGTGCCTTTTGAACACGTAAACGATGTTGAATCATCATACATGGGCCTGAATTTGAAATTTTATTGCTTATTGTATATGAAAGTTAAAAATTGGGATATTTAATCTACTATATAAATTCTTAAGATTCAACTAGTGAATTTGGATATTATCTTTAAGTGTTGATGGCATACGGTATATCTATGATCAATAAAATAGACAGTTATATGTACACATGTACATTTACATGCACACATCGCGAATAAATGCTTCCATGGATGCATTAATGCTGCAGAATTGAAAATGTGTGACCACCATCAGTATTAGGTAACATTCAGAAAATCCTATCAAATGAATGGACATAACATTGCAAACAAGTATAACTTGATTGTGTTGTCAACGGCATATGCATGGCCACACACCCCCGACAAATACAGGCAGAATGGTTTTGGTAACGGACGTACCTCCCAAAAAAGTAACGGACGTACCAATTTTCAGTACATTATATCTCAGGAAAATAAGAATAGTTATCTCTAAGAATTAAATTGTGAAGTCAGTTCCAGAAACATCCTTTATGAACAAGCATTCCATTTCATGGCAATAAATAGTTATTATGTACGATGAATATCATACACAAGTTTGGTAACGGACGTATTCCATGTGATTGGAAATATTTTTTTCTTCTGAATTATGACTTCCTCTAGCTACAAAACCAATTTTCCTATGCTTAGAGTTGTCTTCCACTTCTATGTGAAGCTGAATGGTCAGCGAAGATAAATGTACTTGTAAATTGTGGATTATATATTTGAAATAACCCAAAAAATGATATTTTGACAGGAACAAATTTGAATTACTTAGTGAGGCATATATGTGCAGCAAATTACCATGGTGGATCAATTATGCCTATTCAAGTAACGTGAAGTGTTCCTCTAACGGGAAAAATGAATTATACATGGCGAAGTTGAGCTTTTAGTTTTTACCCCAATGTCCACTTTTTCGTGGAATTGCCCATTTGTTAAAACCAGAATGAATTTCACTAGAATTGACTCTATACCGTTAGAGGCATACAAATAGCTCATCCCGTCTTTCCAAATACAAAATGATGGCAAAAAGATAATTAGAATGGTCGTGTATTATCATGTATTATTGGCTAATCGCCTAATATTGCTACATATCACACTGACATATCATACATGTATACACCACTACGTATTTTATTTCTAGTTGCAGTGTTTCTCGTATCTGCGTCCTCATCTTTGCCTGCTCCGGTTCTCAACTGGCCTCTCTCCGAGACCACGGGAGTAACCGAACTCTCACAGAACGCCGATTTCGAACCGACGACACAGACAGACGAGAAACCATGCTACCCATACGAAGATGGCAGTCCAAAAATACCATACCTGTCGCTGGTGCTCGATGGGTCGACATACGACGTAAAATTCTCAGACCAGTTTCCGACAAAGGATTTCACCGTTGCCATGATGGTGTACCCAAATGGTGACCTAACGGGAACCCTCTTGAACTACCGTTATGAGACTGGAGACATAATCAAGATCTGGGCCATGGAGGGAACCATTCTCTTAAACTTTTGGGACGAATTTGGAGTTTCCATTGGGTCTGTCGCTCTGTCAGACATGTTGCCGTCTGCACAATGGAGCCACTTCGTCTTTATGCGCGATTTTGAAAGCGGAACTTTGAAGGTTTACATCAATGGTAACGAGGTTATTAATCAGGATGATGATTTCCCAAACAGCATCTTCTTGCCGAGTTCCGGAAGAATGCGCATCGGTGGTTCCTTTGATGATAGGGATGTTAATACTCTGCGGATGCGCATTAACTGTCTGCAAGTCTACGACGCCCAAGTAGAAGCAGGGATGATCAACGGAATAATTGGAAACTGTTTGCCAAAGAAATGGAAGCTGACACCGGGTGGTGAGTAGTGATCTAACACGAGCACCGCCTTTAAAAACAATCTAATTTGGCACTATATAAACTCTATTTCTTTCATATGACTGAAGCTATGAGGTCTAATATAGCCTCTAAACCCATTGGCAATGTCATGTCGACTTCTAGAAGCGGCTCTATATAATTATATTCCGCTTATAATTTTGGAACTACGTCCGGAATGTCTAAAAACGGAGGACTGTAAAGTGCGTTTATTCTTTCGTCGCCCATCAAAATGACCGTTCTTTACCACAAACTCATTGACGAGTAGTTACTCCAAAGGAATTTTTCAGATAATAAGTTCAACAACTTTGTTGAACTTATTATCTGAACTTTTCCCACAAAGGGATATGATTCCTTCTGCATTTTCTATTATCTGCCGTCTGCTTTTATTTCCTGAACATCCGTCCAGATGAACAATAGACCCTTCCAATGTATACGTCTTATTTATAACTGAATGAGAGAATCCATTTCGTAAAGAAATGGAAGGAACGCAAACTATTCAAGCCCAAAATAAACCATGTGTTATTGTGTCACATTCAGAGGACAAAATAGAGCAATTCACCAATACCACCGGATACTACTCCATATAGAAACAAATTAGTTATGCCAATAGGACTACCATACATGTACCATGTAACTTCCCCGTCAATAAACATTTGTGCTTAAGTGACCGTGGACGCGATAAAAGCTTACACTGACTAGTTGGCATTTGAAGATTTAATGTGAATTTAAGTACCCGAGAAATGTAAAGGGAAATGTGTTCGCCAACTTACTCCGTTTGCTCAGCCATTATAAAATAGTCTGTTTGAATTACGCAATTAAATTATAAAACAACGCCGATGACGCTTCCGCTGAAACCAAATATTGAGCGTGGTATACATTATTGTCGCCGCTCGAGAGAGACATTGGTATTTGTCAGCCGGTGCCTGGAACCCCGGGGAGCGCAGCTCGGGTGGTCATCCCGTTCTCGAGCGGGTGACACATCTTAATGTCTCCCGAAAAGAAGGACATCAACTGTTTTGTTATCCGACTACTAAAGACAAATTCCTTATCTTTCACACGCACGACGTTGCACTATAAGTTATCGCATCGCACGAAAGCTTTCACTCGGGATTATAGTTTCTGTGACTCAGTATCGCCCTAGGATGTCTATTCAAATAAGTTAGTCAACTCGCTCAGATTTTGTTATAATCGCCGTGTATTTATCATTAATCTGGTGGTTAATTCGTCAAAATTTGTCCATGCAATGTAAACCAATAAACAATGTTTTGTATTTTGACATATTCATTAAGACCTCCCGAAAGCTATATATTGGGAAGTTGTCGATTTCATAAATGTGGATTCATATAAATCAGCACTCTCAAGAACATCCATGTTGCAATAAACACGTCGAAGAAATCTGGAAAAGGGATATCCGTACAGTCGAATTCATGCGCGACAAACATATTTAAATCGTTGTACACCAGCAATAATTTATAACCAACCTACATCAAGCCATCGACTTGTTAAATACCACACCATAATTTTGACAAGAATGTTTTGAATTACCCATACATTTCTATTGAACAAGTATAGAATAACACTTTCCCGATAAAAGTATCAAATTAAAAGTTCAAATATTAGTGTTAACTAAAATATATGCAAATTAGCCAACTGTGCCAACACCACAACTTGTGCTTTTTTGCGAACCCTTTGGTGTATATAAGATTTATGATTCTGGTATGTATGTATGTGAAATAGCTGTGGTATTGCACTGTGTGTGTCTGGAGATATTCTTGCAATAGAACATCAAACGGGGAACACAAATAATGTCATACTGGTCAGTGGGCGACAGTGCGATTTGTCGTCGGAAGGCTGATAACATGATAACAGTGTGTATTGTCGTATCAATAACTACATCAATTTTTTTAGAATAGCTACTTACAATGTTGGAGTCCCAATCCAAGCCTAGTAATATATTTCTTTTTCGCAGACAAGTTTTGGTCCCACTGTCGCCATGGTGTCTCATATCGACACAACAATGCCACAGCAGCGCAGTTCTGATAACGTTTAAGTACGTCATGCGAATATTCGAATATTCACTGAAGAATATATGCCACTATATTATGCAAAACAAAACGATAAATTCAACAAAATGATTTACGTTGGAGTTTCGAGGAGTTTACACTTATTTAGCGACAATCGAATGTTACATATTGTTCTTTAGCTATATGTATGTTCTCCAAAAGCGAATCTGCATTTTATTTACAGTTATGCTTGAACCGAAAGGGACAGAACCTGTCAGGACATACTGTGTGACTGCAAGAACGAGAGATAGAACAGGCCCTATACATCGGCATGGCAACGACACTGTTGACATGACATGCCTCACGCAAAGCACAGCCTGGGATACTTTTGTCAGCAATCAGGGATTTGTACCGAGCGTACGAACTTCTGGTCACTTCTATATGATATCACGTGACAAGGTACCGACCGCAGAAGAGATAACGATTGGCCAGCCACTAATTGCAAATGATCGGAAGCTATGTATGCGGCTTTGTATGAGGGTAGATGGATGCCGATCAGTTGCCGTGGTTACAAATGAGGGTGCGTATGGCGTCAACTGTACTATGTTCCGAGGAGTTGCTTCCGTCCTCGAACAATCGAGTGGTTCGAGATACTACGCTATAAGGGAGACATAGGACAGAAGACTGGGTGCATGAAATTTGCCAATGGCATGTGAAAACAAAACACTTTTTAACTCGACGATGTGTATTCACCTCCGAGTCCACTGAACATACTAGAGAATTGTTGGCAAGTATGGACGAAAGACGCCCAATTTGAGATACATGTAGAAAATAAACAAACCCAACTCTAATCTGACTCCGACGTATGGAGTATGTCTGGATTACGAATATATCTGTGCATGATTATATCGGGACTGTTGTCGGAGTGACGCAACACGTCATCCAACAAACCTCACAGATGTATGTTGGTGGTATTTTCTCATTTGTTGTATTCTGTTATTTGCATGGCGAATGTTCACAAACAATATCGTCTATCTTTTTTTCGTCTCTCCAACAGTGTATTTGCTTTATTATTTGGTTGATGTACAGAATAGAATAGAATAGATTTATTTCTTATACCATACATCAATGGTTGAAAGAAAACATGTTTACATATGTATACATAATATCAGAGGCAGTGTTGGGCGAATAAGGAATATATCAATTCAATACAAATATATTGTTCTGGCTGTAATCTATCAGGGACGGGGTAAAACAGTCACTGGATAAGACCAACGAGGACCCCCACACCATACCAACCCAATGCACAGCCGTGGGGAGGCATAGTATGCGGCCTCCTCCTGACCTCATCGAGTAACTAGTCGACCCTCCATAATCTTGACAAATTTACAGAGTCTCCTAGCTATCGATGGTTTTCTCGTGGAGAACAAGATTCTTAGTTTCATTGGACTTGGGTAATTCCAATATGACTTGTGCAACAGCATTTTTCGCTCTGTTGACAATGATTGACAGTAAACATATAGTGAATTTCGTCACCGATTTGGCCGTTGTTACATAGTGTACATATTCGATCATCACGGGGTGTACTATGCCACCTACCCTTTTCTATTGGTAATGAGTGGTTGCTTGTTCTGAATCGAGCTAGGGTAAATTTTATGTCATCACGAAACTCGGAGATGTAATATTCCTGACCAAATTTCGGTTTTAATATCCTGTATATTTCTCCTCGACTGGAGCGTTTACACGATGCATGCCATTGTTGAATATATTGATCAGTCAGTTTCTGTTTCACCAGCGATATGGTTATATTTAAATCTATGGCGGGATTCTGTCCGATCCACATATATGATAACCCACAATCATTTAAAATACTCTTCACTTTTCTCAGCCAAGGTGTGTAAAATCCATCAGTTTCGGATATCATGAGGGCAGTTTGATATAGTTTTTGGGCGAGAGAATTAACTGATCCGTTCAAAAGCTTGATCCAATAGCTAATTATCCTCACCTTAATGGTGACATCGAGGGAGTATCGTCCCAGTTCACCGTATACCATGAAGCTGGGAGTGGTGGATCTCAAGTGTAGCAACATTTTACAAAATTTCAAATGCATCCTTTCTATGATGGAATTGTCTCCCACTCCCCATATTTCTGAACCATAAATAAGAATGGGTAAAACCATAGTGTCAAATAATCGCAAATGCGCATTGATCGATAGATTGTGTACACGTCCGATTCTGAAGACTGCATACATTGAGTGAGTAGCTGTTCTAACTGCAGCGCGTTTAGCTTCTGTAAATGACCCATTTCTGGAAAGAGGTATACCTAAATAGTTGAATGAGCTAGCCACTTCTTGATTAATATTATTGAATGAAAAGCCAAGATGTTTGGGTTGTCGCCCCCGTGAGAAGTAAACTACCTTGGTTTTCGGAATGTTAACCTTTAGTTTCCATATATGGCAGTAGTCTTCGAAACAGTTCAACTGGTACTGCAGATCTGTTTTTGATTCGGCGAATAAAACGGTATCGTCAGCGTAAAAAAGGACACACAATTTCAGATAACAGTCTAGTTTTCTCTCCATTTCATTAGAAACTGTTCCCATTCCCTCTACGTCTGCACTGGCCAAAAAATCGCTCAGATCATTTATGTACAAGGAAAAAAGAAAAGGGCATTATCACCCTGTTTTAAACCAACTACAGAAGGGAACGGCTCTGACTCTTGGCCATTTGCTAATACTTTCGACTTAAAATTGTCATACATATTCACAATTACGCGATATATTTTACCAGTGATTTGGTTTAATCTGAGTTTATACCACATACCTTCTCTCCAAACTCTATATATCAAAAGCTTTCTCGAAATCTATGAATGCACAGAACATCTTCTTTTTCTTATATCTAGCAATTTCAAGTAAAGAATTAATTATAAAAATGTTGTCAATGGTCGAGTGCTTTTTTCGAAATCCTGACTGATTTTCGTGAATTACATTGAACGTATGAGAAAATTGTGTGAGTCTCGTATTCAAAATTGACGTAAATATTTTCCCCAAACAACTCAGTAATGTTATACCCCTATAATTGCCTGGTTCCTGCTTGCTTCCTTTCTTTTTATATATTGGGATAATAGAACCCACAAGCCATGAATCCGGAATACACCCTATATCGAGCATGTAGTTAAAGAGTTTTATCAGTAACGGCATGAGTTTTCCCGCTGAAGCTTTTATGTATTCGTTGCGGATTCCGTCATCGGATGATGCTTTGTCTGACTTTAAATGGCGTATACAAGTGGCGATTTCACCCTCAGTAATGGGTGTGTTAAGTAAATCCGATCTGTCCGAGATTGTAGCCGTGGGAGTATCGGTCGGTACCCCATTATCATGGTCGAATGATATATCTGGATCATTGGGATCGTGTGGTGTATTTAGCTGCTTAAAATGTCTACTGAACTCATCAATATTCACGCCAATATATCGCGCAGTGTCGCGCCCCTTTACTGATTTCCAAAAAGCTTTCGGGTCGTGTTTATAGAGATGTTCCATCTTAATCTGCATTTCATTTTCGTATATTTTAATTGATTTATTCAGGCACTTTTTATATTCTGTCTCGCTCTGGCGGAGTTCTGTTCTGTTACTGTCACTGCGGCCATTAAGGTAGATTCTTAGTTTTTTCTTGTAATTTTTCCGCATACTGTTGCATTCGGGGGTTAGCCAGGGTTTGTCGGTTTTTGTGTATGGTTAATCATCGGTTTTCTTGAAATACTTATTTCGCCTACCGAAAGTGTTTAGGGCTGAACCAACTAAAATTTCTACAACTTTGTCCGTCAAGTTATTCACGTTTTCTTTCGGAGGATTTTCGGATTGTATGCTTTCATCAAACATTTGAATCGCTAAATCAATGTTAGCATCATTTATATGTCCGATGTATTCCTTACAAAGCGAATGGTCCCATCTTGCGGGTTTCGGTGTTCCTGAATCTCTATTATCTACATTATATTTTGGGGGTTTTCGCTTCGATGTCAATGTAAATGTTAATGCACAGTGTGCGTCTGACCGTAATGAACTAAACTCGCTTACTACAAACGTTTTGAACGAACACAGACAGTCGGTGTTACAAATTACATAATCAACTACTGATGAGTTTTTACATGTGAGTTTACCAATTTTCGCATCCCAACCGAATCTGCTATTTACAATGAATAGATCAGATCTCCGACACATGTCTATGAGTAACCTGCCGTGGCTATTAACCGTTTTATCACTGTTTTTCCGTTTCAGCGAGAAACCAAATTCGGTTAGTCTAGATATATCTTTCTGTATCACTATATTATCACTACATGTATCTAAATTATCTCTGTCGGTATAAAACTCATCGTAGTCACTCAGTTCTGCAGTGCGGGCATTGAAATCTCCAGTAATGATCACCTTTTCACAATCTAATGCTTTGCTGAGATATTCGCATTCAATTTCATTGAACAATTCTTTATTAGCAAATTTGGTTCTTTCATGTGGAATGTATACGGCCCCTATCATCATATCCCCATTCGACTTGATAATGATTTTCGAGACTTTGACCCAATGTATACACTTGAAATCGGACGCAATGGGACTAATGTAGTTTTCGAGTTCTTTACAATATGCGATGACAATCCCCCCAGATTTTCGAAATGAAAACTTTTGGCGATTTTTTGCGGTAAATTTGAAACCCTCGAGAATCAGTTCATCACAGTCGTCGGTTTTGGATTCAAAAAAACATAAAATGTCAAATTCATTACAAAATTCTACAAACTCGGGGCATTTTAAGCGTCTTTTCAAACCACACACGTTTAGTGTCAAAATTTTCAATGAGTCATATTTATGAATGTAATTTTTCCTCCTCTTATCTCTGTATATCGTCTGGTGTCACCATGAAACGTTTACCCGCCGGGTAATAATTTTAATGTCGGTCATTGACTTCCTGTATGACATAGTCTAATGTGAGATTGGTGTGTCTTAGTCCTCTATCATCTCGTTTAAAATTTATTGCTATGCTCATATTCTTCATCTTGCGACAACTTTGGATACAATTATGCATATTAGTCAGTAAATGGCATGATTGGTGTGAATTATATAAATGAAGGCAGTGACCACGCGGTACGTGGAGGTAACTAAACTATTATTTCCAGGTATAAAGACAGTCTATGTCACAGAGTATGTTGGCAGTTTTTGTCAAGTTTAGATTTTTTGACGATATAGTATATGGTACTCCTTTGTGTTTTGATAAATTGTGCTCATAGTATACCACCATGCATTATTGTGATAAAAGCGAAATATTCGTGTTTTACCACGATCGGAGGCAAATATATGGTTACGATTTTAAGACACGGACAATAGAATCTACATATTTCACCCATTACTGTATGAATATGTCCCATACTGTTCGATAGCAGTGCATTTTGAAAGATTTGATGGTCTATATATCAAAAGAAACGATGATCGGTCACATTTGTGAGACTGCTATTGTATTGTATTTATTTCAGGCAAGATATGCCCATATATAGTCATACATACAACATATAATTACAAATTAAATATAAAGAAGTTGATTCCAATGATTGAATAGATTTGACCGATAGATCAGATCTGAGTTACAAATAGCATTCAAAATACTGTTTAAAGATTTATAAATTCTCACACGAAATCCATACACACCCTTTCGAATCAGCACTGTCAGAGAACACATTCTGTCACCTACAAACATCCCACTCGCACTACATGATCTCTCATAACCCATAAATTTTCTATATGCATTATTATAACAAACTGTAAGTTTTCTATAACAACGTTTGGTATAGTTAATCCAAAGATGAGCACAATATAATGGAGATACGAACATTTTAAATAAATACATTTTCACATTAGGCGAACATTTGTAAAACTTTCTAATAAGCATATTTGAGCGTGAGCATATAGACCGATATTGGCGCATAATATCATTATCATCGGAAAATTCGTTGTTGAGTATATGTCCGAGATACTTATAGGAGGACACGAACTTGAGTTCATTGCCCATTAAGTATAGTTTTGGAAAGGACCGAATATATTTCTACTTCTAAAAAATGTTACAGAATCAATTCTTCGCTACTAAAATTTAATTTAATAGTTTATTTTACATTAATATATATCACATGATTCAAGATAAAAAAAATGTGCAGATGAAATTGCGTTATTGTTCCGTTTCTTTGCGCCCAAAAATTCCAGATTTAACCGTTGTATGAGACCTTGTGACATATATTAGAGATAATTCGTCTATATCTGACCAAATGTTTCTCTTTTACGCTGCAATCATTCTTCCTCACATAATTCGAGCGTGTTGTCACTCGTTTGGGATAAGCTGTTCCATTTTGCACAAAATATAATTTTCATTCGATTTTGTCCATTTTGGCGGCCATTTTGGGGCAGATATTCTACGTATATGGTTCACGACTAGGAATTGTTTGTATATATTTTAATGTATTATGAATTTGGAATTAATTGGATTACTCATGATTGCATTCGCATATGGCCTGATGGAAATGCTTCAGAATTCGAACCAATGCGAAAAATCAAGATATCTCAAAAAAGCTCAACTCGAATTCTAGGGGACTTTTGTCATGTTGTTCATAAACATGTTCTTATTTATCGCGCAAAAATCATCTTTCCCCAATTTTTTCCCCTAGTGAACCCTAATTTGCGGCGTGGACTATGATGTGACAAGAAATAAAGGCAACGGATGTCACTGAATATCAAACTGGGCACTTTTTAGTGTAAGCACTTTTTATTGCATACAAGATTGCATGTAGATCGATCCAAGTGTTTATAGGCTGGTATCATCTTGCTATTAGACGTGTATTATTTATATATCTCAATATCGTTCCATGGTGTTAGTTCTTGTTTTTGTTTTATTATGGATGGGAGAATAAAAGCACACTTTACGTGATAATCGTCCGTTACCTAAAAAAAACAAACAATTGCTCGATCGGCGTAATGCAGTTATATCACATGAAACGCCTACTATATCAATAAAAAAAAGCCATTACATTATTTGTCCTTATATCTCACTTGTGATGAATATGCGCGTGTTTCGCGGGATACTTGGCATCGCGTCAAAATTACTGCGCGGATTAATACTATTTCGAAAAGCCGCGCATGAGACCAACAACAGATATTACAAAATGATTGATTTGTTCATTAAAGTTAAATTATTGTCCAACTTCGTTGCACTAACAAAAATAGGCACAAAACAAAGAAGTCAATTAAGGGATTATATTTTTGGTCGCCAGTCAGAGCTCGCAGTACTGTTTTAAAGGTTGTGAAGCGTCTCAGCCAACGCCGTGTCCGTTCATGTATGCATTCTGCATGCATTTTCAGCTTCTTTTAAAGATTTTGATTTGTTAAAAAGGCATAAATCTCTAGTTTTTTTCATTTGATGTCAAATATCTTCAACTCGTTATGTTGGGAAATAAGATTTTAGGAAACTCGTTTGAAAATTTGATTCACAACTCGTCTACGATAGTTCGTTTGTTGTACTCATTATATGAACATTCCCTCCAGTAAATAAGACGCCTTCTGTGCTTGTATTATATGTCGTCTGCAAATAAATGCCATTCTGTTATGCATGTATTTATAACGATATTGATTTCGCGCGAAATTAATTAAAAATTTCAACTCCATACCTGGAAGGAAAGCGTGGTAACCGTCGAGCACAACCGAAAAGGCTGTTCCATTGTAACACTTGTGTGTTATTCCATTCTTTCAATGGTCAACGGTACCACACAACCATAAGGGCGCGTACACATGAAGCTGCAAGAAAATATCTGCAAGAAAATATCAGGTAAAATTGCACACTGATATTTTCTTGCTGCAAAGATTACGCCCGTGAGAACGCGGCGGTTTAGACGGTGTTGATTGAGCTCAAACAGTATTAGTCATGCTGGTTCACGTGAATCGCGTCCGGTAAATAACCTATAGTCCATTTTGGCAATTCATAGCTTTTTATAAATTTCCAACTGTTGACATGTATTACCGAAGTCGGGTGGGATTAGCAAAGTTGCTGATCTCATGCATAAAGACCGTCTGCATAATGAGAAAGTGGTCACGTTATTTGGAAATTTGGAAATCTTATAATTTCATAGTGCATGTATATGTGGGGTGACAAATGTTATTATGGTTTTGTGGCAAATCGGATGACCCCACCCCCATTGAGACCCCATATGAAGTTTTCAGGAGATTGTTGCTTGGTGCATGGGGCTGTGGTGTACATTACATTACCGAACTTACATGGGTGCATGTGGGGACATGAGACCCCCGCCAACTTGGAAACAATATTAGTTGGAAATTTCACACCAACAATGGTTTGAAATTGTTCTTGTAGTCTAATTTTTCAACCATTAATGTATGTGGAATTCTTGGTTTTAGACCAACATTTGCATTTTTCCTACTTTGGTCAAATTATTGGTTTGGAATTTCTTATAGGCCCCTCCCTCCCCGGTGTCCAGTCAAAATTCAAGGTATGTGAGGTACCATGTGGGAATTTCAAAGACGATGGGAGGTGTGCATGCAAATTCAATTATGTGATCTTGGGTCTTTGGCCCGATTCAAGAGGGGGTGCAGTTGGAAATCCATGGACAATCCTCCGTCAGCGGAAACCCTCAAAAGATATATATGTCCCCACACATATCCATATAATAGCTCAGCGATTATGTCAAACAATCCAAAATGGAATTACGAAGTCAATTGTTGAAACAGGCGATACTATTGATGGATCATAACTCGAGTGCGTGAACGGTTACCAGCGTGTCCCTTATAGAGATTAGTTAACGGATACCGATGGCCACCAGTCAAGGTGAACACATATCACCAACTGGCGATAAAATATCAGCGCGCTGCCTACGTCGGATATTTTCCGGTATTATTTATTTGATTGGTCAAGTAAGTCACATGGGGCATACCTGATATTTTCTTGCCCGCCATGTGTACGCGCCCTTATGTATTCTTGCGAATGGTTGTCGACTTCTATATGTACTACACTATGCATCCCTGCTACACGTATATCTCCAAACGGGTTGAGCCTAAGTCTTATCTGCTCAAAGTACTGCCAAATCCGTTTCCTCATTGAAATTGATATATGTAATAGTTAACTAGGGAATGTATTATTGAGAATTGAGGATTGGCGTCGATGTCGCAGGAGATAGACTTAACGCTCAAAATCAAGGAAGAGTATTGCTACGTTGCTTACGACATTGAAGCGTGCAGACAGACGGTTGGGACGGATTCTAGTTTGGAATGAAACATCATATTGCCAGATGGATAAGAAATAACTTTCAATGGAGAGCTGTTTGAGGTTACGAAAGGCAATTATATCATCGGGTTGAACACTGATCTGGCTATACATGAAATAGCGGCGGCAGTAAATGGCGAATCCGACAGAAACGTCCGCAATGAACTGTACGCAAATGTCGTTCCTGTTGGCCGCTCGACAAAATTGCCTGGTCTGACGGAGCGACTCCAAAAAAAATCGGTCTTTGGCAGCGAGTTGGGAAGCCGTCAAGGTGACGTCGCCAGAAGACGGGGTGACAGCTGTCTGGAAAGGAGGATCCAAACAGGCAAGTGATATCTCCGGAGTGATGTATGGATCTGTCGAGGAAAGGAGGATCCAAACAGGCAAGTGATATCTCCGGGAGTGATGTCTGGATCTGTCGTGAATAATATAATACCTTTACGACGTTTGGAGTGTTGTATAGAAAGTTGTTCCGTCCATGCGTGCGTGCGTCCATATCTCCTAAAAAAATCGAACAAATCCCCAATAACATACACAATCCTATATATCTGTCCATTAGGACTTATAGAGGTCTCTATCTCATAACTCATAGGCCGGATTTGAATTATCTTTGGTAATCTAATGAACGGGGAAAGGATACCCATATAATTATGGAACGCGCTTCGTCCATTTATTTTTCCCTGAGAATGAACAGTGCATCAGCCCCACCTTTGATATTTGTTATCACAGTTTATGTTTGAAATAGCTGTAGCATACCCATGAGGCAGCATGTGGGAACGAATCCACACCCACAAATTTTATCCATTCATTTATTTCCATTGAAGTTATGACTCTTAGCCAATTAATAAACCTCAACGAAAATCACCTTCATTTTGTGCACTTATTTTAAGTATTATGGAATCTCCAATTTCAAACATTTCCAAAAAATATATAATTAGTAAACAACATTTAGCTGTACCCATGTGGGCCTACCTGCTAAAAAAGCTAGGTAAAACATCATAATTGATACTGTTGACACTCGAAACTACCAAGATATCCCAATTGTAAGACTTTGAAATTTCATGTTTCCTCATATTCAATGTAAATATGTGTCACAAATTGGCCCAATAAAACATCTCATGGGTATCGATAACCAGACCAGACGACAGGCAAACGACAACAGAGGGACTATCTTGATTATATTAGCAGCCACCCATCTGAATATGAGGAAACATGAAATTTCGAAGTCTTAACATTGGGATATGTTGGTAGTTACGGGTGTCAAAATAATCAATTATGATGTTTTTCTAGCTTGTTTAGCAGGTATAAATTCCAGATTTATCCGTTGTATGAGACCTTGTGAGATATATTAGAGATAATTCGTCTATATCTGACCAAATGTTTCTCTTTTACGCTGCAATCATTCTTCCTCACATAATTCGAGCGTGTTGTCACTCGTTTGGGATAAGCTGTTCCATTTTGCACAAAATATAATTTTCATTCGATTTTGTCCATTTTGGCGGCCATTTTGGGACATATATTCTACGTATATATGGTTCACGACTAGGAATTGTTTGTATATATTTTAATGTATTATGAATTTGGCATTAATTGGACTACTCATGATTGCATTCGCAAATGGCCTGATGGAAATGCTTCAGAATTCGAACCAATGCGAAAAATCAAGATATCTCAAAAAAGCTCAACTCGAATTCTAAGGGACTTTTGTCATGTTGTTCATAAACATGTTCTTATTTATCGCGCAAAAATCAACTTTCCCCAATTTTGTCCCCTAGTGAACCCTAATTTGCGGCGTGGACTATGATGTGACAAGAAATAAAGGCAACGGATGTCACTGAATATCAAACTGGGCACTTTTTAGTGTAAGCACTTTTTATTGCATACAAGATTGCATGTAGATCGATCCAAGTGATTATAGACTGGTATCATCTTGCTATTAGACGTGTATTATTTATATATCTCAATATCGATCTATGGTGTTAGTTCTTGTTTTTGTTTTATTATGGATGGGAGAATAAAAGCACGATTTACGTGATAATCGTCCGTTACCTAAAAAACAAACAATTGCTCGATCGGCGTAATGCAGTTATATCACATGAAACGCCTACTATATCAATAAAAAAAAGCCATTACATTTATTTGTCCTTATATCTCACTTGTGATGAATATGCGCGTGTTTCGCGGGATACTAGGCATCGCGTCAAAATTACTGCGCGGATTAATACTATTTCGAAAAGCCGCGCATGAGACCAACAACAGATATTACAAAATGATTGATTTGTTCATTAAAGTTAAATTATTGTCCAACTTCGTTGCACTAACAAAAATAGGCACAAAACAAAGAAGTCAATTGAGGGATTATATTTTTGGTCGCCAGTCAGAGCTCGCAGTTCTGTTTTAAAGGTTGTGAAGCGTCTCAGTCAACGCCGTGTCCGTTCATGTATGCATTTTGCATGCATTTTCAGCTTCTTTTAAAGATTTTGATTTGTTAAAAAGGCATAAATCTCTAGTTTTTTTCATTTGATGTCAAATATCTTCAACTCGTTATGTTGGGAAATAAGATTTTATGAAACTCGTTTGAAAATTTGATTCACAACTCGTCTACGATAGGTCGTTTGTTGTACTCATTATATGAACATTCCCTCCAGTAAATAAGACGCCTTCTGTACTTGTATTATATGTCGTCTGCAAATAAATTCCATTCTGTTATGCATGTATTTATAACGATATTGATTTCGCACGAAATTAATTATAAATTTCAACTCCATACCTGGAAGGAAAGCGTGGTAACCGTCTAGCACAACCGAAAAGGCTGTTCCATTGTAACACTTGTGTGTTATTCCATTCTTTCAATGGTCAACGGTACCACACAACCCTAAGGGCGCGTACACATGAAGCTGCAAGAAAATATCTGCAAGAAAATATCAGGTAAATTTGCACACTGATATTTTCTTGCTGCAAAGATTACGCCCATGAGAACGCGGCGGTTTAGACGGTGTTGATTGAGCTCAAACAGTATTAGTCATGCTGGTTCACGTGAATCGCGTCCGGTAAATAACCTATAGTCCATTTTGGCAATTCATAGCTTTTTATAAATTTCCAACTGTTGACATGTATTACCGAAGTCGGGTGGGATTAGCAAAGTTGCTGATCTCATGCATAAAGACCGTCTGCATAATGAGAAAGTGGTCACGTTATTTGGAAATTTGGAAATGTTATAATTTCATAGTGCATGTATATGTGGGGTGACAAATGTTATTATGGTTTTGTGGCAAATCGGATGACCCCACCCCCATTGAGACCCCATATGAAGTTTTCAGGAGATTGTTGCTTGGTGCATGGGGCTGTGGTGTACATTACATTACCGAACTTACATGGGTGCATGTGGGGACATGAGACCCCCGCCAACTTGGAAACAATATTAGTTGGAAATTTCACACCAACAATGGTTTGAAATTGTTCTTGTAGTCTAATTTTTCAACCATTAATGTATGTGGAATTCTTGGTTTTAGACCAACATTTGCATTTTTCCTACTTTGGTCAAATTATTGGTTTGGAATTTCTTATAGGCCCCTCCCTCCCCGGTGTCCAGTCAAAATTCAAGGTATGTGAGGTACCATGTGGGAATTTCAAAGACGATGGGAGGTGTGCATGCAAATTCAATTATGTGATCTTGGGTCTTTGGCCCGATTCAAGAGGGGGTGCAGTTGGAAATCCATGGACAATCCTCCGTCAGCGGAAACCCTCAAAAGATATATATGTCCCCACACATATCCATATAATAGCTCAGCGATTATGTCAAACAATCCAAAATGGAATTACGAAGTCAATTGTTGAAACAGGCGATACTATTGATGGATCATAACTCGAGTGCGTGAACGGTTACCAGCGTGTCCCTTATAGAGATTAGTTAACGGATACCGATGGCCACCAGTCAAGGTGAACACATATCACCAACTGGCGATAAAATATCAGCGCGCTGCCTACGTCGGATATTTTCCGGTATTATTTATTTGATTGGTCAAGTAAGTCACATGGGGCATACCTGATATTTTCTTGCCCGCCATGTGTACGCGCCCTTATGTATTCTTGCGAATGGTTGTCGACTTCTATATGTACTACACTATGCATCCCTGCTACACGTATATCTCCAAACGGGTTGAGCCTAAGTCTTATCTGCTCAAAGTACTGCCAAATCCGTTTCCTCATTGAAATTGATATATGTAATAGTTAACTAGGGAATGTATTATTGAGAATTGAGGATTGGCGTCGATGTCGCAGGAGATAGACTTAACGCTCAAAATCAAGAAAGAGTATTGCTACGTTGCTTACGACATTGAAGCGTGCAGACAGACGGTTGGGACGGATTCTAGTTTGGAATGAAACATCATATTGCCAGATGGATAAGAAATAACTTTCAATGGAGAGCTGTTTGAGGTTACGAAAGGCAATTATATCATCGGGTTGAACACTGATCTGGCTATACATGAAATAGCGGCGGCAGTAAATGGCGAATCCGACAGAAACGTCCGCAATGAACTGTACGCAAATGTCGTTCCTGTTGGCCGCTCGACAAAATTGCCTGGTCTGACGGAGCGACTCCAAAAAAAATCGGTCTTTGGCAGCGAGTTGGGAAGCCGTCAAGGTGACGTCGCCAGAAGACGGGATGACAGCTGTCTGGAAAGGAGGATCCAAACAGGCAAGTGATATCTCCGGAGTGATGTATGGATCTGTCGAGGAAAGGAGGATCCAAACAGGCAAGTGATATCTCCGGGAGTGATGTCTGGATCTGTCGTGAATAATATAATACCTTTACGACGTTTGGAGTGTTGTATAGAAAGTTGTTCCGTCCATGCGTGCGTGCGTCCATATCTCCTAAAAAAATCGAACAAATCCCCAATAACATACACAATCCTATATATCTGTCCATCAGGACTTATAGAGGTCTCTATCTCATAACTCATAGGCCGGATTTGAATTATCTTTGGTAATCTAATGAACGGGGAAAGGATACCCATATAATTATGGAACGCGCTTCGTCCATTTATTTTTCCCTGAGAATGAACAGTGCATCAGCCCCACCTTTGATATTTGTTATCACAGTTTATGTTTGAAATAGCTGTAGCATACCCATGAGGCAGCATGTGGGAACGAATCCACACCCACAAATTTTATCCATTCATTTATTTCCATTGAAGTTATGACTCTTAGCCAATTAATAAACCTCAACGAAAATCACCTTCATTTTGTGCACTTATTTTAAGTATTATGGAATCTCCAATTTCAAACATTTCCAAAAAATATATAATTAGTAAACAACATTTAGCTGTACCCATGTGGGCCTACCTGCTAAAAAAGCTAGGTAAAACATCATAATTGATACTGTTGACACTCGAAACTACCAAGATATCCCAATTGTAAGACTTTGAAATTTCATGTTTCCTCATATTCAATGTAAATATGTGTCACAAATTGGCCCAATAAAACATCTCATGGGTATCGATAACCAGACCAGACGACAGGCAAACGACAACAGAGGGACTATCTTGATTATATTAGCAGCCACCCATCTGAATATGAGGAAACATGAAATTTCGAAGTCTTAACATTGGGATATGTTGGTAGTTACGGGTGTCAAAATAATCAATTATGATGTTTTTCTAGCTTGTTTAGCAGGTATAGACACACTTGGATACAGCTAAAAGTTGTTAACATTTACATTTGTTTTATATAAAATTTTCTAAATTTGAGATTCCATATATAGTCTTTAAGTTTGTGAAACATCTCTATTATGGATATAGAGTCGTTACATGTCGTTAATGTTATAGTTGATTTGTCACTTCTGAGTGATAAGATACATACGATAAAGTACACGAAAAATTCACCCTCTTCACACAATCGTCCCCCGCGCATATGCGAAAACCGTTCTTTGGTGGTTAATATGTAGTTCGATCGATTTTTATTTCAAATTTTAAGTCTCGCTGCATCTTTTCACATTCTCTGAGTGCATTATATCAATGATTAGCATGTTATATTACAAGTCACACGCACGGGGATTGCGAATCGACGAAGTGAGAAGTTGTTTGGAATTGGAGTAGTTATCGCGCTGAATTTGGATATAAATCATCCATAATATCCCAGAGAGAATGAACAGTGTGGCATTCAGTCATAAACTGTGTGCGTTTGCTTGCAGTCAAAGTGGCAGCCATCGCCGAATGACAATTCCCATCTTGAAGGATGATGCACGGGTATAATTATACAGTAAACGGGACCATTTGTTTTATATCATGAACCTTGTATCACTGCGGTAACTAGATCGTGGTCGTTATGGTGTAAATGTAAATGTAAATATAAATGTATGCAATTATGGAGAAACTAAGTCGGTGCATTAAATAGCGTTCGGTATACCCGACCCTTTAAAATGGACATGGCTCGTTTCACTCTCTGAATTATGCTCATTTAATTTTCGAGTCACATTGTTTTTATAGTGCCTTGATATACGGTTTAAATAACAATCTATGACGACATAAAGTGTGATTAAAATACTATAATTCATCACCATTTGGAACGTATGTGTCTCAGAAGGTGTCCATAGAGTAATAAAAAAATAGCTGAAATTATAGAAATATTTCCCCCGTTTCGCTCCCATAATGCAACACAATTCAAACTATGATATAGAGTTATTCCCCTTCCATTGAAAAGATAGACTTTGCAGTACATTCCAGATGCAACTTAAGCACAAACAAACATGTCGGTACCTCAACAAAAACAACATGTTCACAGTTTATTATTGAATTGTTTATTAGCAAAGTCAACATCTAAGTTGCAACATGCCATACAACTTATGTACACAACATTATACAAACAATACACAACATACATATATATCAATAAATGAGTTCATCATATTATATGATATTGATAATAAATACAAATAATGCTAATACATTTGGGAATATGTTTTCTGAAATGGTTTCATATAATATTTACATTATATATAATATAATGTAATACTTGCTTCATGGTAACTTTATAAATGCTAATTTTAAGAAAATGCTCACTCTTTTCAATATACTTATGTTAAGCAGTGACAGCAGTCTGTAGAATTTATTTCTGTTAGGGTTTTCCCAGTAATACTTCGGTATATAGGTTTCTCGCAGATCGTTGAGTTCAGTACACAAAATAACAAAATGGTATTCATCACATACATTTTCGCCACATAACGGGCATTTCGTGTCTTTACATGTACTTTTATTCCATCTGCATTGCTCTACCGGTAGTCTGTGATTGGCTGTTCTAAATTTCAGTAAATACGTAGCTAGATGAGATGGCATATATACTAAGTATCGGCTCAATCTGACAGAATCCTTTATGTTTCGATAAAATATGGCACGGCTTGAAATAGACATATTTAGATTGCCGAAGAGGCAACATGTGTGTTGCTCTATTAATTTCGCTTTCATGTGTTTCATGTCTGTCTTGCTTAGTGGTGACTGATTCTGCCACGCACTTTCCATATTTACTTCTCGCAGAGTTTCTTTGATTAACGAAATCCATTTAATCTTGTTTTGTAGTATGGCATCACCATCATTGATATACCTGAGTAGAAGGAATACATTTTTAGCTAATTCTGATCCTTCGTGCGATACTAGTTTTGACCAATATGATATTGCTCGGCACTTAATTTCGACCATTACGGGGTATCTCCCCAATTCTGCATATACCATGTAGTTTGGTGTGCTAGACTTCATTGTTGTGATAATTTTGCAGAATTTAAGATGTATGGTCTCCAAAATTTGAGTTTTCTCGAAACACCAAACTTCACCACCATACAGCATAATCGGCATAATCATAGAGTCAAACAATTTAAACATAATATCTAGAGGCAGCTGCAGCTTTCTTGTTCTATTCAAAAGGCCATACATTGCTCTCGTTGCTGTATTCTGGGTCTGCTTAATCGATTGACAGAATCTACCATTGTAAAATAATTTAATACCGAGGTATTTAAATTCTTTTAGAATTTGTATTTCTTGGCCCCTATAAGTGAATATTGGTAAGTTCTTTGACCATTTGTTTGTAAAAATTACCATTTTCGTTTTCATTGTATTAACTTGCAGATTCCATGCCTCGGCATAATCAGCGAATGCTGAAAGTGCACGATGCATATTGTCCTCCGAGTCTGAGAGGATCACGGTATCATCTGCATATAATAAACACAATATATTTATAAAACAGCCAATATGTTCAAAGTATTTCTCATCAAAATAGTTCAAGTTTGAGATTGCACAGTCGCTCAGAAAACTTTGTATATCGTTCACAAACAAAGAAAATAAAAGAGGTGACATTGGTTCACCTTGAAATAAACCAATCTGGCTGATAAAGAAGTCTGATTGCGAATTATTATTTTTCACACATAATTTTATATTGTCGTACATGCTTCGTATTACCTGTAGTATCTTACCGTTTATATCTGCTTGCATAAGTTTCAACCATAGAGCATCTCTCCATACAGTATCAAATGCTTTGCGGAAATCAATAAAAGTACAATAAATCTTCCGTCCGCTCTGTAGGTATACGTTTATTAGAGCATGTAGAATAAATATATTATCTACTGTTGAGTGACCCTTACGAAAACCTGTCTGAATTTTATCTACTAGGTCATTGTCTTCTGCAAACGACGATATTCGATTATTAATAACGGATGTAAACAGTTTAGCAAAACAACTTAGAAGGGTGATTCCTCTATATGATTCAGGTAAATTTGGGTCCCCGGATCCTTTGAAGATGGGTTTTATCATCCCAACAGCCCATTGTTTCGGAAAATGCCCACTACTCAGAATGAGATTAAAAAAGCGGACATAAATACTCATCATTTCACCGACCGATTCTTTGATATATTCGTTCAAAATTTGGTCCGCCCCTACTGCCTTACCATTCTTGAGCTTGCTTACAGCACTAAAAATCTCTTCTTGTGTTATAGGTCTATTTAGATGCGACTCGTGATTTTCGTTAAAGTCCATATCGACATAGTCGGAAATATCCGATTCATCATTACAATCGTTTATGTTTAAATCCTTAAAGTACTCCTCGAATTGTTCTATTGTGACGTTTCCTCTGCATTTTTTGGTCTGGCTGTCGGAACACATTTTGTCAAGTCTGTCCCAGAATGACTTACCTGAATACTTAGCTGCATCTCGAAGTTCTGAAACTTGCTTTACTCGCATTTCTTTAATTTTTCTATCCATAACCCCTCTGTACTTCGCGCAATGTTGTTTCATTATATCTTTATCTATAATAGATTTTGTTTTATTGTACTCACGCTTTGAATGGTTAAATTGATTCCTCAGTGTTCGACACTCACCATCAAACCAGGCTTTGTCTTTGCGAATATTTTCCCGCGTTTTATTTTGAGGTTTATAAGTTCCCAATGTACGATCGGCCGCAGTGTTTAGAGCTCTCGTTATAAGCCCGCATATATCATCAATATTTGTTTGGGATAAACAACTATTGTTTTCCAAATCAGTAAGTTCACCAAGAATAAGCGTAATGTCGTCGGAATTAATATTTCTGGGTAACATTCTCCCTTTTTGTGGGTCCCATCGTTTCGTTTTTATCATTTGTTCACCAACAGTGGAGTTCTCGTCGGTGAAGTTATTTCGTATATATCGATTTGGGAAATTAAATTTTATCACCAAGTGTATAGCTCCATGTATATCGGAGAATAGAGAACAATGATCGTGGACTTTGAAGTTTTCTATTTTGCTCAAAAGGCGTTTTGTTCCTAGTGCATAATCTATTACCGTGCGATCAGATGACGTAAATTTTCCACATTTATCATCACCACACCTCCCATTGACAATGAATAATGTCATAAATTTACATAAACCCAATAGTTTATAACCATAAGAGTTCACTTTACCTTTGTCTTGTGATATTCGATTTGGGACCTGAAAAGTCTTATCAAAATCATCGTCATTACATTCATCATCATAATATTCATCTTCTATAGACGACAAAAATGTATTAACCGTTTTACAAACAGTAGTATTTTCAAAAATATGGTACATGTCTCCCGTGTCATTGTCGGCGCTGACGTCACTGACATTGTCTGTTCGTGAATTAAAATCCCCCATTAAAAGAAGTAAATCATTTTTCATTTGGAATTTCCTTATATCATCTTCAAGTTTCAAATTCCAATCATCATTAGCATATCGCGTTCCTGCAGGGGGTATGTAGACTGCCCCCAAAAGAAGCGGTGAAGATTGTTTATCACTGGCATCAATGCGTATCCATGCGACATTGGAGTTGTCCGATTTTAAAGGAACAACGTACTGAAATAATTCACTCTTTGCCGCTATCATGATGCCACCCGATCGTGTACCATTACCAATATGTTTTCCCTTTACAACACAAATTTCAAAACCAGGTATAATTATTTGGTCTTCTAAAAAGCATTTCGTTTCTGAGAAACACAAGATGTCGTAACGGGTTATCAAATCATGAAATTCTTTATATTGCAACCTTTTTTCTAGGCCACACACATTCAAAGTTAAAATATTCAGAAACCGCGTTTCTGGTTCATGGGAGATTACTCCATGAACAGGCTGTCGGCTATCGACGCCATGGGAAATAACTCCATTTTCTGACCCCGGAGACTCTCGGCTTATCTCCACTGGTCTATTAATCGTGGTCTCACAAGTCAATCTGTGTAGGTCATTTTTGTTAAAGTTTATTTCAAATGAGTTCACATTTGAGCGCATACGTTTATCATGCATGATTTTATTTACAAACAATTCGCTATAGTTATTTGACCATTTAACGTTGTATATAGGCACGCAAACATTACTCGCTAAATTGAAATGATTTATCGCATATGTATCGGAGTAGTAATCAGTAACGGCAGTACAATTCAGCTCGCAATTGCCGTTAATGATAACACTACCATGCGCGCGGTACATATTAGTCAATACCCCGTGAACACATAAGCAATAAACATTCGTAGGTTGTTGGTCACATGAACAATTAACACATGGGCGAATTGGCCCGATATTTTCCAAAACGACATCACTCGAACAATAATTAGTTCATTCACACACCTTAGCTGACTTTCCTTTCGCACTAGGTGGCGTTTGGTCACTTCGGTCTCGCTTTCTCTCGTTCCGGCTGGCGCTCTCGATTACGATTGCAAGGTCCCTTTTCCCGTCGGGGCTCAGATGTAAGCCTGACGATTCATCGGCCTTAAATTGAGCAGGAAACGTTCACAATTCAATGTTTTGTAGCTTCCTCTTTCAAATGGTATATAATCTGGCATATATTTTACATAATGAATCTGGGGATTCGAAACTTAAGTGAGCCTTTAAGGCCTGGTCGTCTATTTACCAGAAAATGTTGTTTAAATCATACCATATATATTCCATGTACAATGGAGATGTCTGTATATCAGCTTGGTGGAAATCGGCGACAAATTATTTCTGTAAATTGTTGTGCCCCTCGCCCCATCTACCCCTGACATGGGCGGTGCCACTTGCGTATCTTTAAATCACACCATTGCAACACATTACTTATATCTGGGCGATAACTAATGTCAGTATTGTAGAAATCGGCGACGAAAGACCTTGTTTATTACTTTTGGCGTTCGCTTCCCCAATCCACATCCACGACTCCAACGAGTCGAGCGGTGCCACTCAGACACATTTAAACCACACCATTGTATACCCCATATATATCATGCTGACTATATCTATATTGGTGGATTCATGTGACATAGAACCCTGTGTGCCCCTCCCATGTTTCATCCCTGACTCCGACAGCATCACCTTAGAACGTTTTAACATGCGCCATTATCTTCCAAGTAAAATATTGTCACTCTTAGGGGTCCACTAGATAACATATACATTCGCAAATATACATATATAGGATATATTTTCTAAATTATATTACTTAATTTATTATGTCTTGTGTGGGATTTGCAATCCGTGTACGAGTATTTAACTTATTTAACCCTTTACCCAACAAACCGGCCAAAACCGGCCAAATAAAGCTTCAACAGCCTAAAATATCTTCGGTCTGTCTCAATAGAACCATACACATATGGATATCATTGGAACCGGCTCCTTGACCACATTGTGATGGTTACAGTTATGCCCTGTGCCAATGCATTCTCTTATATATGCGAGTCGACCATCGAATGTGATTAGGTAAGTATGAATTCATTAGCTTAGTTAAAACCATCGAAGGTGATTAGGTAAGTATGAATTCATTAACTTAGTTAAAACCATCGAAGGTGATTAGGTAAGTATGAATTCATTAACTTAGTTAAAACCATCGAATGTGATTAGGTAAGTATGAATTCATTGGCCTAAACAAATCTTTTTTTTAACACTTTTTACCATTTTATCTTACATTCTTTAACAATTTTATAATTTTTTAATGTGTTAAGCCAATGCATTCTCTTATATATGCGAGGCGACCTATGGTCGACTCGCATATATAAGAGAATGCATTGGCACAGGGCCCTTCTGTTGGGTAAAGGGTTAACCACCTAGTTGAGCTGAAGGGTCACTCTCACGAAAAAAGTGCTGAATTGTACACAGCTTTTGAAAATGTGCTGAAGGGTACACAGGATTTATAATGTGCTGAAGGGTACACAGGATTTATAATGTGCTGAAGGGTACACAGGATTTATAATGTGCTGAAGGGTACACAGGATTTTAAATTTCGTTCTAAATAACGTTTAATGTTCGCGTCTGCCATGATTTCTATTAATTATTTACATTCCAATGAAAATTAAATTGAACTGAATTCAAACGATTGGTGTGCGCCAGACTTTTGTGAACACAATTGAAGTAACTTTGTTAGTGCCGGTAGAAAACCATGTGTACCGTTCAGCACATTTTCACAATCTGTGTACCCGACAGCACTTTGTTTAAGTGAGAGTGACCCCTGGAACAAACTCGAGCATAATTTTAGGCTTCCATGGATTGTTATGCCGGGATTAAGTATTCACTAAACAGCAGAAATTGTAATTATGGTAGAGTTGCTTCTCTTTGATCCGCATGCCTTCAGACAAGAATTTCAATTGTTTTCAATTGTGACAAAATAGCAGTCAAATGTTTGTGTGCGCGAGGTTTGGAGGCACAAACAATATAATAATATAAATACGATTGTAACACCTTTATAGACTTGTTGTGAAATTTATATTATCAATTCTGGAGACGTGTACGGCGCATCATATACTCATGGTGTATTTACATTGGTGAATATCTGTGCACAGAACTGTGTGAAGTCTTGTGTCGCGGATTACTGTGATCACAACATGATTACTGGTGGCGTATGCGCGTTCTTGGGTACTCGCGTAATGGACAAAACACTAAAAACAAATGTTACAAAATATAAGAATAATATCTCACGGAAAATAAGACAGGCCAACGAAAATAACCCAAAATAATTTTGGAATATTCTTAATGAGAAGTCCTGTAATTCACCGAATGTACGTCTTAACGATATGTATAATTATCTCAACAATAACAAAGCGAACGATGACACCGGTCAATTATTTAGTTGCGACATACAAGACGAAAACGATATTCTTGATATGCCGATCACTGAACATGAAATAATCAACGCATTAGCTTGTCTAAAAAACGGAAAGTGTCATGAAATAGATAATATTCGAAACGAACATATCAAAAATACCATAGATGTAATGTTACCGATATATACTGAATGGTTTAATTTAATATTTTTTACAGGAATAATACCAGAAGACTGGCTAACCGGCATTGTAGTTCCAATATATAAAAACATAGACCAATTACAATACTGAGTTGTCTCGGAAAGTTATTCACCAAAGTGTTTAATAAGCGACTTACAAAGTTCTCAGAATCATCGCGACTTACAAAGTTCTCAGAATCATCAAACCTTATAAACATGAATCAGGCCGGATTTAGAAAAGGTTTTTCAACAACAGACCATATCATGTCGTTACATCTTTTGACTAACATATATCGCGATTCTGGAAAAAAACTATATTGCACTTTCGTAGATTTTAAGCAGGCATTTGACACAGTTTGGAGAACAGGGCTCTGGCAAAAAATGATGCTGACAGTCGGAATAAACGGCCGCTGTTTTAAATTTATAAAAAATATGTATAACGAGGTAAAATCTAAAATAAGAATAGATGGTAGTTATTCTGAAACTTATAGAAATCACATTGGGGTTTTACAGGGTGAAAACCTTTCATCTTTCTTATTTTCTCTGTACCTCAATGATCTGAAAGATTATCTAATCAGTAACAATGTTCCTAATCTGAAATTAATAGAGAACGACGTGCAGAAGGAACTAGGTGTCTATTTGAAATTAATAATCTTATTGTATGCTGACGATACCGTCATTTTCGCTGAAACTGCAAAAGACATGCGTGTGGCAATGACAACCTTTTCTGAATACTGCTCCTTTTGGAAACTTCAGGTTAATGTCAATAAAACAAAACTGATTGTTTTCGGTGGCAAAAGGATTCCAAAATCTCGTATCATGTTTAACGGACAACCTTTGGAAATTGTTTCTCATTTCACGTACCTTGGAATAATCTTTAAGAGATCCATTTCTTATTCCAAAACGATTAAGCAACTCTTAAACACAGCAAACAGAGCTATGTTTGGCCTGCTAAATAAAGCGCGAAAGATGAATATTCCCCCGGATCTGCAAACTATTTGCAAAAACTGTAAAACCGATTCTGCTGTATGGGTGCGAAATATGGGGCTTCCAGCACCACGAAGATCTTGAGAAACTACAGCTAAAAATTTAAAATATGTCCTAGGGCTGAAACCAAGCACACCAAGTGTTATGGTATATGGTGAAACAGGTGTATACCCACTTGCGATTGATATTAAATGTAGAATTTTAAACTATTGGGCTAATCTTGTTTTTAATAATAATAATATGAAGATTAACAAGATACTGTACGAATACTCCCTGCATAAGTCAATCGGACAACAACCTTATGACCCATGGATTAGCCATATTGAACATCTTTTATCGGAATTAGGTTTGTCAGATATATGGATCAATCAATTTTCAGAAAGTAGCAATCCCCGCTGGTTTAAAGAACACATCAAGACCACATTTGAGAACCAATTTAAGATAAAATGGAAAAATTATATTAAAAACATGAATAAATGTAGAACGTATAGGCTTTTTAAGATAAGATTTGGCAGAGAAAAATACCTCTCAGTATTAAACCAAAGAACAGCGCAAACATTGTCAAAATTTCGATGTTCCAACCATTGGCTCCCAATAGAAACCGGATCGTGGCACAATATAGACATAAATAAAAGAGTTTGCACATTATGCGACAGTAAACCGGTTGGAGACGAGTACCACTATCTATTTGAGTGTCCGGAAATTAGCTCGCTCAGAAGACGTTTCCTCCCATCATCATTAACTGAACTCAATAATTTGTTTGGCTTTGAAAAAATAATGAATCCGAAAGATATAGTACCATTAAATAAATTATGTTGTTTTATCAGACAACTTACCAGAAAATTGGATCACCGCTGAGCTGAGCACATGTACGATTCTTGTTAATTCTGCGCTGGTGGGTGTGGAAGACGGACCTGTGTCTCGTGGGTTTCCCCACACCGAGCCCCGGTCAGTCGCCCTCACACACACAGCGCTGAATTGACCAAGTTGGAGATGAATTATTATCATGTTACCCATATGTATGTATGTACGTATATATGTGTAGGTACGCGGGTATATGTATGTATGTGTATGTATGTGCATGTATGCATGTGTGTATGTGTATATGTATATATATGTATGTATATATGTATGTATATGTATATGTGCGCATGTATGTGTGTCCCTCTTGTCTGCACCTCTTGACATTGAATGTGTTATGTTTTTCCGATGTAATATTCGAGCGTAATAGACACGTGTAATATCGTCGCGTGCAATGACGTCACGCTGCTCTTTGGGACAATGTTCGCTGGCTGCAGTTAATTGTTGTTCTTTTCGATAAAATTTTAGCGATTATATGATCATGTGATAAAAAGTATCTCAAACTCGTTCTATTTTATACGGAATTTATCAACCTCGTCCACTAAATTCTATTTGAGCCTCGGTAAACCTCGGCTCAAATCGAATTTAGTGAACTCGGTTGATAAATTCCGTATAAAATAGAAGCTCATGTGAGATCCTCTATAGATGTGATTTATGGGCAATAAAACATTGAAGATAATGGACAATTCACTGCACGTTCTCATCAGTTCAGGCCAGACAATAAAAATGAAACATGCTCTATCAGCAGACCAAAACAATTTAGTCTATGCTGACCGCCGAACAGGATGGGGGTGGCTCCACATTGGAATCTCCAACTGCACCCACTCCCCATCATGAACCAACCCAACCCACGAGCTTAATACTACAAGAACAATTTTTAAACATAGTGTTGGTGTGACATTTCCAACAAATTCCTGCAAATTATGGCCATATACGAGTGATTTGGTTGGGGGTAAGACAGGTCAATAAAATATCGATATATTACCCACTGAAAAATATTCCACCTCAGTTTTTTCGCATTTAAGTGAAACGAAAGCTCTTTGTGTTTACCGTATCAATAGTAGACTATATCAGCACAAGGGGCGCGCGTTATTGTTCCACACTGAAGTAATATTTTCTAAAAACTGTATGACTTGAATAAGTAAAGTTCGCACAAAACAATATATTCTCAACACAATTATCGACCTCCTTTGATGATCCCCGAATCGATCATAATTTCAAACATTAACAAAGCTTTAAATAGTGTTAACCCTTCCATGCATGAGTGGAGCTTCCTGAAATATTGTGATAACCATGCATGTACCAATGCATGCTCTTATATATGCGAGTCGCCTCACATATATAAGAGAATACATTAGCCTAACAATATTTACCTTGACCTTGTAAGCCAGTGCATTCTCTTATATAAGCGAGGCTCCCTATGGGAGACACGCATAAATAAGATAATGCACTGGTACATTATATTTAATACTGAACCAACACAGCTCCCGTCATGAAAGGGTTAAAACAGCACATGGTCGAATTTGATTCAGTTTATTCAACCCATGGCCCGCGATAGCACAGACCCGCTAGTTTTTATATATTTTTTTCATTTACGCATGACTTTGACGCCACATTAGGTTGGTTTCGTTAACGCGCGCATGTTGTAGCACACAGTGCAGCTATTAACGTCGGCTCCCGATCCGACAGTGAGCATGCGTTCTTGGGCGTGAATCT
This sequence comes from Siphonodentalium dalli, assembly GCA_032622095.1. Taxonomy (NCBI): domain Eukaryota; kingdom Metazoa; phylum Mollusca; class Scaphopoda; order Gadilida; family Siphonodentaliidae; genus Siphonodentalium; species Siphonodentalium dalli. Next base: position 137,378,583 of record CP136062.1, on the reverse strand, counting down.
ATAAGAGGAGTGCAGGTAGGAAATTTATTCAGCAGCCTTTTCGATGTGTTTGAGATTCTTCATAGCTCATGAAATAATTTGCGGAATATTGATCATTGCACTGATGGCCGATTCGCGTTGCCCATGTATGGTCTATATATATACTGGGAATGCAGATGGCGACACAAAATCCTACCGATACCATGTCGGATTCGAACCCCCGACGTGTCGAAGATGTAACACAAAGGTTGGTACATTAACCAACAGAGCTATCCACTCCAAAATATTGTTCACGAAAACTGTTCATACTAAAATGTCGATAAAATATAGCACATTCTCGAAAACTATTTTTGATGTCGAAGACATGCTAAAATTGAATGCTCGATTTTGCACCACCTGTCTAATGCTTTGTTCCCTGTAGTATATACCCGAACACAGCCAAAGTTTCCGCTCACGTATATGCTAATATAACCCGACCCTATAACGACCATATATATACACTGCGTGCAAGTTTGTTTGGTATGGTTTGCAGACATTTTGTCGTAGAAAACCATATGGTGCCAGAATATGAACAGAAACAAGCACATAAAGTAGATATATGTACGTAAATACGTGCCAAGTAAAATATATGTAGTTCCACCTGTAGCGATGCTATTGGAATTTGCTCGTAAATAGAATGCAAATTATTATCTCGCAAGAATAAATCATACAGGTATTTGAAAGCAAATTCCAGTAACACCTTACAAGTTGAACTAAAGAAATTTTACTCCCCATGTCTTTCGCTGTGGTAAAGATGCATGTTATGTGCACGTTTCCGTTCATATTCTGGCACCATGTGGTTTTCTATAAGACGAAATGCCTGCAAAACATACCGTGCAAACTTGCCAGCGTATGAACGTATACCCCAACGAATGGCTGCAGTCGCTGCAATGACGAATACAAAAGAGTGTAAAACAAAGCAAAAACAGGAGCGTATAGCTTAAAGGCAATTCTCTTCCAAAACTTACACAAGTTTATGTCGCTTCTGTCACGTATACATATGGGGAATGAAAACATATACTAAATACATACCCTATATAATTATGTATGTCTGGGTTCTGCGAACCTTGTTATTGAGGTGGTGGGTAGACTAAAAATGATACATAATATGCGCTGTATCTTTATTATGAAAACGTGAATCGTACTAATGACAGAGATATTTTGTGAATTGTTCATGTCACGAATATATAGAAAATGCGCTTCCAACTGATTGCTGCATCTCAAGATTTGTCTATGGCATATATTTCACATTTGAACCATGCAGTAGTTTATAAACATATCTACATCGAAATGTTGTAACAGTTGGATTAAACACAAAAAGTGCACGTAGTTCTTGGTCGTGACAAGTGGCAAACATGTGCATAAATGGAACTTATAAGGAGACACAACACTTCTAAAGGTAGTTGAAAAAGAACAGATATATCGTTTAAAAATAACAGCGCGTCTCCTTTATGCCGGTTAAAATTGAATATGCATGTATATACAGGTCGGCATTATCTGAGCATCGGTTGTTTGGATGGCCATTCGGAATATTGCACCATGCATGAGCGGTGCCTCTGTTATGCTAATTGATAAGTTGTTATATGGTATAGTGGTGGGTTCTGCTAAATTCCTATGATGCTAATTTGTGGGGGGGGGGGGGTGATTCTTTTGAGAAAATATACCGTTATTTTATTCTAATGTTGTCAGTTTCGCGGTCTTTGGCCAATCTGAGAGAATGCATGTTGCAATGGTGGATAAACGATGTGTACAAAAAATTGAACAACATATATGTTGTAAAATATTTTAATAATGGCCATTTTGACCGTTGCAAACCTACCATAATCAAGGTGAATATAGTACTGTCGTTTTGTAAACACCATGCAGTGAAACAATTATTAAACTATTTAAAAAATAGATATGTCCTTGAATGGTTCATTCAAACATTATACTGTAGTATTTTTTCTTCTCAAATTGCTCTCATTAGCTAAAAGCCGCACACAAGACAAATTTTAGTTGAGAAAAATAGCGGTACTTTTTCTTAACAACATAGTTTTGCCCTATCAGCATCATAGCAATTCAGGATGATCCGCCAGCATCATAGAAAATGATCAGGACGACTACATAATATGCATGAAATCATTGCCATCCTAATAAAATTCCCTTCAACAAGTTTAAACAGCATAATTATGCACCCGTCAGCAAGTCACAACTTTTGAAAACCGGTCGGGAAACATTGGCAATCAATTATTACTGCATGGTGACAAACTTTTCAATTACCGGACCTGGGGTATTGCCATGTTATTACGTGTGCCTGCCAAAATGAATCATGGACACATTCAAAATCTTAATATTTCGGTGCCAAGGGTGCATTCTTCCCATGTGCATGTGTGAGATATGTCTAAGGTTTTGCTTGATAAACTTCTAACTTCACAGGTCACCCACAGACTAAACTTATAATACCCGCGGCCGGAAAATAGTATCAAGTAATGAGAATGTTATGTTCTATTTCAAAACATGTTATACGCGAAATGCCCAGATTCAACATGCACGCTTAAGTGCTAAATGTAGTGATTTAAATGTCCATAAACTGGAAAACCATATATCCGACACTAATCTCTGTATGTGTGATCAGATCGGGGATTGCGAACACTTCATATCTCAATGCCCACATTTTATATATAGCTCGTCAAATCACTTTAAAGAATATACATGATTTTGTTAACATTACAACAAACCTGTTCCTAAATGGAGATGTCACTTTAAATAAACACATACATCTGCAAATGTTTTAAAGATACTGTTGGCCTTGGCGGTGGGTATCCTGTGAAAATATATCCACCCGTCAAAAACCGCCACAAACAGAAATAACATCAAAATGTAGATAGACTTTGTCCGTATACAAATAAGAAATATCGCATAAACAGTATGTTATGGTCATATGTTTGACCATTTTTATGTAAACAAAAGCATAAAAAGTTACTTTTCTGGTGTTTGTTTATATTATGATGGTAAACATAAAGAGCGTTCTTTGTTGGTGAATACCTGATATGGAACTAATAAAGAGCGTTTATGCCATTTGTGTGTGATTAGCCAGTAGCATTGTGCTGTCTTCTGTAACACAATCAGGCTATCGCTTAGGTAAAATATAGTAGGTCTTTATGATAACATGCCGTTTACGCGATGGTCATGGTATATATGAACGGAACTGTATGCGTTTTAATGTTTTTCTGTTTACGGTGTTTGGAACAAATATGAATATTTTCGACAATTAAGGCCGCACGTGCCTTTAAGAGTTCCAGAAGTACATTCGCAGAACAAGAACAAGACGTTTCCCTTAACATTTCCGCCTGTTTACATGTGATATCACTGGTGACGTATCTTAAAAATCTTTAATACGCTTTATTCCCCTCCTACTCCTCATCTTCCTACTCTCTCTTTCTCTCTTTCTCCCTCTCTCTATATATATCTCTTTCTATCTCTCTCTATCTCTCTCTCTCTATATCGCTGTTTCTCTCCTCCACCTCAGTTCTGTATAACACATCCTATATACTCTCCGCACCTCTCGACATCTGTATATACCTATCATACAATTTCAATACATTATAACGAACATATAATCAATTAGCCACTAAATCCCAAACCAAATAGCAACGACCAGATACAATATATTGTTCCCATGCTGCCTGACTGTGGTATTCATGAGACGGCTTGGTAACAAGATCTTGTATACATATTACAATTTTAAGAATATTGGGTATCATCTTTCTAAGTGGGCGGAACAAAACAAAGCTTATAGCTAACAGTCGTTTCCGTTTCCAACCGAGATAACATGCCTGCAAATCTCCGATAGCATACAGCAATAATTTTATGCCAACTATACACTTTGTCTCAATATGTTATTTTTATGTATCTGTAAGTATTGTCTTTGTGTTGGAATAAAGTATGTTTAAAAAACAACAAGTATACTTGAAACATTCCACGTCGGATTCTGTATTCGTATAACGAAACGTACCATACTTTTTTAGTAAGTATTGAATGAGGCCGTTACCTGTGCGTAATAATGCACACTCGATGTTATAATGCGGCGTTTATCAACAGATTAAAGTTCAACAACTTGTACATATACCACTGAACAATGATGTTCAGCCACACCTCGTGGAATGTGTAAGTCTCTTTGTCAATATGAACATGTCAATTGTTATTTTTCCAAACAAATTGAAAATTAAAATTACATGTATAGTCATCCTTTGAATTGTTTCCCAATGCACGATGAAATAATGCCTTATTTTCGAAATGTCAAAATATGCCTACATGTACATAAAACTTCGTAGAAATATTAGCACCAAACGTATTTGAGATCAATCTTTGATACATTTCTCTGTAGTATGTGTTAAGTTTATCTCTTTCCACGCACGGACGTTTTGGCGTCCATACGCCTGCATATTCTGTCACACACCCACGTACGTACAGCGTCATTTCCAGATTAGAAACAATAATGACGTCACGAAACATATATTCCTCATCTCCGACGCTGTTGATGCAGATGATTCTGTAAAAGATAATATAAGTATTAATTTGAAATATAAATAGCGTTACTTCAACCATTTATTTATAACACGCCAATCAGCCCTCGACAAATGGAAGTTATCTAGTGAGGTCCGGTGACCGACCTTTATTTACGGTAAAGATCTTTAAGTCGTCGTCTGTTCTATCAAAAGGTCTGTCGTGATTACAAGCTTATGCATTGTATTCGCGGCGCACACCTTGATTGACCAATTATGCATCCCCCCACCCCCCCCCCCCGTTCATTCAAACAAGTTATTTTCCACCGAGATGAGCATTACTAATATGGGTTGTGATACCATGTTTAGTCACACCGAGCAGATGCAGGAACGTAGTGATTGGAAGCCATGGGCGATACGTCATGCCAAATATATAAACGTTAATAATTAAATAATTAATTAAAGTAATACAGAGTATACGCCATACTAAAATTTCAGATCGGGGGGGGGGGGGTATTCGGACAAGTTACATGGACATTTGCTTTGTCGACAAACGCCTGCAGTTACTATCCCTCACCAACATACTGAACAATTGTAATAAAAGACAGACAGTTTTGAATAACTTACATTTGTCGAAAGTGCTGTTTGTGATATTATAAATCCGGCTTGGAATGTATGGAATAAATAAATCCGATACCAAGGAATAATGCACGATAGAGTAGTTCTAAGTGTAGTGTGCTCTCAATAGTTAGTCCACGATTAACACAAAAGTAAATTGAAATGTCATGATTCGACATAAATGCAATTCGTTGAACAATCTGGGTGAAATGCCGACCATGGGGTATTGATTGGTATTCATCGGACCATGTTTGTAAGACTGACCACACATTTAATTGGTAACAGAAACTCATCACTGATTGTAAGTTGCTCGGGCTGATTGGGTTTCATAAATATGTTATAAGCACGGCGTCCGATTTATAAGTGAAATAAACACCACGCGCGCCCTCCGGGCGCTTGTGATCTTTATTTCACTTATAAATAGGATGCCGTGCTTATAACGTATATATAGTAATGCATCATTGATGAGTAGTTATCCCATGCACATGAAATGTCCAGATAATAAGTTCAACAAACAACCGTTGGACTTATTATGTAAACATTTCACTTAATAAATAGGACTCCGTCTGCACTTATTTGTAGCATGCTTTGATCACATTAACATTCCTCCAGATGAACAATAGATCAATCGAATGTATACGTTTATAACTGATGGAAGAATCCACGTATAGTAGAAAAGGGTTAAGTGTATGCATTTATGTCATTTGGTAAATAACTTATTTTATGTTAAAGATGCCCTGTCTGATGTTACACCATAAATCACCATATGTATGCTTTATAAACCACCATCTATACGCTTTATAAACCACCATCTGTACGGTTTATAAACCACCATATGTACGCTTTATAAACCACCATCTGTACGCTTTATAAACCACCATCTGTACGCTTTATAAACCACCATCTGTACGCTTTATAAACCACCATCTGTACGCGTTATAAACCACCACCTGTACGCTTTATAATCCACCATCTTTACGCTTTATAAACCACAATATGTACGCTTTATAAACCACCATCTGTACGCGTTATAAAGCACCATCTACACGCTTTATAAACCACCATCTATACGCTTTATAAACCACCATATGTACGCTTTATAAACCACCATATGTAAGCTTTATAAACCACCATCTGTACACTTTATAAACCACCATATGTACGCTTTATAAACCACCATATATACGCTTTATAAACCGCCATCTGCACGCTTTATAAACCACAATCTGTACGCTTTATAAACCACCATCTGTACGCTTTATAAACCACAATATGTACGCTTTATAAACCACCATCTGTACGCTTTATAAACCACCATCTGTACGCTTTATAAACCACCATATGTACGCTTTATAAACCACCATCTGTACGCTTTATAAACCACCATATGTACGCTTTATAAACCACCATCAGTACGCTTTATAAACCACCATATGCACGCTTTATAAACCACCATCTGTACTCTTTATAAACCACCATCTGTACGCTTTATAAAACACCACCTGTACGCTTTAAAAACCACCATATATACGCTTTATAAACCACTATATGTACGCTTTATAAACCACCATCTGCACGCTTTATAAACCACCATCTGTACGCTTTATAAACCACCATCTGTACGCTTTATAAACTACCACCTGTATGGTGTATAAACCACCATATGTACGATTCATAAACCACCATATGTACGCTTTATAAACCACCATCTGTACGCTTTATAAACCACCATCTGTACGGTTAATAAACCACCATATGTACGCTTCATAAACCACCACCTGTACGCTTTATAAACAATCATCTGACGCTTTATAAACCACCATATGTACGCTTTATAAACCATCATCTGTACGGTTTATAAACCACCATATGTACGCTTTATAAACCACCATCTGTACGCTTTGTACACGACCGCCTGTACGGTTTGTAAACCACCATATGTACGCTTTATAAACCACCATATGTACGCTTTATAAACCACCACCTGTACGCTTTATAAACAATCATCTGACGCTTTATAAACCACCATCTGTACGCTTTATAAACCATCATCTGTAAGCTTTATAAACCACCATCTGTAAGCTTTATAAACCACCATCTGTAAGCTTTATAAACCACCATCTGTAAGCTTTATAAACCACCATCTGTACGCTTTATAAACGACCGTCTGTACGCTTTATAAACCACCATCTGTACGCTTTATAAACCACGATATGTACGCTTTATAAACCACCATCTGTACGCTTTATAAACCACCGTCTGTACGCTTTATAAACCACCATATGTACGCTTTCTATATCGGGGGTTTAATGGCTAGATATCGACTTTCAAAATAGGAAACTTATACACGTTTTTAATTTATGTCAGCTCAGCAAAACTTCAAATAATTATCTCATATACAGAGCGTCCATGCTTCCGTCGACTGGAATCGCTATATAATATAGAGCGTTCTCAAATATGAGCCTTGTAAACATACTCGACGTATTACTTATTCTGAATTGGTCATTGTCGCATGGTTTCGAGCAAAAAGACACTCAGGATGTCCCAAGCGTGTGAAAAGACATCCAGGACATTTAGATTAGTCGTCTGCTATATATTAATGCATAACTGCGCTGCCAGCCATACCCAAAGTATATATGCCCATTTAAATTCAGTTGATATTTCACTCCGATCACAAACAAATAATTATTATAACAATATTAATTAATATATAGCAGACGACTAATCTAAATTCCCGTTGTTTGGTGGGACTTTGATATCCTGTGTGTCTTTCTGCACGTTTGTGGCATCCTGTGTGTCTTTTTGCACGTTTGAGAGATCTTGGGTGTCTTTTTGCTCGAAACCATGCGACAATGACCAATTCAGCATTGTACTTATGGGTGATTTTGCTGATTTTCGCAATGAATGATGGTGATTGCTAGTGTTTTTTTGTTGTTATATATAAGCCGAAAATTGACAATGGAGATTTTGAAGTATTTGTGATAAAATCGGACCGTGGCTCTTTAACAGTAGAGAATATGACTGACGTCGTCAAATTCGTCTGCTTCCTTTTATTAATACGCACAAAAACTTTATGGAGGGACCCAGGTTTCTCGAAATATGCATTGATATGAATAAATATTCAGGATTTCTAAGTCTCATAAGGCGAAATTATTTAAATTTGCTACATTGTATCTTGATAACTTGGTCAATTCATTCAAAGTATGGACATATTTTCCCATTCATAATCGTGTATGCCATTGAAAAAGTCAGTACCTGATCACGATTGAACATTATTTCACTTCAGTTAGTTTGTATTTATGGTACACTGTGGTACTGGTAGGGGTAGTCGGAGGCGGGTGTGTCCTGGCCTTTCATCCTTCCTTCAAGTCTGAACGAAATTTCCAACAGCTATTGGAATTTGATGTCTGATTAATTTTCCAGCAATATTTGGTGCAAAAGTTGCCGGCTTCCGGCCAGTTTTAGACTCATTATCCCAAGGTGGAACATTTCCAAACATACTTACAAGTGTTGGGTTGAAAGTGTTCAACAATTATATAACTTGAGGTACAAATGGTTATAGTTCCGAACAAAGATGGTCTTTCTATAGGCTTAGAAATTGGCCTAAAAACTTGACATGTGAAGTTGGAAATTCGAAGTTATGCGCCCAGTTTTTCATTCATCGCATGGTTACCAGCATTACTAGTGCTATGGCTCAGTGACAACCACTGTGACATAACTGTGTTGAATAATAATTAAACATTTCTCTAACAAATCCTTGATTTCCCCAATATCATTTGGCAACATATATCACCAGAACCGATTATACAACATTCCATCGCCTAACTTTCCGATTCAACAAGATAAAAGTGGAATGAATCGACATAACATATCTAACAGTCAGAGTCTATCCATTTTTATTCAAAATCTATCCATCCGTGCGCTATTAATGGCTGCTAATCGCTTGTGAAATTGTTAATGGCGTGAGTAAAATAAGCGACCTGTCAAATGCCTGTATTTTACGAGATAAAACAGAGGCGACGTAGGGTTTGATCCGAACGTAATCAACGTCGATCAGAGCCTCTCCGCACAATTAACGTCGCTAATCGTCTGGCGGAAAACAATTTCCTTTTCAAAGTTGCATCGATCCATCTGTGACGGAGTGCTTTGTCTGTCTCTTTGAAATGTCGACCACAGGTTATATCTAAGTCCGTCGAGTTTTATCTATTTCCTGATACTAAATTTCGCTATTTATCTGGTTGCTGACTATATATAATACTCTATCTGGCTTTGTTGTAAGGCTTGAGTTTCGCTTTCTATGACTACCATAATGTGCGCATGTGGGGAAGGCGGGAGGTGGGAGCTATATATGATCAGTTCTATATATATTTCTATATATAAATTATTTTGATACTGACTAGTGGTACTTTTCATGACCCTCTTGTATATAGATGGAACTTACCTGGCGTGTGGGTGTGGGCACTGATATGGTTTTCGTCTTCCGAAATAAGTAATTTAATCTTTTTGGTGCTTTAGGCAAAATCAAAAAAATACCTTCGTTTCTGGTAACGGAGGGCCAAAAATTAGGGTAGGGAGGGGGTAATTTTTTTTTTTTAATTCCCATAACGCACAAGGTAATAACAGCCCTTAATGTATTGTAGATACAGGTATACCATGCATATAGTCTATCTGGATATAATATTGTAATGAACTCGCAAAGCACAGTAATTTATATTCTTTTATTTAAGTTTTTATTTATCATATGGTCTGGCAATAACAGCAGTGAGAACGCTCTTTGTACAAATCTCGCAAATTGGAGTGACTGTCTTGAATCTTTTGTCTTAAGGAAGCTTTCACCACACCACAACCATCCCCACATTGGACACAAAAATAAGCTTCGTCGATACCAGAACCATAGTATGCCAACTCCTAGATGATCTGACAGGGATAATCTTGAATATATTTGGGAAAGTATCCGGGGAAAAATAGATACCGTTGCGGGGTAGATTTGGAATTTTCAAACTGAAATAATGACACTATCAAATGAATTTAAAAAATATGTTTAAAACTTAATGAACTAATTGATGAATAAAACAACAGTGTATATTCCAGCTCAAGCTAAGTCTGTGAGACAGTATCGCTATAAATCTGATACAAGACATGTATATACCATCTCATACGAAGTCAATACCTCTAAAGTCTGATATAGACTTTGTTCTTGTAGTAGAAATTATTATATACAAATTATATGGTCAGGACTATTATATGTGATTGATTCCTGGTACAGGTTAGTACATGCATGTATAATTAAGTAGTTAATCCATAATAACATGTGGCGTTAACCCTAAGTCTAAATTATCTTGGGTCTGTCTCAATAAAACCCTACAAATATGGATATCATTGGAACCGGCTCATTGACCACATTGTGATGGTTACAGTTATGCCCTGTGCCAATGCATTCTCTTATATATGCGAGTCGACCATAGGTCGCCTCGCATATATAAGAGAATGCATTGGCCTAAAAAAATCTGTTTTTAACACTTTTTACCATTTTTTCTTACAATCTTTAACAATTTTATAATTTTTAATGTGTTAAGCCAATGCATTCTCTTATATATGCGAGGCGACCTATGGTCGACTCGCATATATAAGAGAATGCATTGGCACAGGGCTCTTCTGTTGGGTAAAGGGTTAATGTGAACCTGCTACAATCATGTAAAACAATCCTCAACTCCCAGCACCTGCCCACAAATCACCAATGTTTCATCCAATTTTCATACTGGGGTTACATGCTTCAGTGCCTAACTATCAGAACATTTAACTACAGATTTTTGAGAATGTGTATGAAACAATCAATTGTCATATGTATCCAAAGCCATTTAATTTATATTATAATCCACACCCGTAAATATATCAAATTGAGTTAATAAACATATTCCATACCCATAAGTCTAAAAGACTGGGTTAAAGTTGCCTATTTTCGAGGAGTCGCGTTTATTTTATGTTTGTTGGCCCACTAACTCCGGTTTCGTGTGTTTTGTGGGTGCGATTTTGCAAGTAAATTAGGCTAATGATTCATTGAATTAAGATAAGGAACTTAAACTAATAGAAACTGGAAGAATAAAGTGAAGTTGGGAGAATGAGATTGGGAATCTTCAAATTGTAAATTGGGAACTTCGGAATGTTTTTTATTTTGCAAATAAAAAGTTTACGGGGGGGGGGGGGGGCTGTCTGGCGAACGGGAGGGAGGGTTACCGGAAACGAAGGTATTATTTGTTTATGCCTTATATGGTACATGAAGGCCAGCACTTTTAAACGGACAGCGCTCATGTGTACATCTAAATTGTGTCTATAGTATAATATGAAAGGAATGATACGATAGGTCGATAGATACACGCGATACCGGAATACAGCCTACAGGCTAAATTTAAATCATGTCTATATATGAAAGGATGTGTTCGAACCCCGACATGGGCGAAAATCGGGACCGATATTCAAGCTTGATCTGAGTTGAGGGACATTCTCAATATGCCATTCCGATCGATACATGGCCATTTCGATAAGAAATGAGAATTTGTTCGAGCTCACTGAAGCAAGCATACATATTTGAAGCAATGAACATCTTTCCATCTTTCTCATCCCTGTACTAGCTTAATAACTTCCAAACATTTATTAGAAAACACAGAACATTCAAATTCCCGTCCTCTCTACCCTGTATAGCTGTCTGTATTGACACTCGGGGTATAACATTTCTAGAGGAAAGGGTTTTTATAAAAGCCATAGACTTATGGCTTGTTATCCAATCCTCATTTGAACTATTTGATTTTCTATAACTATTTGATTTGTATAATTGTCAATGTGGTGTTCTGTTCTTTTGTTAAAATAAATATTGTTTACACTAAGCAATGAACTGATTACGTGCCTCCATAATAGATATACGCCAGTACTAATGTCAGATCCGTCATGTGTCTATATTCGAACCATGTTCAGACTGATACGCTTAATTCTCAATTCTTGGCGAAAGAGCTTCCTTTTTCAAGATGTCCCCGTAGCCCAGGTGGGTAGGTCGTGGATATAAAATCATCGCGGTATGGGCTAGACGAGGTTGGTATGGGTTCGAACCCCGATTTGGACGTAAATCTGAATCGATTTTCAAGCTTTATCTGAGTTGGGGGACATCTCAATATGCCATTCCAATCGATATATGCATGGCCATTTCGATAAAAATAACTTTGTTCGCACTCACTGCAACAAGCATATATTTGAAGCAATGAACACTCATACTGAGTCTGTGCATCCATAAATGTGATACATATAATATTGAAGGAATAATACGATTTGGTCGATAAATACACGCTATATCGTAATACATCATACAGATTTAAAACACTCTGAAAACAATGTCATATGTGAATGAGACAAATGCTCTTTATGTTTACCATATCAGATATAGACCAACAATTAACGCTCTTTATTTCTTCACGCCGATGTCGATTTTTGAATAAGTCTTTCTATGGCAAACAAAGTGCGTCTTATAGAAGTATATATTTTATTTATTAAAATATGTTCATTTTCCGGAAGCGGACCATTCATTGCTGAATACTGAATGAGACTAAAAGTCAGCAGGTGCAGACTATTTCACCGGGTCGATACAAGCACAAAGACACTGTAAAGTATTTGTGTCACGTATGGATCTAACAAAAATATTGATGACAGATAAAATTGATTTATGTGGTGTTTCTTGATTTAAACTTGATATAGAAACTCGAAAATCAGATGCATGGAATTAATTAAGAGGATATTTTATTTTTTAATGATAGAACATTCATTAAATTATACTCTTTACGTTTCACAAACTGTACACGACAAAACGAAGAACAGAGAGGCTCAGAAAGGTAAATCCATCGAAATCTAGATTGACCAGATGTATACATGCAATACATCTATTGTGCTATACGCACGCATTCGGTACTTCATTGTTTAAGGCAATTAGTGGGGAAGTGTAATCGATAGTATAATTCCACAAAAAGAAAACGTATTGCCGTCACTTTGTGATGGTCTAGACTAAGTACATGTTATATATTGCCTCGCGAGCAATAATTCGAGAAGCGAAAATCATTCACTTCGATTCCTCTGTTTATAGTTTACGTGATAGCCTGGACAGAAGTTTTGCTGCTATTCCACAGAATGATCCAGAATGACTATCATTGGTTTAAAGGGAGACGTTATACTAAATTCGGCCTTTTATGGGACTATCTCCTTTTATATTCAACATAATATATGCAACAAATGAATGAATTTGAGCCATGGATTAGTGCAAAATACACCCGAATATATGGCACAGAAAAAAAAACAATTATTATTCATATAATTTAGAAACATTGGGTCCCGACTTTAACACAGCATGCATGGAAAAATAAAGAGCGGTCGCTGGCAGTCGATTCCCGATACCGGTAAAGATAAGGACATTTGCCTTACACACATGAGTCATGTATTTTCTGTCCACCGAAAATTAATTTCGGGGGACTATTTTGTTTTTCTGAGTTGGCTGCACAATATCTCGGACGAGTTCAAAAACCAGTTTCATCCGATTTTCTTACCTGAGTTATGCCCCTTAGTTTGACGATTTTTCGCCATTTTATTTTTGTTGTAAGCGCAATAACTCAAACAAATATTAACCGATTTCAATAACACTGTCAATCTCGGAGTTAGCCACCTTGGAGTTAGCCATCTTGGAGTTAGCCACCGTTTCGGTGGATACTGTGGTCCGCGACCTTTTATTATTCTACTTTCGACTATACAAGCATTTTGTTAGTCTTACTTACTCGAATCATCGGCAGCTATGTAGCTGACAGGGAAGATAGCCATTTGTTCCCGAGTTGTCTGCGGTGGGCTAACACTCGGATACTCTGAAACAGAAATGTTGGAATGAATCTCCATTTGATTTGTATTAAATACGTGCAGTTTATGTATTTATAATTGTTGCTTATCTGAAATATATGTAGCTAACTTTGAACAAAGCTAGTTGGGAAGTTCACGTCCAGTCATATCTACTAAACAATAAACTATATATTGTATAGCTATGTATGCCCGTGACTTCGAATGGTGAATTCAGTTTGAATGTTTTGAAATCCAGAACATATGATCTATGACCTAATCAGTTGCTTATACTATATTTTCTGGATTTAATTTAAACGCATTGATATAATATATGACATTATGTGTATACAGTCCAATAGAATATTACTGGAATAGTGTACATCTAGAAAACGAAATAGCTTTGCCGTTAGATCATGCCATGAATCTCTACTCCGGCTAATACGCCCGTTTGTAGGGATAATATTCCACCAGTACAAAACCTGGGAACTCCTGTGATGTTCTGACCCGTTCTGACAGGGAACTTTATAACTTTGAACAAACAGGGCAGGGAATATATTTCTTTGTTAATATTTGTTCCTTAATAATCTACTTCAGATTTGGATGTTGTCCCAGCTCAAGATTAAATGCTTTATGTGAGCCGATATCGAAATAAACATTGAAATATAAATGCAGTGAAATATGTTATTAAAGGACTACACCGGTGTAGCTTTTCTCAGTTACTACCAATGCCCGCTAATTAACTGAGCATGTTCCCGAACATATTTTCGTGATACCCCCCCCCCCCCCGTAATTGAGTTATGCCGATTCACGCGATTGAATATTCCACTATGGATTATGCAGTCTGAATCGTTCATCTTCCCTCATGTGCCCTTTTAATGTCAACGGGACCGATCTAATAAGATTCCCCGGGTAAAATTACCCATATGTACAAATCTTCGTCTCCGATGAACCAGCCGTTTCTGTATAAAGTGGAAATACTTCTAAACGTATACGTTATGTGCCATAGAAACAACACTCGAGTCCTGAGTTCTTCTTCAACGTGGAACAATAAAGAGCGTTTGGCATACTAACCTTCTGTGTAAAAAAAATGAAAACATCTGGAAAATTTATAACTTTGGCAGTTAAAATATGTGTTTTTTCTCTATAAAATCAGATGATAAAATGCACTTTTTACGCAGTTGGTTAATTTTTTTTATTTGGCACTGACTTGACTACTGTTGTGAATAAAATCATAATGGGATTGACTATAAACCAACTTGGGTGATTGTGTCTGATTTGAGTCAACATCTGCAACTTCGTATAAAATATATGTTTCATTGCCGGGGATCAATCGATGGTCTTTTATAGTAGCGGATGTGGGCAAATCTGACTTTCGGCAGAGGTGTTTTATCTCCCAACAACCAATATTGGCAACCATTCAACCACGTAATGTCCACATGAATCAGCTGCGGGAATCGGCAAATTAATGCATAAATCACGCTCACCTCCTATTCATGAGATCAAATAGGTTGATAAATGCGTGAAATATTGT
This sequence comes from Siphonodentalium dalli, assembly GCA_032622095.1. Taxonomy (NCBI): domain Eukaryota; kingdom Metazoa; phylum Mollusca; class Scaphopoda; order Gadilida; family Siphonodentaliidae; genus Siphonodentalium; species Siphonodentalium dalli. The sequence continues at coordinate 137,363,073 of CP136062.1, read as the reverse complement.
TATACGGACTTAATATGCCACACGCAACTCACTCAAGTCGTGGAATTTAGAGAAGTTGAGCATCGAATGTCCTTCTGTGTGGAAACAATAAAGATAGTTCTTTCTAAGCCATGCCTGATATGGTAAAAATAAAGAGCGTTTATCCCACTTCTGTACACACATTGAGAACAGCTGTGAAATTGATGACTTGGGCAAATCTGTTCATCGGTATTTCGCGTTGATTAAGTTTCACATGGCACTGACTAGACTACTATTGTGGATAAATAATAATCGTGAAATGGACTATATTAAACCAAATTAGATGATCGTATTTGTTTTGAATCAACATCTTCAGCTTCGTATCAAAAATATTTTCATAGCTGAGGCTAAATCGATGGTCATTAGTGGCGGGTGCGGGCCCGTCTGGCTTTAGGCTGAGGTGTTTTATCTTCACACAACCAATATTGGCAATCATTCAACCACGTAATTTCCACAGGAATCGGCAAATTAATGCATAAATCACTCTCACCTCCGCGATTCAAGCAACGCGTTAGAGCCTGTTCTGTTGAGCGTAATTTATTTTCATACAATCCCGGTTTTCATCGATTCCGATCAGGTTTGTGCGGAAAATGATTTAACGCATGGCAAATAGCTCGATTTACCCTTGTCTGATAAACAAAAACATCTCTCACCATCATTGATGCGGCAGTCAATGCTCCAAGTGTATGGCTTCCGCTAGATTATTCGTGTGTTCGAGGGTTCTTTTATAAAAGCTGTATAAATAGTCGCCCCGATATGAATGTATTGACCCGACTAACCAGGTGACGTCTACCATGAAGCATGAGATCTGATAAGTATTAATGGTACTGTCCCAGACCACACGAACATGAATAGATGAATCACGTGATAAACTTCATTCCTTTGTATTATCTCCCATGGGGTGACTTAATATCAGTTGATACTTAAATGGCGAGAAAGAGCGGATAAAACCTCAGAATTTCCCTAAGGCCCTACACATTTCCATCACGCTGAGGATTATGTTTAACATTGCCAATACACAATAACTCCACACTACTCAATCAAACCAGAATTTAAAGCGAGATAATCTTCAAACATCAAAATTTGAAGTAGTAATTTCGCGCCTTTATCATGTTCCCCGTGTAATAATATATCGATTAATACACAAATACGTGTACAGGCATTTGTGCATGCCTCTGTATGGTTCACTAAAGCGATAGAAATTCGGAAACAGCGTTCTGACACAAGTAATTTATACTAACGCTCTTTATTTTTTTTTACCGAATCAGGAAGAAATAAACAGAGAACACTCTTTAGGCCAATATAAATAAACTGCTAGATTCACATCCAACTGTTTCAGAAAAAATGGGGCGGGAGGTCGATTTTTTTTTTTAATATTTTATTCTTCCCAACATAAATGGTCACGGACAGTTCTATATATATATTGAAGCAGTATCCTATCTTATATATTATTAGGTGATTTATATTTGATCACAATAGACTGATTAATGGGTCAATGAAATGTAATTTGATGGCCTACCCTTTCATAACTGGAGCTTCCTGATATTTTGCGAAAACCCTGTGCCAGTGCGTTCTCTTGTATATGCGTGTCGACCATATGGCGCCTCGCATAAATAAGAGAATGCATTGGCCTAACAATAGTTACCTTGATCTTGTAAGCCATTGCATTCTCTTATATATGCGAAGCTCCCTATGGGGGACTCGTATATAAGAGCATGCACTGATACATGGTATTTAATGCTGCACCAGCGCAGCTCTCGCCACGAAAGGGTTAAGGCATGAGAAAAAAAATGCATAAAAGATATGCAAACAAAAAGGGTCGGGAGGGGATGCAAATCTAGCATTTTTTTTATATTGGCCTTATTGGTCGTCATGATAAAAAGCGTTCACGATTATAAAGAGCGATCTTAACTATGAACCTTTGTACTCGTCTTGAGCGTGAAACTGATCATGCTTTTGTTGATTTTCGAGACGCATAATGTGCCATACAAGATGGTGGTGGCAGGTAGTTTTCTTCTTCTTTTGTATTTTGCCTGGTAGTTTGGTTAATTTGGGATTAAATCGGCGTTGATCTTTAATGAGGTTTAATGACCTTTCATGATGTTGATGCGGGATATGCGCTGGTGCAGCATTAAAGCATTATGTTAGATATGTCCCATACGCACATATAAGAGAATTAATGCACTGACTTACCATGCGTAATATTGTTAGGCCGAGAGGCTCACTGTGAGTATAGCAGACTCACACATATAAGAGAATGCATTGGCACAGAGTTTTCGCAAATTTTCAGAAAGAATTAAACCGTATAATCTTCGTTATGTCCCTTTCGTCGGACGAAAGAAGACCAGCAATTAAATTAGTCATTGAAAGGCTTATTGAACTGATGAATATAATTGTTTCCGAGGTTATCAAACAGTGTTCGATGTCCGCTTAGAATAAAACAAGGGTCCCTCATTTTCAGCGTGGAGCATTAAGGTCGTTTAGTATTAGTTTTCATATGGTATGAATAAATAGCGTGTGTATCAGTTGAAAACAGATGATACATTTATGTGACTGTGGCAAGTTGTTGTGAACGTTATCGCACGAGTTTGCTGTTGAGCAATGTTACAACGCGAGCCACCAGGGTCGAGTGGAATGGTTGCCACCAGGCTCGAGTTGCAATTTACGACATAACAAACGAGTGTAGGAAAGTGCACATGCTTCAAACGTCTTTCTGTATTTATTACCCACAAGCAGTCAACATTCTTTGGTAATCAAACAATAGTTACTGTTTGGTTTCGCTGATAGTTAGTCATCTAATCAACACGATACGAGATTAAATCCTTATTGTTTTAGCGGTTAAATTTTCATTAGAAAATAACAACTGGTGTGTAATAAATACTGCATACAAGTATGTCATGTATTTATATTGATCGCCGCAACATGACAAAACAGCGAATTTACCATGAACAGTGTATGTCCAATATGTGGTCTGAAGAGTACGTGTCGCTTCAATGGTAGTATGGCATGATTTGGCTATTAGACACGTCGGGGGTACATATGGAATCCCCATACACGTTTCAAATCACTAGGCGTCGTCCTTTCATCTTGATTCCAGGGCCCGGAACATACGTCATAATTTGCTCGAAAATGGAAGCCATTAACCCTTTCAGTGCCAGGTCCGATTTTTGTATCAACCCATATTTCCTTGATCATTTTTCAAATTTATTTATTATAATAATGTGATACATTGATGGAAAGAGCTCTTAGAGCTCTTTCCATCAATGTATCACATTATTATAATCAATAAATTTGAAAAATGATCAAGGAAATATGGGTTGATACAAAAATCGGACTTGGCACTGAAAGGGTTAAAGTGTCTCAGGTCGAAATGAATACTCATCGTTTTCTTTATATGTATAAATATCTCAACCAAAAATATAGCGCATGAGCTATATATTAAACTAGAAGGTGACCCGACTTCGTCCGGGCTTTGACCTTGAATTGTCCATTTTGAAGGTCAAGGTCAAGTGGGGTCACGATTTGACCAGTCCAAAAACACTGCCCGGACAAAAGTACCCGACAAACGTGCCCGTCGAAATCCATCCGGTTTTACCCGATTTGACCTTGAATTGATCATTTTGAAGGTCAATGACTGGTCGGGGTCACGATTGGACCCGTCCAAAACAATCAGTGGACAAAACTAACCCCACGTATCAAATTTCGTCGAAATCCCATCAAAATTGGCGATTTGACCTTGAAGTTACCCGATTTCAAGGTCAAGGTCACGTCGCACGGGCAAATGAATATGCTTATGAGACTCGCCATAAGAAAGTACCCCCACATACCAAGTTTCATCGAAATCCCGTGATATTCGGGCGTTTGACCTTGAAATGACCCGATTTCAAGGTCAAGGTGACGTCGCACGGACAAATTAATATGCCTATGTTCGTCCCCGGCCGAACATACCACCACATACCAAGTTTCATCGAAATCGGGTGGGACGTTTTCGAGTTCATCGCGAACACACACACAGACACACACACAGACACACACACAGACACACACACAGACACACAGATCTTCCAAAATATATAATAGATTGTTAGCTCATTGTGAATCACGCTCCCGTGTAAATGACCGTTGGGAAGATACAAGTGTTCAAGTGACTGCCGTGACCATTTTTTCGAGGTTGTGAAATTTGAACGCCAAAATCTCCTTAAAGGTGCATTTTCCGAATTAACGCTCCTAAATTACTATTTCTTTGGCTTCGGGGGTAAAAAATATTTGATTCGATTTGAGGAAGCCACACATCAAAGCTCAGCTTGATCAGATATCGATTTTTTAAGTTATTTTACGAGATGTTCAATTATTTGTGGCCCAGTAACACGTCGTCAAACGGACGGTCTCGGATAAATTTGCACATGAAGATGGAAAACTCGAAAATCAAGTGGTAGTACGGCCAAATTTCGTGATACTCAAGTGATAATACGGCCATATTTAGTTGAACAAAACGTTGATAAATACGACACCTTTTGGGACATTTTATACCATAGTTGACAGTGGTTAGCATTATTTAGTTGCAATTAATCGATTCTGATTGAAGAAATGTTGTTGTTGTTATATATTGATGATACGGGGACCGTCTGATCGGATTGAGTACCTTTAAAAACAAATCTGTCCGATGGCAGTTTTTGCAGTATCCCAGATAAGTCTAATGGCTTGCTTATATATATCTTTGGAAATATCGACAAACAGAAGAATATTGAAATTGGCATGCGCATGCGCGATATATTTGCCTCCATTTTCGTCCCTTTATTCTATAACTCTACTCACCGGGAGATTTTATGATGACGTCATCGTAGAAACTGTGAATATTATCAATAGACCGATAATAGTCTGTCAGCGCACACCGATAAACTACGTTGTTCAGTTCTGGTATCATGGTGATATTCACTGGCCGCCTAAGTGTTTTTGAACAACCATCTCGTTCTATCACAGTGACATGGCCGCTATTTTCGACCAATCGGAATGCATCTGTATTCCACAGTTTGAAGTACCATTGTAGAGTTCCGGAATTTGCATCCGTTTTACCAACACAATCCAAGCTCACACTTTGATTCATATCGATGACAAGAACCCCATAGTTTATATTTGGCTTTGTTGGGTGTTCTGAAATAAACAGATGCATCACTGTTACAAATTCAGAAACAATACATTCACACAAGAGTGCTATATAGAGAAGTATTTAAACATACACAACGAAAAACTAGAATATGAATGACGTTGTTGCATATATATAATGTATATATATTATTTAGCTAAAAGTATAAACAGCGCTTGTAACTCATTTCGCGTGACCAGGGACTATTACATTTAAATGGCAAATTCTGTGATTTGAGCCGCGCAGAATGTGTCGATTACTAAAAATATGGATAATTTAATAGTGTATGCGACTTCTTGTAAATCGCCAGACAAGGCAAATCGAGTACAATTTCGACTTCAAACGATGGATCAACCAGGTCCATCATTCTCCCAAAAATGCAAAGAGTTTCTTATTTTATTAAATGAATTCCAATAAATGGATGACTCGCCGAAAATATCATAAATTATTTCTCGTCGATACATGATGTAATGTTATCGACATATGCTGAATCCAACCAACAATGAAAGAAATACACTGGTAGAACTTCGGTCGAATACTTATTATATAAAACACAGATTTTGTTTTACAGAATTGGTAAATTTCAAATGAACGAACACATTACTATAATTATGTTTTATGGTATAAGGCACTGCAGAGTCCATATATAGAAAGAGACATATGATAAACAATGTGGATTACATATAGCCGGTCTAAGTCATTTCGTACCCTGACCAGCTCGAAAAAAGTCAACTCGTATCTGATTATGAGTCAACTCTTAACCTCCAGCTGAATCAACGCATAACCACCCCTGGTCAAGTGGTCCTGTGGTGTGCTATATATGATGCGTCTGGTTCCTGCTGAATTGCTATGATGATGTTAGGACAAACTGATGCTGTTAAAAAAAATACCGTTATATTTTTTCAATTTGTCTTTTTCACAGTCTTCCGATAGTATGAACATATACAAGAAAAGTCATTATCCGTAACAAACATTCAAAAACATATTTACTGCGAAATATTTTTAATACTGGTTGTATTAGTTGTTGAAAATCGACTATAATCAAGATGGTTATTCGCGCCGTTTTAGGGTGCATTTGCACTGATACAGAACTGTACACAGATATGTATGAAGTCACGTGTCGCGCATTACTGTGATCACAATATGATTACTAATAGTGAACGCGCGCTGATCAGTACTCTGGTAATTGACAATTCACTACGAGTCGTTTCAGTTTAGGCCAGACATAAAAATGGATCTACCATCAGCAGACAACAGCGATTTGGTATGTGCCGCATGTATTTAAAGTGTATCCTTATACCACTTGATAATGGTTCGAAGAAAGAATGAAAATCGCATAGGAATACACAATAAACAACAGTATACACAAATAGAGGCTAGAGAGCACACATATAGCTTTAGATGGAGATTCCACCAATATTTAGGATTTCAGGTGATCAACTATATATATATAGGTTTCCTGTTTGACACCATCTGGGCGGTGGCCATTTTGGATATGTATGGAATGGGTATCCACCCTACAACACCCTTTATTTGACCAAATGTAGTAAAATTTCCAATGATGACAATTCCAATGACAATGTTGACCAAATGTAGGACAATATTGTTTTATTAAATTAACTAGCAGTTTTTGACTGGCCACGGGGAAGGATCGGGACACAATCTTTCCAAGTGTCTGAAATTTCCAACCTGACACCCGCCCCCATGATAAGGTTGGAAAATTTCCAGTTGATGGCCATTCCAGCCCAAATTTTTATAAAAAGTAGGAGATTATGCAAATATTGGTCCGAAAACAATAAAATGTTTGAAAATCAAACTACAAGATCATTTTCAACCTATTGTTGGTTTGGAAATTACAGCTAATGTCGTGTCAGGTATGAAATTTCCAACTGTTGAAAATTTTGACCAAAGTTGCCACGTCCCTGTCCGTGTTCAATATTCGAAATACACAGGTTGAAATGACAACGAAAACTAAAACACATTCGCCAAGCCCGAGGAACAATTAATCAAAACAGATTTGCCTGTCGCAGTGCTTCGGCGTTGACCGTGACGTATATCGGACACGATTTTTGCTCACACGAACTAATACCGTTTTCTTTCTGTGTGCATTTCTATATCAACCCGTTTACACTAGTCTGCGTGTAGATCTGTGTGCAGTTCTATAGCAATGTAAATGCACCCTTAGAAACACCAGCGCAAGCATTATTATATATTTTTTAAATATATATGTTCTTGAATGTTTCATACACAAACTGTTTTTCTCAAATCGCTCGGATTAGCCAAACACCGCGAAAATGACAACTTTAGAAAAAAATGACATTAACTCTAATTCTTGACTCATATTATTCTTTTATTGGATAACTTATGTTGAGATTAATAGGAGATTGGCCAGGATGGCTCCCATAATGGCTGAATTTTGGTACATCCTTCCTTTAATAAATATGTTTAAACTAAAATGGATCACAGTGACTAAGTCGGTGAAATAATGAATGGCCCGGTTCAGCGATGACTCCAAGTAATCAGAATAAGTTTGCAATGTGCCTATACTGGATAGCATTGGAAAATAATTTCTTATAAAATTAACTTTCTGCGTAGTCTTACTTTCGTCAAGAAAGCTGACAAACGTCTTGACATGGCTTGGTAATTGAAACGACGAAAAAACTCAAAGACCCAAACCTGAAGGGGACACATACATTTCTAGTCGAAATTTAGAGTGGTCTATCCGCCGAATCCGAACACTGGCTAGAATTAAGTGGTATGAAGATCCACAGAGCAGCACACACGAGAGAGTAACGACTTATTGACTAGCATGCCATCCTCCGTGATGTGTGTTGACTTTATAAACATCCGTATGTTTCTTTTGTGGATTTCTCTGACGACAAAATGATGGGAATCGAGCGACGCTGATACCAATGTGTTTTTGTAGAGTTTCGGTTGTTAGATTGTGGGCAAATCTCAGAAGATTGGAATCGATTATTTTCTCCTTTTCAAATATAGAAAAAATTATGTGATATACCGATGTGTGACCAACTTGTTTTGATTCTGAGACGCTTAGACTCTATACAATCCGATATGACAGTCGTAAATATATCGCCGACAAACACATGTACATGTATGGCGAATGGTTACAAGATATACACTCCTGGTTAAATGATCCTGCTAAATTGATATGATGTTGGTGTTTCCTGCTGAATAGCTATAATGCTGTTATTACAGCAGCATGATTTATATAGTTTAAAGACATATTATGGACTCGTTCAGGTGCATGGAAATGATCAGTTAGTATTCAGTCATATGCCAACTGAAATAATGTGGCATTCTATTAACATTGCCGAAAATCTCACAAGCAAATCGACCATACCACTCATAGAAAACATTGTCTGAAATACGCACAATTGTAAATATTGTCTTCTCGATTCGGAACGCAACTATCGGCGATAAACAAAATGAAAACAATTTTGTCATCGAGTCACTGCATTTAATTGATATATATGAATGATGGTGTGCATTGTCAATTTGGATTAACATTTGTAAAAATAACAATTTGAGCAAGATTATTCTCCATTTCAATTTGATCACACTTCCGGATTGTTTCACATCACTTTAACCCTTTACCCAACAAACCGGCCAAAAACGGCCAAATAAAGCTGCAACAGCCTAAATTATCTTGGGTCTGTCTCAATAAAACCATACACATATGGATATCATTGGAACCGGCTCATTGATCACATTGTGATGGTTACAGTTATGCCATGTGCCAATGCATTCTCTTAAATATGCGAGTCGACGCATATATAAGAGAATGCATTGACACAGGGCCGTTCTGTTGGGTAAAGGGTTAAGATAAATGTTCGTGAATTGTTACACAGACGCTGGCTTTTTCTCAAATCGCTGGGATCAGCCAAACATCTAGAAAATGAAAACAACAGAAAAAGCGGTATATCTTTTTAACAGTATCATTCCCCCACCAGCATCATAGCTATTCGGGACCCACCAGCATCATATTAAATTAGCAGGACCACTTATCCAGGGGTGATATAAGCTTAAGCCTCTTCTGGCACATTCCATCTTCTAATTACATCCCGTCCTGAATGCCTCAAAATCTCTGGGAGTAATACCCAGCAGTGCCAGCAATGCAAACAACAACAAGTCGCATGTATATTTTGCTCAAGTGACACATGTATCTAGCTCGAGCTCCTTGCCACATTTATTAGGCATGTGAGATCAAATAGGAGACGACGACGATTAAAGTGACCCCATTGTATATATGTGACACGCCATATCAAATCCAGTCGTAAGTCCGGTTTGTTTTTACCCTGTGCCAATGCATTCTATTATATATGCGAGTCGACCATAGGTCGCCTCGCATATATAAGAGAATGCATTGGCCTAACAATTTTAATAATTTTTTCTTGTATTCTTTAACAATTTTATAATTTCACCCATACAGAGCCCCAGACAAACATGAGCAGACGACACTCTTCTATATGCTTCTATATATGTGTGGGGCTCCCTGCAGGGCAATGGATGTTTTTTTATTTTATGTCCTAAAAATCGACTCGCATATATAAGAGAATGCATTGGCACAGGGTAAAAAAATCCCGACTTACGACTGGATTTGATATGGCGGGTCACATATGTATATATCCATGTTCTGCATTAAATTGTAGCGTTGACAATTAAAGCATTCAGCATTCAGAAACACGTTGGTAGAGAAATAGAGGATATGAAATGCAGGCCTTAACATTTGATGAGAATCACCGAATCGATTCTCGTAATGATTCTCGTAATTCTCGCAAAACTTTTCCATTTTCAGTGCTTTATGACTAACTTGATTCTTGCAAAATGAAATGTATTTTGACCCCTGGAAATGAGTGTTTCTCTCATATGATATTTATGAAATGAGTCTAAGAATTTTCAGTTTTCTCGAGCCTCCGGCGAGAGAAAACTGAAAATTCGTGACGAGTTTCATAAATATCATATGAGAGAGACACGAATTACATATTCTATTTATTATATGACACCTATAAATTGATTATGATGTCCAAAACGCACACAAATCACTAAATAGCTATATGACATCGGCAGCAAAAGGTTAATATGACGTCACTTCATTGCACCGGAAGCCCAATTACACCTGGTGAACTAGCAGGAATAATATGCACCCGAAGATATAGTGCGCTATTCTGTTCTCAGTTTGTGACATTATATCGTATGTTTATTAGATAAATATGAATTACATATTCTATTTATCGTATAACAATGTCCAAAACTATATATTTCAAGATTATAATTGCGAGAATTTCGGCATCGCGTTGATTCGTGTATTTGACGCGCACGAATTTGACTTGCATTTAGTCAGAGATGCGGCTCGGCCCCCGGCTGCCATTCAACCAATCAACAAACTTTTTGTCAACAAACCAATCAAATTATCGGAAGGTGATATGAATTAGTAATTGATATGAAATTGATTTATGACATAGATTCCAACGTAAATAATGATTGAGTCATATGATAAATATTTATTTCTAAATACTCCATACCATCCTGTTCTGCATCGAATTGTCACGTGCACATATGTGCTTCATTTTACACACTACACGATGCATGCCGTATCTGACCACAGGACGTGGTGACCATGGTTGGGGTGTTATGTCTGACACCCAATCCCGGTTAAATTTCTACTAAGTTAGAGAAGCCACTGGTGAAACTGTCAGTATGCGTCTAACAGTTGAACATGCCAGTTGAATATTTGTTCTACTTCTTATAACCTTTGGCCGCATTTTATATTCCTAAGACACCCAAAATAGAGTATATCCTAGCAGTGAAATGGGAGGCGGTTAACTATTCAGATGTGCCGTTATTTGATTGATATTTCTTTGAATTTGCTTTCAAATATGCCTTATTTTCCATATTCTACGTACGCTGCAGAACGAACACGATCTTTTACAGAAGGGATATGGTTGAAAGACGAATCTGGTTTGTTAGAAATGTCATTGCTGAAACTGTTAGTATATCTCAGAGTTTGACATTCCTGGCATCAAATTTAAATCTCAAGCATTTAGTGCATATTATATGTAGCGTTTAGGCCACAGGCCTTAAATAACCAAGGCATGGCACTGATCTACTGATATATATGGAGCATATCATTCAGAGGTGTGGTTGATTTCGTGGTATGTGTATTACGTTGCATTTAGTATAGCATAACATATCATAACATCAAAATACACAGAACGAGTCGAATGACTCTTAGTTCCCTATTTTATCTAAAGTTGTTATACTTCAGGGCAATCCATTCCTTCCGTGTCATATTCGTATCATTGAGCGGAAGTGATTGTCGATATAGAGCTTTGAATTCAACTAACGTTTTCGATTGCACAATAGAGTCAGGCAGGGCATTCCATCTGGAAATAACTCTGTTTCAGAAGAAGAACATCCCGATATCCTTCGATTATCTCGCATATGCCAATATAATATTTCTTGTTCTCGTGTACTCCGCCCTCTGGAACAGTTTAATTTGATCCCCGTTGTATACCTCATTTCGATATTTGTTTATGTCTCTATCATATCACCTCTGAATGGGTGATATTTTAAGGACATCAAACCGAGGTTTATCATGCTGTCTCTATATAACTTAATTTTCGAATGGCCATCTCACTTTGATTCAAGTTTTAGTGCTCCTGAACATGTGGGTTAATTTCAGTAAGGCGATGCACCCATCTATATATGCTGGATATGTCATTCGAAACATATTTTATTTGCATAAGAGATTGAAGAAGATTAGCAGAAGTTGTATCAACAGATCTATCCACTCCCCAGAATAAAATAAGTTGTAACACCAGTTTGTTTTGAAACAACACGCGGGGTACTTGAAACGTTTTCGTGTAAATCCGAGAAGCGTGGATGTTTTCGTTTCAATGTAATGATAGTCAACATGCCATTTATTAATTACTTCTCAAGCGCCAAGATCTGTTCCGAATTCTATTCTATTGCATACACGTATACCTATACCTATACCAGGTATGTAGTGTCTTACTAATACCCATAACCATCTATTTACCAACTACCCAAATCACTGACAAGAATTTACTTTAGGAAATGTTCAAATATACTAACATCAACGAACCGTCGTTTTGTTGAACTTATTATCTGAACATATCCCACCAATGAATAGAAACATTTCCCATGCACCAATGAATAGAAACATTTCCCATGCACCAATGAATAGAAACATTTCCCATGCACCAATGAATGGGAATCCTTAACCCTTTCAGTGCCAGGTCCGATCTTTGTATCAACCCATATACCCTGTACCAATGCATTCTCTTATATATGCGAGTCGATCATAGGTCGCCTCGCATATATAAGAGAATGCATTGGCCTAACAATTTTTCATCATTTGTTATCCTTTTTTTAATTTTTTTTTTACAATTTTAATGTTTTCCTATATTCTTTAACTCTTTCAGTGCCAGACTTATTTTGTAGGTTTAGTGCTAGGGAATCTTATGTTTTTCATGGGCATCAAAATTATTACTATGAATACTTGGTGATAGTTTTGAGTTATAACACACCCCTAAGGTTTTATCCCGTTCGTTTTTACATTCGCTATAGCATGCTTAAGCATACCCAAAAAAATTCAACTAAAAAAAAGAGTTATTTTTTTAGGGCAGATTATACAGACCGTAAATTTATAATAGGGCCGATTAGAGATCGGCCCCTGGCACTGAAAGGGTTAAGCACTTGTATTATTTGTCGTCTGCGTATAATTCTTGTCCAGTCCTCCATATGAATAATAGACCGTTCCAAGGTACAATGTACTAACTTAATGGGAGAATCCATTTAGTAAAGAAATGGTCAGCACTATATATTGCACATTAAAAGATTCTCCACTCTTTTTGAGTCGAAATATTTTTTTCGTTGACGTATCAAGTTGAAATCTTCAGAAACACTTCACGGCATATTGGCGACCATTTTCCAATCAATATAAGTTAGTTGATTAAGGCTACAAGGCCCCTCTGTGTGATTAGTTCCGGCAATTACGAAATCAATTTGTCCAGAACGTCGGACATAATACCAGAACAATAACATCTCCGGCCAAACTATACACCACAGACGTGAGTATCATCGGATCTGATTTTAATGGTATAGGCAGATGTTCTTCGCCATGCACCGAACTCGTCGTTAGATGATTCATTATGAATGTGGTCATCATAAATATTGCGGGAGGTTTCTTGACGGAATCCCACCCACGGGCTCGTAAAACAACTTGGAATCATTGCTCATTGAGAGGTGCTTAAGGGCTCGTCGTAAACCTCTATTTTGTAATGACTCCGACGAGTGGCGTTCCGTTCCCAATCTCATCAATAACATATACATGTCGGCACCGGCGCCAAGGAACTCTCGTTTCCCCAAATCAATGCTTGCTTCGCCTGTCAGGTAGAAGTTAAGAGTTGGGGCTTTCTAACATGTTCCAACACCTTTTTTAATTGAGAATGGAAATTGGTTTCACTGCCATCTGTAAACTTGACATACTGCTCGCGTATGTACGAATTAAACATTGGAAAGTTTATGGGTTTACATTTAGTAATCAAGGGAGTATGTATATGAGCGCGTTCGCGCTTTCACTCAGAGTATTATGTTTAAGATATACTTTGCGGAAAGGTATTCGATTATTTATGTGAGGCGTTCAAGTAGTTTGTGTTGAAAACGTACCCTGTTGTTTATGAACCCTCGACCCGATGAATGATGTGTACAGGTCTTTGTTTTATGCACATATGTTGAAAGTAAACACAATCATATCAGAAGTTCCATAGTGACGAGGGGTTATAACTTCCCCCGGCCCCTGGTCTGTTTACTCTTTGGGTATAGTTCGCCCTTACAAAATACCAGCTCCACGCCAATTACAGTATCTAAAGAATGTGCGATAAGCAAAACACTCAACACCGGGAGGGGGAACTAACCCCACTGTTGATCACCATGATTCACTGTGATTGTTGTTTCGCGGTTAGTAAGCTGCGGTGAGCTTGCTGGTCCGATTTCAACCAAATTTGGTGTGGTGACTCGGGGTACCCTGGCGGAGGTCATAACGGTGTTACTTTTTCAAAAATTTGATCTAAAAACATATAATTAAGTCAATAAAAAAATAAAGAATAATAAGCTCACTATGGGCCTATTTCAGCACCAGATGTACTCACTTTATATATGTGTTTTCACTGTGACCCGCACCATCCAACTGAATAACTGGTCCTCTATGGGCTTATTCCAGAACCAAATAATTTCAATGAAGAATCAATGTAAATATTTAGGTCCAATATGAACCTGTTTTCACAAGGATATATTTATATGAGTATGGTTGTCCGTCATATGCGTGAAGCTCACACGGGGAGCCTGTTTCAGCTAGTTTATATATATAGTTGTCTTGTCTTTACTCGTTCAAATTTTTAATGACAGCGAAAATGACGATTTGTGGAAAGTTTAGACCTATACGCGCATGCAATATATATATAAGATTCTCGGTGATTATCGGTGAACCATGCATGGTGTATCGCGGTGATTCATTGTCGTATATAGTGAGGTTTGGGTAAAACTGCCAACACAAAGTCCAGTGCACCATAGCGCTTGCCAATTCTCGCCACTCAAGCGTTCGGCGTTGAGTGGTCACCGTGAATCACTCTCCAAAAATCGTCACGGTGCTGTGTTTTGCTGATCGCACACTCTTTAAATAATTATTGTACACGTAGATAGCAAATACGTTGAACATTATACAGGTTTGCTCGGGCTCGTTAATCTGCAGTTAATATTGTCAACAGATCGACTAATGTTTTACTGTTAAACTTGTAATGCTTAACGGGAGACTATTCGCCAATTTCAATAAAGCCCTGTTGTAAAAACGACCAAGTATCGATAATGTATTTAATATTATTTAACTTGAGTCAAAGATGTTTGCTGAAAACGTTCCGGTTAACAGGCTATCATAAAACAAAATCAAATTTAATTATTTTATGAAAATTAGTGTATGGCGGGATTCATAAATTAAACGGACATGGTTCATTCGAGCTTCCAAATGTTGTCTATACGTAATTTGTAGGAGGTATAAGAACGATTGAAAAATACATGAAATATTGATATACTGGCCTCATATGCATGCGCGGAAAACTACTTGCCGTGGTCACTGTTATTTTCCATGCAGCTGTTTTAAATTTTTCAGACATTTTTTAAATTTTTGTAACTTGTGCCCCGATCCTTATGTATATTATCTTTATTGATACATTAAAATATGTTTAAAGTAAAAAGTGAAATAAACGCTCTTTATTTTCTACAAGGTCAGGAATAGACTGACACGGAACGCTCTTTTCTGTTCCATGCCGTGCAAAAGGCTGTTTTGTGTTTGGGATCCAAACATCGTGTTCATGTTTTTTATGACTTCCATGCGTCTTTCTGGGACATATAATGCTCGTAGAAAGTTAGTTTCTAGTATTATTCGGCCTATTTTGATACCGGGAGCAGTTCAAAGGCGAATATTATTAAGTGTATTTTGGAGTGCAAACCGTCAAGTGGCTTTAATTTATAAATTTCCGTATACGAAACTTAAACACAACTAATTAACGGATGTGGATTTGGTTGCATTTAGAACAAATCGTGTAAAAAAATATATATCGAGACGGGCGTCAACTCAAGACATCAGCTGACTATAGAATAAAACTAATACATTTCTTGGACAAGTATGCATATAATCTAACATTTTATTTGATACATTTGCCTGAAAATTGTACGAGAATATCTCGTCGACGAGCTTGCGTTCTATTCATTGCATTCCGGTTTTGCTGCCATGCGTAAGTAATATTCCCGTCGATTTGTACTCAAGTCGTACCCACTAGAGTGAGCGTTGTCCGATTAATGAAGATTTTTAACTTTAAAGAAAAATTTTGATTAATATTATCGATAAGGTGTCGCAAGAAGCTTGTACAGAAAAAAATATTTAAATTGGTTCATATTTGTTCGAATGATTGCAGAAACCCCAAAAAGGGTAGAAAATGAAACGCAACCTTAACATTTAAGATGGCTTTTGTCGAGAGTTTCGTCAGTCAAACCAAACTTCTGCTAAGAAGGCACACAACTCCAGGGAAAAAAGCATCCACAAACAAAAAATCAAAACATTTTCTAAGTCAAAATAAGTCGAAAATGAAGTGTAATGTTAGGAAAAACAGTACGAGCCAACCCTGAGCCGCATCGTGTAGAGAGGGTGTTGTGAGAAGCATGTATACCAAAAATTATTGAAATCGGTTCATATTTGTTAAAGTTATTAAGTCGGACAGAATTTTCTAAGTCAAAATAAGTCGAAAAGTAAGGCGTAACTTTAAAAAAAACGTCGGACCGCACCGCAATTAGCATCATGCGGGGAGGCGGTCCTAAGGAGATTGCATACAAAATATTATTGAAATCGATTCATAGTTGTTCGAGTTATGAGGTCGGACGGACGGACGGATGGCGGACAGACGGACGGACGGACACACGGAGGGAGAAAGTGTGACGGACAGACGCAGTCAATCCAGTATACCCCCCATTTTCTTCGAAAGTGGGGGTATAATATGAGTTGGCAGTACGATATTTCTTGCATGATGCCGGACCTTCAGTTCGTTTTATACCAAATTGGTGTAATTGCCCATGTGGTGTTTTGTGTTTTACATGTAGATAAATTTGACACATGTGCCAACCCAATCAATATAAGAATACGTAAAAATCAATATTAACTTTATAAGTGGACCGAGAAATTCCATTTATAGATTTGCAAGCAGCACGATTGTTAGTAAACCATATGACTAGTTAGAATCCCCCTTTCAGTGATTACTCTTTGCATCTGAGTTGACCAAATGCTTGGACGGTAGGACACAGTAGTATAGTCAGTGTGCAGATGTAACAACTCTACATAATGTTTGTTGAACATATTAACTGGGTATCTCTACAAGTGAATTAATTTTAATCAAATAACTAACCAATAACCAGTTAGAAACACCATAAACCCTCTTCCGATCGCGGTTATAAGGAACATGTGGGTTCTGTCGGGTAATAGTCCTCCTATACCAAGCTCTATAGTGATCAAGAAAACACCTTTCCATTTGCAACTTGGAAATGAGACTTTCGAACTTATAACAATATAGGTGACATTCATTTAGTTCAGTTTACAGTCATACATCCATTTGTTTTCGGACGTCATCTGGCGTTTTGGTTCAGAAACAACATGGTCGTTTACGGCCTTTATGTTCACGAGAGAATTATACTTACCCGTTACCCTTAGTTTGGTCAAACTTTTATACATCCCCGTGCTCGTGACAGCAGTGCAACGATATGTGGCTCCGTCTGAACATTGAAGGTGGTGAATGTCAAGGTTAAAGTCTACGCTATCGGATCCAAATGTGTATTCGGATAACAGTCGGCGTTTAATATCTGTGTCGAAAACTGAAGAGTATATCGGGTCGTCATACGGGCTCAGTGTTGCTATAGTAACCACGTCATTTGAGGATGTCACTTTTTCCCACATTACAGCGAACCACTGCTGATGACCACTGAACTGGCATTCTAGAGTGACCTTTGCCCCGACTATTCCACGAATACTGTCTTTGGTCCTCAAGCCTGGAAAAAAATACGAGAATTAAGAGATTATGTCATTATTCGTGCATCAAAATCTATATATAAGCCAAGTGCTTGTCTGTGTGGCTATCCGACACGGTTTTGGCGCGTTAAAAATATATATCACGGTTATCACCTCCATATCCGATTGCGCCAAAATGTTTACCATGTCCTGAGGCACATCTTAAAATCGCAAAATTTCAGGCCAATCGGTCCAAGAAAACCTAAGATATAACGCGTTTCCCAAAGGTCATAAGTGCGATATTTTTATGATATAATGCGCCATCTATATATATATATATATATACCTTCTCTAAAGACGTCGTTGTCATCGGTGCAGCAGTGACGACGTTTTCATGCATGTCATGTTTGTCACCCGTCATGTTTTACCTCATCCGACTTAAAGGGGGATATTTAAGCAATAAGGAGCAGTCCCGATCACTTTGAAAATTGGTACACGTTTGTCACATGGTCATGGGAATGTCATGGGTGTAGGTGCCTTAAAACTCAGATGACTAAAAGGGGGGACCGATACATTGCATGAATTAATAGAGAGCGATTATTATCAGCTCAGAAAATGTATGGGGAAATTGGTGCAAAGAGTTAACAACACCACAAGTGATCAACTTTGGTCTAACAAAAGTCAAAATCTCATATTGCCTATTGGGTGTGTGGACTTGTGAGTAGGTTATGGTAACGCACGTCAAATGCACTTCTTCAAACATCTCTGTTATTTCGTCAATAATCCTAGCCTCAATCCTAACCTCGCGTGGCAAATGTTATTGCGATTGAATATCAATCGCAATCTAACTGTGAACCCCGATTAAGTATCTTTCGCTATCTAATCGTGTGCGTATTGGCTGCATTTAATCATTGTATATCGTACTCGCCATTTGCCTCAACACTTCAGTTGTCATTTTTTTAAATTTACATGATTACATCAAGGTACAGTCATGTCTAATCGATACTCACGCGCGACATATACAAAAAAAACGTACAAGACAGCCGAGCCTTTGATAACTAATGTCGCTAAAGTAAGTAACTGATTATCATCACGCGGTTCTTGTCACCAACCCGCCATTAGTCTTCAGGGTGTGCGTGTTATTCGTCACTCACGTCAGATAGTACTGATTGGAATTCGATCCTCTAGCCAGGCAATGCTTGCTGCCTTTAAATACAAAGAGCAAAATTATATAGTGTTTGTGTGATCAGTTGTCATCTTGTCCAAGACATTAAGAGATTGTTGGCGTTATTTTGAGCTAGGGTTGTTCATATATCGGATATTATTTCAGATGCCCGATGATACCATGCATGTATTACAAACTCTAGGACTCATATGAACCCTTCCATGGCTTACATAGCCATACGGGCCAGGGGACTGGGAGGGCTGCAGACCCCCAAACGTTTTGAAAGCTCAAAATTCGGGCAAATTGGAAATATTTAGATCAAATTCGGGCAAATTGAATGGTATCTCAGAGGAAAATTGTGGCAAATTGCAGTATTTTCACATTTCTGCCCGATTATACAAATTTAATGTTAATTTGAATCTATATTATATTTCTGTTTACAAGGTATATTCTACAAAAACTGTGTTGTGTGAGACTCGCATTTATAAGAGA
Organism: Siphonodentalium dalli; assembly: GCA_032622095.1. NCBI lineage: Eukaryota > Metazoa > Mollusca > Scaphopoda > Gadilida > Siphonodentaliidae > Siphonodentalium > Siphonodentalium dalli. Next base: position 137,343,666 of record CP136062.1, on the reverse strand, counting down.
ATGCACTGGCACATGATCCTCAATGTTAAACCAGCGCAGCTCTCGTCATGCAAGGGTTAAAAACCAACTGGATTTATTTTATAAACCGGGTAGTTTATTTGATAGCGGATCAAAGCACAATGTACCAACATGTGATCTTCGCTAGCATTTACATATATAGGCAAACCTCACGTCCCACGACTAAACCGCGAACATTAACCGGATAAAATCCGCAGGTTTTTCGCACATATATAGAGGTAATAACCAAACTGAATCTTCCATCGGCGCCGGTGCAACAAAGTGTTGATGATATATCTTGGCTATTGGGTACTCCCCGTCCCATTGTTTCCAATAATATGGACGCTTTTGTGTATACGGCACAATCGCATATATATATTTATTACTTGAATTGTTTCTCTGTTCATATTTGAAATGAAGTAGCACTATGTGCAGTTTTTTATGTATAGCCGGCGAGCAACAATAGTGGTCAATTTATGATAGCCATCAAATTCCTTTGATTTGATATTCCTGTATCAACAGATACATTCGCTGATCATCGCCCAATGTAAACAACATGTAATATATATAAACCCAGCTGGTGAATAAGAGCCTTTGAATATTTTCCGAATATTTGCGTCTGTTCGTCCATTCACTCAGTTTGTGACTAGTGGCTTTCTTTCGAGTTGTTCAGATCATCCAAACACCGCGAAAATAACAACTGAAAATAAAATAACGGTACTTTTCTTAACCCTTTGAGTGCCAGGGGCCGATCTCATCGGCCCTAAACCTACAAAATAAGTCTGTTAAAGAATATAAGAATAAATTATTAAAATTGTAAAAAAAAAAAAAAAAAAAAAAGTTAGGCCAATGCATTCTCTTATATATGCGAGGCGACCTATGGTCGACTCGCATATATAAGAGAATGCATTGGCACAGGGTATATGGGTTGATACAAAAATCGGACCTGGCACTCAAAGGGTTAACAGCGTCGCTTTGCCATATCAGCATCATATCAATTCAGCAGGACCAACCAGCATCATAACAAATGATCAGGACCACTTATAATTAACCAGAGGTGGCATATAATCATATTTATCACATAATTTGGCCATAAAAGCAGTTTCATAATTATCGGTAATAGACACGTTTAATATCAGCGCGTGCGATGGCGTCACGGCGTTCTTCAAATAACTTGCGATCGCTGTAGTTTATGATTGTTGTTTTCGATGAATATTGCGCGTTGCTTCGGGTTTATTTGATCATGTGATAAAAAGTATCTCACACTCGTCCTATTTTATACGTAATTTATCAACCTCGTCCTCTAAATTCTATTTGAGCCTCGGTAAACCTCGGCTCAAATCGAATTTAGTGAACTCGGTTGATAAATTCCGTATAAACTAGAAACTCATGTGAGATCCTCTATTTATTACATGATCCTACCCTTATTTAATTCAATAAACCCATTCTATAAATTGTGATATTAAAAACGTTCGTTTCATAACAGGAAATAGTGCCAGGTGAGTTTTGACTTCCGGTTTGTCGTCTGTTAACATTCCGTTCGCTTCGTTTTAAAATACTATGGCTTCCAATTATTTTCCAACAAACTATCTTGAATGAAGAGTTTGAACAGTTATGTCATTAAATATACGCCATTAAATGCGCAAAAGAGTCTGTATTTATCTGGGACTATTTCTTTACGCGGGCAAACAACAAATAGTTACGTGAAACGTCATCGCATGCCTTATAGAAGCCTATGTTAGTTTCGCATCCCATTTGTTGATTTAAGTATGTTTTGTCGATGTTTTGGGTCATGTAATAAATAAAATCTATATCTCATCCCCAGTTTAGGGTGGATACACACATGCATGTAATCTCTGTAATTATCGTGTATTTGGCGTTTTACATGGATCATACAGACCATGTAATATGTGTCCGCTGACAACCCAATCATTACGGCTATGTTTGACCACAGTGAGTCAAGCTCTGAGCGTGCAGAGAGCCGTTGACTGAACGAAGTCGTCAGGTCACTTAAAATAATTGTTCGCGCGATAACCCAAATGTTGGACTTTCTGTTTAAATCATTGTCAGTCTTCTCTTGATTTTATACAGGTGATGGCACCAGGATTTCCCCAACGCAGGGGCTATGATCCCCAACATGGGGAGGGGCAATATTATCAGGATCTCCTTGCGCAGGGGCTATATGATCCCCGACTTGGGGCTATATATGATCCCGATAGCTACCATCGGGCGGGGTGGCTAACTCTGAGCTATTGGAGTAAAACATATTATATTGTACCTTCTTGCCCAGATTATTCCGGCCGATTCATTCAACTAAGTCCCTTAGCGACTTGAAGCTTTCGAAACCCCACTCCAAGCAAGCATCATATTCGAAAATGTTCTATATCAAGCCTGTATATACCAGCTGTGTCGCTTCTGGTGTTCGTATCTTAATAAAATGCCAGATATCACACAGACTTAACTAATTTCCACATCCGTAAGAGAAGACCTGTTTTGGACTGGCCTTAAATGTCTTGATAGCAGAGAGTTTGACTTCGCTTATGACTATACTCACTTGTCTGGCCTATTAACAATGAACCGCTCGCGCGCAGGTGATCAATGTTATCAATTATTGGCGCGGCCATGTAAAATACATGTATTTTACATACATAGATTACATGCATGTGTGTATCCACCCTTATAGCGGAAATCACAAAACTCGTCCAGTATATTAGGTCTGGACCTCGCCAAAGACCTAATTTACTGGACTCGTTTTGTAAATTCCGCTATAAACTGGGGACTCGTTGTAGATCCTCTATATATTAAACACATCCGAGTTGCTATAGCCTGCCGGCGGCCCCGCTAAAAACTCCTTACACAGCACATATCCGAGCAAGGAGATCAAGTCAACGATAAGAGTTCTTAACGAACAAATCCACATCAATTTGTCCAAACATCAATGTTCATATTGACGTTAGCGTGTCTCTGCCAACGGATGGTAAGATCTTCGTGCATGATGAGATATCGCGGCTATCATCCGTTTGATATGAACATAATTCTTCAGAAGTCTTAGCTCCACTGATTACCATTGACCAGTCGTGTCCTTGCTTAGGTGGGCAGGTCGATATTTTGACTTTGTGTGACTGCTTGCGCTAAATGGGCTTCGCTGATTTTTTGCAACATTGCAAAAGAAGATCGGAGATTCCCGCGCGAGAACAGATGATAACAAATAACCCGCGGTTGGTGATCCGAAAATCAATTCCTGGTGCCACAGGGAATCGGGGTGTTGTTGCATGTCGTGGTGTCATTAAGACATTGCGCTTCTGAACAGCACTTTGCATTAGGCTGCGATTTAATATGGACCTTTGGCGATCCCTGCATCTTGCATTGGACTGTGATTTAGTGATAACATGTTTCAATCGCGATCATGGCGTTTAAAACGTTTGGCAATTAACGAATGCATCTGAGCATATGTCACACAAATAAGAGCGCGTGGGAAACCACATCCAGATTTATTCCTACTCTGTTAATTGGCCACAATTGCTATAGAATTTTGTTCATGCAAATCACAAGTAGAAATGTACTGCAAACCTCAATTGCCACCACCATGTAGTTCAAACACGTTTTACTGTTTACGGTAAATGCTCAATTTATTAGGGACACTCAGCTCTTCAAATTTCAAGTTGTATATTGAACTGAGATTTGCGCTAAGATGGGAATACAGTACCAGTCAGAAGAAGTGGTATATTGAAGCGCGCCTTTATTGCGATATTGAGGGCGTTGAATTTAGAAAAATACGCGATTATAGCGCAATACCAAAAATCGGTCGCAAAATATTGCGATACTAATTAAGAGCGCTAAATTTCATACAGACCCGATAGTGTTATATTTATATTAGGTAAATATTGTGCATATATACTGTACATATAGTGTACATATAGCATTTACATCTATAATTATATACAAATATAAAACACTGTGTCTATTTATGCAATATAAACAATATAGAAGAAGCAATAATTTGATTTAAATGTCACAATTTTGAGCGCAAGATGTCTCAATATTAAGCGCAAAATATTGCAATAATATCGCAAGCGGGGCGCTTTATAAGCGTTTCCACTTACAATATTATCGCGATATTGGGCGCGAAAATAGCGCGCTTAATATACCACTTCTTTTGACTGGTACTTATATGTCAAGTGGTCACCAGCCTAAGCTTATTCAGATTATCTGAACAACTTAAAAGATGTGGCCCGGAAACTGACAAGCATGTCGCACGGTGCCCCGCTGAAAAACTGACATCATTGGACCCGAAGTTTATGACAAAACAAACATTTCCAAAAATAAACTAAAGAAGTAAAAGGATAACCCTGGAACATTAAACTCAAACAATGCCACTTGGCACTATTTGGAAAACACTCCCTATGGCGTACCTCTATTAAATGTTCAAAGTGTATTGGTATCATGTAAGCCATTGTACTGCGCTATAGAGATATCTGCAACATGTCCTCATGCAAATAGGCTCATATTGGACGTAAATATTCACATAGGTTCATATTGGGCTTATTTTTCTGAAATAAGCCCACATTGAATGGCCCGGGCCGCCGTGAAAACACATTATAAAGAGCGTGGGTCTTGTAAGTCGTGTCGATAAAAAATATTAGATCAAATATGCCAATATGGGCTTATTTCTATTGAAATAAGCACTATACAGGCTTATTTTGAACGCCTCGTTTCACGCCTATACATAGAGCGTATGATTTCCTTAATATATATATATATGGGCTTAAAACGCGACATTCAAAGTAAGCCTTCAAAGTGCTTATTTTCACGAGAACAGGCTAGCGCAGACGGACAGAAAACCATTGGTTCCAGCTGAGCAAAAAATAGGATACGCCTGAACCGAAAAGGGAAACAATGTAATTGTTTGCTATTTTGAAAGTATAGTCCTTATACTTGGAGGTCAATAAACAATAATAATGGCTAAGATATATGCACAAACGGACAGAGTCAATCCCGTGAACACGATTGAGTATTCGATTAAGTGCATTCTGCAGTTTCATTAGTTCTTTGAGTTCACGAAATTATTCAATTCAATTCAGTTAATTAATTTGTTAAATCCCGCAACAGGATTATCACCATATAATGTAAAATAACAAAAACTATATACCGTCTGCATGCAAGTGGTGAAATATTTGGCAGCTCAAGTCTAATTCGGCCAAAATTCACATCATTCATATTGGATATAATAATCCACAAAATGACTCTTTCACGAAAGACGTGACAAACAAACCACCAATTCTCGAGAGCACGTGCGAAAATGATCTATCAATCAATTGTTTATTCTCGTCACTCAAAATTACATGGGTATTGAGACATTTAACATATTTACATGGCATATATAGTTATATTATATACATGGGGCAGGCGGGATTATTGCAATATGTACCATACATACATGCCGTATATAATTATCCAACAGCGATAATATACTTACTCTGTCGTTATTAGCGCTGATATAAATACTCTGCCCTCGATAGAGCTTTTAAAAAGTATTCTCTCGGTTTTTAGTACTATCTGCACAGCGTTACTAAGCTTCAGTTGGGTCCATCTGGGTTACTCCGTTCTGGGCATTCGAACACAATCGTGGATTCGTGAAAAATTCTAAAATTCGATGTACCTGTTTTCTCCCAGAAAATCGCATTAAATACTTTTTAGATGTTTTCGTGGTACTCTCCACGATTATGAATCGATGGGTTGTAAGTTTCAATAAATTTTCGTGCATGTGTTAATGTGGATAACAAACTTAAATTCGACATTAATATAAATTCGATATGTAATAAGGCTTATCGGGTCATCGCTGTCCTAAATATAATGTTAAATCATTATGTTAGATCCGAACACGTTGAGGCGTCTTTATACGAGAATGGTTGGACCAATTCTTGAATATTGTAACACTGCATGGGACTCTCGTGTGAGGTGTCATAAGATAATCTTAAAGTTAAGACCTACGTTGTGATCCACAGTTGGTCCGAAATGTGGATGGGATCTAGTTCATGTATATATTATTATAAACACATTTAACTGAATAATACCTTGCTAGCTCGGAGGGGTGTTTCAGAAATGGTAGTAATTAATAATCAACTGGTAAGCTATAGCAGTGACGTGGCCAGTGGTTGCAAGATTGGCGGGGTGTCCGCTACTAACTGTAAACCGCCAAGACCGGACTATATATACATTTCTAATTGCTGTTACAAACAGAATATATTTACATAGAGTTGAACATCATTTGCGATTCAAATCACCCAATCGCACTGTAGACAATAATCATGTTGAGACAATTAGTCCGAACATTTTCACATCGAGGACAATAGTGAATGATTTATACTCAGTTTTTTTTTTATAAATGCTTATGTCAGCTATTATTATTATTATTATTATTTACTTGCCTTTCTATATTATTATGTTATAATTTGATTGTAAAAATGTATTGTATATGTACCCCGTATATATATCAACAAGATAATAATACATAATATGTGATATTTTATTATTATGTATATTATCATAATCTATTAACTATGAAATAAAAAGATATATAGCATGTATATAGTATACGGTCCGTGCGGGCACACCGGGATCCGCGAAAGAACATATAATATCACTGTGAACTGGCCCACAGACCCCTGGGGGAATTACTAAAATACCAATATACCAGTGGTATAGTCTATATTGGTATTTAGTAATTTTCCCCAGGGGCATGTGAACCGGCCGTCTGTTCACGTGTTGTTAATTATAAACGTTCTTTATTAGAAGTCGTTGATTTGGTTTTTATTAAAACATATATGCAGAATGTCGTTCAACGTAACGTACTTTCGAAGTTCATACGCAGTTTGTTAATTATAACAGGCGTTTAGCACATTTGTCAACAGAACCAGAGCAAATGGCACTGACATCATGTATATATGGCTTCTACAAGTGTGTCTCAGATTGGAAATACGTCTATTTGGAGCACGATATGAAGTCCTATTCACATTATAGCAATATAAATAAAGAGCGTTTTGTGTTAGTATTCCATGAATGTTGGCAATCAATAAAGAGCGTTTATCTCAGTGCTTTCATTGTGGTGTATTGTATGTGTATGCCGTCGTGGCGACATATTCGGTTTCCTGGTATTATAGATGCTTCAAAGACGAATCATGTATTAGAACCTAATATCAGCATTGAAAGGAGCGAACATATGTCTCGCGTCGCTTTAATGGCATGTTATATGGGTGAAGGTTCACATTCTGAGTTAGGATGTATAAGTCCCTTTAATAACTGAAATAATATATTTGATCTCGATACGTTTGTATAAAATAGGCATTGGAAGCATGCAGCTATGTGTGGATGGGGTCTGACGCGAAAACACAGTTAAAAAAGCGCTCGTGCAGTTAAAGGTTGTTCCACACCGGGCGCGAGCGAGCGATTATAACGGCCGTTTTCTAACGTCCGTGGCAGTTCAAAGCGCGCGATTTTTATGTTCACACCGCAAGCGACCGACTCGCTGACCACGAGGCGATTATAGCAGTGATTTTATGCCTCGTCGAATTGTCGCTTTGTTGCAAACCAGCGAGATAATTGGACGGCTCTCAAATAGGTGTTTATACGACCGTTATTTTTCTATTTGATGACGGCACACTGATTTGTCGCCGCGATAACGGAGGACTTTAGCGAGAGGCTAATAATCGAAGTACAACGCATGTGTGTCTGTATGGCACATGCGCGTCTGTATGACTGTGTGTGTCTGTATGACTGTATGTATGCATGTATGCCATGTGTGTCTGTATGAATGTATGTCTCTATAACCAAATAATTAAACCATTTATTTTTGTTATTTTTCGTGACTGAAATTCCACCTTAGATTACTATATTCAGTTTATTCCTTGTAAAGAACTAAAATCACGGACCGTATAATCTGCTCCATTGGCTGGTGAATTATATTTTGGTATAATCAGGGGAAATGATAAAGAATATAACGAGGCTAGTTCATTCCAAAAGACGTTGTGGTAAACATGAGACAATGCATTCATAAACTAATAATAATCGCGTATTACCGGGTGGGAGCACTATTATAACTAATGTATAGAAACGATTACACATCAAATGTGTAAACCCGGTTAATACACATAGCAATGTGTAGTTTTACATACAAATACATTGACCAAGTGCCGTTCTACACATAATGTGTACATTTTATTACACACACTTGTGTAAGAATGTAGATCGTGCGCATTGCGTGCCTTCAGTTTCATAGTCTGCTACATGATGACGATATTGTTTGAGTACATGTTTTGGAATACAATTTACTACTGTCTCAATACCCATGTAATTTTGAGTGACGAGAATAAACAAATTGTAGACAAGGAATGTAAGTTCAGAATTCCGACTTGTGAGTATTGTATTAATGATATATGAGGATATATTTGTTAAAACTTTCATGAAGAATACTGCTCTTACTCTTGTTTATATGATTGTTGTAATACGTTAATAATAATCACGTGCAACCACGCCACGACCATGGTTTGTTCATTTAAAACGAAAACTCACACATGACAGAGCAAAATATTACGTACCATTTTACGCCATGAAAGTTTTAACATATAAATCTCCATTTGCCATGAATACTATATACCCACAGTTCGGAACACTGAACTTTACATTCTTGTCTACGATATATATGTGTAAGAATTTACACAACATGTGTAAGGCATAGGTGTTGATTTTATGCACACCAGTGTGTATACATGTGTATAAATTGACCCATTTATTGTGTAAAATATGTTTAAGATAAAAAATGAATAATGGTTGTGTAGCAGGGCTACACGTTGTTTGTAGAAACCCTACACATTAGTCATAAGTGTGTGGGGTGGGGCTATCCCCCATGCAGCCACCTGACTCCCCTGAAATTAGCGTACACACAGAATAATAACCTGACTATCGCGCGCGACGAAGCGTTTCAGTCGCTTGCGGTGTGGACATAAAAAATCGCGCGCTTTGAACTGCTACGGACGTTAGAAAACGGCCGTTATAATCGCTCGCTCGCGCCCGGTGTGGAACAACCTTTAGTATGCACCAGTCATTATACTGATTATCGCCCTTGCATTAAAATATCATAATTATTCTTAGACACGCCCTAGTATCTGTCACCAGACACTGTACCTAGGCATATAACACACACAGAACCAACATTTTCTGTGCATAGCTGTAATACATTGTCGAGAGCCAGTCTAAAAGCGCGCGAACTTAAATTACTACTTAAGTAGGACTTAATCTTGTTTTGTGAAACGCGTTCTTGAAACGGAAAAGTTACATCATAAGATCCACCTTAGATCTTAGATTAAGGGTGGATACACACATGCATGTAATGTCTGTATGTAAAATACATGTATTTTACATGGTCACACCAATAATTGACAAAATTAATCACCTGCGCGCGCGAGGTCAATTTCACCAGTGGGTAGTTATAAGCCATTATCAAACAAACTGCCATCAAGAAATTTCAGGCCAGTCATAAACATGTCTTCTTTCATGGATGCCGAAAGGAGTAATTCTTGTCTGATATATGTTGCTGTTTTTCACGAGTTATAATTCATTTCGAAAAGTGGATTAGAGCCGGTCGATTTTATACTTGATTTGTTTCTGTCATTTCTTGGAAACAGGGTCATCCAAAACAAAAATAAAATATGCAGAATTCTTTTATAGGATGATACCGGCTTGTTGAGATTTCTCTGATAATTTGAGAGCGAGCTCATGTGATAACATTAATTCAATTGGGATTGCAAATATTCATTATAGCGCCAAAAAATAATGAAGGTACAGCGTTGAAATTAAAAAGAGTGACACCCCCCCCCCCATATATATATATGTTTCTCAAGCCAAAGATTGAACAAGCTCCTAACTGTCACAAGCTTGAATTATAACATTTTCGACCATAATCCATGATTGGGGGAGGGGCTGGTTCTCGAAAGCTTCCAATAACTAAGGGAGTTAATTGAATGTATCAGCCGGGATTATCTGGGCAAGATTTACAATATAATGTTTTACTTAAATATTCCATAGTTGTAAATTTTGCGTATACATGTATAACTGTATAACACAAGAGAGGAAAGGTGACGTAGTTGGGAACTCGTAGCTGGGCAACCCTTTCGCCGAATGAAGACAAACAGCAACACCATGCATTCAAATTTAAAGCTGTATAATATGTTCATAATTATATGAATAGCATAAATTACTGCATATTAGATTAATCACTCGTAGAAAACAGACACGACAGACATGACTACGATATTTATAAAGCAGGGTGTCAGGACTCGAGGAAATATGCAATGGTGAATTCGGTAGCTTCTGCATGGGATAATATAGCTCCCCGTGCATGTTGGGGGTCATAGCCCCCTGCGTTGGGGAAGAGGCCATCACTGGTATTAACATCAATAGAAGACTGACAATGATTAAAACAGAACGTCGACCATTTGAGTTATCGCGCGAATAATTATTTTAAGCGGCCTGACGACTTTGACCCAGTCAACCGCTCTTCAGCGGTTCAGAGTTTAACTCACTGTGGTCAAACACAGTCGTAATGATTGGGTTGTCAGCGGACACATATTACACGGTGTGTATGATCCATGTAAAACGCCAAATACACGATATTTACAGAGATTACATGCATGTGTGTATCCAACCTTAGTCCATCTTAAGATAATCTTATGACATTGCTTCATGAAACAGGCCCCTGAACTGCAGAGATCGACTCGTTCGACCGAACTTAACGTCCGTAAATTACAGTCGCCTTTGCGGTGATTTAATAGAGACATATAAGTACTTACATAATCATTATAGCGTTAACACAGACGAATTTTTCCAGAAAGCAACATATTCTAATATATACGAGAGGACATATAACCTCAAGCTATAAATGAAAACCGTTAATAAGAACTTCGGAAAGTACTTCTTCACAGAACGCGCTGTAGTTTATTGGTATAAACTTTCCGAAAACGTTGTCAATGCCACTTCACTGACAAAGTTCAAATCACAGCTAGATTATCAATTATACAGTCTGAAGTACCTATATGAAGACTGGGTTATTATGACACAATCTATAATCAATTTATGTATATATTGGAACCAAAAGATGATATATGAACAACTAATTGATGTTTTAGACAGGCTGCCCTCACATGACATGGCGGGGCGAAACTCCCTTTTCCCAAATGTTTCGCCAAACGAAAATATGTGTTACCACTTTCTCTCAATTCGATTCAATTCAATTCTGGTCATCATATGTAGTGATATTACAAATTATATCAACATGAGATACATATTGATATATGCATGCACACATACGTTATAATATGAAAGCGTATATATGAAAATATACTGAGTACTTTTTATGCTTGTTGCTTTCATAGATGGTGATAATAATAACATATTCATATTTATAGTAATAGATTTATTCTATGTGGTCAAGTTAGTGGGGATTATGTTATTAATACTGCTCAGTCTCAGAAGTTGCGGAATGATATCGGGCTGACATTATGATGTCTATGGACAAGTTGATTCTTACAGTTGACAATGGCCACTTCTATAAGAAAGCCGATATTTTGCACATTTGCGTTCATATCATGGCCAAAACAAGATTTGTGGATTCGGATAATTGAGATGCACTTGACAGGAAAGGAAAACGAATCAATCCCGATAGCAGACTTAATTCTTGTCCCTCGGTGGATTGTCATAAAGCAATAAACCAATCACCCGCCAATATACACGTAAAGTCTACCGTGAGTACAGTTTATATTTTCTTGTGGAAATGAAAACTCCCTTGCCAAAACTTTTACCAAGCGAAAATAATTTTTGAAATTTCATTTATATTTGTATTTGGTAAATACAAATTAAACAACAACAAATTTGTAAATTGCTTAACCCTTTCAATAATGAATGGATTCTCCCATTCAGTTATAAAAGTATACATGTGAACAGGCTGTTATTTATTTGGAGGGGTGTTCAGGTAATAAGAGCAGACGACAGACAGAAAAAAGCCAGATAATACAACTTAGTCATTAGCTTCACTCCCGGTGGGCATATATTTGATGTCAGACAGAACTGTGCCCGATATACCACAAGAAAGGTCATAAAAAACTAGAAAGAAAACCCCAATGTGGCATATTATTAGTGCGGTACTCGCCCTGTATTAAATTGTTGAAAACTGCGATCAGAGTAAGAAATCTTCTCAGATACCAACACATTTTCGGAGCGAATCAGCGCGCGGAGTCTCATGGAATTATATTCGGAGGAAATCGGAACCACCCGAATAACGACGATCGGCTGGCACGCACGACTGGGAGAACAGCCAAAACAAAGGCCGGCATGTCGATAACGAAAGTAGATTCAACAAAAAGAGAAAAAAAATAAAAAAAATAATAGGGGGCCTATCATAGTTTTTGCATTCAAGTTTTCTAAGTAAAATGTCGACAATTATTTGGCAACTAACAACGTTTTCACACTCTGTATATATATTTATATATATATGGATTTTTGCAAATTTAGGAGAGAATGAGTACGTATTCACAGTGTGCAAAAGACGATTGACACACCTCCGAAATTATCCAGGTTCACCAATAATAAACAAATCTGGGAATTCTGCCTTCTAATCTAACGTCAACATATTTGGCCGAATACAAGGTGAAGTTATCTGCATGCGAATTATTGACTTCTGTAAATGAAAATTATAAGCAATATTTCAATAATATTTGACATCACAATAGACCAATCGTGCTGAGCTAGATCGATTGGTCTTCCTGACACTGTTGTAAGAGATTTCTTGAATATTGAAATTTTGTTTGCTTGAAGATTTGTTCAAATTTATGATGAATATACCAGCAAAAAATTATACATTGTCTTTCATTAGTTTCAAAATTGTCTTTCATTAGTTTCAAAATGAATCAGAATAATTTTTTTACAAAAAAATGGTTGTAACTTGAAAGAACAATTTAGAGTAGGCCTACTCCCTTTATCCAAGATTTATGCTGGCTGTGAAAGACCGATGGGATTATTTTAGCCCGATCGGTATATTTTAGCCCGATCGGGCTATTATTGATTGATCGGTGGTTCACCCAGACCTGTAGGATATGCGCATTATAGGATATAGATAAGGCGTTTTATGTATGGGAGGCCTATTTCACTTGAAAGAACAATTTATAGTAGGCCTACTCCCTTTATCCAAGATTCAGGCTGGCTGTGAAAGACCTATCGGTCTATTTTAGCCCGATCGGGCTATTATTGATTGATCAGTGGTTCACCCAGACCTGTAGGGTATGCGCGCTATAGTATATAGATAAGGCGTTTCATGTGTGGGAGGCCTATTTCACTTGAAAGAACAATTTAGAGTAGGCCTACTCCCTTTATCCAAGATTCAAGCTGGCTGTGAAAGAACGATCGGTCTATTTTAGCCTGATCGGTCTACTTTAGCCCGATCGGGCTGTTATTGATTGATCGGTGGTTCACCAGACCTGTAGGGTATGCGCGCTATAGTATATAGATAAGGCGTTTCATGTATGGGAGGCCTATTTCACTTGAAAGAACAATTTAGAGTAGGCCTACTCCCTTTATCCAAGATTCAAGCTGGCTGTGAAAGAACGATCGGTCTATTTTAGCCTGATCGGTCTACTTTAGCCCGATCGGGCTGTTATTGATTGATCGGTGGTTCACCCAGACCTGTATGATATACGCGCTATAGCATATAGATACGGCATTTCATGTATGGGATACCCATTTCACATTTATTATTCATTTACGATCAAGCGCAAATATTTCGCAAAATAACATCTATCATTTGCGCTTCAGTGTAAATCATTTGCGCAAATAAAAAATAATATGCATTGATATCACCCCCCTGAATTAATTTTAAATGGCACAGACCCACCATATGAGGGAAGCACCCCCCCCCCCCCCAGTAACCCCAATATCTCTTTTATGACCATGGAAATGGTAGAGATATGTGCAGGATATATCTCCTTTATAAAATATACTAGATCTCTGGGATGGAGACACAAATTCTTGGGGACAGGGATGCTGATAATATGAAAATTGGGGTTTTCCCCAATTTCAAGTCAATAAGTACACCATATGAGGGAAGCGAGTCCCCAGTAACCCCGAATTCCATATTCATGGCCATGGAAATGGTATATATCTGTGTAGGAGATGTCCCTTTAATAAAATATACTAGAGCTCTGGGAGTGAGGCACCAATTCTTGGGACACCAGGGACAGAGATGCTGATATATGCATATGGAAATATTTTTTCTTCAATGTTTCAGTATTATATGGGGCTACTACTATGGGTCCATGATAATATACTATGAGATGGACTCTATCATTCACAATCAGAGGGAAGTAAGTGAGTGTTAGGTATTTGCGCTTAAGCGCAAATATATTGATAGACATATACTTGCGCTTAAGCGCAAATGATTCATTTTCACATTTTATATTAACTAATTGCATTTAAGCGTAAATAATTTACGTTTAAGCATAAATCAGTTCTCTTAATGTAATCATTTACGCTTAAGCATAATTGACTTATGCGTTATCATAATACATTGGAATTATATTAAGAGCAATAATTTCATCGGCTGTCTTACCTTATATGTATATTTGTATAATCTGATGTATGTTAACTTACTGGCATTAGTAATGTGGTTGCATCCATTTCAGCTTGAGTATGTGGAGTTCAATGGGAGTGTATATGAATTACGGTTAAGCGCAACTCATTTACGCTTAAGTGGATTTCATTTACACTTAAGCTTAGTTAAGCGTAATTGAAATGAATTATGCTTAAGCAAATACATGTACCTATCTCCAACTGGTTTCCTCAGTCTGAATATCCATCTTAGTATGGGATCTGGGTGGAGTCCTCACCTATGTTTGAGTAATGTTTTATGGCCTGAGTTAATTTGAGTTTAGAGCAAATCACATGGGAGTCTTTTTTACATTTATTATTTATTTGCATACAAATATTTGCGCTTAAGCATAAAGCAATTGCGCTTACTTAGTGCAAATACACAACACTTCTTTACTTCCATCCAATTTTAACTGTCAATGATTGAGTCCATCTTATGTTATATTTATTTGGGCCTATATAAACTCAAAAATTGAAGAAAACATAATTCCATATGGATATCTATATCACCATCGCTGTCCCAAACAAATACGGTCTGTACTAGAATAGTGAATAGCAATATGGCACACATGTAGCATTGCACAGGTAATTAAACAGTTTGAAATACACATGTAAGACATCTCTTTCTGCACGAGACTGTATCTGCTGTATATCGATCATAAAATCGGTCAACGATCTGCAACGATTACAAATTTCTATAAATAGTAACATTTTCAACTGTTACCGTTGTTCATTGCTCGATCATGACCACTTTGATTATAATTCTTTCATAACTCGGTCAATGTTCTTCCGTTGGTGATTTCAGGCAATAATTCCTTTTATATCCCTCCCATTCGAATTGACTATACCGCTTGTTTTTCGTTTTATTAAGCTGATGTTATGCTATTCCAGCAAACGGCCTCCCTCCACGGAAGCTATTTTCTGAGAACGAAAGCCGACTCAATCCCGACCAAGTCGGAAGTGTTCGGGTGTTTCCGCGACTGCACACGACAACTCGTTAGTGTATTTATTTCGCGTTTACAGTGGAATTATTCGTCCCGATTGAGGGAAAGTAAATAGTTAGTTACGTGGCCGTATAATTAGTACAAACTGATATCTGGTTAGGGCATTTCGTGTATGGGGGTTATTTTATTCAGTCTTTCCACAGAATAACGCAGGGAACTCAATTGTGAGGTTCAATTTACGTTTCACATCACTTTAACAAGAGCAAAATCATGCATATTCATTGGTGGAAAATGTTCAGATAATAAGATAAAATGAACTTATTATATATATCTGAACATTTCCTAAGCGAAGCAACTCGTCAATGAGTATTTAGTAAAAAGAGCGTGCAAGCAGTCACCCAAATGTTATTGAAAATATAATATCAGAACTGGTCATGTTCACATGTTCACATCCAACGTGGTCTAAAAATGCACTGATTACCGCTGATTAAAAGCCCAAAACGAAATGATATGGATAAATATAAAAAACCTTGTAAAACACGTATTTTTGTTAGCACTATATCCACGAATTTGTTCGCGGAAATCTTCCGCGCATATGTATGTTGTGCGATACCTCGTACCAAATTATGCATACATGATTTTGGGTTCGAATAAGCCATGTCAATTTAACTAGTACATTATGAATTAACACAAGATTGTTTTGGAGTATCGGTCATTCACAAGAAATAAACAGAATAGAATAGAACTTATTATCAAGAACATCCATATATAAGGACAGGTTGCTGAGAATACATAATGAATAAACGATCAAATAGCAAACATGGCGAAAAGTAGTACTAAAGCGTTCAAATAATAATACAAATGAAAATGATCAATCACACCGCGGCAATCTACCACGGAATGATTGCTTAAAGTTGTGCTGCGCTGTAAATACAATATCACAGTTACAGTAAACAAGAGGTATAGGTTTGTTTCATTATTAAGGCATTTTTCGTAGTTCTTTCAGAAGGTGATCCGGTTATTAACAATTTTAAGTGTGTTATATATAGGGTTGTCGGTAGATGAAACACATATGACATTTCACAGTTGGTAATTAATTCGGTTTCTCGGAGTTTCGCCTCTGAGACGGTCCTCAGATTTTTGGAGATGTGAAAGCATGTTACAGTCTGTCGAGAGTGTGCATGAAACCACGGTACATGATATATATCTGTATTCAGGTTGCCGACGGTGTGTGGCAACCCGGAACGGGCTCTCCAATGCGAAAACACAGACACTGCCGGGGTATATATAGGCTCTCGTATACGCGTTGACGTCAGGGACATGTTTCGGGTTACTGAACCCCAGAACAGACCATCAGTTATGTAATATGTGACAACCCTAAAGAGTCTGTCCGAACGGACTTTTTAACGGTGAGAAATCCAGGCTATTACCGGAATAAGCTGAAGTACATTATGCATTACCACTATCACAGGCATGTTGTAACTGTGAAATGCCGGGTCATGCTGTCAGTTGGTGTGAATCCCATGTAGCTATCGAAGTTGTTTCAATATATATATATAGATGGACATGACATGTGAACAAGAGTTTGAAGGGTAGCTGCAAACGCGACAGAGTAATGCTTCATTCTCTATACTGTCCCCTTGTGCGTCAACCTTATATACTCATGGTGGGGTTGTCGCACCAGGAGACCTGTGTTATGTGTGGACGCACTCATTTTTCTGAAACTAGATATGTTACATAAGATGCGTGAAGGCTGTCTGGAGAAACTCGGTGATAAAATTGCTTTTATCAATTTTGGCGCCACTGTAGGAAAGAGAATTTAATCTACAAAATGGGCTGCGTATATGTGACCCGCCATATCAAATCCAGTCGGAAGTCGGGATTTTTTTTACCCTGTGCCAATGCATTCTCTTATATATGCGAGTCGACCATAGGTCGCCTCGCATATATAAGAGAATGCATTGGCCTAACAATTTTTTACAATTTTAATAATTTGTTCTTGTATTCTTTAACAATTTTATAATTTCACCCATACAGAGCCCAGACAAACATGAGCAGACGACACTCTTCTATATGCTTCTATATATGTGTGGGGCTCCCTGCAGGGTAATGGATGTTTTTTATTTTATGTCCTAAAAATTGTAAGAAACATTTATTTAAAAAAAATTGTTAGGCCAATGCATTCTCTTATATATGCGAGGCGACCTATGGTCGACTCGCATATATAAGAGAATGCATTGGCACAGGGTAAAAAAAATCCCGACTACCGACTGGATTTGATATGGCGGGTCCTATATATTAATTTGGCGGAACTCGATCCTGCCCCTCATCACCATGCCTGACTCGGGCGGCGCTACTTTGGATTTTTTTTATTCGCAAATAGATTCTTCATATTATGGGCTGCATATATGAGTCTGGATTATTCGGTGATAAAGTTGGTTTTATAAATTTTGGTGCCATTCTTCACACAATCCCTGACTCGGGCGGCGTTACATCGGAAATATAATTTAACCGACACCATTAGATTCATCATCCATGTATTATGGAGATGCCAATATATATACACTACGCTGATAAAATTGCTTTACTCAATGTTAGTGCCCCTCTTCAACCACTGACTCTTAACAACTCTATTTTGGTATCTTTATCCAACACCATTAGATTCCATATACATGCATCATGGAGATTAATGCATTTAATCGTTTTAGAAACCGATGCTTCATTATCTTCCTCGTAAAGGGTTACATGCAGCCATTTTATTCCTTTTGGGGCTCTCTATGTGGTATCCGTTAATTGCTATATGTGGCCCGCCATATCAAATCCAGTCGTAAGTCGGGATTTTATTTACCCTGTGCCAATGCATTCTCTTATATATGCGAGTCGACCATAGGTCGTCTCGCATATATAAGAGAATGCATTGGCCTAACAATTTTTTACAATTTTAATAATTGTTTCTTGTATTCTTTAACAATTTTATAATTTCACCCATACAGAGCCCCAGACAAACATGAGCAGACGACACTCTTCTATATGCTTCTATATATGTGTGGGGCTCCCTGCAGGGTAATGGATGTTTTTTTATTTTATGTCCTAAAAATTGTAAGAAACATTTTTTTTTTTAAATGATAAAAAATTGTTAGGCCAATGCATTCTCTTATATATGCGAGGCGACCTATGGTCGACTCGCATATATATAAGAGAATGCATTGGCACAGGGTAAAACAAATCCCGACTTACGACTGGATTTGATATGGCGGGTCATATATACCGGACTGTTTTAGTTTAGTTTATTGAGTTTATCGTCGTTTCAGCCACAAGGGAATATCACGACGTTGTCCTTCTTATGTGAGGAATGATGATGATAATGATGACGATGTTGGTGATGATGAGGATAAAGATGACAGCGACGACAAAGATGACGATTGACGACGACGATGACAACGTCTACGATGCTGATGATGGGATAATGATGACGATGGATGATGACGAAGATTGACAAAGATGGCGACAAAAATGTCGACGATGGTGATGATATGGATGATGACGATGAAGATGATGATGACGATGGTGTTGATGATAACGATGATTATTATGATGATGATGTTGATGATGACGATGATGATGATGACGACGATGAAGATGTTGATGAAGATGATGATGAAGAATGATGATTATGATGATAATGAGGGTGATGATGATGATGATGATGATGATGATGACGACGATGAGGATGCTGATGATGATGACGATGATGATGTAAGTGTATATATCCATGCATGCATGTTCTGCAATAATTTGCAGCGTTGACAACAGCATACAAAATCCGTACATATAGGTCATTTAACTAAGAAACCATTCTAATGTTAGTAGAGTTCACCGGAAATCAACATCTCAAACTTGCCCAGATACACGTGTCAGGTTATCTTCCCTGTGCATGGAACAAAAAAATCCGCACTAATCGAGATTAGAACTACCTTCGCCATCGCCTCGTGGCTTATGTTGGCATACATGATCATGAACCTTACCAACTGAACCACATTCGTAAACTAAATAAATAAGATAGCTGCTGCATCAACAATGCAAACCGATCGTAATTCCCGTGATGCACTGTGCTGCAGTCCGTGGTATAAAGTTTCTAAGCCTGGTATGTCCGTGGGATTGAGAGTGTAATCTCCTGGCCTCGTCACGCGAATATCCGAGCGTGTTCCGTCTTTCCGTTCTGTCAATACGGCAGAGGAAAATATAAACTGCGTGTCGATTGGAATTGCAATATTAAAGAATTTCAATATGTCCCCCAGTGGAGACATTACTCTCGCTGTATTTAATTTAGGACCGACTCGATTGGGGAGATTGTGAATTCCATCCCCGATTTTATCTATTCAAAGCGACTAATTTCATTGCACCATGTCATCGGTTGAATACATCCTTCCTTCACTTTGATTAAGGTTCCTATACAGAGTTAGGTCGATATAAAAGTTCCAAGTCCACTGCATTTCATTCAGACCAAAATCGTGGGTAGTTCAACCAATCGTTCTCATCAATTGATGGAAACGTTATATAAACTCAGCCATCTACATGTAGTGGCAGTGATGACAATCATGATGGCGAGCACGTGTTTCCCCGACCCTATCGCGATAACATATCCCCCCACACTCCCTTCATCCCATATGTAAATGGCGACCAGACTATCCCCTCCGGCCTGATTGCGACCACACTCTAAAAGTTCAAATTGAGATATGATATAGCAAAATTATTACATTACAACTATACAAGGGATTTGTAGGAATATGTTTGTTTCTGTATTTTTTTTTGCACCTGATGTTTGTTAAAGTAACGCCTTGTTGTGGTTTAATATAAGACTGAAATCGTGCTCACTTGTGTTACCTCCGTGGACCAGTTTAGAGGATCAAAATATGTAGATAAATACAGTGAATATGAACATTACGTGCAACAGAAATACTTAATCAAGTCATAAAATCTAGAAGAAAAAAATACAGACTATTCCTTATATTAATTATTAGTTTATTCCCGATAAGGTATAAAATAACGATAGTTTGTCTCACTTATAAGCGAAAAAATAGAAACACATGGGACACCAGAATACACTTTCAAATGTTTATTTATTTATCCGGTCAGATGGGATTGACATATATATACGGCTCATGAACAAGCCGTTGTTAACAAATGTTGAATTGTTGCCTAGAGGGTATCTACGTGTTTCACTAATCTGAATAAACATATCGAAAGCTATCCCCAACGCTGTCACAGACCTCCACGCTGCAGGCAACGAACAACATTGTCTTCCTGTTATGGAACGTACACAGAGCAGATGTTTCAAGAGAGACATTCCGAGTGATCGATGTCTCGAACTCTTGTAAGTGGGTGCTCGTGAAAGTGATCTACAACCTAATGATGCTGAATAGGTCATTGCCGATCAGTTTCGTGCAAAAAGACAACGATACTTTGATATCCTGTGTTTCTTTTTGCACGTTTGAGATATCCACGATACAATGCGACAATGACCAATTCAGCCCTAGTGATACACCTTTCTATGCAAGTTACAAGAATTGATAAACTCATGATCCTATTCGGGAATGTATATAATACTCAGCAAGTATTTTCAGAGCTAATTGTACCTTAATATCGTGTGCTCGATGTATCGAAACGCTTATAAGTGGGAGCTGGTGGAAGTGACCAAGAACCTCGTGATACGCCTTTGAGATATAGAATACAACAATTTATAAATTCATGTTCCTGTTCGGGAACGCATATAGATAGAGCGGATACCTCTATAGCAGGCGTTCGGGTTTCTGACGAAAGTAAACAACAAACTATTAATAAACGGTTGAGATATAAATTACCATCATGTCTAATAAACTCATGTTCCTGTTTGGAACATATACAGAGCAGGTGTTTCTATAACGACATTTACACTACGTGATCGATGTATCGAAACGCTTATGAATGCTGGTGAAAGTGACCTACAAGCTGGTGAAATACCTATTGATATATAAACTACAATAATTGATAAACCCTCAACGCGATTTAGCTCCAGCTAGCATACACATGTTAACTCTGAGAATCTAATCATATCTCCGCATGAATAATTCACAGGTCTATAATCAATTTGTTTTACCTTTTAGATGAGGCACTTGAACCTCTCATCATTAAATGTGCCATCACACGCATTACAATCGAGATCTATAAGTTTCGAGTACCCGAATCGTATGAATAATCACATTGCGTGCAAAACCATGTGGTCAACTTGATTAACGTTTTCGCGTAATAAACCACTAACGTATCTTGATGACTTACATTCGCGATCAATGGGTATGCACTTCAAATTGCAGCTTGCCGTCTAAGCAAACATTTTCCCAACCCTCGTGACATTTCGCTGCCACAACACCAACCTTGGGTTACAATTTATCGGATTTTATCGGTCAGCATCAAAATATCCAACTGTCTGACTATTTCAATAAAGCGCCGGCCCGGTAAACGTGAGTAACTTTAAGTGATCACAAGTATTTGGAGTTATTTTGACTACACCCACTTCCATAAGTCAGCTTGACTAACTATGGGGTTAGTCAATTCGAATGTAAATAAAGTCAATTTTCATTTGTGAATATCGGAATGAGAATATCCCCACCGGGTTACACGATTCATTTCCATATCGCCCTGGTGGCACAGACATTAATTCCATTAAGGCATTGGTCGTGACCTGGGTTCCACAAAAATGTCAGACCAACTTGCATCCATAATCTATGGAACGCAAGCAAATCAACATCCATTACGTAACTATATTTATCACATAATTAGTCCCTAAACCAGACCTGATATTTTTAGTAAGACATACGTGTGTTATCGGCACGCGCAATGCCATAAGAGCTTAGCAAAATTATGTCGATGTCAATGCCGGAACTTTATTATTATGGTAATAGAATATAATTATGATATTCGATTATGTGTTGGGTTATTTATTGTTGAATGTGAGATAAACATGCATGATAAGGGTGATTGAACAATTTTGTTAACATGAAAAGACACATTTAAAATGGAACTATATTTTATCTTGAAGCTGTCTTTACTTCCTCTTTGGTTGTGATAAGGAAATCAATATTAATTTCGTTTTAACCCCAGCCGTTTCGAGATCGTTTTTCATTGCTAAAATGTGATTATGTGATAAAATGGATACCAAATTCGTCGCAATTCTATACGAAGGTTATTAACCTCGTCCACTGAATTCGTTTCGAGCCTAAAGCTCGGCTCTAATCCGATTTTAGTGCACTCGGTTAATAAATGTCGTATAGCATTGCGACTCATTAGAGATCCCCCATATATATTTAATGTTGCAAAGAGTGGTACAAGGAGACGACCCCTCGCAGCGATGCCGACATATTAGCACATACCCTGGCCGATAATTTAGAGCTGGACAAGTAACTTAGAAGATAACTGAGATTTTATTGGACTGAGATCAATAAAAAGTATATGACTGGAATGTGCGAGGCTGAGAACTGCAGGGATGATTTGTGGAACTCGGTAACTGCATGTCTCGTGGCAATGATAATCCCCAGAGATAGGCGCTCTGTGCCGTGCTGTGTGGCATAATGTCCGGGGATAATGTCTTTAATTGTGCCTTAGATTCTGGCATTCGGACACAGTATGAATTCCAAATGAGGAGTTTATATGGCAATAACCGGTAATAATAGAAGGATAAGACATACGGATGTGATGACCGAAGAACTCCATCGTCCATTTTCGTAGAGTTTTTAAGTTTACCCATATATATACCATACATGTATAACACGTGTGATTATCGTTTCCATGTCTTGACAAATTATATAAGGTATATATCTGGCTAGGGGTCACATTGACTAACCCACACCAATCAGCGAGTCAATATGCGTTAGTCATAGTGACTAAGTTACGCCAAGAATAACTCTTAATTGTAACATTGCCTTGAATTATCCTTAATATTCATTGCTAAATATTCAATTTCGATTTTATCGCAGCTCTATCTATATATGTAAAAGAGCACAGGTCCCCAGAACAAAAATTGACCCCACCCCAATAATACTTAATCTATAGGATTAAGTATTATTGGGGGTGGGGTCAATTTTTGTTCTGGGACCTGTGTAAAAGAGTCGGATATGTCTGTCTGTATATCTGTTTGTCTGTCTGTCTATTCTGATTTTTCTCCCTGGCCTCGACCGATTTCAACCAAATTTGGTGTGGCGATTCTTGGTACCCTGGCGGAGGTAATAGCGGCGATAATTTTTCAAAAATTTAGATATTCAAAAAAATAATTAAATAAATATAAAAAAACACACACAAAATAAAATAAGCTCACTATGGTATTATTTCAGAATCAAATAATGAACCTAGTTGCACGAGGATATGTTGCAGCACCAGATGTACGCTCTTAATGGTGTGTTTCACTGCGGCCAGTGCCATCCAACGGAATAACGGGTATAAGTCCACAATGGGCTTATCCAGAATAAAATATGCCCAATATGAAACAATGTCAATATTTAGGTCCAGTATGAACCTATTTGCACGATGATATAATGAATTAGCATATATATATATAATGTGCGCGAACGTACACAGGGGTCGCATACCCCTGACGTACAAAGGGGTCGCATGCCCCTTTGTGCAGGGGCCGCAGGCATGTCCCACGCTGAAAAAAGGCTCCATTCGAGAGCCTGTTTCAGCTAGTCTATATATATGTCCGGAGTTTACTCCCAAACCCCTGGACAGATTTCAACCAAATTTGGTGTGGTGACTTAGGTTACCCCGACAGAGGCTATAACGGGGTTAGTTTTTCAAAATTTTGATTAAAAAAAATAAATAAATACATCAAAAGTAAAGTAAGCTCAATATGGGCTTATTTAAGAGTCAGATAAGTCCAATATGAATAAGTGAATATTTAGGTTCAATATGAACCTATGTGATTATTTAGGTCCAATATGAACGAGGATATTTTCTGCCTTAGTCATTGTGACTAAACTAAGTTAGTCATCCTGTGGGCAAACAGTTGACTAACCTAAGTTAGTCATATTGACTAACTTGTTTTCTACAATGGAGTTAGACAGTCGGCATTTCAAAATGTTTGAATGGAAGCAACAATTCTGCTATGTGTTAAGTCCAATGATGTATGTTACTCCGGAAACACATTGTATGGGGATCCGTTCCATTATATTAGTCTACCACTAGACATATACCTACAGAAATTCAAATCAGACTGCTGGTACTTGAATAACAATGCTAAATGGGTCGCTCACAACATGTCAGAAAATGTACGCCATGGAACGCAAGCAAATCAACATTAATTTCTTAAATATTAGCAATCCAATTATCATTCAAGTCTGATAATTAACACTGAAGCTACAATGCAAACAGTTTGCAGAGAGTGACAAATGGCATCCCTTTCTGTGTGTCCGACTCCGACAAGGGATGGAATTATAGTAAGAATTAATTAGACGGGTCCAGTAGTATGTGGGCATCCATTCCGCAAGTATAAGGCTATCGCGATATCAAATGACAACCAATCCGTTAATTCATAACCGCGAGTTAAACGCTGAAGTGTTCATACGGACGGACAGACGACCGGAGAGACCTACATCTACTATATAACCCAAACCTGCATAAATGTTCATCTCTCCGAGTACCCCTTTTTCAACCCATAATACTTCGCGCATGAAATCTGTTTTCTTATATGGTAACAACAAAAAGCATTCGCCAGTCTGCGGGAAATTGGAAACTGATAAATATATGACCTATAAGTTGTTTCATGGACATAAAATCCATGTACATCAAGTATTCTGTCACATATTTCGATTTTTAAAACATGAAACAGAAGCGATAAATTACTCAGTTTACCCTGAGGCTTGAACAGTTTGAGGGCGTTTAAAATTAAATATTGTCAATTTTTTTTTGCACAATTATCAATATATATGGTGGAGCTAGGTTTATGTTGAGTTTTACGTATCACAACACATTGTGGTGATGCCTCAATCCCAAAACAGTTTGTGCAAGAACAGTACATCGTTGTTCAATATGCCACGTACTCACCTTTCTATTATAACTGTGATCCATTTCTAAAAGTTACGATAAGCGTTTATGTGATTGTGTGACATACAAATATCACGTAAGTTGACTGAAATCTGAACGATTTCTTAAATTACGTTAAAGCGGCATATAATATTCAACTCTCAAATAAAACCAACTAGTAGATATACGTCCGCTTGCTATATGAATTTCGGGGATCAAATATCCAATAAATACTTGAAACTGCTTTCAACTTTTGCACACAGCAATGAGTAAAGAACGCTCTTCGTTGCTGTCATGCAATAATAACATTATTATGGAATGCTCTTTATTGTTGAATTCTGCAAAACTCTGGGGTATTAGGCAATAATTTTGCTCAGGCCTCAAAATATGTCAATAATTGTATGTGACTTATAATAAAAACAATACATATATTTAATTTTCATATACTCGGGAATAATATGATCGGAGATTTGATACACGCAATGTGCTCTTCGCAAAAAATAAACAATGAGCGTTCATTGTTAGTATATTCGTGATAATGGTTACAATAAAGAGTGTTCGTCTCAATTATTTGCGAAACGTTTGAAACAACTAGTAAATTTCTATGACATTGGTATGTCTTTTCATCAAACATCGAAGTCTCTTCCATTCATTGTAGCAAACTAGGCCGCTAAATGTTTGCAGCATTTACGTATATATAGGTATATATCCGGCACGAAAATACTTCTTGTAATGCATGCTGAGAATAATCGCCCCAAAGACAAAGGATCCCTGTTATCTCCAGCATGTGATGACAATAAACATTTCCACCGTTATACATCCTTATACGGTATACTAGAGAGCGTTCTGCTAACATATGTGTAACACATTGAACGAAGATGATAAAGTGTTCAAATAGAGAGCGTTCTTCTAACTTCTGTGCAACAAATTAAACGAAGATTTATAAAGTGTTCTGCATGGGTCACACAAAGTTCGTATAGAAGTATGCCAGGTATATATCGACCTGATGATCATTTGAATGCAATAATGAAAGTCCCAAAGAAGTGCTCGCTTTTGTCATATTCCGGACAAACATATGTTAATAAATGCGTGCACTAATATTATACGGACTGCATATGCCACCGAGGGACTTGTTCAATTAAGTCAAGAAAAATAAAAATTCTTCAGCATGAAATAATACTAAAGTTATCAGTAATATCTAATTGGTAGTATATGCCTGATATGGTACATTTAAGTTTATTAAGATTGTTCGTGTGACCTCAGTGAAAAATTAAATAACATTGAAAACAGATGGAAAATTGCTCCGATAAGTCCCCCAAGTATACTTATATCAAATCACAAAGGTTTATATACCACCATTGCGTGTATCTATCTATCAATATTGTCATCACTACCAATGTACGTACATATATTGTTTAATTTTAGGCGTTATCGTAGCGAGTTGGTCGAGGAATATGATTCATATTGGTAAAACAATTGAAGTATGACACCCCAAAATGTCGCCTCACCTGGTAACGCCACGGAAAGTGGAAGGAATGTCAGTAGCTTCAAAACTGCGATCCATAAAATGGTTATATCCATGGCGCAGAACAAATTAAATCACTGCATGTTCAAATAGTCAGATTCGACATTATGTAAGCACAAACATGGATTCCTGATTTATATATTGCTCCGTATATAGTTTACTTTTCACTGTGACAACACCATCCAATCGTGAATAGGAGGCCAACAACGGTTTCCATATCCATGCACTATATGAAAGGTTCGAAGTTTGCACAATCGGACTGTTCAATCTCAATTATTCAGTAGCGGTTAAATGATTTTGTCGAATATTCATCCGCCCTCTTTTCCAAATAGTCTCCGTGGAAATTGTTTCCACACAACCTCGCGTTTACCAATATTC
Organism: Siphonodentalium dalli; assembly: GCA_032622095.1. NCBI lineage: Eukaryota > Metazoa > Mollusca > Scaphopoda > Gadilida > Siphonodentaliidae > Siphonodentalium > Siphonodentalium dalli. The sequence goes on along the minus strand of CP136062.1, from coordinate 137,316,084 downwards.
CCGACACATGTACGACAGCGTTATCTATATTCTAAATTCCTTATATGGTTTGTTTAGTCCTCCTATCCGGTTATGGATAAATGAAAACCAAAAACTACAGTCCTTATATGGTTCGTTTCGTCCTCCTATCCGGTTGTGGATATATGAAAACCAAAAGCTACAGTCCTTATATGGTTCGTTTCGTCCTCCTATCCGGGTGTGGATATATGAAAACCAAAAGCTACAGTCCTTATATGGTTCGTTTCGTCCTCCAATCCGGTTGTCGATATATGAAAACCAAAAGCTACAGTCCTTATATGGTTCGTTTAGTCCTCCAATCAGGTTGTGGATACATGAAAACCATAGTTCAGTTTAACCTATCTGAGGTTGTCACGACATTAAATACGCCGCTTGCTCTGATCCCGAGGACGAACGGCGTATATAGAGAGCAGATGGTGCCAGGCGCTCTCTGTGATAAACTAGATCCCGGTCTCAGCGGGAGCATAGCACACCTCTGTGGTATACCGCGGCTCCATAGGTGATAATCGGGGGAAGTCGTAAAGCCGTTATCACAGTAGCGTGCGGTGGCATCTATAGAGAGCCAGCACTAATCCTAGAATGATAGTTCCAACTAGAATCAATTCTGATTCAGCAGTGTACCTAACAAGCCCATTACTCGGCCCACTGACAATGGGGCCCCTCCAGTCACGGGAAACCTCACAGAAAGCCACGACGACGCTTTTGTCCGGGTGGTCGTAATTGGACCATGTAGTGCTGTTTGAGCGGTTTTGTTCTGGAAAAGGGGAAATCATTTACCACTATACGGGAACGAACGTCGGGGTTTTCTTCCGGTGTGCAGTCAATGGCTAATGTCCAACCTATTCTAACAAGCGCCTGCATGTGTGGCTTTCACCCTGCGGAGAATAATTGACTCGCGGCTTTTGAGTTCCTGCCATTTTTCAGGCGATTTGTCGGAGTGCTATATATGGTGTGCTAGAACATGAAAGCCACTCTGACTATAGCATGTATGGCTCTCAATTTTAATAAGTGCAGAAGGGTGCACAGGTTATGATAATGTGATGAAGGGCACACAATGTGCTGAATGGTACGCATGTTTTGCGACATCACAATGTGTTACTTATATGGACAGGTATAAGAATATCGAAAATTATCGACATGGTACGTTATCGGACATTTTTAAGACATAAACCCTGTGGCGTATCTAATCCCATATATTGCTGATTCGCTTTAAGGGCACTTGCATAGTTGCGAACTGTAAGTTTTGCTGAGACTGAGTATATTTATAAATAATTTAAAAACAACATAAGTCACATCATTATATAATTATACCTCTATTTGTCTCTTTCATTTCCCACGATTATGATTAGACAAGTCATAGCAACGCCTATAAGATACTTGTTGCTTGTATTTCTCGATAAAGATGTAAGTTGCCCAGTCACCGGCGTAGGAATTCGTGAAGGGTTAACATTCGCGCGAGTCTACTGTCCCCGGAGCGAATTTAACTAGAGTGTTTATGGTGTGTCCTTGGTTGCCGATCCTTTCTTGAATTGAAATGTTCGCTTCAAAGTAAAACTGATCGCTTCATTACATCTTTTATTTATATCTTTTATTATAAATAAAAGATGCCAAACAAGATTTTATCTCCAAAGTGTTGCTAATTAGCGTGGCTGCAGTGATAACTGGCTTCACCTGCAACAATCAGATGCCTGCTGCGAATCGACAAACTTCAATTTTCGAAGGCGTAATTTCAAATTCGTGACACTGATATAATTGTAGAATGTCAATGAATTAGGCCGATTCACGTCAAATTCATACAGTATCTAATTTGTATTTTCCAATTCAAAAAGTGATTGTGAATGACACAATTGTTAATTGTTCCTCCGCGTCAGTTTCATTTTATTTACATTCAAGTCGATCTTGACTTGAGCGGCCTTGGACCTCTTTTATCGCGCATTTTCTTCGTTTGGCAAACTCGGCCAATAAAATTTCGTCCAATCGTTCGAACTGGATACTCAACTAACGGAAATTGTGATATTTTACAACAGACAGATTTTAAATAATATTTCTAATATGTTGAAATTGGTGTGCCGGGCGTAATTATAAGCAATCAACATATTTTTTTCCATTTATGAGCTTATAAAATTCTAAGTCGACGAACATTTCGCTTCGCGAATTTATACAGTATGCTGTTCGGCCACTTAACTGATTTGATTTGTATGAACAGTAAGATATCTTATTCTATACGAATGATAGTAAACTAAAATCTGACTGAAGTTGGTCTGTAGTAATAGTAAGACATTTCAGGGCCCACCTAGAGTCTCCCAAGACAGAGGTAAGGTTAACAGCTATGGGTATAAACTATTAGGAATGTGTAAATTTATGAAACTACCAATTGTGAACGGGATGTGCGGTGAAGACCGGAATATAGGGAAATTTACATCATCTGATCGCACGGTGATAGATTACGCGGTGGGATCGAAAAAACTTTTGAAAATTGTTGAAAATTTTCATATTGAAGACAATTGTCCTCTATTCTCGGATATCCATTGCGCATTACACTTGGTTTTGAATTTTCAAATCCCTAAATTATGTGGCGAAATTGTCAACGCACAGGTTAACCGCGAGGGGAAAATAAAACGGTGGGGTCCACAAAGGGGAGCCTTATTTTCTAGCAATATCGAACCTAATCGCATTACGCACATTTTCGATACATTTGATAACCTCGATCAGGAGGGAATTGTCAGTCAGTCAAGTGTTGACGAACTATGTGAGCTCATAAGTAGTACGTTAGTGGCAGCGGCCGACCAAACATTGGGAACTTATCGTCCTCGAAAAATTATACATGAAAATGCGCGTCAGAATAAACCTTGGTTCCACAACGAATTATGTCGAGAGGCGAGAAAATATTTTAACCGAACCAAGCGTAAGTATGACGTTAATAAAACAGGCTACAATAAGACGATATTAAAGGACGCCAGCACAAGCTATAAACATATTATGGATAGAAAAATATCAGAACTTCGGGAATTCAGTAAGTATTCCGGAAAATCTTTTTGGTACAAACTTGACTCGATGTGTTCAGATAATCGGCCTAAAAATAGGAGAAATAATATCACTATTGAACACTTTGAAGAACACTTTAAGTTCCTGAATGCAAATATAGACGATTCAGATATCACCAGGTATGTCGATGCGGATTTCGACGCGAATGACAATTTGTACCCAAATAGTGCTATATCCAAAGAAGAAATTCATAATGCCATAACTAAACTAAAGAATGGTAAGGCAGGAGGGGCTGATCATATTATTTACGAATATATCAAAGCCTCGGAAGATACAATGATAAGCATCTACGCTATATATATGATACGTACGTTTCTTCAATCTAATCCTAAACACTGGGTTATTCCCAAAAGACTGGGCACTAGGATTAATAATATACAACCCATATGCAAAGGGTCTGGAGATAAAAATTAACCCGGATCTTACAGAGGTATCACACTTTTAAGCTGTTTTGCGAAATTGTTTACCTCCATTCTGAACAACAGGTTGACTTCCTTTGCAGATGATAATGGATCGATAAGTACATCGCAAATGGGATTCCGGAAGGGTCATTCAACTGTAGATAATATATTCATATTACATGCCTTAATAAATATATACCTCAAGAGCGGGCGAAAACTATATTGCACTTCCGCAAAGCATTTGATACGGTGTGGAGAGATGCACTATGGCTCAAGCTTATACAATCAGATATAAATGGTAAAATATTACGAGTCATACGGAGCTTATACACGAATATTAAGCTATGTGTGCAAAATAATAATGTTCAGTCAGGTTTCTTCATAAGCCAGGTAGGTTTATTTCAAGGAGAGACAATGTCACCACTTTTATTCTCTTTTTTTTCGTAAACGATTTACAATGTTTTTTAAACGATTGTGCCATTTTAAACCTACATTTTTTAGATGAGAAATATTTTGAACATATTGGATGCTTTATTAGCATATTATGTTTGTTATATGCCGACGATACGGTTATCTTGTCAGATTCTGAGGAAAATATGCACCGTGCTCTTTTAGCCTTTGCTGACTACGCCGAGGCACGGAAACTTGAAGTGAATACTCTCAAGACCAAACTTATTATATTTACGAACAAATTACCAAGAAATATGCACTTATTTATATACAGAGGGCAAGAAATAAAATTTGTAAAGGAATTTAAATATCTTGGTATCAAGTTCTTCTACAATGGGAGATTTTGCCAATCTCTTAAAGACACCACAATTACCGCAACGAAAGCAATGTACGGTCTACTGAATCGAACTCGAAAACTGGGGTTACCTTTAGATATCTTATTCAAGTTATTCGATGCTATGGTTATGCCAATTATGTTATATGGAAGTGAAGTTTGGTGCTCTGAAAAAGTTCAAAGTCTTGAGACGCTCCATTTGAAATTTTGTAAAATAGTTACCTCAATGAAATCTAGTACGCCTAATTACATGGTTTATGCCGAACTTGGTATATATCCTATATTGATTGAAATAAAATACAGGACTCTAGCATACTGGTCCAAGCTAGTTTCACACGAAGGATCAGAGCTAGCCAAGAATATATTTCTTTTACTCAGATATATAAATGAGAGGGATACAAAACTGCAAAATAAGATGAATTGGGTATGTTTTGTAGAAGGAATTCTACATGACATACACATGGAGCATGTGTGGACAAACCAATCAGCGCAGAGTTGAGAAACATAAAATCGCTACTGATTAAGCAGTATGAGCACCACCTCTTTGAAAATCTGAATGCTTCTACTTCATCGCGCGCCATATTTTACAGAGACATAAAGCAGTCCATGAAAATGAGTAGCTATTTAGTTTATTTGCCATCTCATTTGTCTAATTACCTATTGAAAATCAGAACATCTAATAATAAATTACCAGTAGAAAAAAATAGATGGACAAAAGAAACCACAAATTCCGCAGACAATTTAATGTGTGTTTTATGTGAGAACAGTCCTTGCGACGAATATCACTTTATAATCCTATGCCAAAAGTTACAAGATTTACGCGAAATCCACATTCCCAAATATTACTAGGAGAACCCTAACAGGAATAAATTTCATCGTTTGCTCTCAATTGAATATTTGAGCCTTCTTAAAAAAGTAAGCATATTTATAAAATTATCTTTAAAAAGGATACCACTTTAATGTAAATGGCATCATGGATTACAATATAATTGTGTGTGTATGTATTTTTATTGATATGACTTATATGTTATGTGTGCCCTGTGTATAGTATGTATATATGTTATTGCATGTTCCAACTTAACTGTTGGTTTTGCTAATAAACAATCAATCAATCAAATATTTGGCACGAATGAACCATGCAATCACACGTAGCATTTCATGTCTCTGACCACTGAAATCACTGCATGATACAGCGTTTAGTCCGAAGTTCATCATTTGAACGTAATAGCCATTTGCGACGACGATTTTCCTGGTGATTCGCCAAACATTTTTACCAGTGAGTCAATGTTGCCCAAAGCAGTTTGTCTTGCTATTTGTTGTTATATGAAGACATAATAACTGGAATTCCGTTTGTCTATTTTGAAGCTGACACTAGTTTCTCCGATGTATTTAAAGTACATTTTCATACATATATACATACATACATACATAAGCATTTCGTGTGTGTATCAATTCTTTTTATCACGGGAATGTGACAACATGCATTAAGAAAATTTGTGTCGAAGTTTCGAGAGTTTTACACGGCTTTGAGTGAAATTTTAATTTTGGTATGCGGTACTCTGGCGTGAAAATGCAAGTTAAAGTCAAACTGCAACTTATGTGTTATCACGGGAACGTGAAAACATTAATTAAGAACGTTTGCGTCAACGTTTTGAGAATATACACAGCTTTGAATGAAATTTCAATTTTGGTACGAAAGTTAAAAAGATCGACAATTTGAAATAACGACCCCTGTTCTGTACCACAACACAACAACAATGTTAATTTCTACCCAAGGCAAAGACAAGATGATGAAGGCTATACATAGTTTCTAAATTCCCCAAATACGACCGGTTGTCGAATAAAATAAATTCTAAATTCGTTATAAATTTCGTATGATCATTAGGCCGTTCAGACCACAGCCATCATGTACATGATGTGAGAATACCTTACATTTTTTTTATTCACGAGTTTTGTCGGTTATAATTCATTCTGCATTATTCTGACAATCTTAACTAAACTGTCCATATTCAATTCGAAATCCGCCGGACCAGATCAAATTAGTCAGAGATTGGCCGACATCTCAACAATAATCAGTCCGCCGAAAACATCCAACGCCGATTAGCCAAATGTAAATAAAACATGTTGCGCAAACGAGCTTGGTGTACGTTCCGCCAAATCCCCTTAACAAATCTAACTTGTAAGAAATTATTATTTTCTCAGTTAAGTTTCAATTAACTATATATATTTGTAAGAAGTTAGACAAGAAAACGAGATTAGAATCGAAACATGCGACACGCGGTGACAGCCGTTATTATGAAATGTCCTATTAAAAAAATAGACAATAGGACGTGAAGGTAGTGGTCTATCCAGCATAGCGAGGCTAGGGGCGGAACTATGCCGTGCAGTTTGATGCATAATAAAGAGCGTTCTATTTCAAATATTGTTTGCAAACAAACGCATAGAAACTGTCTCATCTCACAGGCATCAAGGAATCGTTCTGCAATCAACCCTGGACTGGGATATCCAAATAAATAATATGTGTAAGGGTGTCGCGTCAAGACTATCACAACTGAGAAAGTTTATATTTTGGTTTGAATAGAGCACACTTGAGATTATTTATAACGCTTTCACTCTACCTTTAATGGAGTATGGTGATGTCATCTGCCGTGTAATAATGCACCAGCATAACGCCTCCGTATGCTGGGTGATCTACATTATGATGCAGCACGAATTGCCAGTGGTGTCACTGGATCTGTCTCAAATGGTAAAACCTATTGCCTGAACTTACGTCTTACTTGTCAAATTATGACACATCACGCACCATCCTATATCCTAAATAATATCCCCACAACTGGCGACATATAACGAACAACAGGTATGAGATTAGAAATCCAACTTTGTTAGACATGTTGTACCAGGCTCTCAGCACACACATAGTAGCTTCCTTCCTTACATTATTTCGATATGGAATGGCCTAGAGACAATAGCGCAACAAAGCATAGATCCCCTGGTGTCACAACACTACCATGAGTATATACCTTAATACAAGGTTTATATCTATCGGACCTATATTGAGCATACTCACTTCATCTCAAAATTCATCAATATCCCCTATACATAATATGCCATATTCCAAGTTATTGAGACCATATTCGAACATACATGTATTCATATATTATATATCTTTGGTGATCTTACACGTATCGAAGCGGGAGATACACTAAATTAAAGGCGCGAATATGTTCGCGCTGGACCGAAAAATATTTTGGCCAAAAGTCCAAATGAAAATTGTATTGGCCAAATTAAAAACAAACTTTGGCCAAATGTTTTTGCACAAATTAAAGCAACTTTGGTCAAATTACATCCTCATTTTCAGGGCGGTTCATAATTGAGAACTAACCCAGGGTATGTGGCATTTTTTTATGCACAGGGGATATTGATGAATTTTTTATAGCAAGTAAGTCTATGCTCAATATAGGTCCGATAGATATAAACCTTAATTGTATTAAGGTATATACTCATGGTAGTGTTGTCGCACCAGGGGATCTGTGCAACAAAGCGCACCAATTACTACATTCTCTAACCTTGTAAACCACCAATCCGGGACACTGAAACCACCATGTTTTATTCTAGCGACAGAAGGAAAGCTTATGCAGACTCCGAAATAAATGCAGCGATTTGAATTGTGAAAAATGTCAAAATCACTGAAAAAGCAACCCTGATTGTAGCTGTGGCTACCTAAACGAGGACGCTGATCATTACTTTTTTCTTCTCCCTTTTATCAAAAAGAAAGGGCCAACCTCGAAGTAAAAATAGTGCGGATTGGACTATATATCAAATACATGTTGCCGATCTACTTTGTGGATTAATCTCACTTTCCAGTGAAGGAAATTACCTATTATTTGCAGCTGTCCAAAAATATATTACAAACTCATTGCGATTTGGCAAAAACAATTAGTGAACACAACCAGTCGTACATTAACTTAAATCTAGATGACAGCATGCACTAAATTTATGACGATAAAACTATCTGTCCTTACCATTCCATATTGTTTTTGTGTGTTCAGACAGATTTGTTTGTGTTCAACAATAATGCATGTAAATTTTTCTTCCGTGCACCACCACCATCTTCCTCCTGGCGACACAAGTTGCTATAACTTGTGCTCCAATCCCCACTCGTTCATTCTATATTAGTTTGTTGTCAACAACTTTGTTTGTATATATGGGGTGCTCAATAAAATATGAAACACGAACATCAAATATTGCCGAATATTCCAAACCAAGTCGATTTTACCATTCCAGAAAAGACAATGTCGGAACTGCGCACAATCGTAAATAGTTACTCCTTACATCAAGACTAATTTATCACCGATAAACAAACGGAAATTATTACTCCAATGAGAATGATGTTGCTTGCTGAGAATATTGTATGAAGTGTTTTTATGAAAATAACTACTTTATTCTCTGATCGACCACTCTAGCAGAGTGCTCATCAACACGTTAACTGGTCGGTGAGAGTTATACCAATCAGGGTGTAATCAAGGCATTTAGAAGTGTTCGTGTTAAAGGCCCACTAAATTTTCTAACCCTCAGATCACATATATAAAATATATGCATTATTATAGCTGAAGGGGTCACTCTCACCAAAAAAAGTGCTGAAGGGTACACAGGGTTTGAAAATGTGCTGAAGGGTACACAGGGTTTGTGATCGGCACGAACACCATTACTTAAATTGCGTTTATGAAAATCTGGCGCCCATTAGCAGTTTGTTTTCAGTACATTTTAATATTCATTGGAACGTAAACATTTATTCACTAACAGAAATCATGGCATATACGAAGACTGAATGTCCTTTAGAATGACATTTCAAACCCTGTGTACCCTTCAGCACATTTTTAAAATCCTGTGTACCCTTCAGCACTTTTTGTTTGGTGAGAGTGACCCCTTCAGCCTTATTATATACCCTTTGAAAGAGGAATCTTCAAAAACATTGTATTATCAACTTATCCGGTGTAATAAACTGTGAACATGTTGTTTTTGTTGAGTTACCGACGTTTAATTTTAACATTATTTTACCTGTGTCTTTTTCCATAACATTATCTTGTGTGATGTGTTATTATAACGTGGGTTGTTCTGGATAGTTTCTCTTTGGCGGGCTTGTGTCCATGTGCTATCCCCCATCCGTATATATATGCGCAGCTAGACGCCCAAATCCGAAGTGTCTTACCGAAGGTGTCGATGAAATAGTCCGACGCACCAACAGATAACTGGAACGATACCGCTTGTCAAGCGACATTGCGTTGTTTTGACATAAACTTTCACTCGCGGACTTTCTGTTGACCGGAGCTTTTGTTGTGCTCATCTTTTTTTATCTGTACTATGCATACAATGTTGAAAATGTGAAACTATATACACACCAATTTGATATCGCACACATGCATGGTAATTTGAAGTTCTATACGGTACATAATTAGACTCTATTTTACGAACACAACTTTGCTTTGTGTAATGTCTAGACTGACTCCTGAATGGAAGATATTCTCTTGGTACATTTTTGCGTAATTTAGGAGGGATAAGATAGGTTGGTCAACACACGAAATGTCGATATACAGATTATATATGCACAGAAATAACCACCGACACTCATATCAGTTTCCAATTGATTTCACCCCCCCCCCCCAACCAAACGCTCTTTACTTTGATCATATAAGAAATAGTTTATCGATTGACGCTCTTTATTTTGTTCTTGCTAAAAATGATCTAAATTCTGCGGCTTTCAAGAATACCTCACTCGTATTTAAATTCGCGCAGTCACTTTTTCGCTCAGTTTTGAATTCGCGCACCGTGCTATGCTAATTCTAGTAATTATCCCGTAGGAAATGTTCGGATAAAAAATTCAACAAACGTTTGTTGAACTTATTATCTAAACATTTCCCTCAATAACTAGGGCAACTTCTGCGCTTTTAGTTATCTACATTTATCACCTTAACATTCCTCCAAATCAATAATAGACCATTCCGGTGTACATTTTTTAACTGACACTAGTGCCAGGGCGAATCCATTCAGTATAGAAAGGGGTAGTATACAGAAATAATGTACCTCCAGGAACGATTAAAGACACGGTTGGCCTTGGCGGTGGGTATCCTGTGAAAATATATCCACCCGTCAAAACCCGCCACAAACAGAAAGAACATCAAAATGTAGATAGACTTTGTACGTATACAAATAAGAAATATCGCATAAACAGTATCTTATGGTCATATGTTTGACCATTGTTATGTAAACAAAAGCATAAAAAGTTACTTTTCTGGTGTTTGTTTATATTATGATGGTAAACATAAAGAGCGTTCTTTGTTGGTGAATACCTGATATGGAACTAATAAAGAGCGTTTATGCCATTTGTGTGTGATTAGCCAGTAGCATTGTGCTGTCTTCTGTAACACAATCAGGCTCTTGCTTAGGTAAAATATTGTAGGTCTTTATGATAACATGCTGTTTACGTGATGGTCATGGTAACTATGAACGGAACTGTATGCGTTTTAATGTTTTTCTGTTTACGGTGTTTGGAACAAATATGAATATTTTCGACAATTAAGGCCGCACGTGCCTTTAAGATGGACACATGGAGCTTCACCTTGAATATATAGAGTGGTGGTAAAACGGTAATAATGTCATTTGGACGTCCTATAATGGTGGTGTTGAACCTCTTGGTGAATTAATTTCTTGTGCTTTTAATTTCTTAACCACAACAATCTTACTTGGCTTGTGCTGGAGTTGTATTCCAGTCTCGTCTAGATTGTATATAAAATGAGGATTGTCATGGAATTGATACCTATCCAAGATTTATTTAAGAGTTCTCTATGACTTCTGGGGATGTTGACTTTGTTCGAAGAGTCAAGCGACTGAGGTTTCACTGTTTTTAGCACTTCGTTCCAGCGTTCCAGAAAGCCATACAACCAGTTGTTGCCCATCCCGGTGGACTTTGGGGTGCTTTTATAGTTAAGTTTTTATTCAGATGAACAGCTAAATGATTGGCCAGTATTTGTGGCTGCGTATATGTGTAACCATAACCTATGTGTCCCTAGCATTTCCTCGTCAAGGTAAATAATGGTATATGGCCCTGAACGCCAACGCCCTGATTTTACCCCCTCCCCAGATAGCATGGCATGGTTAAGTCAATGTTGGCACAACCACCCTCTGAAAGATTGGGCTAACGTAATTTTGCTCATTTGGGTCAACTTTGGACGATATACAAAGCGTTGGCCCAGGGATTGTGCCAATGTTTATAACCAGACCACATGTTGGCATTACGTTGGGAATTAAACCACTTGGTTGACATAACGTTGGTCCAACGCTTAAGCTCAATTAATTTAAAAACTCTGTAATTTCAATTGGATTTAAGTGCAATTGAATGGCACTTAAGCGCAATTATCTATCATCACAAACAAAACCCCCTTAATTCTTATAGAATAGTCTGCAGGATGACTGTCCTGCCAAACTTGATTATGAACCTCATTTGAACGAGGGGTGAACACTTCTTATGGCTATTGCGCTTAATCGCAATTCAGTTGCGCTTAATAACAATTATGCAAATGTAAGTAATTGCGCTTACGCGTAATTGAATTGCGCTTAAGTCTAATTATTTAATAAATTTGAAAACGGCCTCCCATAGCTGTCACATGGTCAGTTGAAATATGCCACATCAAAAGGCAAAATGCCTCAGAAATAAATAGGAAAGTACTAGTATTGTTGTGGAGCCAAATATATTGCAATGACAAAATTGTGATTGGACTGAACAAGACTGAACAAAATAAAATTGTTTATATTACAAAATCGCTTCGAAGTCATTTACTTCCTGCTTCGAAACATTCACATACGTAGGAGCGTTCTTATGGTGTACGAATGGTGCATTGGCGTTACCAGTGCTATTGGCTCTGGGCCAGACTGTTGTGATGCTGTTATTGACGGCACCGGTAACTGTACAGCTTCAGATGCCATATTTGGCATCTTAGCATTTTCATTAGGACAGTTCATGTGGAATTAAATTCAATGTAACTGGAGCACTCTCTGCAACATTTATACTCGCAGTTGCATTGGAACAGGGGGTGATTGTCTGCATCCTCATTACAGTCAACATTATCAGCAGATATCTGTCAGTCCTACATCACTGAGAATATTTGTAGTATCCTCTGCTACATCGAAATCTCCTAGAAACATCCTTTCAATGTCATAATCTCCCCAATTTGACATTTTTGAGTCCGAAAATTTACGACTGACAGGAAGGCGTATACAAAATTAGCAGACGAAAGTTTATAAACACGAAAAAGTTACCAGGAACTGTACGGGGACAAAATGCGTAGCAATTTAATTTTCTTATCGGATATAATGGGGCGAAAACGAACACAGCCACTGCGTACCTAGTTACGTGGTCTATTTTTCCACTTTCGATGTCCGCTTCGACGTTTTGTAACCAGAACATTTGAAGTGGTGAGTCGGTTTTCTGTTGATTACTAGTTATTTAAACGGTCCTCGGAGAGTGCAAACTGTACCAGTTAGCCAAAACGAGTACACCACGGAAATACGAGAAACCTTGAACCAATGTTGACTACATACGGTCACTTCCAGGTAGAGCCCGACGAATCGGCAATTTCAACATCGAATCGAATCTCGAATCGAATCATGATAATGATTCGAAATCGAATCGAATCTCGAATCGAATCTTTTTCAAACACTTTAGTAGATTTGCGGTACCGATCAGTGGAAGGTACATGTGCTAGCAAAAATGGGGGCAAATGTTCGATGATTTTATACCGTCAGTGAGATAACGAAGGAGGTTCATTAAACTTAATTTATATGACATGATATGAACAATATTTAATCACAGTTTAAAATAGTTTAATATATGAGAATGGCATGACATCATTTCATATTTGTGCCACTGCCACTGCGCGTGAAGTTCGTGAAAAGTAAGCAGTTTGGAACTTTGGAGTCAATGGAGTCTGATTCGATTCACCCTGTGGCGCACAGCAGGCACGGGTGATATCAAAATTGCGTATCGTGACTTGAGAATGGTGCATACGCAAATGGGATTACAGGAACTATATATACATGTAGTATCCGGCCAACTTGGGCATGTCCGTCGATAAGCTGAATGGAGAACAACAGTCCCGGCATTTTCCGGATAACATATATGCCGTTTAAAGATGTTGGTCGGATTTGGAGACGACATAATGGAGCCCAAAATGTTTATTTAATATACCTTTATTGTTTTTTTTTATTATTTTAAATTTAAAAAATATATATATTACTAGAAGGTGACCCGACTTCGTCCGGGCTATTAAAAAACCAAATTTCAAGTCGATTGCTCCACCCGTTTCCTAGATCTGGTCTGCGCATGCGCGAAGCTGGTGTCGCACGTGCTCGGCGACCCGATAAAATTCGTATCCGGGGCAAGATACATTCACATACCAAATTTAAAGTCAATATCTCAACCCGTTTCCGAGATCTCGTCTGCGCATGCGCGAAGCTGGCGTCGCACGTGCTCGGCGACCTGATAAAATTCGTATCCGGGGCAAGATACATTCACATACCAAATTTCAAGTCGATAGCTACACCCGTTTCCGAGATATATAGCCCAATGTCATTTGCGGATACCTCGGCCGGTGATGAGTTAACGCGACACAGTCAAATGCATCGGCAGGGTGAGAGTTAACGTAATCTAACTTTATGACCTCTGACGACGTCATAGAATTTACGCATTGATTTTATCCTGATAAAAGATCGCACCACTTGTGCCTAATAATTGAGGCAGATAACTAAAACGGATACATACATATTATATATCGTTGGAAAGATGAAGCCACACAGATTCTAACCGTGCAAATTATATGACTGGCAATTTATTATTCGCGCTATATCGAATCGATTTGTGAGCACCGAACTGAAATATATTAGCGCAAAACGGCGTAAAAATAGATTTGACCTCCGCACGTGAAAAGTTGACCTCGCACGGACAAATAAATATGCCTATGTTCGTCTCCGGTCGAAAACACATCCAAATACCAAGTTTCATCGAAATTGGCTTAGTCGTTTTCGATTCCATCGATTTCAAACACACAAACTTACACATAAACTTACACACAAACAAACACATACACAGATCTTTCAAAATATATAATAGACTAGAAGGTGACCCGACTTCGTCCGGGCTATTCAAAAACCAAATTTCAAGTCGATTGCTCCACCCGTTTCCTAGATCTGGTCTGCGCATGCGCGAAGCTGGTGTCGCACGTGCTCGGCGACCCGATAAAATTCGTATCCGGGGCAAGATACATTCACATACCAAATTTCAAGTCGATAGCTACACCCGTTTCCGAGATATATAGCCCAATGTCATTTGCGGATACCTCGGCCGGTGATGAGTTAACGCGACACAGTCAAATGCATCGGCAGGGTGAGAGTTAACGTAATCTAACTTTATGACCTCTGACGACGTCATAGAAGTTACGCAGTGATTTTATCCTGATAAAAGATCCCCGTACCACTTGTACCTAATAATTGAGGCAGATAACTAAAACGGATACATACATATTATATATCGTTGGAAAGATGAAGCCACACAGATTCTAACCGTGCAAATTATATGACTGGCAATTTATTATTCGCGCTATATCGAATCGATTTGTGAGCACCGAACTGAAATATATTAGCGCAAAAACGGCGTAAAAATAGATTTGACCTCCGCACGTGAAAAGTTGACCTCGCACGGACAAATAAATATGCCTATGTTCGTCTCCGGCCGAAAACACATCCAAATACCAAATTTCATCGAAATTGGCTTAGTCGTTTTGGAGTCCATCGATTTCAAACACACAAACTTACACATAAACTTACACACAAACAAACACACACACAGATCTTTCAAAATATATAATAGATTTGATTGAGCTGAGTAACGCAATATAGGCTTTTCTGGTAATAATTTTAGATACCGACATACATGTACAATTATGTTCCACGAGAAATTCACTTGCTTCGGCAGCTGGGGCCGGGCTATATCGCGACATTGCTGGTTTAATGTGGTGGAGGAAACCGTGTGCGCTACGATTAGGGTACAACCGCGATGAACACGCAAACTATCACAGACCTACCTGCAGGTTGCACGAGTTGCACCGACCCTCCACGAGTAACCCTCGCTGGGACTGGGCTGGGAGGCCAATATATATGAGCAATGAGCTATTCATTGGGCAACTTACCCTATACACATTGGACTACGGAGGTCCCAGATGTTCGCGGAAGGAGACTCTGGTTAAGTATTGGGGATATAATGAATTTTTGTTTATAGATAATGCAGTCTATTCCCGGTGATAAAGGACTTGTATATAATGATTCGAAATATCCCGAATCACAAAACCACTTTCGAATCAAATCGAATCGGAACGTAAGATTCGAAATCGAATCGAATCTCGAAGCTTCGTCGGGCCCTACTTCCAGGGCTCATGTTATGTAATAATAATTGAAATTTCTTAATATTTGACATGAAAAGAGAAAATACATCAATTTAAATGTACTATTTAAAACATTTTGATAAAGCATAAAATTTACAAATAATTTTCTGGATTTATTCCTTATAGATCCACGGAAATAGGAATACCCACTACAGTATACTGTATGATATAGCTTCAAAGCACTATATCGTACGTACTTCTAATGGGTGTGTTATAGTTTCAGATTTTCACCATCGCATACTTATAGTCCAGGCACATTAGACATGAAAGTGGAAAAGTAAGGAAATAATCGGGGAAAGCGGATTTGTTTATATTATTTAGGCCATAACATCGCGGACGCGTCACGAAAAGTCCCCTAAAATCCGAGTTGAGCTTTCTAAGTTACATCATTTTGTTCATATAATTAAAAAACAATATATTTTTCACAATCCTGGAAATAATTGGATGCTGTAACAATTTTTCAGCCGAAACGTATACAAAAAGCACTCAATATTCTCGAACCATAGACACCCATTCAAAGGGTTAATTACGCATATATGGATATGAAATAAAACACGGAGCCAAAATACTGACGATTTTGAAGGCAAACTGTTGTAATCGATGTCGGATTTCTCCGGCTTCGCAAAACATAGACGCAAGCTATCTATTTTAAAAACTGCACAGACACCACTCCGTCGCTATAATAGGCAGAATTAGCGAGTACTTATATCATAAGTGGTCAAAACCTGTAAAAACAAAATCCTACCCCAAAAACTGGTTGTCAACGATCTGGTCGTATTTTGCTCTTCTATTTTGTCTAATCTAGTCATATGCATTACGCAGTTATACCAGTCTGTGTGAAATATGAGTACGAGAGAGAATATATTGACACGATGAGAATAATACAAACGCGGTCATGAAATGGTTGACAAAATGGCCGCAACCACCAAGCTAAGCCGAGACGAAAGCAACTTATTGTATAACCACCTAGTAGGAAAAACTTATGAATACGTATTAGCAATATACAAGTCTGTTGTTAATTATCTTTAAAGGTACACATATCATTAAAACAGATCCATGTGGAGGATTTATCGGTCATTGCAACGCAAGTCAAATTTCGGGTTTTCTGTCTACAGTCGGGGCCAAAAATAATAATACGAAGTAATGTTTCGTCACACAGTGTATGGTAGTTTCATTCGGCGTGATGATAAATTATTGAATGTAACGCAGAAACTAAGTGCATATCCTTGCGGTATAAATAGTAGTTACATTTCCGGATTGTTCAGCACTGTACATGATAATAAACCATACACGTATGTTGCAACTTGCAATGCTTATTATATTGCAAAGAAACCGCCACCTCTTCAAAAGATTAGCACTGCGTCACACCAGATCAAATAGACAGCACATTGTACATTTTATATACGACTAATTTTCGTGCTGCTTCAAACCGGTGTCTTAGTAGACAATTCGTTCAACACACGCCAGTCGGCAACTTGCAACTGGAATATCACTGTGTAGGAACTGTTACATCGGAAGTCGTTCTATCGCCGGTTTGTGATGGTTCTTGACTGATTTGTGACGGTTCTTGCTGATCGAAATTATACATTTTCACGACTCTTTGACAGTTAAAACGCAATTTTGAGGCATCTATGTGATAATTGGATTAGTTATTTTCGATCCTATCACAATCTGTGGCACCAATGAGCGTGTTAATAACGAAACTTTCATTGTGCGAGTCATAACAACGACAAAAACCGCGAATTTTGATAATTGTTTGGGTTCTCTCCTGATCGAGTCGGTTCTCTCCCCATTTAATCGTTCTATACGGGTAAAACTATGGCTAATATTTGCCATGGTACATGATTCAAACTGCCAATTTTGTGAAAGTATACAAAGATAAACACAACAAACTATGCATTAAGTTGAAATTTGCACCCCTTGTCATTAATTTCGATGAATTACACTGCCTTTCTATGCTTATCCAATAAGCTGTGTTACGCCTATCAAAATTCACAAAGTCGCCAGCTAGTTTGAAAAATAACGCGTTTTACAGGCCCGACATTTCCATGAGTCAACAGCCGGTTACAATAGTGAAATTTCATTGCGCTGGACTTCGTAAAGCGTGAGCGTAGACGGGATATATAAGGATTAACATACAAGTTTTTACATACAAGGGTTTTACATACAAGTTATGACCACTTACCTCACGGTTACATCTCCATAAAAACAGTCCACATGACATTTAATCCTTATATTTATATACATTTAGCGAAAAGCCACTTTTGTAAATGTATTTAAATCGAAAAGTGTATCGTGACAAAACAAGCCCAAAATATCCCATAGCACCCTTGGCAAAAGTTAACAGGAACAATTGAAACCCGATGATTTATTAAGTCAATCCTGCGCGAATCCAAATGCGCCCAAAACATTACACGTTCGTCTTTCCAAACCCAAACGACGTATCGATGTTGTTATGAGCTTGCAGTTATACGCTGTTGCGCATTCACCGAGAAATAACTGCAACTAGCCATGTGGGCGCCGACCAATTATAATGCTGGATTTAGTGATAATAACACTTAGTGTGTAAATATATAGAGTTATCTGTCTTGTATTTTATCTATTATATATTTTGGAGCTTCTGTCTGTATGTATGTATTTGTGTTATAGACTCGAAAAACTGCTCGACCGATCCGACTCAAATTTGGTGTGTAGGCCTACTTTGATCCGGGGAACAATATGGGCGGGTCCAATTTCACGTGCGTCCGTGTCCTTGACCTCGCTCAAATAGGCATGTTTCTGGACCTCGACCGATCCCACTCAAATATTTGGTAGCTGGTTCTACTTTGATCACGGGAACAATATGGGCGGGTCCAATTTCACTTGCGACCGTGTCCTTGACCTTGACCTCGTTCATATACGCTCATATAGGCATGTTCTGGACCTCGACCGATCCGACTCAAATTTGGTATAATGTATAGGCCTACTTTGATCCCGGAAACAATATGGGTGGGTCCAATATCACGTGCGACCATGTCCTTGACCTTGACCATATTCGCTCATATAGGCATGTTTCCGGGCCGATCGAACAATAGTTTGCCCAGGCGGAGACGATCACAAAAAAATCCCTAAATAGCCCGGACGAAGAGGGGGCACATCGGCTAGTGTTGTCTATTTTCGTAGACGTATATTTTACTCAACAAAAAGCCAAAAATAAGACGTTAAAAGTTCGTTGACACCCATACAATGTTCTGATTACGCAGTTTATGAAGTTTATGTCGGGCATCCGCTTGCTGGATGCTGCTTATCTAGGTTAAATTCTAGAATTCTAGAATATGCAGCTATTAAAGCATATACAAGCACGATCATCTTCCATTCAATCATATTTTAGATCGACTAGGGATCTCTAATTTTTTAATAGAAGATATAAAAAAGCAAAGAATCCTACAGTTACGAATAGTATTATATGGATGTTAAACCTTTGGTTACTAAATGCGCTGTATATAATGATAATTGACTTGAATCCTATTTGTAGGAATGCTTAGCTATTAAGTTCAACAAGCAGTAACAAATAAAAAAGAGAAAAGAATCATGCAGTTACAAATATTATTATATGGATGTTAATCCTTTGGTGACTAAATGTGCTATAAAGAGCAGCGACTTGGATCCTATTGATTCATTTGTAGGAATGCTCAGCTATTAAATTCAACATGCAGTAACAGATTGTTTGAATTATTAGCTAAACATTCATACAAATGAATCATTAAAAATTAGTGTTATGTGTGTCTGAACCTGGCTATTATAAGGCACAGTATTATTCCTCGCTACTAACGTGTCAAGTGAGCAGGGACGTGGGCTGGAGGGTATCCAATGTTGGGGCGTCCACCTTGGAATTTCCAACCGCACCATCCCCTTGAAACAGACCAAACCAAACTCATGCACGAGGCCTGGGCTTTGGTTTTCCCCAACTGCATGACACATTATAGCTCTAGATTGTATACCATTCTGAAGTGAATTGATCAGTAGCCTTTGATTGGTCACCATGCAAACCGGGGGGAGAAACTCAGGATACATGGGCCCAGTGAGAAAATGTGGATATCTGAACCTGAAAATTGCAAAAAACATCTAGACTGGCTTCAAGATTCCCAAGTGTTGGAAGTTTCCAACCTGGCGCCCCCACCCCCACAAGATTGGAAATAATCCCAACAGATGGAGAGAGAGAGATGATTTATTTTGCAAAAGAGCATACATTATTTAATACAAAGCATATTAATTATATGGAATTATATTATTTGCCCATTAAACCAGTTTCTTGCCAATTGGGGGGGGGGGGGTAAATGTGATATAGAAAACTAGATCACACCTGCTCCCTACTTCATGTCCACCCATCATGAGTTTTGGATCAACTCTAAAGAAGAGGTGTCCATTTGTATATGTAAAATATGGTTGATTACATGTTTAAAGTGTAGGAAAGTATGCAAATGTTAGTCTAAAAACGACAAAATCACCACTATTAAATTGTTGTCAAATCAAATTAAGAGAACAATTTCAACATATTGTTGGTGTTAAATTTCAAACCAATCTATTGTAATATAAGAAATTTGTAACTGTTGAACATTTTGACCAAAGTTGGGGATAGACACCAATTATATAAGCACCCCCTTCCCAAGTCCCCACCACCCCAATCGCGTCATAACCTATCAATGATTCAGTTGAACGTGATTTCATAAGTTATATTCATGTCTGGGCGACAAACATGTGTAAATGTCCCTCAGGCGGACTTCAGAGGCGGAAATATTACGGCGCTGGCATTGAAATATTGTCACACCTGGATCTTTCAATAATGCCCAGATTAAGTAAATGAATATACCATCTTATATTCTCAGAGTCCTGAGAGTAGATTTATATTACCATTGGTCATTTATATAGGCGGGCATGATTATGATACTATACTCATCGGGACTTTCAATATTTTATTTCTGCCTATTAATGTCACTTAATTTCCCGTATTAGGTATTTATTGTGTTATTTCTTAATATACCTGTTCTATTATGCAAATTACATAAGCTGCAATCATTATCTGATTTAAAATGTCAGATACGCAAGACGATTTTCGGACCCAAGTGCAGAAATCGTTCGAATAAATCTCATGGACAGAATCGTCACAGCCATGATCGGTTTGAAATAGAACCGTAACACGCACCCGTGTTGATTACGAGGTCACAGCTCCCAATTATCAACCCCTATCGGGATACTTTCTCAGCTATTTTACAAAAGAATAACACGGGTACACTTTATAGTCAGTGTTTGTCTTCAGCATGCGTTTCATATTTTATACGCCACGAAAAACAAAGAAATTGCGTCCATTTGGCTTGATTTTCAGTGATAACATGTTGATATTTACACGTTAACTCGCTAATACCGAGTTAATTGTGTTCTAGAGTTCAGGATTAGATAACACGGCACTTCTGCAGCCTCTGTTCATTCAGGAAAGTTTAATATATTCAAGATATCTATAATTATGTGTGATTTTGTCACAAAAATGATTATTTTCAATCATCAGGAACCGTAACAAATCAGGCAAGAACCATCACAATACCGGCGATAGAACGACTTCCGATGTAACAGTTCCTACACAGTGTGGAATATGCTAATGCGCAATGTACAATATTAGTTCCGTATTTTGTTGTTTGAAAATATCTTGCCAAAACCACTGCAAAATGTCAGGTGATCAGCGTTTAAAGCTGTTATTTCAGCATTGAACATTGACTCAATGTTGCTATTTATGGTTGTTAGTTCAGCAGATATATGTAACATTAGGGAGAAGGGATACGCACGGTAATGCGGTTGCAGAAAACATAGTATCCTTCGCGTATATGTGACCTTGGTGAATATAACCAAATATTATTTCCAGGTATAAAGACAGTCTCTGTCACAGAGTATGTGGGCAATTTTGGTCAAGTTTAGATTTTTTGAAGAATGTATATGATACTCCTTTGTGTTTTGATAAATTGCGTTCATAGTATATATACCACCATGCATTCTTGTGATAACAGCGAAATATTCGTGTTTTATTACTTAATCTTAGGCAACTATGACTAATATTTTAAGACACGGAGAATATAATCTACACAATTCACCCATTACTCAATGAATATATCTCATACTGCTATATAGCAGTGTATTGTGAAAGGTTTGATGGTGTATATATTAAAAGAAACGACGACCGGTCACATTAGTGATACTGCTATGAGCACATGTATTTCGGCTTCTAGGAAAGGTCACAGAATCAAATGCTCGCTATTAAATTTCATTTTACAGTGTATTGTACACATATATCACACGATTCAAGATAAATAAATTCCCTTATTCTTCCGTTTCTTTGCGGCCAAAAATTCCAGATTTAACCATTGTATGAGACCTTGCTTTTCGCTATATATCTCGCGAGATATATTAGAGATAATTCGTACATCCCCGATAAAATATTTCTCTTATACTCTGCCATCATTCTTCCTCACATATTTCGAGTGTGTTGTCACTCTTATGGGACTAGCTATTCAATTATGCATAAAATGTAAATTTCATTCTATTTTGGCGGCCATTTTGGGACATACATTCTACTTATATGGTTCACGACTAAGCATTGTTTGTATGTATCTCAATGCATTTGGAATTAATTGAGCTACACATGACTGCATTCCCAAATGGCCTGGTGGAATTGCTTCAGAATTTGAACCACTCCGAAAAATCAAGATATCTCAAAAAGCTCAACTCGGATTTTAGGGGACTTTTGCCATGTTGTTAGCTTTCCCCGATTTTGTGCACTAGTGAAACCTGATGTGCCTGGACTACTTAGTATATAATAATATGAGCATAACAACCGATCCAACACGGCAATATAAAATCCACGAGTGAAAGGCGTCATGACACGCGTGCTGTCCAAACAACGCAATGTCGCTTGACAATCGGTATCTTTCCAGTTATCTGTTGGTGCGTCGGACTGTCTTTATTTCATCGACACCTTCGAAAAGACACTTCGGATTTGGGCGTCCACAAAGTCAAGCTGCGCATATATATACGAATGGGGGAGGACACAAGCGCACCAAAGACAAAATATCAAGAACAACCCCAAGTATAATACCACACACAAGAAAATGTTTTGGCAAAAGACACAGGTATAATAATGTTAACACAAACACTTCCAAATGCCCTGCTAAATGGTATAAATGTTCACGAATAGTTAAACAGAAATGTCCCATTCGAGTTTCCAAATTTTGTCTTCGTAATTTGGATGGAGGTTTAAGATAGGTTGATAAATATATGAACTATTGATATACCGCCTTTATATGCTCTGACAAATACTTGCCAAAGTCACAGCCATTTTCCAAGTTTCGCACAGAAGTAAGAAAAACGCTCTTTATTGCTACCATATCAGGAATAGGCCAGCACGTAACGCTCTTTTCTGTTCCATGCCACACGTGCCTGTTGTTTGTCTGAGACCCGAACATCGTGTTCAAAGTTCTATTTTTCATGACTTCAATTTCAGTGCGTCTTTCTAGGATATATAAAGCCAGTAGAAAGGTAGTTCAAGTATTTATTAATCTATTTAGATGCCGGGAATAATTTAAAATCTAATGTTATTAGGTGTGCCGTAGTAGTTACTTTCATACACTTCGTACCAAAATAAACCGCAATCAACGTCATTCTTAGATATGAATTACCTGCAGCGACTCATATTGTAATCATTTCCGTTTATTTATCGGTGATAAATTAGTCTCGAATTAATGAGTAACTATTGACGTAGTTCTGACATTGTGTTTTCTGGAATTGTACAATCGATCTGATCGGAATCTTCGGTAATATTTGTTGAATGTTACATTCTTTCAATTTGCTTACTTCCCAGGTACTCATTTATCAGTTTGATTTGATGAAATAAGCGCACACTATGTCTTTGATCGGTTGATGTTAGTTCAAACGGTGCGGTGATATGGGGAACACTCCTCAATGCGCGTGGTATTTTTGGAGAAATGGTAGTATCGTATATAGGATATGGTTAACAAATAAGCTTCGAAAAAATTGACGCATTACATCATGTAAGGGGGGATCCTATAAGTTTACATGCGAAGTACATATAGTTTTAAACATACACGCCACATCCACTCGGTGGTGTTAATTGGGAATTGACGCACATTTTTATAGCGGTACATGCATTTCCTGTTTCATTTTAAATAGACGAGGTGACGAAAATATCACGACCTGATAAGTCGCGCCAAATACTATGTTACCATTTGTGTTAATCAGCTGGTCCGTTTTTCGGTGTATGGTCAACGTGATAACTTTATCAAGAAAAGATGAGAAAAATGAAATGTACAGCAGAGTGCATATAATTAAGTGAGAAAATAATAATTGTAAATAAAAGGTGTTTGAATCGATTAGTAACCATCATATAAAGTCGGGGTGGCGCTTTCAATGACTATCAAATTAGAACAACACTCAGAAACAACATTTCATCTCCGAATTATTTGTACACTGTTGGATATTCGAAATTCTCATAATATTTAATATTTTACGGTAAGAATAGATGGAAATCGTCACTGGTTTTCCTTTCCCATCATTCTAGATGTTTGTGGAACACGTTTAATAGGCTATGCCTAAATAATTATTGGCTCTATTACAATGAGTCCAACATGTTACTGCTATCCAGCGTGCTGGACAAATGTGTGTTCTCGACCTGGCATTTGTACACAGAAGACAGGGGAATAATTGTACATACATGTATCATTACATATTTCTTGAACAACCAAAAAAAAGTAATTGGATGCCACGGTCTGTTTAGTATCTTTAATAACATACCTTTTACGTATATCTTTCAGATGGCTACAAACAAGATCGGTGACACGTGCCTGTCAACGGACATGGGTAGTATACTCGCATGGACAATAGACGACGACAAAACGGTTGATCTTCAGCAGAATTACTTAAAATGTTTCACACCAAAAACATACAAAAAGTCAAACAACGTTTTCAAGAAAATAAGC
This sequence comes from Siphonodentalium dalli, assembly GCA_032622095.1. Classification (NCBI taxonomy): domain Eukaryota; kingdom Metazoa; phylum Mollusca; class Scaphopoda; order Gadilida; family Siphonodentaliidae; genus Siphonodentalium; species Siphonodentalium dalli. Next base: position 137,291,330 of record CP136062.1, on the reverse strand, counting down.
ACCATCGAGAGGAAGATAAAGCGGAAGTTCAACAGAGCTGTTGGGAGGGCACATCGCCCGCTTCCTTTAGATGATACAATTGATGACGTATGCGGCGTTCCTTCTGAGCAGATACACATAGATCATGATCGTTTAGTGACAGTCGCATCATCAATATGTCCACCAAAGTTATCAAAAGGAAGAGCACCATCTACCGAAACTCTGACATCTACACCAAAGCAACGTAAGATTAAACAAGGTGAACCCAGAGTCGATCATCACGATGACAATACACCACAGATCAGAAATGTTGACAAACAGGCGGTCAAGAGCAAGATGAAAAAGTTCACTAAACTTTTCCACACCAACGGGGAGCCCAGATTACAAGTCCTTGCCAACCTATGAAGCTGGGAAACTACCGACCATGTTCCTGATACATATTGAGTGATGATACATACTGACAATGTTCGTGATACATATTGAATTGAGTGCTGATACATTTTACAATGGTTGATATAATTCAACCCTAGCAGTTGCTGATTATTTTTATTTTACTAGTGCTATTTTGTTGCAATGATGTCGCCGAATGTCTGTTAACAATTGTAAATAATACATCGGTGAAATATTAAAGTGCTATGCAAAATCCAATACTTATCATTACGTTTTTATCTACCCCAAAAATGGGTCCGTCTGTTTGTTACCACAGGGTACCGTAAACTGACCAGTCCTTGCAAATGGTACCCACAGGTCAATATATATCACATCTAGCGTGGCCTTTTATTAGAAACCATAGACTATTTTTGCAGGCTCATAATTTAATGACGTTCTAGGCTTACGTGATGCGTTTGTTACAAACACGCTTAATTCTAGACAGGACGCTTTTTAATTGCCTCAAACTGCAAAGTACCACCTCCCGCTACACTATGCTGGATATGACATTTGATAGTCGTAAATGTATCTTGTTGGATAGACTGGTTTCTGGTCCAAAACTGCACAAATCTGAAAACGTAGTAACCTCACCTCGAGCCATATTAAGTATGTCGGTATGAATAGCCTTGCTATTTAGGTTTATGCGATACAAACTACATGGTTATTTCCCCCCAAGTCTGACAAACAAACTGAAATCATACAGAGCATATATTATGTTTATAGAAAACATATTGCAGTAAAATAGAGTGCCGGCTAAGAAAGAAAATAGTGTGATTGTTCTATATGTAACACTGAAAAGCGTTAATTGTTTGATCTATCGTTTTAAAAGAATACAAGAGAGAAGAAACTTGAAACCTCCACTGGATTTCCAATATTGTTTTAGCAACGTTTAACTTTAGGTCGACAGAGGGTAAGTTCGTGTGTATTTCATGTTTTTATCAAACTATTTATATTCTCAGAATATGATAAAATCAAGTAATTAAGCCAGAATATGAGTCATTTGAAGACTAAAAGTACATCTGAATAAAACATTGCACAAATGAATATTGAATCTATTTTAGTTTACATTTTGAAAATTAATGAAATTCTCTCATTGAGTACACAATTCGTTCAGGTTTGAAATCCAAAATAGACCAAGTAATGTATACAAAGATTACAAGCCTTGGTGTAGCCTTTCCAAATCAGACTGAACAGTAGTACATGAGGTGTGTTCTTTTGTGTCGCATGTGTAACACGTATGACAATTTGTCTCCAAATTTATTTGTTCAGTTTCTATTTGTTTTGTGCTGTCAATGTTATCTTAATTTTGCTCGAGGGGTCAGGTCACTACGTTTTCAGATTGACAATTTCGGCCAATGAACAAAATTTGGAGATCGACCAACGGAAAACCCTGTTGTGGCAATTGATTTTCTGAGATGGATTAATATTAGATAGTTGTAAATAAAGAGTTATCGTAAATATAAGCCATCAACGTTGTTTTTCGGTTGATCTATGAGCCTATAGATCGATCGGTAGACGAATAACATACTGATCGAAAAACGAAGTTGATGGCGTATGTAAAATCTTCATAACATTGGTCCTCAAACATAATAGACTATACCCCCATAGTTTTCATTACTTGAAAATATTTTTGCGCTAGTCCAACAACTATGTTCTATTTCCAACCGGAAATATGTGCAACATAACAGCAATTTAGTTAGTTGTAAATAAGACGCGAGACTTGCCAACGAAATGATAACTTCACGTAAGGCTGCTTCTCTGTAACATTATCGACAAGCTATAGTTGTACGATTGATCAAGATCGTCCGCTACATCATGACAAATATCTTATTTGTTGATGGGTGTAGTTATAAGTTTTCAAGCTAAACTGCTCTACTAACTTCCAATGACACATGATTTCTAAATGCAGGTGTAAAATACTGTGTTTTTGTTTACCTTCTGCTCTTTCCTTCGCTATTGCAAGTATCAGTGCCCCCTTGAAATGTATGGCTTCTTTGCCTTGATTCTGATAACTTGAGTCCGTTTTTCTAGTTTGGCTTTCATTTCGTCATGGACAGGAACCCAGTGTTCTGGCATATGAACTACACCTAACAAATAAAAGAACAATGCTATTAATAGTGTTCACGCTCAATGTATCTGCCTGAGTTTAATAGAACCCAATATGGACACATGTTTGAAGAATTTATAAAAGCATGTAATATAAGACATGTACTCTCGAGTGCCTAATAGTCATACATGGACGTTTATTTTGTGTCCTGATGAAATTGACCCTGTATGTTTATTAATTTTCGCCATGTCCAATATGAGAACCTGGGGTTCACCTGCCTAATTCTTCGATTATAAAATTTTCAGTATGAACTGCTCAAAAGTATATACTGGAGTTCATTGGTACATATTTATCTTTATATTTACCAGTGTTCTATCTCTAACATTTACAATAAACTATTTCTAGTATAGCAGATATCTTGTACATGTATTTTTATATGGATCTTCCAGTGTACCCTGTACGATCCATGCCAATAATAATAATTTTATGGTGTCAAATCAAATTGCTTTAAATTCATCCCTACCTCCATCTTTATTCCTCAGTATTACTTTGTCACTCTTTGTTTTATTGTCTATGAATTCACTTGCTGAAATTTTAAATGTATACTTGTAATCCTTCCAACAGTTGCATGTCGCCGTCACTAACATCGGAAGCTTTAATACAGATTGATGAGGAAAGATGAGCTACATCCAATCCCTGAACAAGCAGATATGTTGTTATGCTGAAACCTGTGGCACATTTCATGTAAGTTTTTTTAATACCCACCTCGCTTTTCTGTCCGTCTGTAGATGACACTTTGTAGGAATATGCTTTTCTGTCAAACAGTAAATTGTATGTCAGTCTGTCCATCTATGTGTGCGTCCGACTTTCATTTCCAGAGTCACTTGTGTGTGTAAATCAATTCCGCCACTAGCTGCCATGGGTAGTTTCCTTAGTCTAATTGGGAAGGCCCACCTCTATGTTTATTTTGTAGCACTACAATATCAGCTTACAAGTTGGCAGTGAGTTTCTCAATCCATCTGTGTTATGTAATAATAAATGAATAGGATTAATCCTGACTAATCATTTACTTGTACTAGTAATAATGACACTGATATACAAAATTTACGTTCGCAAGGCAAGTAGTCTTGTCAATGAGGCAGGCTTCTCAATCATACCTGTACAGGTATATATAATTGAGAGAAAACAGTTCAATGGCACCAAATAGTCAATCTGTACTGCAATGTATGGTGTTTTCTATGTTTCTGATTGAAATTTGTATTGGTTAGTCAGTTGATTGGCGGAATGAATGGACATTACATTTGGTGACATACATGTTGTTCAGACAAGGTATAAAATGGTGTTCATATCAAGCTGAATTTCTTTGCCCTGGCTGGTCAATGTTGCGACGACTTGTCACAGTTTCATGTCGTACGACTGTCTGCATCTGTGGCTTTTGTTTCACGTTCAGTGTTTTTTTTACTGCAAATGAGAAAGAAAGTTTATATTTTAGAAAATAACTTGTATATAGAGTTATCAGTTTTGCCCTTGGATATTTTGCATTGATACTTTAGCACCCATTAAATTAGCTATGTTTAAATTCATATTTTTGTTTATTGAATCTAAATAGAATTCCCAGATCATGTTAAATTATTATTGTTGTCAATTTAATGAAATCTGATGTAGATGTTGATCATAATTTGTTTCGGTTTCTTGGGTTATGTGCAAGACGCTAATGATGTTTCCATGTGCAAAGACATCATGAATCATTGACATATCATGTCCTGATGTTGAGAAGGTCAACCAGAATCAAATGGAAAGAACAACCGTTCAGACGGAAGGCATGATTAGAAATCTTGGCACTAGTATTTTAGAAGCGCATAATTCATGTAAACAATTTGTCATACATGTATATGGATATCAGAAGAAAAAAACGTTTTTGGAAGTAAATATAACACAATATGCATCTTAATGGAAAATCATTTATCGAATGAGTTGCGGATGGCGCAAGGAAATATTTTGTGAGAGTGTAGCAACGAGTTTCATACAAGATTTGAGATTATGTTGCAAGTTGTGTTCTGTATTATATTCTACACTGTTGTTCAATCCAGGACTGCCACCTTCATTGATAATATAGCTACCTTTAGTGTTACTTAAGTTTGCTGAATGACCAGTAATGATCAAGGAATCACCCGAAGTGGATTGTTAACGTAATTCACGTCAGCTGTCTTGGTGACAACGTCAACAAGAATAGTTCCGGCTTGTGTTCCACCAGAGATATACATTACTACTTATTCAATGGCTGGTATTCTGTTGAATAAATTTGCCTCACATCAATTGGTGTGGAATAACATTTAATCATTTAAATTGTATCAAAAAATAAGAAACTTGTCAGGTCAATGGGAAAATGTTCTTGAACAAATTGGTTGGAAGTGTTTATGGTAGATGTATTGAACCTTTAAATAGTCCATCGTATACTCGCTTATTTTTTTCGCTGCTATTTGGCTGGCTATTTCGAGTGGGACATCAACCTGAAAACTTAGAAACCTATACCGGTAATGAATATTCTATGTGCCATCAGTTAATGAATTTTAGTTTGTATTATAATTATATTTACATCTCATGTTATATTGAATTTGCTCCAGTTAAGATATATTATGATATTTGGCATACTCTATTGTGCCTAAGAGTTCATGGGATGTATGTCCATCGTATAACAGAAGCTTCTTCTCATCTGATGCTGGCACATATTTAAGAACATGATTTTCTAGAAATTGCTTGAAACAACTTTCCATTCGACCACCCTGATTCACTAGTTGCAAAACAGCTACCAGGAAGTGCACCTTCAGTTAAATCGGACACAATGAGTTTCCCCTTGAATATATAGAATGGTGGTAACACGGTACCAATGACATTTGGACATCCTATAATGGTGGTTGTTGAACCTCTTGGTGAAGTCATTTCGTGTGCTTTTAATTTCTTATCCACTTATCTTACTTGACTTATGATGGGGATGTATTACAGTCTCGTCTGGATTGTATATGAGATGCGGATTGTCATGGAATCGACACTTATCCAAGATTTCTTTAAGAGAATCATAATACTTCTCTATCACTTCAGGTGATGCTGACTTTGCTCGAAGGGAGTCAAGCGACCGAGGTTTCACTGTTTGAGAACTTCATTCCATCGTTCCAGAAAGCCATACCAGTTGTTGCTCATCCCGGTGGTGATTTTTTAGATAAGTTTTTATTCAGATGAACAGCTATATCATTGGCCAGTATTTTTTGCTGTGTATGTGTAGCCATAGCCTAGGCACAACCACCCTCTAAAAGGTTGGGCCAACGTAATTTTGCTAATTTTTTTGGACGACATATACAGAGCACAGGCCCAACGTTTGGTCAAATGTTTATAACCAGACCACATGGTTGGCATTACGTTGCCCCAGCGGAGGGACAATGTTGGAAATTCAACCCCTTGGTTGGCATAACGTTGGTCCAACGGAGAGGCAACGTTTGCAATCTCGAACTAAAATGGTTGGCATAACGTTGGTGCTGTCTGGACTCGCCTAGTATCATTTTGGTCTTCCACAAATGGGTTCTAAATAGATTGTTACTGGCCTGCTATTAGTTGGCGGTCTGTTACCTCTGTACTTATGCTATCTATGGGAGGCGATCTTCATTTGATAAATAATTGGAACGAAATTAGTTGTACACATATGAAATTTAATTGCGCTTAAGCACAATTTATTTAAAAACTCTGTAATCTCAATTGCACTTTAATGCAATTGAAATGCGATTACGCACAATTATTTGTCATCGTAAACAAAACCCCCTTAAATATTATAGCATAGTCTGCATGATGACTATCCTGCCAAACTTGATGGTGAACCTCATTTGATCTTGGAGGGGTGAAAACTGCATATGGCTTAAGCAGCAAATCGCAATTACGTAAAGATGAAAGCAATTGCGCTTAAGTGCAATTGAACTGCGCTTAAATACAATTATTTTTTAATCAATGTGAAAACGGCTTCCCATAGCTATGTCACAGGGTCAGTTGAAATATACCACATGAAAAGGCAAAATGCCTCAGAAATAAATAGGAATGTATTTGTATTGTTGTTGTGGAGCCAAACATTGCAATGACAAAATTGTGATTGGACGATTAAATGAGGCATGCCAGGCTCAAGGGTGTGTAACAAAACACAATTGTTTTAATAACAAACTCGCCTCGAAGTCATTTACTCCCTGCTCCGAAACATTCACATACGTAGGAGCATTCTTCTGTTGTACCAGTGGTGCACTGGCGTTACCAATTGTATTGCCTCTGGGTCGGGCTGTTATTGACGTCACCGGTAACTACAGCTTCATATCAGTATGTGGAATTAAATTCAATTTAACTGGAACACTATTTGCAACATTTATACTCGCAGTTGCATTGGAACAGGGGGTGATTGTCTGCATCCTCATTACAGTCAACATCAGCAGAATTGTATACAATCTTGTCAATATATGTCAGTCCTGCATCACTGAGAATATTTGTAGAATCCTCTTCTGCATCGAAATTTCCTAGAAACATCGTTTCAATGTCAAAATCTCCCCAATTTGACATTTTTGCGTTCGAAAATTTACGACTGACAGGAAGGCGTACACAAAATTAGCAGACGAAAGTTTATAAACACGAAAAAGTTAAAGGCACGTGCGGCCTTAATTGTCAAAAATATTCATATTTGTTCCAAACACCATAAACAGTAAAACTCATACAGTTCCGTTCATATATACCATGAGCATCGCGTAAACAGCATGTTATCATAAAGACCTACTATATTTTACCCCAGCAAGAGCCTGGTTATGTTACAGAAGACAGCACAATGCTACAGGCTAATCACACACAAATGGTATAAACGCTCTTTATTAGTTCCATATTAGGTATTCACCAACAAAGAACGCTCTTTATGTTTACCATCATAATATAAACAAACACCAGAACAGTAACTTTTTACTCTTTTGTTTACATAACAATGGTCAAACATATGACCATCACATACTGTTTATGCGATATTTCTTATTTGTATACGGACAAAGTCTATCTACATTTTGATGTTCTTTCTGTTTGTGGCGGTTTTTGACGGGTTGAGATATTTTCACAGGATACCCACCGCCAAGGCCAACCGTGTCTTTAACAGGAACTGTACGGGGACAAAATGCGGACAATTTAATTTTCTTACCGGATGTAACGGGGCAAAAACGAACACAGCCACTGCGGACCTAGTTACGTGGTCTATTTTTATAAATTGTCCGTCGTCATTAAATCGGCAGATCTCGGCAATATCCGTATAGGAGTGTAAACTTATTTGATCCGGGGAAATCTCACTCCGTGTGATCCGACGATTTTGGTTAGATCGTCAAACAATAGTGGTATTTTGGGAATAGTCATATAATACACTATACTAGTATATACACATTGAACTCTTCAACGAGACGTGATGCGAACCCAGATCAATTCACTGCAACGTTAACAGATTTATTATTTGACATGCATGTTTTTTAATTAAAAAGCACAATTTCTGTTACATGACTAGTAACAAGAATGAACAAGGAATTTTAGGCCTAACATTGTATATGGTACCTAACGAATAGTCCGGCTTTTTACGGAAATGCGAGATAGAGAAGGGGTGTGACATATCAAACTTTAGCTGATCCGATGGTCGGGAAATGACTACTTTAATAAATTGGTATGGGGGCGATAGTGATATAATACACTATTATATACATATTGTTTTCCATACTTACAATGTTCTGGACTCCTCGAATGGAAGATATTCTCTTGGTAAGTGTGTCGGTGTAATTTGGAATCAGATGTCAATAAATACCTATCTACAGGCTTTATATATATACTCCGAAAATAACTTCCGACAATCATATCAGTTTCTAGTTGATCCAATTTTCCCATAGAATGGAGATGAACGCTCTTTATTTTGGTCAGATAAGGAATAGGAGTTTTCTAAATACTCAAACTTCCAAGAACGAGTCTTTTCGTGTAAAGTTGATAAAGAATTTGTTTAAGTAGCCGATTACAACCAAACGTCTACATAATCATCTCCATGATATCAGACGTCTAATTGTGTGCCTTAAATGTGTCGTCATTCGAGTTAGGGGTGCACTGAAGTGGAGAGTGTCATCAAAATTGATAAAAACATTAGCGCCGATCTGCACCAAATTGATACACACTCTTCTCAACAAAGCTGCACAATCGATATAGTCCGGTTCCACTTTCGATGTCCGCTTCGACGTTTTGTAACCAGAACATTTGAAGTTGTGAGTCGGTGATTACTAGTTATTTAAACGGACATGGTCCTTGGAGAGTCCAAGCTGCAACAGTTAGCCAAAACGAGTAACCTTGATCCAATTGAAGATGTGCAACATGTATATAGATGACGGACAAATTATTATTTGACAAAGTTATTAATCCTTTTCGACATTTTTATATAATTTTCTGTATGAGGGTACCTCCATGGTGTAATCAACTCCTATAGTTTTGATCGTAGACATTTGAAACTTCCAGAGAATAGTTAACCATATATTGAAGATGTGCAACATGTATATAGATTACTGAAAATATTTTTTTTGGACAAATTTATTAACCCTTTTCGACTTAAAGTGACATGTAATATACAGGTCATTCGTTCATGAATGTGGTTGTCGGGGCCTTTCCATATCATATATTCCAACAACATTACTATTCCACAGGACATGGTGAGTGACCTTTTTAGCTCACCTGAGACGAAGTCTCCGGTGGAGCTATAGTACCGTCCGTCAGTCAACAATTCTTTAAACATCTTCGGAACCATAAGACCGAATGGGTTAATATTTGGTGTGGATGTTCCCTAGGTGACTCGGATTCAGATTTGTTCAAATGAGGTCACCCGGTCAAATAGTTGCGAAGCTAGTACCATGACTCTTTTCCACCATAGTAATTCTTACGACTTCTAAAATTTCATTGGGCCGAATGGTTCATATTTGGTACTTGGGGGACTGTGATTCTGATTTGTTCAAATGAGGACACTGGGTCGAATGTGGGCGGAGCCAGTGACATATCTAAAAAAAAAAAAATTTGTTTAAATTCAGATTTTTGGAATTTTCACCTTGCTCAATTTAACAAACAAAATATTTTTTAAACATGTTATCAAATTTGAAAAAAAGTGACACCATTATAACAGTGTTAGTCAGCCCAAAATACAGATAGATTTTTAATATGAGTTTGATCTGAGGGGGCCCATGCTCCAATTATTCACTTCCTTTTCCCACCCTTCTCAGTCCTCCCCTCCCCCAACCACACAAATCTTTGTTGAAATTTAACTTTCTTCTTGCTTTGAGAACAATACCCAAATTAACTGGATTTTTTTCTCCATATGTTATTATCCTTTTTCGACTTGGAATTATCATCCAGAACTGAGGTTTCCTGATAACCGGTTAGTCACTTTGATATATAGAGTATGTTTTCTCCTGGAGACTAATCAGATTTACTGGGACAGCATCAGCTCAGAGGATCCAACAGTTTGGTCGCCCATAGCCTGATACCTAAAACAAACTTATACCAACCTGGAAAAATCTCTCGGACAGCACCCATCTCTTCATCGCAGTAGTCTCATAAAGTTTTGTGGTTTCCATCGAGGATTCCAATCCTTAATGACATTTATGGCCTCAATGATGCTTTCCTTTCTCTCTTCTTCGATCACAAACTCGCCCACCACCATATAATTTACTCCTGTCCGCACAACAAGAAAAAACAACGGCACTGCATATTTTGTTACTCTGTATGTTGCATCTAGCTCGACTAATTCATTTCCAAATTTGTTGAGTAATTGCTTCTGTGTTTGGGATTGATGGACCAACAACAGTTTGTTTCTATTACCATCCGCAAGTTGCTCTGCTTCTTTGTCTGAAATTTAGTAACAGTTAATACAATTTTTTTTTTTTTTTTTTTTTTTTGCGTTAAACTATTATACACTCCACCCGCAATCCATCTGAAATTTAAAATTGGGGCAGATGCTTCACCCCACCCATAATCCACTTGAAATATAACATTTGGGCAGAACTTCCCTTAGAGGCGCCGGCCAGATTCTTCGCCTCACCCACAATCCACTTGAAATTTAAAATTTGGGCAGAACTTCCCTTAGAGGCGCGGCCAGATTCTTCGCCCCACCAACAATCCACTTAAAATTTGGGCAGAAATTCCCTTAGAGGCGCTTGCCAGATTCTTCACCCCACCCACAATCCACTTGAAGTTCCAATTGGGCCAACCAATGTTAAGGCCCTTTGATGAATTTACCACAGACTTACTTAGCTACGCCCTCGTGATGCACTTGTTTCTTTTAGCCGGCATTGTACATTTCACTGTGTAGTTTAACTACCTCTGTTCATGCTGAATGATTAAATTGCTAAATAAAGACCAACCTTGAAATAACACATTTGGCACATAGAAATCCAAGTGCCTGCGAATCTCATCGGGGTCTGTCGATCCTCTTTATGTCATGCTTTTAATCACCGCCGATATCTTTTTATCCATGTTTTTAGTCATGGTGTTGTCCTGTCAACGAAAATTAATATCTAGCAAAATATGGGGGGGGGGGGGGGGTTACCACTAATAGCATTGAAAGTTGAGCTTGTTTATATTGGCCAAATGGCTTGAAAATATATAAAACATCAAGGGCATATCCTACATTTTGTTCACAAAGGAAAACAGATTTTATGAATTGGGAATTTTAGGATCAGGAAAACTTATAATATTCCATGCTTGTACCAAATTGTCAGTTGTTCACCTACCTCCCCTTTGGCGTGGTTTGAATGGATATTATCTTCTGGAAACTGCACATAAATCCGTATAGTAGGTGTCGTCATAATATCCCCTCTTTTGAATCGTCGGTGAACGACACCATTGCCCAGATAAGTGAAATGTCTGACCAAGAGCGTAGAGATAACTCACTGTGTAAGGACGTCACAGGTGCAGAACTAAGTGCTTGCGTTAAACGGCTGAAGCGGAACAAAGCTAGTGGGCACACCATTATTGTAAATGAACATCTAATTCATGCACCGGATGCTCTACTTCCTGTTCTGTGTCTGCTATTCTCAAGTATGCTCAGATACGAATTTATTCCATCTAAAATGAAAATGGGAATAATAATTCCGATTTTCAAGGGTGACCCAAAGCCTGTCGACAACCCAGATAGTTACAGAGCTATAACTTTACTGCCATCAATGTATAAACTTTTTGAGATGGTTATTTTGGACAGGCTTCTTAAATGCGATGTGTTCGCCGGTTTTCCGAATTGTCTGCAGAATGGCTTCCAGAAAGGGGTTGGCTGCACAGTAACCTCATATATACTCCAAGATGTCGTCGAATATGCACATCTCAACAATTCTAAGGTATACGCCGCATTTTTGGATTCACAAAAAGCTTTTGACAGAGTATGGCACGAAGGACTACTCTATAAATTAATGCAGAAAGGCCTCGGAGGGCGTATGCTTAGAGTTGTTGCTGCCATGTACTCGGAGATCAAAAGCAAAGTGCGGTATGCTGGCTATTTTTCAGAACCGTTCACCATAGAGCAAGGTACAAGACAAGGGTGTGTTCTGTCCCCTTTACTGTACCTTATCTATATAGACGACCTCCTACAGGAACTCTCATTATCACCGGAGGGCGCTCATATAGATTCAATCTCGTGTTCATGTCCGACAACTGCCGACGATGTCTGCATTCTTTCTTACTCAGAAGGTGGCTTAAAACGTCTTCTGAATAAATGTTATAAGTACAGCAAAACGTGGAAATTTGAATACTCATTTGCTAAAAGCGAAATTATCGTCTTTGACACTCGTAAACGCTCAAACGCTCCAGCGAGAGAACATAAATGTTTCTCGGACTGAACACTCTGAAGGAAGTCAAAGACGTTATTCACCTTGGTATCCCTCAAAATAATCGGTCTGATAGATCTCGAAATATTGACAGAGCATGTGAAATTCTAAGAAGGACATTCTTCGGTGCATGCCGATCGCCAATCACCAAATTCCTGACTCCTTCGTCTGCTCTTGAAATTTTGAAATGTGTAGTAATCCCCAAGGCATTATATGGATGTGAAATGTGGTATGGCCTGACAAATACACAAGTTCTGCAACTTGAGAGAGTCTATCGTATGTGTATAAAACATATTCAATGTCTGCCTACTAGAACAAGTACAGAACTTTCACTGTCATTACTTGGTTTAACACCACTGCATGTCGAAGTAGACCGGAAAAAACTTTTATTCTTGGGAACACTAATAAATATTCCAAACACTCATCGCGATGCTCTAAGAGTGTTTCTGTTCAATGTTCAGGGCCACCTCCTCTATAAACGGCCCCTGTCTGGCTTTGCGAAGGAAATATTCACACACCTGCACGCATATGATCTCATCGATTACCTCACAAATTTTATTGATTCTGGGTTCTTTCCATCACAGAAACAATGGAAAGAAATTGTAAAAGAGAAGATCAACAACTTCGCATATCAAGCACCATGGTGTGATTTGACAAATGAATCACTGAAATTCTTTAGGATGGTTAAATCCTATCCTATGTCGATCTGGAGAGGCTGGCTACTATGCAGGGAACACCCAAAGTACAAATCTAAAGCTCTCTATATGGCAAACATCATCTCCAGAACGACATATGACAACAACGCACTATGCAAGCACTGTGGGTGCCAATACTCTGACCTCATGTCACACATGTACCTCCATTGCTTCTCTCCGCACATACAGGAACTCAGAAATGAATTCTGGTATAAAATCATAAACATATTCGGAATTCCTACATTTTCATTCCTGGATTTACTCTCGCCGGTAGGATTCCTCACTTATGCATGTGGGTGTGGAAGTCATCCTACTCTGGAACTCATGTGTGATGAGAAACGCCTATTTATTCATTGTCTCATATTTGTGTGTGTCCTTTGCTCCATCTGACCAATGCAAAAGGTCAACCAACCTCATATAAGTGAAATTGATTTAGTTTGAATGTCACTGTTGTATTCATAAACATGTATATACCTGTACACATATCTCTCCTTCAAGGAGGCAATAAAACATCTCTCTCTCTCTCTACTTTCAATTGACTTATTGTTGTGCGATATTTGTATGCACTAACTGTCTCTTCCATCTAAAAAAGAATAAGCGAATTTGAATGGTACATGATTCGGTCAATGCTAGTACCACCATTTCCTATAATCCTAGATAAAAGTGGTGTGCATGCACTTAAATAGGATCATTACATTAGGGTGGAAGTGAACGATTGTAGTAATTTCGTCTTGACTTAATACATTTGAAAATGTAGGATTGCAACACACCAATATCAAGTCCCATATATTTTAGGATTTACAACTCAAAAATTTACTTTTGTGTTATTTTATTCCCCAAATTTTCAAAACTAAATTGTTGCATGAAATTCAATTTCTGAATCATTTGTTTCCACAATAATTCTTCAATAAGAAACCCTGATATGTTTACCTGGTTATCTGCAAATAAAATTATCTCCTTCATCAGAATTTTTGATGTGCAACCCATCTTCTTTGTTAGCATTAACGAGAAGCATTTTTTCATTAAGTATGCATGGTCTGTACTTAATGTATCCTGGAAATTGAATGTTAATGTATTTGTATCAAAATCATATTGTATTATATATTTTGCTTCAATGGTATGTATAGAATAAAGACTATTATGTAAAATACTTGTTACTGGCTGTCACTCTACAGGAACTAAGGGTAGTGCGATGTGATGCCACCTCTCAGCCACTAGTAGGCACTACGTTATGGTTACTGAAAGGCCAGATTTAATTCCCCCTGATGTTCCCATGTTTATAGCAGAACTATTTCACCTGGGAAATTTCTCACAAAAATAAATAAGGCAGGTTAGGCAGGATAAAGACATCTGGGTTTTGCAGTGGTTACATTTGTAAAATTATACATGTTCAATTTTTTTTTTTTGGCACATTAACCCAATGTGAAGTACTTGTGTGCCTTTAACTAATTTACATGTACAACATAGCAATATGAACGGGCAGGTGAGTAGTTCATAATCCAATTTACTTTCAATGAAGAAATACGTCATGCTCCACCTCAGTTGTCTGGATTATTTTGGCTTTCGCAGCTGTGTGCCTTTATGGACCAAATGCGCAATCATAATCCCTGGAGCCACATATTACAAAAGTAACCCTTTCAGGTCAATGCGTTCTGTCCAGTAAGAATGTTTTGTCTCGATATCGGAGACCCTCAAACTGTGCCCTTTAATAGCATCTGTGAGACCTGTAAAAATAGATGCATTAATTTTGTTATTGTTTGCTGAAATGTGAAATCGGAAGTGTGATTGCAATTTGGTTGCACATGGATGTACACATTAAACAGTTACTCTCGGGCTCTAAATAATAGTCCAGGCACATTCATTTTCAGCCCAAATCCCCCCTTACACACGCCTTAATTGAGTCTACATGTTTATTATTTCCCCACTTTAATTAGGAGATTATATTTAAAATGTCAATTATTGTGCTGCATTGTTGCGAAGAGAACCATGTTAGTCTTGGTAAAAACCTGTTTTAGTTTAATCTAACTTCTAAGTCTAGGATCGTAAAATTCTTGATTAAACTGAGAATAATTTCACCCTGCAAATTTATTGTCAGGATTTCCTCCCTGCACATTTATTTGCGTCTGCACTTTTATTTGGAGCCCAAGAGTACTTAATGGATTTCCCCCTTTGAGTTATATATGTATGCATACATTGGAATGGTTAGTTGTCCATTGGTTTTGTCCACCAACACCAGATTATGCCAATAGAGATCATATTCCATGATAACGGTACAAAACCTTGGAACTTTTGACAGAACTTTATAGACATTAAAGTCGAACAAATAGCATAGGGAATATTTTTCTTAATCATTAATGATTATCGGTTGCTTGATAGTGTACTTCATTATATGTGAAGCTGAAGGTCCCAACTCGAAATTGCATGCTTTTCTGTGAATTGAGAGCCGATATCGCAATAAACATTCAATTAATTTCCCAGGAAAAATTCCATGATTGTAAGAAACTGAGCAAAATCTCTCACGTCCCTTCAGTCGTGAAATCGATTTTTGGACAATCACCTACAATTAATTACATAATTAAAAAACGGATAATTAACGTAATATATTCCCTCCGTTATGATTTCGATTTTTAAGTTTACATTTCAAAACTGCCTATTCTAGTATAGACTACAGTAATATATATATATATATATATATATATATACTAGAAGGTGACCCGACTTCGTCCGGGCTTTGACCTTGAATTGTCCATTTTTAAGGTCAAGGTCAAGTGTGGTCACGATTTGACCAGTCCAAAACACTGCCCGGACACAAGTACCCGACAAACGTGCCCGTCGAAATCCATCCGGTTTTACCCGATTTGACCTTGAATTGATCATTTTGAAGGTCAAGGTCAGGTCGGGGTCACGACTCGACCCACCCCCAAACACTCAGTGGACAAAAGTAACCCCACGTATCAAATTTCGTCGAAATCCCATCAAAATTCGCGATTTGACCTTGAATTGACCCGATTTCAAGGTCACGTCGCACGGGCAAATGAATAGGCCTATGAGACTCCCCGGCCGAAAGTACCCACACATACCAAGTTTCATCGAAATCCCGTGATATTCTGGCGTTTGACCTTGAAATGACCCGATTTCAAGGTCACGTCGCACGGGCAAATTAATAAGCCTATGTCACTCCCCGGCCGAAGAAAACCCCCACATACCAAGTTTCATCGAAATCGGCTCGGCCGTTTTCGAGTCCATCGATTACAGACAGACACACACACACACATATCTTCCAAAAATATATAATAGATATATATATATACTAGAAGGTGACCCGACTTCGTCCGGGCTTTGACCTTGAATTGTCCATTTTGAAGGTCAATGTCAAGTGGGGTCACGATTTGACCAGTACCCGACAAACGTGCCCGTCGAAATCCATCCGGTTTTAACCGATTTGACCTTGAATTGATCATTTTGAAGGCCAAGGTCACGATTTGCCCGTCCAAAACACTCAGTGGACAAAAGTAACCCTATGTATAAAATTTCGTCGAAATCCCATCAAAATTGGCGATTTGACCTTGAATTGACCCGATTTAAAGGTCAAGGTCACGTCGCACAAATGAATATGCTTATGAGACTCCCCATACGAAAGTACCCCCACGTACCAAAGTTTCATCGAAATCCCGTGATATTCGGGCGTTTGACCTTGAAATGACCCGATTTCAATGTCACGTCGCACGGGCAAATTAATAGGTTTATGCCACTCCCTGACCGAAGGTACCCCCACATACCAAGTTTCATCGAAATCCCGTGATATTCGGGCGTTTGACCTTGAAATTATCCGATGTCAAGGTCACGTCTCACGGGCAAATTATTAGGCCCATGTCACTCCCCGGTCGAAAATACCCCCACATACCAAGTTTCATCGAAATCGGCTCGGCCGTTTTCGAGTCCATCGATTACAGACACACACACAGATCTTCCAAAATATATAATAGATATATATATATATATTGTTTTAATGTGTTGGTTAACTCACCCTATACCAACCTCTTGTTAATATTTACTCGTAATATGAGCTATAGCTCAATTCTATTTCATTGTATGCATATATCTTCAGGGCGTCGGCTACCGGTACCATAATGTGATATACGGCCCATATAGTATTGCTATTATTAGTAGAGATTCATGCCAATCATGGCATGATCTAGCCTCTAGGTCAAGACAAAAGCAGATTTAAAATGGCCATAAAATGACCATAATTCATATCTTATTATCTAAATTATCAGATTCTTAAAGTAATAAATGGGATTTTATTTCATTGGGTGACTTTACAATAAACTAGGTGGGCTATATCTATATTATTATTTAGCATCGCATCATTTATTGATGATACTAGATCTATTGTTTTGTTGGTTCGCCGTTCGATGTCAATCGATGCTCACTTGTTCCAAACTTAGGATCACTCCTAATAGCAGGAAATCTAGAATTTGTTCGAATTTCATAGTCTTCTTTTTCCCGTTCAGCAGCTTCTATTGATAAAAAGAAGCAAACCATGTTGTTGTTGACTATATGTCTGCTTCATTTCAAAACAAGGTACGAACTAAACTTTGTACGAAAATAATACGTTGGACGCAGTTTCGTTTCTATGGGAACGTAACGTTATTGCTCATGCGCGGAACATGAAATCTACTTCCGTTGTATACGGCGTGTCCGTCAGTCTTCTCCCAATGTTGACTACATACGGTCACTTCCAGTGCTCATTTTATATAATAATTAAAATTTCTTCTTAATATTTGACATGCAAAGAGAATATACATAAATTTAAATGTACTATTTAAAACATTTTGATAAAGCATAAAATTTACAAATAATTTTCTGGATTTATTCCTTATAGATCCACGGAAAAAAGGAAGATACAGTACAGTATTCTGCATGATATAGCTTCAAAGCACTATATCGTACGTACTTGTAAACTAATGGGGGTGTATTTAATTTCACATTTTCACCATCGCATACTTAGTATATAATATGAGCATAACAACCGCTCCAACACAGCAACAGAAAATCCGCGAGTGAAAGGCGCCATGACACGCGTGCTGTCAAAACAACGCAATGTCGCTTGACAATCGGTATCTTTCCAGTTATCTGTTGCTGCGTCGGACTATTATTATTTCATCGACACCTTCGGATTTGGGCGTCCACAAAGTCAAGCTGCACATATATATACGAATGGGGGAGAACACATGGACAAAAGCGCACCAAAAAATTTAGAACAACCCAAAAATTTAGAACAACCCAAAGTATAATACCACACACAAGAAAATGTTTTGGCAAAAGACACAGGTATAATAATGTTAACACAAACACTTCCAAATGCCTTGCTAAATGGTATAAATGTTCACGAAAAGTTAAACGGAAATGGCTCATTCGAGCTTCCAAAGTTTGTCTTCTTAATTTGGATGGAGGTATAAGATAGGTTGCTAAATAAATACACGAACTATTGATATACCGCCTTTATATGCTCTGACAAAAACTTGCCAAAGTCACAGCCATTTTCCAAGTTTCGCACAGAAGTAAGAAAAACGCTCTTTATTGCTACCATATCAGGAATAGACAAGCACGTGACGCTCTTTTCTGTTCCATGCCGCACGTGCCTGTTTGTCCGAGACCCGAACATCGTGTTCAAAGTTCTATGTTTCATGACTTCAATGTTCAGCGTCTTTCTGGGAATTATAAAGCCAGTAGAAAGGTAGTTCAAGTATTTATCAAACTATTTAGGTGCCGGGAACGATTTAAAATCTAATATTATTTAGAGCACAATCCAATTGTTGCAATCGTTCCCTGATTTTTGGTAAAACACAACAATTAGCAAGCCTGGCGAAGAAATGGTTCAGTGATTATCCCATTGTTAGGCACACGCAACTCACAACAGACAAATCGCACGGGTGCTTTAAAGCGGTACCAGTCCGTGTTTCATTTCTATTCACTCAACGGTGATCAGTGCATGATAATCACGTTGTTGAGCGTGGCTAACCGGCTATTGTGTCAAATCGCGGCCAGCGCACGGATTGTGCGTCATGGTCAAAACACGCTCAATGGCACATTTCCTGTTGATTGCATTATGTGGGATCAATTGTGCTCTAAGCCGGTCAGAGCACGCGAATAATTCTTTACCAGAATAAATCTCGTCTTCGACTCGATTTATTCTGGTAAAGAACAATTATTGTGCTCTAACCATTACTAGGTGTTCCGTAGTAGTTAGTTTCGTACACTTCGTACCAAAATAAACCGCAATCAACGTCACATTCTTAGATATGAATTACGTGCAGCTACTCGTATTGTAATCATTTCCGTTTATTTATCGGTGATAAATTAGTCTCGAATTAATGAGTAACTATTGATGTAGTTCTGACATTGTGTTTTCTGGAATTGTACAATCGATCTGATCGGAATCTTCGGTAATATTTGTTGAATGTTACATTCTTTCAATTTGCTTACTTCCCAGGTACTCATTTATCAGTTTGATTTGATGAAATAAGCGCACACTATATCTTTGATCAGTTGATATGAGCGGTAATAGGGACAACACTCCTCTTTAATGGAGAAATGGTAATATCGTATATAGTTAACAAATAAACTTCGAAAAAATTGACGCATTACAAAATAAGCTTTGAAAAAATGACGCATTACATCATGCAAGGGGGAATCCTATAAACAAGCGAAGTACATATTGTTTTAAACATACACGCCACATCCACTCGGGGGTGTTAATTGGGAATTGACGCACATTTTATATAGCGGTACATGCATCTCCTGTTTCATTTTAAATAGACGAGGTGACGAAAATATCATGACCTGATAAGTTGCGCCAAATACTATGTTACCATTTGTGTTAATCACCTGGTCCGTTGTTCGGTGTACGATCAACGTGATAACTTTATCAAGAAAAGATGAGAAAAAATGAAATTTACAGCAGAGTGCATATAATTAAGTGAGAAAATAATAATTGTTAATAAAAGGTATTTGAATCGATTAGTAACCACCATATAAGGTCGGGTGGCGCTTTCAATGACTATTAAATTAGAACAACACTCAGAAACCACATTTCATCTCCGATTTATATGTACACTGTTGGATATTCGCAATTCTCATAATATTTTACGGTAAGGGCCACAAAGATTCTATGGAAATCGTCACTGGTTTTACCATCATTCTAGCCGTTTGTGGAACACGTTTAATAGGCTATGTCTAATTAATTATTGGCACTATTATCGCGGGTCCAACATGTTACTGATATCCAACGTGCTGGAATAATGTGTTCTCGATCTGGCATTTGTACACAGAAGAAAAGGTAATAATTGTACATACATGTATCATTACATATTTCTTGGACAACAACAAAATAAGTAATTGGATGCCACGGTCTGTTTAGTATCTTAATAACAAATATCTTTTACTTATATCTTTCAGATGGCTACAAATAAGATCAGCGACACCTGTCTGTCCACTGACATGGGTAGTATACTCGCATGGACAATAGACGACGACAAAACGGTTGATCTTCAGCAGAATTACATAAAATGTTTCACACCAAAAACATACAAAACGTCAACCAACGTTTTCAAGAAACTAACCACCATCGAGGGGAAGATAAAGCGGATGTTGCACAGAGCAGTCGGAAGGGCACATCGCTCGCTTGTTTTAGATGATTCCATTGATGACGTCGGCGGCGTTCCTTCTGACCAGATACACGTAGATCATGATCGTTTAGAGACTGTCGCATCAATATGTGCACCAAAGTTATCAAAAGGAAGACCACCGTCTACCGAAACTCTGACATCTACACCGAAGCAATGTAAGAGTAAACAAGGCGAACACAGAGTCGATCATCGCAATGACAATACACCACATATCCGAAATGTTGACAAACAGGCGGCCAAGAGAAAGATGAAAAAGTTCACTAAACCTTTCCACAACATCGGGGAGCCCAGATTACAAGTCCTTGCCAAACTATGAAGCGAGGGAAGTACTGATAATGTTCATGATACACATTGAGTGCTGATACATACTGACGATGTCCATCATACATATTGAGTGCTCCTATATTTTACAATGGTTGATATAATTCAACCCCAGCAGTTGCAGGTTATTATTTTTATTTTACTATTGCTATTTTGTTGTAATGCTGTCGCCGAATATCTGTTAACAATTGTAAATATTACATCGGTGAAATATTAAAGTGCTATGAAAAATCCAATACTTTTCATTACGTTTTCATCTACCCCAAAACTGGGTCCGTTTGTTGGTTTCTGGCCCAAAACTGCACAAATCTGAAAACGTAGTAGCCTCACCTCTCGATCCATATTAAGTATGTCGGTATGAATAGCCTTGCTATTAAGGTTTATGCGATACAAACTACATGGTTATTTACCCCAAGTCTGAGAAACAAACTGAAAACACACAGAGCATATATTATATTTATATAAAACGTATTGCAGTAAAATAGAGTGCCGGCTAAGATGGAAAATAGTGCGATTGTTCTATATGTAACACTGAAGAGCGTTAAAGGCACGTGCGGCCTTAATTGTTGAAAATATTCATATTTGTTCCAAACACCGTAAACAGAAAAACATTAAAACGCATACAGTTCCGTTCATATATACCATAACCATCGCGTAAACAGGATGTTATCATAAAGACCTACTATATTTGACCTAAGCAAGAGCCTGATTGTGTTACAGAAGACAGCACAATGCTACTGGCTAATCACACACAAATGGCATAAACGCTCTTTATTAGTTCCATATCAGGTATTCACCAACAAAGAACGCTCTTTATGTTTACCATCATAATATAAACAAACACCAGAAAAGTAACTTTTTATGCTTTTGTTTACATAACAATGGTCAAACATATGACCATAACATACTATTTGTGCGATATTTCTTATTTGTATACGGACAAAGTATATCTACATTTTGATGTTATTTCTGTTTGTGGCGGTTTTTGACGGGTGGATATATTTTCACAGGATACCCACCGCCAAGGCCAACCGTGTCTTTAATTGTTTGATCTATCCTTTAAAAAGAATACAAGAGAGAAGAAACTTGAAACCTCCACTGGATTTACAATATGTTTTTAGCAACGTTTAACTTTAGGTCTACAGAGGATAAGTGCGTGTGTATTTCATGTTTTTATCAAACTATTTATATTCTCAGAATATGATAAAATCAAGTGATTACTAGTCGTAATTTGAAGCCCGAACATGAACATGAGTCATTTGAAGACTAAAAGTACATCTGAATAAAACATTGCACAAATGAATATTGAATCTATTTTAGTTTACATTTTGTAGCATGTTCAGATCGTTTCGTTTTTCCGCGTTTTGCATCTGTCGAAACGGAAAAACTCCATTTGCATTTTCACTAAAACACGCAACATTGCGAGATAAAACGACTGATTTACACGGTAAGAAGAAGAATAAACTACATATATATCGATAAAGTTTTGGAACATGTATCAATAACACTTGATAGCAGCTAATTTCGACTTGACATTTTGTTATGCAGGAAAATATTATTTTTCATGTACCAATTTTTCCTATTTTCGACGTTCGTCTAAAATTTAAACTACATCAAACTGCTTCACTGTAAATGATTTTGGGCTAATTATTTAACGTAACATATTAAAATAGGCACTTGCTTTATATGTATGCCAATTTTGTTTTCATTTTCCGGATTTTTAAGGTTTGTTTTCTTAGGTTTAACTTGCCTAACTTTGTCAATTAAAAAAACAATGAACGAATCGCCTCTCATCATTCATCATCTGTATCAATGCAAAGCACAGTTCAATAATACATTTTGCAAAGGAGTTTTCGATGAACGGCATTGCAGTGTTGCGCACCTGACTCCGAAGTGATACAGGGGGTCAAATGTGGTATGTTGCAAGGCTGACGGAAGCCGACCACATCTCCTCACACATATTTGTATACTACATTTCAAGCTCAACTGAACAAAATAAAGTTTAAGCTATTGTCATCTGTTGTCATGGGTTGTTGTTCGTCTGTGCGTGCATCAATGATTGCTGTTGGCATACCCTATATGCCACAAATCTCTCATTTAATTGTCAACAAACTTCATATGGATTCTTGGGGTGATAATTTTCCCCGAATTGTATCTTGGATTTCACATTTGATTCATCAGCACACCATGTACCATGTCCTGCCTTGGTCCTGTGACTCAGACTGAATGGGGGGGGTCAAACTTTCTGTTTTGTGCTACCATTGTCGTAGGTGACAAATCAACATCTCAAACATATCATTCTGCAACTATTTCCAATACTGCCTGTAAATGGATGCTCTTCGTAATAGTACATGTATTTGTGTGAATTTAAGAAACTAATTTAAAATTATTCTGTTTACTTTTTCACTTATATTTAACTTTTTGTGTTGCCAATAAACAATGAAGAAAGTGACATTAATGATGATGTACATGTAGCTCAAATTTAAGCGATGCGAGTATAGTATATTGGTGGGTATTAAAAACCAACGTGAAGAAATTTTCCATCAACATCCTTTTTGTTTCTTTGATATAAATTAATCATCATAACCAAGATAAATAGGACAACCCAACCATGGACAACCTGCCCCAAACGGTCACAACAACCTGCCTCAGTTATTCTATGTTTTACTTGGTTATATGTAAATACGTGGATAAACATAATACATGTAAATAACTGTGATTACAGAGAACTGTGCTGTAAATGGCAACAAAGAATCATGAGATTAAAATAAGACTGATGAGGTGATGTCAGGTTGATGTGCTGTGAATTTCTGATAAGATATCCACATGTTTATAAAATTGTGGGTTTCATGCAGGTTTGCAACTTCCAAGTCTCCCCTTCATTTAGGGACCATATACTTTTTTTTATTCTTGATACTGTACTAATCAGGGACGTGTCCACATTGTGAATTCCAATTGCAGCTCCCTTGAATCAGACTAAACACAAGTTTTCCGAAATTCCATTCAAACCCCCTCCCCAACTGATTATTATGGTTCTTATCTTGTGGTTAGTCAGATGGAGAAACAGAAGCATGTTTCTATATACCCGGTATGACAAATTTCATAGATCAGAACCTGAAAATTGGATAAATCCTAACCATCTGGTGGTCCGGCTCCAGACATATTCACAGGGCCTAGGAGAGAAATCAGGACATTCTGAATAGACCATTGATTCGGCCCGGTGTGAGAAAATCTGTAGACTGGCCTCAAGCCTTCCTACAGCGTTGGGAAATTTCAAACCTCATACTTCTGTTACTTTGGAAATTTTACAACTGATGACCATTTCAGCCCACAATTTTAACCAAATGTAGGAAAATATTGTGTTCTTAAATTAACAGTTTTTGACTGACCACAAGGGACCAACCAGGACACAAGCCCAAAGGTTGGAAAATTTACTACTACATGTACAAAGTAGTACCGATACCTTTACTGGGAAAGTATTAACATGAGACAGGTTCATAATAAACTGCTTATTTTTATTTCAAATTGATGAAATAACAATTAAATTCAACATATAAACATATATTGTATTAAAATGGCATGTGTGTACAGTACATTTATATAGCTTATCGCAACACACAGAAGATAAGACAGACCAACAAGTCACAAAAATGCAGTGTATATTATGCAAATGGCATTATTTTTTAAAACAATATCAATTTCAGAACATTGCTGCTCTCTGCAGATTTGTGTTAATTCTCCCTCAGAGTCCCTCCCCCCACATGTTTGTAAGTTTGTTAAGTGGTACCATACAATACAGTGTATACAGGCTCCAGATAACCCAGATAAAGTTTTGGGGCAGGTTCGTTCAACTTAGGATAATCAGGTTAGTTGGCAATGAACCCTGCACATGCAGTTTAGTTTTCAGGTGATACAGGCTTTGTGATTTCTGGATAACAATTATTTAGTGGCAGTTTAATGTCTCTGTTTTCCCAATAATAGCTCGATGACAAGTATCAAACAATTTGTTGCCTTGAGCATGTCTTTGAATGGACTTAAACATTTTGGCAGAAAAAACAATTTAACGTCAATTTTTCGAAAATTCAGAAAAAAATCACGTCATATAATTTTCTCAATTTGGTTATGCTTTAGGATCAATATACTACCACTTTATATCAAAATTTCCCAGATTTTGGCAAATTTTTTTAAAAGGTGTGAAGATGCTACATTTTGAAAATTAATGGAATTCTCTCATTGAGTACACAATTCGTTCAGGATTGAAATCCAAAATCGACCAAGTAATGTATACAAAGATTACAAGCCTTAGTATAGCCAAATCAGACTGAACAGTAGTACATGAGGTGTGTCCTTTTATGTCGCATGTGGAACATGGACGACAATTTGTCTCCAAATTTATTTGTTCAGTTTCTATCTTGTTTTGTGCTGTCAATGTTATCTTAATTTTGCTCGAGGGGTCAGGTCACTACGTTTTCAGATTGACAATTTCGGCCAATGAACAAAATTTGGAGATCACGTGGTGGCTATTGACTTTCTGAGATGGATTAATATTAGATAGTTGAAAATAAAGAGTTATCGTAAATATAATCCATCAACGTTGTTTTTCGGTTGATCTATGAGCCTATAGATCGATCAGTGGACGAATAACATACTTAGTATAATCCGCTTCGCAGAATTAGTATGTTATTCGTCTACTGATTGAAAAACGAAGTTGATGGCGTATGTAAAATCTTCATAACATTGGCCCTCAAACATAACAGACTATACCATAGTTTTCATTACTTGAAATAAATCATGACAAATATCTGATATTTGTTGATGGGTGTAGTTGTAAGTTTTCAAGCTAAACCTCTCTACTAACTTCCAATGACACATGATTTCTAAATGCAGGTGTAAAATAATGTGTTTTTTGTTCACCTGCTGCTCGTTCCTTCGCTATTGCAAGTATCAGTGTCCCTTGAATGTATGGCTTCTTTGCCTTGATTCTGATAACTTGAGTCCGTTTTTCAAGTTTGGCTTTCATTTCGTCATGGACAGGAACCCAGTGTTCTGGCATATGAACTACACCTAAATAATAAAAGAACAATGCTATTAATAGCTATCTGCCTGCGTTTAATAGAACCCAAGATGGACCCATGTTTGAAGACTTTGTAAAAGCATGTGAATTATTAAAATGAAAATAAGACTTAGTCATGTACTCTCGAGTGTCTAATAGTCACACATGTACGTTTATTTGTTTTCCTGATGAAATTGACCATGTATGTTTATTAATTTTCGCCATGTCCAATGTGAGAACATGGGGTTCACCTGCCAAATTCTTTGATTATTCAATTTTCAGTATGAACTGCTCAAAAGTATATACTGGAGTTCATGGGTACATATTTTGCTTTATATTTACCAGTGTTCTATCTCTAACATTTACAATAAACTATTTACTAGTATAGCAGATATCTTGTACATGTACTTTTATATGGATCTTACAGTGTACCTTGTACGATCCATGCCAATAATAATAATTTTATGGTGTCAAATCAAAATGCTTTAAATTCATCACTACCTCCATCTTTATTCCCCAGTATTACTTTGTCACTCTTTGTTTTATTGTCTATGAATTCACTTGCTGAAATTGTAAATGTATACTTGTAATCCTTCCAACAGTTGCATGTCGCCCGTCACCAACCTCGGAAGATTTATAAAGATTGATGAGGAAAGATGAGCTACGTCCAATCACTGAAAAAGCAGATCTGTTATGCTGAAACATGTGGCACATTTCATGTAAGTATTTTTAATACCCACCCCCGCTTTTCTGTCCGTCTGTAGATGACTTTGTAGGAATCTGCTTTTCTGTCAAATCAGTAAATTGTATGTCAGTCTGTCCATCTATGTGTGCGTACGACTTTCATTTCCAGAGTCAGTTGTGTGTGTAAATCAATTCCGCCACTGGCTGCCATGAGTGGTTTCCTTAGTCTCATTGGGAAGGCCCACCTCTATTTTTATCTTGTAGCACTACAATAACTGCTTACAACTGGCAGTGAGTTTCTCAATCCCTCTGTGTTATGTAATAATAAATGAACATGACTAATCCTGACAAATCATATACTTGTACTAGTAATAATGACAATGATATACAAAAATTGCGTTCGCAAGGCAAGTAGTCTTGTTAATGGGGCAGGCTTCTCAATCATACATGTACAGGCTCTATAATTGAGAAAAATCAGTTCTATGGCACCAAATAGTCAATCTGTACTGCAATGTATTGTGTTTTCTATGTTTCTGATTGAAATTTGTATTGGTTAGTCAGTTGATTGGCGGAATGAATGGACATTACATTTGGTGACATACATGTTGTTCAGACAAGGTATACAATGGTGTTCATATCAAGCTGAATTTCTTTGCCCTGGCTTGTCAATGATGCGACTATTTACTTGTCACAGTTTCATGTCGTACGACTGTCTGTATCTGTGGATTTTGTTTCACGTTAGTGCTTTATTTACTGCAAATGAGAAAGAAAGTTTATATTTTAGAAAATAACTTATATAGAGAGTTATCAGTTTTGCCCTTGGATGTTTTGCATTGATACTTTAGCACCCATTAAATTAGCTATGTTTAAATTAATATTTTTGTTTATTGATCTAAATCGAATTCCCAGATCATGTTAAATTATTATTGTAGTCAATTTAATGAAATATGATGTAGCTGTTGATCATAAATTGTTTTGGTTTCTTGGGTTATGTGCAAGACGCAAATGATGTTTCCATGTGCAAAGACATGATGAATCATTGACATATCGTGTCCTGATGTTGAGACGGTCAACCAGATTCAAACGGAAAGAACAACCATGTTCAGACGGAAGGCATATTTAGAAATCTTGGCACGAGTATTTTAGAAGCGCACAATTCATATAAACAATTAGTCATACATGTATATTTATATCAGAAAAAAAAAAACGTTTTTGGAAATAAACAACACAAAATGCATCTTAATGGAAAATCATTTATCGAATGAGTTGCGGATGGCGCAAGGATATATTTTGTGAGAGTGTAGCAACGAGTTTCATATAAGATTTGAGATTATGTTGCAAGTTGTGTTCTGTATATATTCTACACTGTTGTTCAATCCAGGACTGCCACCTTCATTGGTACTATAGATACCTGTATTGTCACTTAAGTCTGATGAATAACCAGTAATGATCAAGGAATCACCCGAAGTGGATTGTTAACGTAATTCACGTCAACAAGAATAATTCCGGCTTGTATTCCACCAGAGGTATACAATACTTATATTTACATCTCATGTTATATTGAATTTGCTCCAGTTAATATATATTATGATATTTGGCCTACTCTATGCTGCCTAAGAGTTCATGGGATGTATGTCCATCGTATAACAGAAGCTTCTTCTCATCTGATGCTGGACTTTTGTGATTTTCTAGTTTATTCAGATGAACAGCTAAATCATTGGCCAGTATTTGTAGCTGTGTAAATGTAGCCATAGCCTAGGTCAAGGAAAAGATTGGTATGTGGCCCCGAACGCCAACACCCTGCTTTCACACCGCCCCCAGATAGCATGGCATGGTTGGGCCAACTTTGGCACAACCACCGTTTGGTCCAATGTTTATAACCAGACCACATGGTTAGCATAACGTTGGTCCAACGGAGAGACGTTTGCAACCTCGAACTAAAATGGTTGGCATAACGTTGGTGCGGTCTGGACTAGCCTAGTATCATTTTGGTCTTCCACAAATGGGTTCTAAATAGATTGTTACTGGCCTGCTATTAGTTGGCGGTCTATTACATCTGTACTTATGCTATCTATGGGAGGCGATTTTCATTTGATAAATAATTGGAACGAAATTAGTTGTACACAAATTAAATTTAATTGCGCTTAAAGGCACGTGCGGCCTTAATTGTTGAAAATATTCATATTTGTTCCAAACACCGTAAACAGAAAAACAGTAAAACGCATACAGTTCCGTTCATATATACCATGACCAACGCGTAAACAGCATGTTATCATAAAGACCTACTATATTTTACCTAAGCAAGAGCCTGATTGTGTTACAGAAGACAGCACAATGCTACTGGCTAATCCCACACAAATGGCATAAACGCTCTTTATTAGTTCCATATCAGGTATTCACCAACAAAGAACGCTCTTTATGTTTACCATCATAATATAAACACACACCAGAAAAGTAACTTTTTATGCTTTTGTTTACATAACAATGGTCAAACATATGACCATAACATACTGTTTATGCGATATTTCATATTTGTATACGGACAAAGTATATCTACATTTTGATGTTCTTTCTGTTTGTGGCGGTTTTTGACGGGTGGATATATTTTCACAGGATACCCACCGCCAAGGCCAACCGTGTCTTTAAGCACAATTTATTTAAAAACTCTGTAATCTCAATTGCACTTTAATACAATTGAATTGCGATTAAGCACAATTTTTTGTCATCATAAACAAAAATCCCTTTATTATTATAGCATAGTCTGCACGATGACTATCCTGCCAAACTTGATGGTGAACCTCATTTGATCTTGGAGGGGTGAAAACTGCATATGGCTATTGCGCTTAAGCAAATCGCAATTACGTAAATATGAAAGTAATCGCGCTTAAGTGCAATTGAACTGCGCTTAAGTACAATTATTTAATCAATGTGAAAACGGCTATGTCACAGGGTCAGTTGAAATGTACCACATGAAAAGGCAAAATGCCTCAGAAATAAATAGGAATGTATTTGTATTGTTGTGGAGCCAAACATTGCAATGACAAAATTGTGATTGGACGATTAAATGAGGCATGCCAGGCTCAATGGCGTGAAACCAAATAATTGTTTTAATTTCAAACTCGCCTCGAAGTCATTTACTCTCTGCTCCGAAACATTCACATACGTAGGAGCATTCTTCTGTTGTACCAGTGGTGCACTGGCGTTACCAGTTTTATTGCCTCTTGGTCGGGCTGTTATTGACGTCACCGGTAACTACAGCTTCATATTCCACATTTGACAGCATAGCATTTTCATTAGGACAGTTCATATCAGTATGTGGAATTAAATTCAATTTAACTGGAACACTATTTGCAACATTTATACTCGCAGTTGAATTGGAACAGGGTGTGATTGGCTGCATCCTCATTACAGTCAACATCAGCAGAATTTTATACAAACGTGTCAATATCTGTCGGTCCTGCATCACTGAGAATACTTGTAGAATCCTCTTCTACATCGAAATCTCCTAGAAACATCCTTTCAATGTCTAAACCTCCCCAATTTGACATTTTTGCGTCCGAAAATTTACGACCGACAGCAAGGCTTACACAAAATTAGCAGACGAAAGTTTATAAACACGAACAAGTTACCAGGAACTGTACGGGGACAAAATGCGTAGCAATTTAATTTTCTTACCGGATATAACGGGGCGGAAACGAACACAGCCACTGCGTACCTAGTTACGTGGTCTATTTTATAAATAGTCCGTCGTCATTAAATCGGCATATCTCGGCAATATCCGTATAGGAGTGATCTTATTTGATCCGGGGAAATCTCACTCAGTGTGATCCGACGATTTGGATTAGATCGTCAAACAATAGTGGTATTTTGGGAATAGTCATATAATACACTAGTATATTGAACTATTCAAAGAGACGTGATGCGAAGCCCAGATCAATTCACTGCAACGGTAACAGGTTTATTATATAACATACATATTATGTTTTATTTAAAAATCACAATTTCTGTTACAAAAGTCCAGGACCGGACCGAATACCAACCCGATTATTAAGAGAAACAGCATCAGAGCTAAGCCACCCTCTTTGTATACTATTCAATCGCTCCCTCACCGAAGGACGTATATCAATAATGTGGAAGAAAGCAAACATTACATGCATCTTTAAAAAGGCTCGAAATCAAACCCTAGCAACTACCTGGGCCAGCCCAGTAAGCCGTACGTGTACAATGTGCAAAATATTAGAATCTTTCGTCCGAGACGCCATTGTTACACACATGGAAGAGAACGGTCTAATGGTATCCTGTCAACATGGATTCAGAAAAGGCCGCTCATGCAAGACACAATTAATTGAATACCTAGATAACGTAACCTTCAACATGGATAACAACGAACCCATTGATGCCGTTTATTTGGATTTTAAAAAGGACTTTGATAGTGTCCCACACGAGAGATTACGGATGAAAATGCGATTGTATGGTATAAGCAACAACATCCATAACTACACTAGGGTCTTTCTCCTTGGCAGAGAACAACGTGTGCGAGTCAATGACCCCCTTTCATCATGGATCAACGTGACAAGTGGCGTTCCTCAAGGATATGTGCTGGGCCCTATCCTTTTTGTCATTTATATCAATGATCTCCCAGAAAATATCAAAGGGACATGTCAAATTTTCGCGGACGATACAAAACTAATCGGAAATCCGCGAATCGACAACATCCAAGAAGATATAATTTACAACTACGTTCGTTTTGGTCGAAATGCGGGCATTTGATTGGTCGAGAGGCTACCGCGTGACCTGATCTATCAGTGCATAGACGTTGTAGTAGACGAGTCACCGGCGTAGTAATTTGCGAAGGGTTAACATGCGAAGAGTATTGTCTCTGAGGCGAGTTTACCTAAAAGTAGCTTCCGGTGAATTATTTTCGAGTCTATAACGGACACACATACATATATATAATGTGTGGGTACCCATTTCAAGGTGAAGGTCACCTCTGGCGGAAAAACTGACCCGATGAAAACCTCCCCCATTCCTATGAACCCTTAAGTGCGAACACAGACCTAAGGATCACACAACACGCTCATGTCTGGACACATATACGCTCTTTATCAACAACACTGTGGATACGAACGCTCTTTGCCTATCACGCGATTAACCACACAATGCCAAGACGGCGGCAGTGGGAATGGTGAATGAGTATTCGGAGCTTCTCAAAAACAATGCGACGACACTTCATCTGGCATTTTACCCTTAGATAGGAAGTTTGGTCGAAATCCGTCCGGCAATTTTCCCGACCATAGCTAACAAACAGACAGACAGAAGTCCCAAAATATATATTAGATTAGTTGATTATCTCCTGTCCATTATCAGTGTTTACCAAAACAATAAAGCAAAATAAGCGTAATTACATGTGCGGTCGGCATGATTCAAAGGCGCATTGTTTCAATGTAGCAAATTAATTGATTTGAATTCAAATACAAACTAACAGATGCGTCGCAATGGATGATATGGGAGATTGATTTTCAATTGAGCCAAGAAGATGAATTTGCTTTAGACATGGAAGATGATGCAAATATGCTTGAAGTTTTGGAAGAAGTAGAAGCTTATTCCCAAGCGGCTGCCACTCATCAACAAAATGACAAGTTTTTAAATGAAATGGCGAAGATTTCTGAGCAAAATTTCATTGGCCTGGACAGGATCTTGGAACAGCTTACCTCATCAGCCTCAGGATGAACGACTTTTGGAGGCGATTGAAGTAACTCAACCTCAGGATACCCAATACCAGGTAGGGGTTTTATCAAATTTAATTTGCGATATAATATATAGCATAAACTCGCGAATGAAGATTAATTTTAATAACAATTTACCAGCAATAACTTGTTTTCATAATTCATTGAAAAATCAGCATTTATCATCACGTTATTTAAACTGTTAAAAGTATATACCGGTACCTTACATAAAATAGGCGTAAATTAGAAAACATGCAATCAAGGTTATTTTTCTATTGATCTATGTCAGACTATGAGTAGGCCTATGAGTATAAATTATAATATTAATCCACAGTAACAGTTGCATTGGAAAATGTTTCAAAAACATTGTGTTTATAACGGCGCCATTTTTCAACTTATCTACAGGCAACTGCAAAAACCAGTGATGCTGATAACAAAGCCAGAAGATTCCACCATATGACAAGAACTGGAGAAAAATTGAACTGGAGAAAAATCGTCAAGCTAAAAAACACAAAATGGGGCATGAAGATTTTTGATGGTAAGTTACTAAAGTACTATTGAACATGTATTATGAAATTAATAAAGACATTTATAACAAACTCGGATCTGCAAAATGTAAAACAAAATAGTGCAAAAAAAAGAAGAAATTAAGAAACTATTAGGCTAATTAAAATTTAAATGAAATAGTAAGTTACCGGTACTAACTATGTGGAATTATAGTTTATACAGTATATTTCTTCCACTGAATCATCTATACATTCATAGATCAATAGAAAAACGACGTTGATGGCATATCAAAATAGTAAATAAAGTATATTATTTAGCAACTTAAATTTTATCCTCCCAAAATAAATGCATTTGGCAATGTTATTGAGCGCCTGTACAATTTTGTCATTACAGATTGGTGTATAGAACGAGAAGGGGGGGGGGGGATATGACCTGCATGCTATGAAGAAGGGCGATTTGAATGAAAAGTTACGCTCCTTCTATGCCGAAGCAAAGCCAAAAAACGGTGATGAAAACCACAAAAATACATTCAAGGCCATACGATCAGAAATAAATAGGCACGTTTCGGACACTGCTAATGGCCGGACTATTGGCATTGTGAAAGATACAGAATTCAGAGGTTCAAATAATGTGCTGGATGCGAAATAATGTGCTGGATGCGAAATTGAAGAAACTTTTGAAAGATGGGAAATCGAGACCGACAAAGCATAAGGAAATAGTGAATTCGAAAGATCTTCAATTGATAAACTTGTATTTGTCTCAAGACACACCAATAATTCTGAAACTAAGAGTTTGGTATTTGCTAACATTTCACTTCGTTAGCAGAGGTTTGGAGTTTCATCATCAATTGTCAATTGATGAGAATGGTAGAGAGTGTGTCAGTATGCACCATGATACATTGCAAAAATATTGGCAGGGTGGTCTGAATGCTAAAGGCGAAGCTGCAGTTGACAAGCGCATGTATGCTGTACCAGAGTCAGATATGTGTCCTGTGAAATCGCTGAAGTTATTCATCGAAAAAACTGCGCGCAACTACTATCCAGGCGCTTAACGACGCTGGGTTCGAGACCCGTCACATTATGTTTATGAGTGGCCATAAGAGCGAAGCAGCAGTAAGGAGCAAAAACAGGGATTTCTCGGGAATTCAAAAGGAAAATCTCAGTGACACTCTGTTTAAAACTACTACAGCCAGTGATGATCAGTTAGCCGATGAAAAATACTCCGAAGCAGTCCTCAAGTCTTCACAATCCTGTCAGGTCCAACCATTGCAATCTTCAGCATCAACAATCATCAATTCGAACACTACAACATGTAAAACTACAAGCGCCATGATGATGTTCCCGGATAAATCTGCAATTTCTGGTCCTCGTGTTGAACTTGTCGAGTATGAATCAACTGAAATTGCGGCTTTGAGACGTATAGATAATGTCATGCAGTCCGGATTTCTGTCAAATGCCAAGATTGAAACATGTCACTTCCATTTTAATTTCGCAAAATGACTTTCTTGTGCATAAATGTTGCTGTAGTTTGTGAAAAATTACTTTTATTATTTTAGTTATTCATTGTCGACCTTGACATTAAACTTTCAGAGCAAAGTCACTCAGGCTAAACTCGACCATTTTTTAATCTCGCCCCAGAGTGGCCGGGCCAAGCAAAATTTCCGTTGGGAGACCAAATTTTCTCTCGAATATCTACTGTTTTATAACAGATATTTTCACAAAAAATGCGACTTATTATCAAACGCTGTTGTAATTATAAGCCATCAATGTCGTTTTTCGGTTGATCTATGAGCGTATAGACCGATCAGTAGACGAATAACATACTTAGTATAATCCGCTTCGCGGAATTATACAGTATGTTATTCGTCTACTGATCGATATATACGCTCATAGATCAACCGAAAAACGACGTTGATGGCATATATAGCTTCTGTCTGCAAGTGGTCCATAGAATGGCAGTTGTATTTTAATTCTGCAAAGATCCACGTCATACACTTTGCCCACAACAACCCGAGAAATAAATACCGTATGTTGGACACAACTGCAGAACCAACCATTATAGCTAGTACAACGGAGCGCGACATCGGCGTAGTTATAGATGAACAATTGAAGTTCAATGAACACGTTAATTGTATTTTCAACAAAACAAATATGATTCTCAGGGTGATATACAGAACATTCACTAACCTCGACATCGACACATTCAGAACACTGAATATCGCCATGGTAAGACCAGTACAAGAATATTGCAACACAGCTTGGAGCCCACATTATAAACATCAAAGTATAGAGATCGAACGAAGCGCGACGAAAATGGTGTCTCTGAGAAATTTGCCTTATCGGCAACGCATGACAAGACTGAATTTAATGCCACGAAGATTCAGGGGGGGGGTCTCATTGAACTGTACAAAATGATGAATGGACACTATAACGTTGACCCTTATCAGTTATTTCAAAAGAGCCTGAGCACCAATACCAGAGGACATGAACAGAAATTACAAAAGAATGTGGTTAAAAACGACACGAGAAAATTCTACTTTACAAATAGAGTTATCCCACATTGGAATTCACTACCAGATTTCATAGTTTCTGCTGGAAGTATAGAACTGTTTATAAAACATATATAGACTCACATTTTTATATGGGATACAACTTTGATGACTCTCATGTGTGATAATGTAATTATTCTTAAACAATATGTAAATGTTACCGGAACGAGAAGTCTCAGGACTTGTTCCGTTGATTATGATGATGATGAATGATGATGATTAGTAACAAGAATGAACAAGGAATTTTAGGCCTAACATTGTATACGGTAATAAATAGTCCGGCTTTTTACGGAAATGCGCAATATGAGAGATAGAGAAGGGGTGTGACATATTATCAAACTTTAGCTGATCCGATGGTCTGGAAATGACCGCTTTAATAAAGTGGTATGGGGGCGAGAGTCATATAATAAACTATTGTATACATTGTTTTCCATACTTGCATTATTCTGCACTCCTGAATGGAAGA
Organism: Siphonodentalium dalli; assembly: GCA_032622095.1. Classification (NCBI taxonomy): domain Eukaryota; kingdom Metazoa; phylum Mollusca; class Scaphopoda; order Gadilida; family Siphonodentaliidae; genus Siphonodentalium; species Siphonodentalium dalli. The sequence continues at coordinate 137,255,297 of CP136062.1, read as the reverse complement.
TATTCTCTTGGTAAGTGTGTCTGTGTAATTTGGAATCAGATAGGTCAATAAATACACGAAATACCTATCTACATGCTTTATATATATACTCCGAAAATAACTTCCGACAACATATCAGTTTCTAGTTGACCCAACTTTCCCACAGAATTGAGATGAACGCTCTTTATTTTGGTCAGATAAGGAATAGGAGTTTTCTAAATACTCGAGACTTTCAAGAACGAGTCATTTCGTGTAAAGTTGATAAAGAATTTGTTTAGTCAGCGATTACCACCAAACGTATACATAATCATCTCCATGATATCAGACGTCTAATAATTGTGTGGCTTAAAGCTGTCGTCATTCGAGTCAGGGGTGCACTGAAGTGTAGAGGGTCACCAAAATTGATATAAAAAAAAATTAGCGCTGATTTGCACCACATTCTTCTCAACAAATCTGCACACAATCGATATAGTCCGCTTCGACGTTTTGTAACCAGAACATTTGAAGTGGTGAGTCGGTTTTCTGTTGATTACCGGTACTAGTTACATCGTCCTTGGATAGTCCAAACTGCACCTGTTAGCCAAAACGAGTACACCACAGAAACACGAGAAACCTTGACCCAATGTTGACTACATATATATATTTTTTAATTAATACGGTCATTTCCAGGGCTCATTTTATGTAATAATAATTGAAATTTCTTCTTAATATTTGACATGAAAAGATAAAATACATCAATTTATATGTACTATTTAAAACATTTTGATAACGCATAAAATTTACAAATAATTTTCTGGATTTATTCCTTATAGATCCACGGATATAGGAAAACCCACTACAGTATGCCTATACTGTATGATATAGCTTCAAAGCACTGTATCGTACGTACTTTTAAACTAATGGGTGTGTATATAGTTTCACATTTCACCATCAATTATTATTATTAAATCCGCGAGTGAAAGGCGCCATGACGCGTGCTGTCAAAACAACGCAATGTCGCTTGACAATCGGTATCTTTCCAGTTATCTGTTGGTGCGTCGGACTGTTTTTATTTCATCAACACCTACGAAAAGACACTTCGGATTTGGGCGTCCACAAAGTCAAGCTGCGCATATATATACGAATGGGGGAGAACACACGGACACAAGCGCACCAAAGAGAAAATATCAAGAACAACCCATAGTATAATAGGCCTACCACACACAATAAAATGTTTTGGCAAAAGACACAGGTATAATAATGTTAAGACAAACACTTCCAAATGCGTTGCTAAATGGTATACATGTAAATGTTCACGAACAGTTAAACGGAAATGTCCCATTCGAGTTTCCAAATTTTGTCTTCGTAATGTGGATGGAGGTATAAGATAGGTTGATAAATATATGAACTATTGATATACCGCCTTTATATGCTCTGACAAATACTTGCAAAAAGTCACAGCCATTTTCCAAGTTTCGCACAGAAGTAAGAAAAACGCTCTTTATTACTACCATATCAGGAATAGTCTAGCACGTAACGCTCTTTTCTGTTCCATGCCACACGTGCCTGTTGTTTCTATGAGACCCGAACATCGTGTTCAAAGTTCTATTTTTCATGACTTCAATTTCGGTGCGTCTTTCTAGGATATATAAAGCCAGTAGAAAGGTAGTTCAAGTATTTATTAAAGGTACGGTTGGCCTTGGCGGTGGGTATCCTGTGAAAATATTTCCACCAGTCAAAAACCGCCACAAACAGAAAGAACATCAAAATTTAGACAGACTTTGTCCGTTTATAAATAAGAAATATCACATAAACAGTATGTTATTCTCATATGTTTAACTATTGTTATGTAAACAAAAGCATAAACAGTTACTTTTCTGGTGTTTGTTTATATTATGATGGTAAACATAAAGAGCGTTCTTTGTTGGTGAATTCCTGATATGGAACTAATAAAGAGCGTTTATGCCATTTGTGTGTGATTAGCCAGTAGCATTGTGCTGTCCTCTGTAACCCAATCAGGCTCTTGCTTAGGTAAAATATAGTAGGTATTTATGATAACATGCTGTTTACGCGATGGTCGTGGTATATATGAACGAAACTGTATGCGTTTTAATGTTTTTCTGTTTACGGTGTTTGGAACAAATATGAATATTTTCGACAATTAAGGCCTCATGTGCCTTTAATCTATTTAGATGCCGGGAATAATTTAAAATCTAATGTTATTAGGTGTGCCGTAGTAGTTACTTTCATACACTTCGTACCAAAATAAACCGCAATCAACGTCATTCTTAGATATGAATTACGTGCAGCGACTCGTTTTGTAATCATTTCCGTTTATTTATCGGTGATAAATTAGTCTCGAATTAATGAGTAACTATTGACGGAGTTCTGACATTGTGTTTTCTGGAATTGTACAATCGATCTGATCGGAATCTTCGGTAATATTTGTTGAATGTTACATTCTTTCAATTTGCTTACTTCCCATGTACTCATTTATCAGTTTGATTTGATGAAATAAGCGCACACTATGTCTTTGATCAGTTGATATTAGTTCAAACGGTGCGGTAATAGGGGCAACACTCCTCAATGCGCGTGGTATTTTTGGAGAAATGGTAATATCGTATATAGGATATGGTTAACAAATAAGCTTCGAAAAAATTGCGCATTACATCATGTAAGGGGGATCCTATAAGTTTACCTGCGAAGTACATATCGTTTTAAACATACACGCCACATCCACTCGGTGGTGTTAATTGGAAATTGACGCACATTTTTATAGCGGTACATGCATCTCCTGTTTCATTTTAAATAGACGAGGTGACGAAAATATCACGACCTGATAAGTCGCGCCAAATACTATGTTACCATTTGTGTTAATCACCTGGTCCGTTTTTCGGTGTATGGTCAACGTGATAACTTTATCAAGAAAAGATGAGAAAATTGAAATGTACAGCAGAGTGCATATAATTAAGTGAGAAAATAATAATTGTAAATAAAAGGTGTTTGAATCGATTAGTAACGATCATATAAAGTCGGGGTGGCGCTTTCAATGACTGTCAAATTAGAACAACACTCAGAAACAACATTTCATCTCCGAATTATTTGTACACTGTTGGATATTCGAAATTCTCATAATATTTAATATTTTACGGTAAGAATAGATGGAAATCGTCACTGGTTTTCCTTTCTCATCATTCTAGATGTTTGTGGAACACGTTCAATAGGCTATGCCTAAATAATTATTGGCTCTATTACAATGAGTACAACATGTTACTGCTATCCAACGTGCTGGAAACATGTGTGTTCTCGACCTGGCATTTGTACACAGAAGATAGGGGAATAATTGTACATACATGTATCATTACATATTTCTTGAACAACCAAAAAAAAGTAATTGGGATGCCACGGTCTGTTTAGTATCTTTAATAACATACCTTTTACGTATATCTTTCAGATGGCTACAAATAAGATCGGTGGCACCTGTCTGTCCACTGACATGGGTAGTATACTCGCATGGACAATAGACGACGACAAAACGGTTGATCTTCAGCAGAATTACTTAAAATGTTTCACACCAAAAACATACAAAAAGTCTAACAACGTTTTCAAGAAAATAAGCACCATCGAGAGGAAGATAAAGCGGAAGTTCAACAGAGGTGTTGGGAGGGCACATCGCCCGCTTCCTTTAGATGATACAATTGATGACGTATGCGGCGTTCCTTCTGAGCAGATACACATATATCATGATCGTTTAGTGACAGTAGCATCATCAATATGTCCACCAAAGTTATCAAAAGGAAGAGCACCATCTACCGAAACTCTGACATCTACACCAAAGCAATGTAAGAGTAAACAAGGTGAACCCAGAGTCGATCATCGCGATGACAATACACCACAGATCAGAAATATTGACAAACAGGCGGTCAAGAGCAAGATGAAAAAGTTCACTAAACTTTTCCACACCAACGAGGAGCCCAGATTACAAGTCCTTGCCAACCTATGAAGCTGGGAAACTACCGACCATGTTCCTGATACATATTGAGTGCTGATACATACTGACAATGTTCGTGATACATATTTAATTGAGTGCTGATACATTTTACAATGGTTGATATCATTCAAGCCTAGCAGTTGCAGATTATTTTTATTTTACTAGTGCTATTTTGTTGCAATGATGTCGCCGAATGTCTGTTAACAATTGTAAATAATACATCGGTGAACTATTAAAGTGCTATGCAAAATCCAATACTTATCATTACGTTTTGATCTACCCCAAAAATGGGTCCGTCTGTTTGTTACCACAGGGTACCGTAAACTGACCAGTCCTTGCAAATGGTACCCACAGGTCAATATATATCACATCTAGCGTGGCCTTTTATTAGAAACCATAGACTATTTTTGCTGGCTCATAATTTAATGACGTTCGAGGCTTACGTGATGCGTTTGTTACAAACACTCTTAATTCTAGACAGGACGCTTTTTAATTGCCTCAAACTGCAAAGTACCACCTCCCGCTACACTATGATGGATATGACATTTGATAGTCGTAAATGTATCTTGTTGGATAGACTGGTTTCTGGTCCAAAACTGCACAAATCTGAAAACGTAGTAACCTCATCTCTCGAGCCATATTAAGTATGTCGGTATGAATAGCCTTGCTATTTAGGTTTATGCGATACAAACTACATGGTTATTTCCCCCAAGTCTGAGAAACAAACTGAAAACATACAGAGCATATATTATGTTTATAGAAAACGTATTGCAGTAAAATAGAGTGCCGGCTAAGAAAGAAAATAGTGTGATTGTTCTATATGTAACACTGAAGAGCGTTAATTGTTTGATCTATCATTTTAAAAGAATACAAGAGAGAAGAAACTTGAAACCTCCACTGGATTTCCAATATTGTTTTAGCAACGTTTAACTTTAGGTCTACAGAGGGTAAGTTCGTGTGTATTTCATGTTTTTATCAAACTATTTATATTCTCAGAATATGATAAAATCAAGTAATTAAGCCCGAACATGAGTCATTTGAAGACTAAAAGTACATCTGAATAAAACATTGCACAAATGAATATTGAATCCATTTTAGTTTACATTTTGAAAAATAATGGAATTCTCTCATTGAGTACACAATTCGTTCAGGTTTGAAATCCAAAATCGACCAAGTAATGTATACAAAGATTACAAGCCTTGGTGTAGCCTTTCCAAATCAGACTGAACAGTAGTACATGAGGTGTACTTTTATGTCGCATGTGTAACACTAGTCCAACAAATTAAGACTATTCGGATTAATACATATTTTCATATTTGGACATTTACGATTGTATTAATCCTTCTAGTCTAATAAAAGAGCTGAAAGCCAAGTTTGCACAAATTTTGAAGCAGGTCAACACCAGTGACCACCGATATCACCCCTTCAAAATACCATTATATCTGAAATTTTCTACAAATACATGAGTCTTACCTGTAGCGGAGATAGTATTCTTTGTGTTCAAACATAGATTATGATATAAAAGTTGTCAGAATTACAGATTTGTTAGTTTAATACCGGAGCAGAAAACATATCACCATTTTCAAACACAGACGATAATGATGACGTCACGCTTAGGCCACGCAAATTGATTACTCGGAAAAAGCATGATATACTTTAAGGCTAACCGGATGCTTTGCCGTTTGAATGTGGTTAGCGGTGTAGATCGATAAATATCAGCTAGACTAAATTGAAGTGATTTATGAATAGAATATTAACATCAAAGGTCGTTTTTTAAAGATGAATAGCCATATATATGGGCGTGGTTGTTCGATTTTGTTGACATTTCATTATACTGTACGTTAGAACACAACGTTTTGTCGTATTTACAGTGGTGTTTTTTTTGTTGTTGCGATTTTTCAGGAACGACTTTGCTAATTTCCATGCATGTACATGTAATAGACACCTCAATTGTACAGCTTTTCACGTTTGGGTTTGCCCCCTGTGTGGACGGGGTATAAAATAAATACACCATAAACAGAAAGGACCAATTTATTTAAATAAAGATTCCGGTGAGCGCCGTCCACTACAAGCACATTGGTTGGCACAAAACGTGCAGCAGCATTTACTGCCCTGGCACTTATCACAGTCCATAGTTTTACACGCCTCGCTATCTAAAGCCAATCTGCCCAACAAGTTTTCCAGTACCCTCTCACGAATGCACTTCGCAGATTTCATGTTCTTCATCACCTGAAAATATACGATTGAAACACACTACGACCTACAATGTTACCACAGTAGGCATAATATACCTGCACTCATGTTATCGTGCAGTGAATTGATCTGGGTAGCGATGTATATATGTATATCTCATTTACGTCCATGATATGGGCGAAGTATCAAGCCGAGCTGAAGAGGTCAGATCGCTGGATCAAACGATCCGCTACAGGCGTCGAGTTTGATCCATTGATATCCGAGCTGACCTCTTCAACGAGACGTTATGCGAAGCCTAGATCAATTCATTGCAGCGATAACATGTTTATTAAATGATTATATGACATGCTTTTCATTTAAAAAGTACAATTAATTATGAAATGAAACCACATGTAGGCCATTAGTAACAAGAATAAAGAAACCATTTTACGGACATGCGCAATATGCGAGATAGAGAAGGGTGGTATGACATCGGATCAAACTGTAGCTGATCCGATGGTCAGGAAATGATTGGGAAAGAAAATGATAGTCATATAATAAATATAGATACACATATATCCCTATTTTTTAAAATTATTATGGATGAACGAATTCAGTTTGAGCGTTCATTTCGCCATGTGCTTTATTTAGTGAGCAAATATATATAATGTATTTGTCAGAATACATATACAGTTTTAACAAATTGAAAATCTTGGTTGCTCCATCTGTGTCAAGATGAAAAGTGTAGATATGCGAATTGTTTCGTTTTCTGTTAATGATAAGATGACATACATGCTATATAATATAACACACAAACCTCAGTGGCATCAACCAATGTGCGAGGGTAAGCCAAACATACCGCATTGGCAGCCCCGCCATCACGTCCCGCTCTCACTACCTCCTGCCAATAATTAGCAATATGGGGGGGCACCCCCAGTGAACCACAATACGGACATCGGGGATAGATATCCCCATGCCAAAGGCCACAGTGGCAAAAACACATCTTATGGTGCTCTCCGGCCTGCAAAACATCTCAAGAATCCGGATCCTCACACCCCTTATGGAACATGTCCACAATCCTATTGCTTCCATCTGACACCACTCCCGCTTTGACCAACCGGTCCATGAATACACAATACAGTTCACTGCATACGTTGATGTTCCTGTTTAGAACGAAGGAAACATGAATTTCAGAGTTGAAACAAATATATATAGGCATTATCGCACTATATTTAATAAATTAAACGACGAAACGTTACTATCGGATTCTTACAACTGACAATATATGCGTGGGTATAACGTTGGGCCAACATTGAAATCGTGCAAATTTACGACCGAAATTAATTTCCTCATTCAAGTGAATTCAAGTATATACCGGTATATATATAATATTACGTAAGAATAACATTTAATCTCATTGATTATCGATGCTTATATCCACGACCAATTCGTGAATTTGACTCCATCTATATAGATTAGCACGTTCTTACATTGTTCCACATGTAAATATCTACATTTGGTTTTCTCATGCACATACACATGTACCCTACTAGTCAATGTATGATGTTTCTGATGTTGTCCATGAAGACCACAATGAATGATGTACCTGCAGAAAACGATCACCTTGGGCATTTTCTGGCGCTCTCTCTCTAACTTATTGAATATCCACTCCAACCGGTCTAAACTCTGTTGAACCTCTTCATAATGGATGAAAATGTTTTTGCTGAATATAACAAATATAGAGCACATTAACGTACGGCGAAGATCGACTATATACACATGCGCTGAACGCTGTGTAAAAGGAATATATAAATTATATATTGTGTCTGCCAACTCAATTCTATATAACAAATTCGAGAAAAAAGTTACATCTCGCATTCCACGAACCGGTGGATGATATTTCATAATAATGACATTTGTGTGTGAATGTATTAAGGGGGTACTGTATCCTAATGTTGTTTTTGTTCGTTTCTTTAGTCTATGAGTTGTAGAATAAGGTAACCACCTGGGGTCAATACTATGAAAAAATTTATACCTGTAAATACAAATTGTATTTATTAATTTGTAATTACAAATTTGTGTTAACGATCACAGTGGTTTCATAGTACAGGGAAAATTTAGCCGTATTATTGTAATACCTTAGACTGGGCGAGAGGTGAAACCCCTAAAAGGCAGCTGTAAAACTTAGAAAAAACTAACTCCCCACTCTGCTCCCATGCACATGTTATCAGTGTTATCTGAATACCAGTTCAAATTAGACGGACATGTATATGCGTGCTATCATATTGTGATTAGTGAGAACGCCGGTACTATGAAACGATGAGCTAACAAAATCTCGCAAATTTCACAAAGATCTACTGTTGATTATTGTAGATTGCTTACGGACAAACCTTTGCCTGTGAGTGATTAACACTATATTGAATCACGGCGGGCCAAAGTTACAAAAGAAATAACCAATCATAAGTTGAGAGGTGAACGCATATCAGAGCTATCCAATCGGTTCACGGATTGCTAAGTTGATGACCACTTGTCTGCGCAAGTTAACAATTAAACGGTTCGTTTGTAGTGTGTGTATGTAAGTACAAGTCAGTGTAATACCGAGTACTACAAACATTATGGTATCATTGTTTTTACAAATTACAAATTTACAACCATTCAGTTTGTGAAAATAAAATATTATTTTGATGGTATAGCATTATATATATTGTGACCATCCTATTATTTCAAACTGATCCGCTACTCTTATCATAACACATCGAGGCAGTAACGTGGCTCCATTTTATCGGGATGGGTGTATCGAAGCAGGGACGTGTTAATGGTTTCGGTTATAGGAGTGGTGCGGTAGAGTGCCAGTCGGTAGAATGACAGGTGCACTACACCGTTACATGCCGTCCAGTGTTGACGAAGCTGGTTCTAACCCCGTCATATGGAGGGTGACTGGAATCGTGTATCTGGGCAAGTTTGTCAGTTGCTTTCTGGGGGTCGGTGGTTTCTACACGCAGTGGGACATTTGCTCGGTGAAATCGAGCCTCTGCGTGGTCTTTCCTCCATCCGTAAAATTGACAACGTCGTGTGTGGCATAGCGGCTAGAACGTCGATAAACCCTAATAAACCAAACCAATAGGAGTGTCATTTTATAATTTCAAACTGCTCCGATATCTTATAATATATCTAGATAGGGACGTGGCTATATGGGCTCAGTTTGGCGACGGGGTGTCCATCCTATAATTTCCATATGCACCCTTTGAACAAAAAAAATGCCTATAAATTCCACATAACGATGGAATCGTATATCAAGAGGAAAGTATTTTAATTTTTCTACGTTGATAACAAAACAAAACCTCAGGATTACTGACTTAGTTCAGCCAACATGACTGAGGCATAACATTAATCAAAATTACTAGGGTGATGTTAGTCATAACGACTAAGAAATGGGGACTTTTCTTAGTCAATTGGAAGGCGTAAATTAAAGTTGCTGAATTATGTGCAAATAATTCCAATAATTGACCAAAGTTACTCAAAACGTTTGTGACTAACACTAAGTTAGTCATATTTAGTCAATATGTCCATTCCAAGGGGTGGGGGTGCACAACTTACTGTTACAGCTTGAAAATCAGAAGCCAACCGGGGTAAACAATTTTATAATTGTTTATAATTGAGGGGTGTGGATACACAGTTGGATATCGACGTTTCGAAAAAAAAAGAGAGCATCTTGCCACGTCACTGCATTTATGCTCTAGTCATTTATGAAAACTGTGCTTGCATCTTCGTATTCGTGTCCTTTACCGTGACCAAATGCATTCGCGTCGACGATTGAAACTCAAAGGATAATCCGCAATGCATTCTTGAGCGAAAAATCATACTCACATTGGGAACACGCGTCATTTTTATCCATTCTTGGATATATCATTGATTATGGTAAGTACATGTTACATGCTAATGTTGGCTATAATCCCCAAGTATCACTCACTATTTGTATGAATCGCTAACTTTTGTCAGAGATGTTGTGACTCATACGATTTGGCGGCTACTCGCCCCATCCTATTCTGAACAGCTGTAATGTGCCAGGCATCGTGTTCCCAAGACCACTATCGCCATGTCCCTGTTTATGAGATTTCCATTGATAACACATTTTCATAAGGGGGCTACATCCCTGCGAATCAGATGGTTATATGCTCTGGTTTAAGGATGTGAAAATCGACAATTTATGTTTGACACCCTATATAGACATTCTAGACAAGTTCTTAACGTTGTAACTTTCAATAAATTGGGTAATTTCAGTAGTTACAAGGAACACATACTGCTACATCACACCCAAGCTGACACACCATAAGGTTTGACAATTTCTAAATATAGGCCATATCAATCCAAACTTTTGACCAAATGAGGTAAATATGCAAATGTTGGTCTAAAACAAAACATTCCCCCTAATAAATTGTTGGAAAAAACAAAATAACAGAACAAGTTCAACCTATTGTTGTTGTAAAATTTCCAATTCATGTTGTTTCAGGTATCAAATTTCCGGCTGTCGAACGTGATGATAAAATGTTTGGAGCGAGAAACATAACCCAACCCCCTTGTCGCGACGTCCCTGTGAGTTGTACTTGAAATTTCCAGCTGACAAAATATTTTCCCGAGGGGGTGAATCGACCCCTTGTCGCCACGTCCCTGCGTATCATAGATATATATATTATCCGTGTTAAGGGTGCGAAAACTGAAAAATTATGTTTCATAGTACTCGAACATTCTTTGTGATTGGAGATATTTGTAAATACAAAGAACACGTACTATTTGTGATTTATGTTTGTAATCGTAGGTTCATAGTATTGGCGGAATGATAAATTGTTATTTCTTACAAACAATTGTAGATTCTTACCAAGAAAAAGTTTCATAGTATTGACCCCAGATGTCCTTTATTTGAAATTATGTTGAGCACGAAGTAATGTTCCGGATGGCAGATTATCCGGAATGAGAAAATACCAATTGTCGTCTATATATTTTTGGACATTTTTCAAGAAAATGTATAAATCAAATAAATGTTATAATGCATACTAGTCCCATATACTCATTATGTCATTGTATAGTCACCACTAGTCAGTGCATGTATGGGTGACTTGAGTTTACACCCCTTATCAACATAATGCTTTGCGCGATCATGTGCATTTATGACTCCAGCCAAAACTAAATTTATTATCAAATAATTAACTTTGATTTTAAGAATAACTATTAGCCTTATTGTTTACAGAATACATCGTCGACTCAAATTACTTATAACTATATATTATAATCTATATTAGATCATTGTAATCACCGCCGGGAATTTATTAAAAATGGCGTAGAGTACCCCTTTAAAACCTAATCGTTAACTAATATATTTGATGTTTATATGTCAACACACCTGTTGGCCACCAATATCACGCTTACGACCTCCGGCTCACGCAGACACAAAATCTCATATATTTCTTCTTTCATCCTGACATCACAGGTAGCCGTCAGAGCCATTACTGGTGCTCTGAACCAGGCTCTAATTGTTCCAACTCTCCGATAGACAGGTCGGAAGTCGCCTCCCCTACACGCGGAAGATTCACTTATTAATACAAACTTGAAACATAATATTGGGGATAACTTATTGTTCATCACATACAGCAAAAACAGTGTATACCACGAAAAACGACAAGTATATCAACAACGGAAATAACAGTATTTTAATATTATTGCTAATAAGAACAGACCAAGTGGGACATCCCTTATTAGGTATATGCTCGACAATTGGCATGTAAAATCAATCTCTACCAGAATCAGTTTTCGGCTGCCATAACTTGAGAGAGCTTAGCGACGCTGGTAGAGCTTGGTACAGAACATGAATGTTGCACTAACTTTTAGTGTAGTTTGTGTTCTTCAAATTACTGTTCTTCGCCGTGGCCTGTTGTTTTATGAACAAAGTTGTCCGAGCATTAATTAATTAACGTCGTGTATTAATTGCCAATACGATGCAGAGAGATTAAAGATAAAGGATTAAACTTTCATTATAAATTAATAATTACCACACAGATAAACAATGTGCCTCATCCATACATATTAAACACACTCGCTGTCGGTAACAATTCTGTAGAAGGACCCGTCTCCACTTCTCCTCTTGTATAACTTCTGGGGAAATAAATAGTATGGACATGTCCCCATTTTCGACATCTACAAAATAATTTGTGTGAGAGGTGTTATATAGAAATTGCGATGAATACCCCACCCCAACATGAACTCAAGTTACCAATTGTAACCCATCTGCTAATATTACCCCTTTTCTTTTTTGAATGTCCTAACATTTGAAGGGCTGTTCTCTTATAGGAAATGTTCTGTTAATAATTTTGTAAAACCTATATTTTCTGACAATTTAACACAAAATAGATAGGAATCTATATATAGTAATTAAGTGGTTGAACCTGGTATCGCCACTCATATACTGACAACAGACCATATAATATACCGTGTATGTGATATTCAGGCATGCCAGCAGCGATATATCTGGGCTTGACGTTATGCGAGGTCAGCTTCATCATCTGGTCCTTCATGAGGGATATCAAGGGACACACTATAATGGCTATGTGTCGAACGGAGGGATCAATCTGAAAATTAACAATAACTATGCTGCTCGTGTTGAAAACAAATATATATGTGTGTGTATGATATATACATATACAAACAAATATACAAACAAACATACACAAACAAACAAATATACACACACACACGCACGCACCCCCCCCCCCCCCCCACACACACATACATGCTGTGTGTTAAATCTTGATGTGAAATTTTCTTTTGATCTATTAACCGAAACTAAAGTCATCACCGGGAAACCATTTCCCGACTGATGGACGTACGCACGGACGGGCGGACATTGACTATTTTAATAGTCCCCCGAAATTATGGATATGGATATGGATGGTTGCAGCTGGGAATTCCAAGGTGGACACCCACCCACAACGAAGAAACGAATATATATAAATTATAAATACCACATCCATGATCAGCGGCGGCAAATATAGAAGCAGATACTCTTTCCGAACCCAGTCGGCAGCACACCAAAAGTATCCTTTCCTTCCAAAGCAGCATTAACTATATCTTTCTGTTCATTCCGAAGATCAAAATTGAATTGGTGGGATTCCATTATTTGTTTCGCGGCATCCATATTAGCATCGGTATGATCCGCCATCGTATAGATGCATGACGCGAAAGTTGGTCATCTGCACGTCATCGGTGCCCGTTGAGTGGAACATATATTGGCACCTGTCCAGGCTGCCTCTTTCGCAACTTAATAAACGGGCGCGGAGGACGTCGTTATTTGGTTATCTCTACTCTATTGATAAGATGTCATCAACTGAGGATAACTGTGCCAAGAGCGACTTGGTTTTCCAAAAGCGCGATGATGGCAAAGGATATAGTAGGTTCCCTTTGGAAAAAATTCTCACAGGAACTAATGTATCGTGCAGATCAGCTTTAGAATCCATGCTCAATACGGAGTTAACGCCATCTAAATCTACTCGGAGAGGGAAATTCTTATGTCCTGCGTGTTGGGGAGTTGTGAACAGGGCATATAAATATCAAGGAGCCTGGAAATCTTTGACCGAGGGCATCGACGAATCTCTGTATATTGGTTCAAAAATGAATACTTCCTCAGTAGTGAAATCTTCTGCTGTTATAACCACGAGAACTCCTCTATCAAAAAAATGTCAAATAGTTTTCTCACCGCGCGTATCGCCAGTTACAAACAGAAAGAAACCCAAATTCTCTAAGTGGGTAACAATTGCCAACCAAGTACAAAACCGACATTACACCGCCGCCGTCAGTGGGTTATATCGAGCCACAAAAGGGAGTTGCCGAGGTTTTCGGAAAGTTGTTTCAAGAATAGTGAAATCTGAAATCAGCACTCTCATCAGAGATGACTTTTCATTGTGTAGTGAAATGACATTGGATAATATCGGGAATTTCTCTTGGGCAGAGACCATGAGCCAAGTGGAGGAGAAATGTCCCCTGCTGCACTGTGTATTGATGTCTATAGTCTCACCCAGGCTAGCGAAGGCGGATTTCCAAAGGTAAGAATTATCATATACTCTTTCTCATTACGCGCGCTGTGTGTATACTAATGTACACATTCTTGTTTCGCCTGGGCGCTGCCAATGCAGTGACATACGCTGATACATCCTGTTATATAAATTGCATATGGTTAGAGCGTTCTTTTCAGATTTCATGTCCCGTAACGATGCCACATCTATTATGGAAAATGTTCTTTACAGGTAAATTTGCTCTTTATTATTTTATAGGAATCCTGCTAACTTAAGACCGGCTATCGGATTCTCGTTAGCATGTCTGTTACATGCAAGAAATCCTAGAAAATCCAGTTTTCTTCACATCTTGACATCAATAATGCTATGGAGAGGTGGACTTAAGCGTGATACTATTGACCAGATGGGGAGGCTTGGTCTATGTCTCTCCTATGCAGCTACATTGCATGCCATTGACAAATTCCGAGTTTGCTTCGATAATGTTGCAAAACAAAATAAAGAGCAGCTTGAGGAACAAATGAAACGAGGAGAAGCTTTTAGACCAGACCCATTGACTAGTGAAGAAGCGGAAATGTCCCATATCCTTGAAAAAACGATTTCGTGCCTGGACGAAGTTGACTCCGCAGGTTGGTTGTGACTTATATGTACCACATGCAGTATGCCCACCCATAATGTATTCATCATACAATTAACTGAACGATCGCCTCTTTTAAAATTACTTCATTGTGTTATCAATTTAAATCGGTTATGATCTCTATCTTTCCTAGTTTGTTTCCCATCCCAAGCTGATCAGATTGAGATGCGGAATTTAATATATCTTTTGTGGCAAAAACATATTTGTAATTGTAGAGTTCAGAAGATTGAGGCACAATTTTAAAGATCGCTATATGAATCGACGTTGTTTTGATATTATGTAGGTTGGGAAGATATTGAGGGATGGTCAGAAGAGGATCCTAACCATCTTGCTGAGGTCGGGGATAATGTCGCTGACAGTTGCAATGAGGGTGACACCAGCAGTGATAATTTAAGTAGTGATGGGTCCTATTATTCAAATAATGACTCATCCGATGATGGAAGTAACTGCGACATCATCGGGATTGCAGATGACCTACCTTCTGATGAATCAATGTCCGTCGACGAGTCTCTTGTGCCATTTGTTAAAAGTTAGTTTACCTCACGAATATATAGTACAACAACACTTATAAGACTAAAGTTATAGCTATATTTTAGAAAATCAATTCGCAGAAAATAATATGGATTTCCGTATCGATCTTAATAAATAAAAATCTAATAAATAGGGTCAAAAATATACACCACAAAATATCTCTCAGATTTCAAGCATGTCACTACAACTTCGCAGTCGAGTTTATTGTCATGTATATACATCAGCAGCATGTGTCTGTTTCATATATACATACACCACGTTGACTTTCGTGTAAGGCGAGCCAACATATATTTGTTTGGGAACGAATAAACAATCACTGTATCTATATGGGAGGCCAAATTCACATTTATTAATAATTGCGGTGAAGCGCAATCCAGCCAGCTTGATTCATCAATTGCGCTGAAGCGCAGTTGAATTGCGATGAAGCCCAATTATTAATATATGCTAGTTCGGCCTCCCATATATCTAGGCCTTATTACATTCATATCACATAAATATATTTCTCGTTCCATTGAGTGTTTCTAGTGTTTCAGGTAATGCAGGCTATACAATGTGTTGGGATAATGTAGGAAAGAAGACTGTCGTTAGACACCCCACTCCAGAATCAAAAAACAAATACAACAATTGGGCCCTATCACAGGGTATCCGCGGCTCCTTGAATTCCTTGAAACTCCTTGATTTGGAAAATCAATTTTCCAGGGCCCTTGAAACCCTTGAATTGAATGCCCACTCCTTGAAAACCCTGGAATTCTATGTAGCCCTTAAACCCAGGTATATCGATTCATCGGGAGTCAATAAATATAGATAGTTTAGTTCCGAACGCGTTGTTGGTATATGGGAAGTAACGCCATTTTGAATTTCCGCTGGCGGCAATTATCTCGAGTCAATTGTAATTGTGTGACCCCCCCAATGAAGCATGGGATGTAACTCCATTTCCCGCAAAACACCAATACTCGCGAGTCTATTTCAATTATGTGACCCCCCTATGAAGTATCATAAAATTGAACACGATAAAAAATAGTTCCGAGCTTTTCAAACCCAGGTAGCGTAATTAGTGTATTTTTATTGTATCGGATTGAGGTAATTTGTATATTATATAGACATTCGACATTAGAAACCCGTGTTTTACATAAAAACGTACAAATTAACAAAAACGAAACCGAAACAAAAAAATCACATTCGCTTCCTATGACCTTCATTTCCTGTTTACGAGTATTTTAAATAACATGCCCGGTGGTAAATGCAAATACCAGACGCAATGGGGCGCCAAATTCAAATGGGTGGAGGCGGTTGAGAACAACACATATAACGCTAGATGTCAGTTATGCAAGAAAATATTTGACGTCGCAAACATGGGCGAAAGTGCCCTGGTGTCACATTCAAAAAGTTTGAAGCACCAGAAAAATGACATTGAAATACAGGGGACTGTACCCATTGCCAGTTTTATGCAGCCAGCACCACAACCGGTACTACCAACCTCAGCCCGCCCGGGAACATCTGCTCGTATCGAAAACACCTCTTCAAGTTCATGTTCGATTCCACTTCTGATAAAAACAAAAACCGATGCAAATAAAGCTGAAATTCTGTGGACGATGAAAGCTGTATGTTCACACTACACTTTCAATAGCATCAAAGACACCGGCAAACTATTTAAAAGAATGTTCCCGGACAGCGCAATAGCCGAACATTTTTCGATGGGTATTGACAAAATATCATATCTCATAAATTTTGGTTTCGCACCCTACTTGGACTCACTTATGAAGGACACCTTAGTTGGTGCCCATGATATAGTCCTACTCTTCGATGAATCATTGAATAAATCCGTCCAGAAAAAACAACTGGATGTTCACGTACGGTATTGGGACAAACTGGACAATTGTGTCGTCAGTCGTTATGTTGATTCAATATTTATGGGCCATGCCACTGCAGACGACATGCTGGTGGTTTTGAAAGAATTTGTTTTGCAGCGATTCGAAATCAACAAAATTATCCAAATTTCAATGGACGGCCCTGCTGTCAATTGGAAACTCTTCAGGCTGTTATCGGCCGACATTACAACATCAGATGAAGCGAAGGCGTTAATAAACATTGGCTCATGTGGACTCCACACTATCCACAATGCGTTTAAAAATGGCAGCAAGAAATCTGAATTTGAAGTAGGGAACTTGCTGAAAGGACTTTATTATTTATTTAAGGATTCACCAGCTCGCAGAGATGACTATGTTGAAATAACAGACTCGACTCTATTTCCACTCCCTTTCTGTGGCCATCGATGGCTGGAGAATGTTCCAGTGGTAAAACGGGCTCAGGATATTTTTTCCAATATCAAGAAATATGTGCGTAAGGTTAAAAAGGACAAAAAATACACCGAACCATCATCTAAGTCGTTTGAAACTGTATCCGAGGCTGTGACCGATAAGTTGATAGTGGCCAAGATGAATTTCTTCGAGAGAGTTTCCAGTATGTTGTCACCGTTTCTCACCGTTTTCCAGAGCGACCATCCACTAATTCCATTTCTGTGCGAGGAAATAGAGCAAATTGCTCGCACAGTTATGAAGTGTTTCGTGAAACCGAACTTAGTTAAAGATGCGATATCCATGGTGGCTTTGCAAGAAATCAAGTATGATGAGGCTGAAAATTGTGTTGGCTATAAGAAAATTGACATAGGCTTCAAAGCGGAAAAGGAACTGTCAGAACTTCTGTCTGCTGAGAAGGTGTCTGCTCGAGATGTTCTGGAGTTTAGAATGTCCTGTATGAAATGTCTGCGAACGATAACAAAGCACATATTTGATAAAACACCAATTGCGTATTCAATTGCTCGCAATATGAAAAGCTTAAATCCAAGAAGAATGGTGAAGAAAACAGAATCGTCAACGGCTTCATTCAAGATAGTGCTCACTAAGCTTGCCGAGATTAATCAAGTGGATCTTGGTGATTGTGACACCTTATTGGCGGACTATGTGAACTTTATTGAGCAACTCGACCATGGCGACAAAGAGAAGTTTGCTTCATATGATATTGCTGACATTGGGAAGGAAACCTTCATTTCTGTCGACAAACTGTTATTTGAACATATGGGATCAAAGTCTAAATACAAAGCACTATGGAAGGTTATTCGTAAGTTACTGACACTCTCTCATGGACAGGCGTCTGTTGAGCGTGGGTTTTCTGTTAATAAGGAAATTCTCCAAGTCAATATGAAGGAACAATCTCTAACGTCACAGAGAAAGATCATTGATCATATACAGCAAATAGGCGGTATCGATAATCTAGTCATTACATCTAGTCTATTGACCTATATGCAAACCGCTCGCTCCAAATATCGCGCTCACCTAACTGAAGAGAGTAGAAAATCTGGACTTTCTGAAAAAGCTGAAAAGAGAAAACAGTTACAACAAGATATCAGTGATGTGATGAAAAAAAAACAGAGAGTCGAATCTGAGGTCATCAACCTTAGAGAATCCGCAGATGAACTGGCACAACAGGCTGAAAAGAAGAGAAAGGTGAACCTTATTGTTCAGTCAAATGCGCTGCGGAACTCGGTAAAAGAGAAATCTGAAGTTCTATATCGAGTTATGACACTGATCTTGATAAACTGCAAAAACGACTTAAAGAACTTGCGCAGTGAACTTGATCAACCATTTCAAATATTGATTACTATTAATTGACAATTACCGTCCAACGTGGAAGCTGTTTGTTGTTATAATATGTAAAGTTTAAAGAGTTTAAATATTGATTACTATTAATTGACAATTACCGTCCAATGTGAAAACTGTTTGTTGTTATTATATATGAAGTTTAAAGAGTTTAAATATTGATTACTATTAATTGACAATTACTTTCCAATTTGGAAGAGGTTCGGTGTTGTTTGAAATAATATATAAAGCTTAACCCTTTACCCAACAAACCGGCCAAAACCGGCCAAATAAAGCTTCAACAGCCTAAAATATCTTCGGTCTGTCTCAATAGAACCATACAAATATGGATATCATTGGAACCGGCTCCTTGACCACATTGTGATAGTTAAAGTTATGCCCCGTGCCAATGCATTCTCTTATATATGCGAGTCGACCATAGGTCGCCTCGCATATATAAGAGAATGCATTGGCCTAAAAAAAAACTTGTTTTAACACTTTTTAACATTTTTTCTTACATTCTTTAACAATTTTATAATTTTTAATGTGTTAAGCCAATGCATTCTCTTATATATGCGAGGCGACCTATGGTCGACTCGCATATATAAGAGAATGCATTGGCACCTTCTGTTGGGTAAAGGGTTAAAGAATGAACTGCCATTTCAAATATTGATTACTATTACAATTACCGTCCATTTTGTTCAGTTGTTATATGTTTTGTTTGAAATAATATATAAAGTTTAAAGTGTCTTGCTTTTTGTGTAGTCCCAGTATGCTCTGGTCCCCCATACTATACTATCTGGTTGTTGGCCAAACTACTTAAGTACTTGAAGATTATAACATAGGGAGAAAATATGATATACAATATAATAGTATCACTATAATCACTTATATAATCAAATGATATAATGATAGATATGACAAAAACATCTGTTTATAAAATACAATTCTAATTTCGAAATACATTGATATCATGTTAACTGGCCATGGACATAGTTACTTAAACTTTGTTTTCTTGGCCGATATCTTACTAGTAAGCAGGCCTGGAACATGTCAGGCACCTTATTTCCAGGCTTGCTAGTAAGACAAGCTTTCTTTCACAACAACAAAACTAGTATAATATAAACCCAATTTGTATGTACTTTGTACCGGTATATGGTCATTAACCAGAAAGTATATCATGGTATAGATGTGACCTACATGTGCAGTGGAAGTTTATCATATAATGGTCAGACCCCAGATCAGCTCTATCAGTTATTGTCTATTGAACTCAGGAAACACAGCTAGCGTAACATGGAATAAAAAGCTGTGATGGAAAACATTAAATACTGCTCCTTTTTAGTTTATTTATGGAATAGCATAGGGGCAGTGATATTCAACTGGTGTCTACTGTCATCACACTACATGTATTAGTTAAATGTTCCCATTAATTTAAATTATGGTAATGCAATTACCCATAAAGGCCTAAAAAGCTAAAAATGCTAAAATTATGGTGGAAAACGTGGTATCACATGTATTAAATGTTCAACAGTTGGTTCCTGGAAACTCCTTGAAAATTGTCGGGGCAGTCCTTGAAAATCCTTGAATTGACTACTGGAACCTCCTTGAAACTCCTTGAATTCATTCACCAGAAATGGGCAGATACCCTGTATCATTCATGTCAGTTAACAGAGTGCCATACGATGGCCCATTGCAACAGAAGAATACTGAACAGTGCAGACGTACCACTAACTTCCTACATTCCCACTAACAATGATTTCGATTCACTGAGGGGAAGAATGGAAGTAATCGTTGAGAGGATTATTATTCAAAATTTGAAATGGTTCGAGCAGAATTGTTCTGATTGTGCAATCCAGCATATACACCACCTGCACTCTCATGAGTCATCTCAAAAAAGTGTTCTGGTACGTATATATATATAAAATCACAGTAGAACCCAACAATGAGAGTATAATGAAACCAAGTGTTGAGGTTAATATAAATGTCATTGTCAGTTATTATTAGTAATGTATGTTGTTATCAGCATTGACTACCGCGATATGCATATACGTCAGATGGCGACCCGGGGGGGGGGGGTACTAATGTATATAAATAAGCCCGTTTAAAGACATATTATGTACTTGTTCGGGTGCGTGAAACTGGTCGCCGGAAATTTGAAGCAAATCGACCGTACAACTCCATACAAAATGTTAGAACTGGGCTCAATTGTAAATATTTATTACTCGAATCGGGACGCATCTATCGGTGATAAACTAGCGAAAACTATTTAGCCATAGAGGGTCACTTCACTTAATTAATATGTAAGAATGACGATGTGTGTTGTTCAATTTGAATACACTATTCGTAAAAAAAAAATACAACTTTGAACAAGATTATTCTCAAATGCATTTGATCACCATAACTGAGTGTTTCACACCACTTTAACACTCGGGACGACCTGCACGCATAAAAAAAATGAACATTCGTCCACTTGCAGGTGAATCTAGGTGTGTGTAAGGAAAACCCCAGCTCAAATGCCGGTGTTATTAGGATATATGAGCATCTTCAGAAATATGTGCCAAAAGTAGATGGTGAAATGTTTCCTATTGTTCTATTCGGTGACGGGCTCAGTTGCGAGCGCGGTGCAGATTCCCCACGGGCGCGTATCAATTCTTCCAGTTCAGAAGGGAGACTGGAAGGCCTCGAACCGTCGCCAGGAGAATTCCACAAGGAAATGATACTCTTGCAGGTACTGGCACTTATATAAATTTGCATTAACGTGCATTGGTATACATAGTTGCGCATAATTTGACTATACTGGCTGATGGTTATGGCTATATATTGATCTATAATATCAGTCTCGCTCATGCATGTACGCGTGTATTATGCTGTGGTCTATATGACCAAACGTTAGACGATAAATTATGCATGTCAGAGAATGCATGCATGATTATGTCCTAATTGGGTATATACTCGAATGACATTGTCCGTCCGTATATACATCCGTCCATCATATCGGGTATATATTATATATCTCACCCTTGGTCAGTTATAGTTATATAACATAATAGTATATTAAATAAATGCTCATCATAATATCAGAATCGCCTTTCGTAAGTGGTTGTGTTGGTGGTATTTTCCTTTCAAAATTTTGAATTTGGTTTCCATCCTATAAATGTTGATCACTGTTATCATTTTGGCACTATTTGGAAGTGCTAGCACCCGCGTTCTGCATGTTCTTCACACCGCCGGGTTTTATTCGTGGCGCTTCTGGGGGATACATATAGTGACTATATTTTATTGCAGGATTTTTACAATCAATTCTTCCGTGGATCAAGCTCGAGGGAAATGGGAACTCTTGCTAATCTTAAAGATTTACTGAACTTCCATGGCGTGTCCAAAAAAACGGACAAAGACTACTCTCATTCGTGGGAACTCATGAAGGTCGGACTGGAAGTGTTTATATGTCTCCTAGTGTTTGGGTTAACCGATATGTCAGGTCATGATGCACGACCAAGTGAGGCACCAGAAGATATAGAAAACAAATCAAAAGACGAGAGAAAAATCTTCGATCTGTTGCCAAGCAGATAGTGAACCAGGTTTGGGCATACGACGTGGATGTGTTTGAAAACTTCAGGAATGCGGCATGCCAAGAGGGCGTAGCTGAGAGCGGAGAGCTATTTTGTTGTGGGGTGGACAAGGATGAGGTGAAGTATTTGCACATTGATCAGTATCAATCCGTTAGAATAAATTGCATCCAAAGCTACTTCCAATGCAAGCTTGCAGCTGACGCGTGCGGCCAATGGACTGGGTGCAACGTTTCAAACCATATTAAACTACCGCATACATCAGCTGCATATATCTTAAAGCCGGTTAATTTGTTTCCCCAAAATTATATAGTTTGTGGCCACATGGTCTATTAATGGGATGCCGCATCATAAGGACCTGATATTTACAACTGTTCATGCGCACGTTTTATTTTCTGACCGACGTCGTCATCGCTGGGATAAATTTGGTCATATCGGGGACCCTCGAAGTGTGATTTTATTAAAACTCTCCTTGTGAGAAATTTTCGGCCAAATACAATTAGCCTCATAGCCTAATACAGGCATGTGATCGAAAATTTTGAGATTGATGAGAGTGCTATCGTTACATTAAGACTGTTATTTCCCCTATATTTGACAGGAACCTGTATGTTGTTCAAGTGGGTCACTTTGTGTAAAAGGGCAATACTTCCACTTAACATGATTGACGATATATGAGGATGACTTCCCCGATGAATGGTTCTACTCAAAAGAGTGTGAAGAAAATGCTAAAAAGCAGAGGGATGAATATCCGTATTGCCATTGTGGCAAGGACATCGGTGGTGCAATGGTTGGCTGTGATGCTGAAAGCAATTGTGTAAGCAAGGAGTGGTATCATTTGAAATGTGTTAAACTCACCCAGACTAAAGCCAAGAAAGTTGAATGGTATTGCTCAGACAAATGTAAAGAGATCGGAAAACCTAAGAAAACAAGAGGCCGCAAAAAGAAAGATAAATAAATAGACCCATCTGATGTGCATGTAAGTGGGGTGGACTTCAAGACTGAATATTGCAAATCCTTCATCTGGCGAGGCTTAAATATCCTGGTGCGACACGATGCTGTTCGGGAGGGTGATGGGCTGGAAATTTTAAAACATTGGCGGTTAGACCTCGTGAACTACTTCAACCACCGGCACCCAAAAAATATTTCAACATTGCGCATCGCCTTCTAGCAGGTACGTCCAATTTGTTTATAAATGTTAAAAATATTCATAAATCATGTAACGATATGATTTTATAAACAATTTGGTCCAAAAATAATACAATATATCATGCATATGAAATACTCTGCAATGAACGAAATTACATAATTATATATAATTATTATTAAAACTTACCCATTGAACAGCAATTGATCCTTAAAAGCTTAAAAGCTGAACAAAATTCGTGGAACTAGACAATATAGGTCATAGTATATTCTTCCGGCGACAAAATGTATGTAGGATACTAGGCTGTTATTAATGCTGAAGGGGTCACTCTCACCAAAAAAGTGCTGTAGACTCATCAGCACTTTTTTTGTTGAGGGTGAACCATCATTGTTATTGATGTATACATTATATATAATAATATAATATATATAATGATTTATATATACATGGAACAATTACCGTTCTCTGCAGCGACCAGTTGGTGGAAGAGTGCGATAATTGCCCACGACATAACCTGCAATAGGACCGTTAACTACAGTGGCGGATGTGGCCGAAACCTAGCACAGGACTATATAAATGAAGTGTTCAATCGCTTTTTCAAAGGCAAGTATATACTACTGTGTAAACCATTGAACCCATAAACAGATGAATGTATAGAGTCCCCGTTGGATTTTGTAAAAAGATATAATTTCCAATTGCACTTCGCACCCTCCCATTAAGACAGATCTAAATTTTTCTAACTCTAAAATTTACATGTGCACCCCCTCCCAATGGCCACACCAAGGGTTGGCTTTCTCCCCACGCATCCGATTTTAACATGTAGTATGACACTCCATAACGATGGGAATACTTCTACCAATGTCCATTTTGTTCCAAATGATTAACTGAAAATAGATTTAAAATCACTCTGAATGACAGTTGAAAAATCATAATATATAAAAAAATATATATTTTTAATTGACTTTGCAGATCTGTTGGGCGATTCAGCTGGCCATGTATCGGAAAAAAAACAATTGATAGGTGTGCACAGATTGTGGGGCCCATCGGTGAAGCTCTTGACAGCGTATTTTATTGCCGGTAATATTATTGAGACTGAGGTGTATCGGGAAAAACACCGGAAGCCCGACCACAGGAAAAATATCCAATTTCTAATTGAACTATTGGGGAGTTGCCAGGTATGTGTATAGATACCTTACAATTTATTTCTATATAAACTTAACAATATATATATACATTTAAATAAAATGATAACAAATTAATTATATTGCACAGTGACAATTTCGGCCGTCTTCCTGCATCCCCTTAAATAATATAACAAAAAATTATCAGCAACCTGGTGGTCATTGTAAAATGATAAGTACCTATATAATATGTATAATATCTGCATATCACAGGGTTATTTAAATATAACAGATTTAATTTTTGCACGGTATTTGGATAAATTATTTTATTTGATAGAGTTTTCTTGCAAGTTGCTCTAAATATATTTTTTATCCAACGAATTGTAAATGTCTTGGAACAGAGCGTGTGGCGGAGATATGTTGAAAGTGATGATTCCGTTGTTACTAATGAGCCCTATATTATTCATATTTCTCCAGGTCGCCAGTTCTCATCATTTCCAAAATACCGATCTGATGAAAAAGTCCAGCATCCAGAGAAATTCCTGGGACGAATCAAAACAAATGCCGACAGACTTGACAGAAATCGTCGCATTGTGCTTTAATAACTCCTCAAGATAATTATTAGGCATACTAATGGCACACATTGCGATATAAATAGATAATATGTCATGAAACAAAATGCGTTCTGATCTCTCTGGGGCAATGGGATCGCGTTAATATGTGTATTGTAAGCCGTAAACCAATTCTCATTTAGAATAGTGTAACTGCGAAATAAGTTTGGTGTGGCCTAAAAAAAAATCATGATTTCTGATCCTTTACGCATGCGCGTAATCTCAATACGGCGCGTAATCGCTCACGCAGACGATGTTGATATTTCTGACGTGTGTATTCTGATCAAATTTTAATGGATTAATAGTGACAAAAAATATGCTAGTTAGTTCAGTCATGATACTAAACGTTCCAACAACAGGTATGTGTTTTTTATTTATGGTTTTATTTGTGTCATTGGACGTGAACAGTGTAAATTAAAGGGGCATGCCCTTGCCACATAAATCTTGCGGCTTCGTAGCGTTCAAATTTTTCACGCCCATGGTTGGACGATGAGGGATTAAGGCCACATAAATGTCCAAATATTTAAATAGGTCTTAATCCGAATCGTCTAATTTGTTGGACTAGTGTAACACGTATGACAATTTGTCTCCAAATTTATTTGTTCAGTTTCTATTTGTTTTGTGCTGTCAATGTTATCTTAATTTTGCTCGAGGGGTCAGGTCACTACGTTTTCAGATTGACAATTTCGGCCAATGAAAAAAATTTGGAGATCGACCAACGGAAAAAAAAACCCTGCTGTGGCAATTGATTTTCTGAGATGGATTAATATTAGATAGTTGAAAATAAAGAGTTATCGTAAATATCAGCCATCCACGTTGAATTTCGTTTGATCTATGAGCCTATAGATCAACCAATAGACGAATAACATACTTAGTATAATCCGCTTCGCAGAATTAGTATGTTATTCGACTACTGATCGAAAAACGAAGTTGATGGCGTATGTAAAATCTTCATAACATTGGCCCTCAAACATAACAGACTATACCATAGTTTTCATTACTTGAAAATATTGTTTGCGGTAGTTCGACAACTATGTTTTATTTCCAAACGGAAGTATGTGCAACGTAACATCAATCTAGTTAGTTGTAAATAAGACGCAAGACTTGCCAACGAAAAGATAACATCACATAAGGCTGCTTCTCTGTATCATTATCGACAAGCTATGGTTCTACGATTGGTCAAGATCGTCCGCTACATCATGACAAATAACTGATATTTGTTGATGGGTGTAGTTATAAGTTTTCAAGCTAAACCTCTCTGCTAAATGCCAATGACACAGGATTTCTAAATGCAGGTGTAAAAGAATGTTTTTTGTTTACCTTCTGCTCTTTCCTTCGCTATTGCAAGTACACATGTATCAGTGCCCCCTTGAAATGTCTGGCTTCTTTGCTTTGATTCTGATAACTTGAGTCCGTTTTTCAAGTTTGGCTTTCATTTCCTCATGGACAGGAACCCAGTGTTCTGGCATATGAACTACACCTACAAAATAAAAGAACAACGCTATCATTAGTGTTCACGCTCAAGGTATCTGCATGAGAACCCAAGATGGACACATGTTTGAAGAATTTGTAAAAGCATGTGAATTATTACATTGAAAATAAGACTTACTCATGTACTCTCGAGTGCCTTATAGTCATACATGTACGTTTATTGTTTTCCTGATGAAATTCTCACCTGTACAATACTTACTTGGCCCTGTATGTTTATTAATTTTCGCCATGTCCAAAATGAGAACCTGGGATTCACCTGCCTAATTCTTTGATTATTCAATTTTCAGTATGAACCGCTCAAAAGTATATACTGGAGTTCATGGGTACATATTTATCTTTATATTTACCAGTGTTCTATCTCTTAACATTTACAATAAACTATTTACTAGTATAGCCGATATCTTGTACATGTACTTGTATATGGATCTTCCATTGTACTCTGTATAGTGTAGTGACTTAGCGTTTTTTTTTGGAACGGACTGGCCAAAAGTGCCATTTTTTTTATATTTTGTCAAGTTATGTGTGCTCTTTCAGAAAGTGAACTAGAAACAGGTTTCTGATCAATATTAACCCTTGTTTCCAGTATAAATCCAAGATGGCGGCCAAATTCAATCATTATTTCACCCTGACGTTCCAACTGGTATAAAATTTGAGGCGCATGCATAATAAAGGCATCATTCAACCTGACATTGTCATATTTTGAAGATAGTAGCAACCCAGGCTGACCAAATTGGAAATTTATCACTTTTTGTACCAAAAACATGCAATTTTGTCATATAATCATTCTCGTTTCAATTATTTCGGAATAATAAACAGACAATTTCTCAAAATGTTTCAGTGTAGATCAAAGGTTAAGGTCTTAGCATTTTTGGACATGTATACTCTAATCAAAACATACAATATCTAGGACACATTCTTAACCGTATTTTAGAAATTTTTGATTATGTTACCCCTCACCCCAAAAATCATGAAATATTGTTTTTGTGATAAGCATCCGATAGAACATGGATGAGAATCTATAAAGGACACTATTTGATCACATTTCTAAATACTGCAATGGCAATTACATACACCATGACCAAAGTTGAAATATAACATCTTTTTCGACAAAAAATATGCAATTTTGTAAGAAAATCCTCGTCATTTCAAATATTTTGGTCCAATAAATGGTCATTTACTCATAGGATATTTGCGATAGTTCACAATGTTCGGTCTTATGTTTTGGACATATATACTGAACACGATGAATACATTGTATGTGTTTAATATGTAACAACGTTTCAGAAAACTTTGTTTATGTTACCCCTCACCCCAAAAATCACGAAAATGTGACTTGTTGTAAGGATTCAATAAATCTGTTGTTAAATCTTATAAAGTGAGTTTGTCGATCGCATTCATCATATATTATAAGGTAACAATCTCATTGTCAGTATACTGTTGAAATTAACAATTGTGTGCCTAATAACAATTTATTTGATCATTTCAAATATGTTCAACCAATAGAATGGCAATATGCAATAATATACAATATGCGGTCTTAAAAGTTTCGAAAATGAACATCGAATATATATATACAACACATATAAGGGTATATACATGTAATGTTTTGGTGAAATAAAATAAAAATAAAAGAATCTATAATACCATTAATGGATATATTTGACCCAATATCATTGACTTGTGTAATCTAGCATTCAAGAGGGGTGTATATATAGATATGCATTTCAGGTCACAACTTTAAATTGTCAATCAATAATACACATAAAGATGGCCTATGTTTGTTTATACTGTGTTCTTAAATTCATGTTTGTTATGTTATATAACTATAATGTTCACAGACTGATAATACCAGCCGATAGATAGCAACTCATAGATTGTCATGTTATAATCACCGCTGCCTGTGTTTATACGTTGAACAAATATTTTAAGCACACAATTACATCTACATAACTCTGTATAGTAAATCAGCGTTTGCACATTTGCATCTGTTACAAGTTTGTGATTTGCAACAACACTTAATGAGTTCTGAGCACACAGCTGCAGCTTGGCATGACAAGTGTACCACAATCCTACCTGGTAGGCAGCTCGTTTCATATGTCCCACACCACATATATATGACAGTATCACTTCTTAGTCTGAGTAGAAACTTCATTAGTGACTGGGCGTAATCATTAAAAGTAGATACTATATCGCAGGTACAATCATATCCACAAGAACGCCTCCATCAAATATCTTGCACTGAACATTTTTAGGTGGATCCGATATATCTCCAATTGCTTCCCGGATACATCCCAGCAAATCAGATTGTTCCCCTTGAATTTACCTCCCATTGATAAGGCGGGGAAAATAGCTGACTCTCATGAGAGAAAAACACGGGGAGTTCCAGCCATCTCGTTATTGTTGATGAACTCTCTGTTAAACCGATCAACACTCCATTTCCTTTCAATTTGATGTTCTCCTGTTCCTGCACTTGATCGTTTGGAATAGCGGAGAAGCGATATCGGGTTTTTTGAACTCCCCAAATGTTGTTCGAACACACTATTACAAGAAATAAAATATTGGAAGTACGTGCAAGATATTTGATGGAGGCGTTCTTGTGCATATAATTGTGCCTGCGATAGGACCTACATGTACTTTTAATGATTACATAATCACCAATGAAGTTTCTACTATACAAACTAAGAAGTGTTAATGTCATGTGTGTTGTGTGGGATAGGTATTTTGAAAGCAGCACAAAAGGCAGCACTAATGAGAATCGTGGTATAGGTCTTGGACGAGAAGTTGGTGGCCAAACTAAGATTCCAAAAAAATGGAACGACTTCCTCCGTCATTCTGACAATAAGCTTGAACTTTTTGTATTCCTGACAAGTAATGCGTCAGAACATGATGATAAAGTGTTAAACATGACAGATTGTTCGTCAACTCTCAAAATAGCAAATTCTTCCTAGTAAATCTTGAGAAACTGTTGTCAGGAGGAAGCTGATATTAGAATTGTGCCGCACATTATCCATGCGCTTTCTTGTGGGCTGACGACCATCCGTGTTCGGATTGTTGACACAGATGTCCTGGTAATGGTCATCGGTCTGTTTTCAAAGTTTACGGATACTAACAGTGGTGGTGATACATGTGTTTCTCTAACAACAGGCAAAACTACAACATTGTACCATGACAACAGCACATTTTCCGCTCTGGGCGATGACAATTGTTATCACTACCCAATTTTCATTCGATATCTGATTTTGATACCACTTTGTTCTTCCATATAAAGGGCAGAAAAGTTTCTGGATAGCATGGAAATATTATCCCGTTATCACAGATACATGTACATTTCTTCTATAGGCGAATCAACCTTTTATTCAACTAGATTCGTCCTCAAATATTTTCAAAGAACTCGAACGTTTCATTACCATTAAAGGCACGGTTGGCCTTAGTTGTCGAAAATATTCATATTTGTTCCAAACACCATAAACAGACAAACATTAAAACGCATACAGTTTCGTTCATATATAGCATTACCATCGCGTAAACAAACAGCATGCTATCATAAAGACTTACTATATTTTACATAAGCAAGAGCCTGATTATGTTACAGAAGACAACACAGTGTCACTGGCTAATCACACACAAATGATATAAACGCTTTTTATTACTTCCATATCAGGAATTCAGCAACAAAGAACGCTCTTTATGTTTACCATCATAATATAAACAAACACCAGAAAAGTAACTTTTTATGCTTTTATTTACATAACAATGGTCAAACAAATGACACTAACATACTGTTTATGCGATATTTCTTATTTGTATAAGGACAAAGTCTGTCTAAATTTTGATGTTCTATCTGTTTGTGGCGGTTTTTGATGGGTGGAAATATTTTCACAGGATACCCACCGCCAAGGCCAACCGTACCTTTAATTATAATAAAGGTTGTCAAAAGTTGCTGATAACGAGGCATATGAAGAGAATTCTCCAAAACTTGTCGGTCAAAAGGGGCCATAATACAGCATATGAAATGAGCCATATACCAGGCAGGATTGTGGTACACTTGTCATGACATAACAATTCCAATACATGGCCCGCATGACTGGGAATGGACAGTTGAAGATCATGGATGTAAACCGTTGTGGACTACATTACCAGAAGCTGCAGCTGTGTGTTCAGAACTCATCAAGTGTTGTTGCAAATCCCAAACTTGTAACAGGTGCAAATGTGCAATAGCTGATTTACCATGCACATAATTATGCAGTTGTAATTGTGATATTAAGAATGCCTAAACTATTTGTTCAATGTATCAACATGGTCACCGATATGGTCACCGGTGATTATAACACGACAATCTATGAGTTGCTATATATATCCGCTGGTATGATCAGACTGTGCACATTATAGTTATACAGGTACAACAAAACAAACGTGAATTTAAGAACAGAGTATAAACAAAGATAGACCATCTTTATGTTATGTGTATTATTGATAGACAAATTAAAGTTGTGATCTGAACTACATGTCTATATATACCCCCTCTTGTATGCTACAATTGTAGATTATATAAGTCAACACCTTCAAATATTTATGGTATAATAGACTTTTAGAATTTTATTCTATTTCACAAGACATGACATGTATACACATTTAAATGTGTTGTATTCGACAGTCATTTTCGAAACTTTCAAGGCCGCATGTGGTATACGATCTTGGGAAATGTTTGAGAAATTGCCCATATATTGGTTGAAAATATTTGAAATGATGGTTATTTTACCATAAAATATAGCTGTTATTAGGCATACAATTGTAAATTTAAACTGTATACTGTCAATGAGATTGTTACATAACAATATATGACTAATTGTCATCGACAAACTTACTTTATAAGATTTAACCAAAGATTTATTGAATCTTTACAACCAAGTCATATTTTCGTGATTTTTGGGGTGAGGGGTAACATAAACCAAATTTTCTGAAACGTTGTTACATAATAACCGCAGAAAATGTATTCATTGTTTTCAGTATATATGTCCAAAACATTTAAGACCAAACATTTTGAACTATCGCAAATATCCTATGTGTACATGACCATTTATTGGACCAAAATATTTGAAATGACGAGGATTTTCTTACCAAATTGCATATTTTAGTCGAAAAAGTTGTAAATTTCAACTTTGGTCATTGTGTGTGTAATTGCAATTACAGTATTTAGAAATGTGATAGAATAGTGTCCTTTATATATTCTCATCCATGTTCTATCGGATGTTTATCACAAAAACAAAATATTCTTGATTTTTGGGGTGAGGGGTAACATAATCCAAAATGTCTAAAATATGGTTACGAATTTGTCCTAGATGTTGTATATTTTGTTTGCAGTATACATTTCTGAAATTTTTAAGATCTTAACCTTTGATCTGCACTGAAACAGATTTGAGAAATTGTCTGTTTATTATTCCGAAATAATTGAAACGAGAATGATTTTATGACAAAATTTCATGCTTTTGGTCCAAAAAGTGATAATTTTCAACTTTGGTCAGCCTGGGTTGCTAATATCTTCAAAATATGACAATGCCGGATGGAATGATGCCTTTATTATGCATGTGCCTTAAATTGTATACCAGTTGGAACGTCATGGTGAAATAATGATTGAATTTGGCCGCCATAATCGATTTATACTGGAAACAAGGGTTAATATTGATCAGAAATCTGTTTCTAGTTCACTTTCTGAAAGAGCACACCAAACTTGACATAATATAAAAAAATGGCACTTTTGGCCACTCCGTTCCAATATGACAAAATGTTGTCGCTTAGTCACTACACTAGTACAATCCATGCCAATGATAATAATTGTATGGTGTCAACTCAAATTGCTTTAAATTCATCCCTACCTCCATCTTTATTCCTCAGTATTACTTTGTCACTCTTTGTTTTATTGTCTATGAATTCACTTGCTGAAATTGTAAATGTATACTTGTAATCCTTCCAACAGTTGCATGTCGCCCGTCACCAACCTCGGAAGATTTATAAAGATTGATGAGGAAAGATGAGTTACATCCAATCACCGAAAAAGCAGATCTGTTATGCTGAAACCCGTGGCACATTTCATTTAAGTTTTTTTAATACCCACCCCCGCTTTTCTTTCCGCTCAGCTTTTTTGTCCGTCTGTAGATGACACTTTGTAGGAATATGCTTTTCTGTCAAATCAGTAAATTGTATGTCAGTCTGTCCATCTATGTGTGCGTCCGACTTACATTTCCAGAGTCACTTGTGTGTGTAAATCAATTCCGCCACTGGCTGCCATGAGGGTTTTCCTTAGTCTCATTGGGAAGACCCACCTCTATTTTTATTTTGTAGCACTACAATATCAGCTTACAAGTTGGCAGAGTTTCTCAATCCCTCTGTGTTATGTAATAATAAATGAACAGGACTAATCCTGACTAATCATATACTTGTACTAGTAATAATGACAATGATCTACAAAAATTGCATTCGCAAGGCAAGTAGTCTTGTTAATGAAGCAGACTTCTCAATCATACCTGTACAGGTCTCTATAATTCAGAAAAAACAGTTCAGTGGCACCAAATAGTCAATCTGTACTGCGATGTATGGTGTTTTCTATGTTTATGATTGAAATTTGCATTGGTTAGACAGTTGATTGGCGGAAAGAATGGACATTTCATTTGTTGACATACATGTTGTTCAGACAAGGTATAAAATGGTGTTCATATCAAGCTGAATTTCTTTGCTATGGCTGGTCAATGTTGCGACTACTTGTCACAGTTTCATGTCGTACGACTGGCTGCATCTGTGGCTTTTTTTTACTGCAAATGAGAAAGAAAGTTTATATTTTAGAAAATAACTTGTATAGAGTTATCAGTTTTGCCCTTGGATATTTTGCATTGATACTTTAGCACCCATTAAATTAGCTATGTTTAAATTAATATTTTTGTTTATTGAATCTAAATAGAATTCCCAGATCATGTTAAATTATTATTGTAGTCAATTCAATGAAATCTGATGTAGCTGTTGATCATACTTTGTTTCGGTTTCTAGGGTTATGTGCAATACGCTATTGATTTTTCCATGTGCAAAGACATGATGAATCATTGACATATCATGTCCTGATGTTGAGAAGGTCAACCAGATTCAAATGGAAAGAACAACCATGTTCAGACGGAAGGCATGATTAGAAATCTTGGCACGAGTAATTTTGAAGCGCACAATTCATGTAAACAAATTGTCATACATGTATATTTATATCAGAAGAAAAAAATAAACAGGTAATAAACAGAACACAATATGCATCTTAATGGAAAATCATTTATCGAATGAGTTGCGGATGGCGCAAGGATATATTTTGTGAGAGCGTAGCAATGCGTTTCATAAAAGATTTGAGATTATGTTGCAAGTTGTGTTCTATATATATTCTATACTGTTGTTCAATCCAGGACTGCCACCTTCATTGATACTATAGCTACATTTATTGTTATTTAAGTCTGAGGAATGACCAGTAATGATCAGGGAATCACCCGAAGTGGATTATTAACGTAATTCACGTCATCTTTCATGGTGACAACGTCAACAAGAATAGTTCCGGCTTGTATTCCACCAGAGGCACACAATACTACGTATTCAATGGCTGGTATTCTGTTGAATAAATGTGCCTCACATCAATTGGTGTGGAATAACATTAAATCAATTATTTTGTTGGTTACATATATCAAAAATAAGAAACTTGTCAGGTCAATTGGAATATGTTCTTGAACAAATTGGTTGGAAGTGTTTATGGTAGATGTATTGAACCTTTAAATAGTCCATCGTATACTCGCGTATTGTTTTCGCTGCTGTTTGGCTGGCTATTTCGAGTGGGACATCAACCTGACAAATTAGAAACCTATACCGGTAATGCACATTCTATGTGCCATTAGTTAATGAATTTTAGTTTGTATTATAATTATATTTACATCTCATGTTATATTGAATTTGCTCCAGTTAAGATATATTATGACATTTGGCCTACTCTATGGTGCCTAAGAGTTCATGGGATGTATGTCCATCGTATAACAGAAGCTTCTCATCTGATGCTGGCACATATTTAAGAACATTATTTTCTAGAAATTGCTTGAAACAACTTTCCATTCGAGACGCCCCCACCCTCCGTTTTCGTACGCCGTATTCCATGCCCTGTTATGAGGTACGCCGTATTCCGGCCCCTCTGTTATGAGGTATTCGGTATTCCAAAAATACCGGTATTCGTACGCCGACCTTCCAAAAAATGATCATAATAATAATATAAAAGCGATTTTTCTCACAATAAATTCACGGTTTGACATACAGATCGTCGATCATCGTCATTTTAGATAATTTTAGACGTGGACACTGCGGATGACCGGCGTTCGCCAGACCACCGTACGCCGGGTGCCGTCGGGCACATACATCGGATGCCGGATGCTTCCATTGATAATTTTTCTTGACGTTAAACAGCAAAAACAACGAAATTACGTCCGCTAATTTATATTTCTTTGCTCGGACACTCTATTTTCCACATATCTAAATAGTGATAATTAATATATAGTACCTACTGTTAAAATAAATCGCAATGCTGATCTGCGATATCGGTTTGTTGTATTATCCGATACAGTTGTCGCCCATCTGATGTCTGCTTGGCAATAATTTTGAATATGTAATTAATTTTATTAAATTTTGAAAAATGTATAGAGAAGCCTGCATGCGACTTCAATTTAATAACACCAGTAAAAGGTCTGAAACTCGCAGTTTTGGACTAGATCTCAACGGAGAAGACAATCTAAGTACAATCAGGGCGGTGTTGACAAAAGAATATGCCCTTGGCGAATGGGTTAAGACACTCGGAGTCTCGAACTACAGGTTCAACGTTGCACTGAAGAGGCTTGCAAGAGATCCCGAGTATCCAAATGGA
Source organism: Siphonodentalium dalli (assembly GCA_032622095.1). NCBI lineage: Eukaryota > Metazoa > Mollusca > Scaphopoda > Gadilida > Siphonodentaliidae > Siphonodentalium > Siphonodentalium dalli. The sequence continues at coordinate 137,219,460 of CP136062.1, read as the reverse complement.
AGATTTTTACAGGCGGAGACGGAGAAAGAGTGGCAGAACATTAAGCCGTCTGTGTCAAACGAACCAAAGACCCATTCGTTCTATGGTGAGATGAAAAACTACTTCAACAACAACAGAACAAAAACAACAACAAACAATTGCATCCAATCATGATCAATTATGGTTTCTGTAAAAACAATTTCATGTCAGACACAACCCTGTCAATACTCAGGCCAATAAAATATATATGTGTATAGCTACCTACCCTAGAATTTAGTAGAAAAATGTGTCTACCCAAAACTTTTTAAAATTTTATTGGACTGTCTCACAGATTGTTTTTGTTTATGCAAATAATCTGAACATTTCCCTCAGTAAATCAAACTAATTCTGAAATTAAAAATTTTCTCGTCTGCTTCATTTTCACGAACACCCCTCGAGTTGAATAATAGACTATTCCAATGTATACTTTTGTTAATGATTGTGAGAGTCCATTCTGCAAAAAAAGGGGTAACATGCCAGTTATGAGTGGCCAAGTTCATCAAGTGTTCATCACGTAATACATTTTTCAGTTTGGAATACATTCGAGAAGTCTATTAGGTTTTTTTGTGGTATCTCGGTAAATGTGATATGAAATGTTGTTGTGTAATTCCGGTACGTAATATTAATAATAACATTCATATCTTTTTCCGAATTTCCCCGTTTCTGATTAGAAACGAATGTACATGTATTTTATCAGATGATAGACGTTCGCTGTTCTCTTTTTGTTTTGCATAACTGCCAAAATTTCTCACAAGTTTACTGTCTTCTGTTTTACAGTAGACATCACCGAGATCTCCAGATTTCACTCTCGACATGTTCTTAATCAAGTGCAACTTCACCATCTGTGGAATCTACCGCCGAGTCCAGTGGCAGTAATAACAGTAATGATGCATGCACCGGTAACATGAAGGAGAAGTTCAAGAGGACGCGGGGAAAGTCAAAATATGTGGCAGAGATTCAAGACACTGCAAAGAACTTGAAGGAGCATGCTGATGTGGAGAGATCGCCCAGCCAGGAGATACGTCTTGAAACGTTCAAGAAAGGTCAGTGACTCTGCGTGCAATGTTTGAGAATACAATTTTTGTTTCCCAATCTTCAATATTGGTCTTTAAAATAACCCAGTACCCTCACTTGTTTATCAAAAAGTATATATATGAAGATTGATGTGAGTTTTCAGTTAATAATATCAATATGTCCAGAATCTGGGTGGGTTGGATCACAAGAGAAGTTTGAGGGACTAATGCAGTAAATGCTCGGTTTATTTTTAACTTCTTTTCAAAATTTCAACCATTTAAGGAATGACTGTAGTTGTCGATGTAGTTCGTGTGTGATTGACGTTCGCAGATGCATTACATACCGCATATTCCGTGAAGCGGAATATACAAAGGTATGTAGTGCGGATCCGAACGTCCATCACCCACGAACTACTTCGACAACTACAGTCATTCCTTATAATTACATTCTCTCGAAATATATACAATTTTACATGTTATGCGCGCCAAACTCGCCTCTTTATATGAAATAATAAATACATTAACAATAGTTTATATGTCATTTTTGTGTTTAACACATATATAATGGTCGAGCAGTATCTATTGATCCAAGGGGGGCAACTGTATTATTTTTCCTATCAACCAGACAATCAGTACTTTTTAGATATAATATGTGATATACTATTAATTTAATATGATCTAATATTCCATTGAGAGCAATTGTATATGAGGATATATCCACAATATGTTAACATCACCTTAGATTTATATTAGGTCAAAGGGCAACTACCTTCATGATTATATTGTTTTTTTTTAAAGCTGGTCAATGCAACATTTCTTTGATTTTATATTATAGATATCCAGACTTTCAATAGTAATATCACTGTGATATCGGAGGTACTGGTTAAAAGTCGCTGTGGAACAAGCTTGCAGTTGGAAAAGCCGGTATCGCATCGTATATTCGGAATTGCAGTGAGTGTAACAAGTAGATTCAAAGTTAATTATATTTTTAACAAATTATTATCGTTCTCATAAACTCATTGTTATTATTGGGTTGTGAAATGGACTTTGACAAATAGTGTGAACCCGGTGCACACGACATTTGTAAAATTCACTTCACAACCGGATAATAATATTTTGAATGACAATAATTTGTTATATTTACATTCACAGAATTAATGAGATTGATAGACTTTTAAAGATACTGTTGGCCTTGGCGGTGGGTATCCTGTGAAAATATATCCACCCGTCAAAAACCGCCACAAACAGAAAGAACATCAAAATGTAGATAGACTTTGTCCGTATACAAATAAGAAAGATCGCATAAACAGTATGTTATGGTCATATGTTTGACCATTGTTATGTAAACAAAAGCATAAAAAGTTACTTTTCTGGTGTTTGTTTATATTATGATGGTAAACATAAAGAGCGTTCTTTGTTGGTGAATACCTGATATGGAACTAATAAAGAGCGTTTATGCCATTTGTGTGTGATTAGCCAGTAGCATTGTGCTGTCTTCTGTAACACAATCAGCCTATCGCTTAGGTAAAATATAGTAGGTCTTTATGATAACATGCCGTTTATGCGATGGTCATGGTATATATGAACGGAACTGTATGCGTTTTAATAGTTTTTTGTTTACGGTGTTTGGAACAAATATGAATATTTTCGACAATTAAGGCCGCACGTGCCATTAACTCACAAATTTTGAAACACAGAATAGTAACTTGTTTTATTGGGATGTAATCACATTGAGCGGTCCATTGAATCAGAGGCGCGCTTTGTGTATAATACAAATAAGAATGTAAATATATTTTAATCACACCACTGGGAGGGCTGCTAGCGACCTATGCTGATACATTCCTACTCACCACGTACAGAATATATTCTTGCATAATATATCTACTAAAACGTTTGCTTTTAGCCAACTTCAAGTCTCAAGTGGAGTTTTACCTCTTCGTCCGTCCATCCGTGCGGTGCACCGTTCACATTTTCTTGCAGCACATGCACATAGTTTGACCAATCAGAGATAATATGCATGATGGGAGCGGTAATTATGAATTATCATGCACATGTATGTGTAGTTTTATAACTATAAACATTGAATTGTAATGATTGTTGTTGACATCCACAGTTTTGATTTTTTTTTTCAGAACACTGGAAAAAGTGTGTATATGCAAAACGAGAGAGTATGAGCCAGCAGAGTCTTCTAGCTGCATTTTCTAAAGCTACAGCTCCTTGTGTCCAAACCTCCGAACTGCTACGGGTATTTCAGGAAGCTCAGATGGTGACAACCAGGATGTTTCAGTGGACATTCCCGTTGAGGACGATGAAATGTAATTTTTTCCATTCCAATTTCCAAATCGTTGAAATATTCATTCTTTTTTTAGATCTTGCATGTATGTTTTGCCATAGATACTCATTGGACATTGTTAAGTTTATTAGGATAGTAATATTATTTTATTGGTTTTGTTTCATATATCTTTTGTTTTGCCATAGATAATCATTGGACATTGTCAAGTTTATGTGGATAGTAATATTAATATAATTATTTTTTATTAATTTTGTTTCATATATTTCATGTTTTGCCGAAGATAATCATTGGACATTGTTAATTTTCTGTGGAAAGGAATATTATTTTATTGTGCCAATTTGGATGGCTAGACAAATTCAGTATCTAGTGTTGCTTCCGTCCATATTTCCATCATGTTTTTAATTTTGTGGGCGTACCAAGCTGGCGGACTAACAACTAGGCTCATTTCTGATTCTAATTTCAGTTTTTATCTATTTTTAATTTATATTATTCGTTATATGCAGGAAATACATTGTGTGTCACAACCGCTGACTATGCGAGTCTATATGGTAATGTAAAAAGGTCATTTATTGGGGTTTACAACATGAAATTAAAGATGCAGTCCGTGATGATAGTCTAGTAACTGACATGCAGGTGATCACGCATGCCTTCTGTCCAGATATCGACAAGTTAAAGCGACAGTGCTATATTTTAAATAAAGAAGTTATTTTGCATGAATTATTCTTATTACCGTATATTCTTATGTACTGCATGCACAATGTCAATTTTAAGGTGCAATACCAGTAAGTCAATAGCGTCAACACAAGTATATTGAAATGTTGACATTTCTCTTTGCGGCGTGGTTAGTAGTCATGTCATATATCAAAAATGAACGTATGCAGTGAGGAATATGGTACCCACTGGTACGCTTTAGCCTATTCGGCGAATCATTTCCACGAAATAAGCGGAAGCATGAAAAAGGAAAAAGCAATGAACTTCGTCACTTGTACGTAAAGTCAACTAGTAAGCATATGTTAGAAAGAACCATGTGCTGCATAACTCTCAATCAGCGCATATTTGAACAGTTAAATCACAGTCTCACTTCATATATTTAGCATTTATTTTTATTCTGTCATTTTAGAAGGACGTGAAAACTATGACTCATTGTTGATGGGTGTTTGAGAGAGTACTCAGCACATGCCTTTTTTTCTTACATATGCTCAATTGTCTCGTGCTCGTACGAATGACAAACGTTGGTAGCTTCTTAGTGTTTCCGCTTATTTTGCGGATATTGATCTACTGGTATGACACCTTAAAATATTTATCGACTTAAATTTCTAGAATCTCAGTATGCAATGGATGGGGAAAATGTAGCCAGTGTTTCCAAACATGGTATATTTTCAAATCCCAGCTAGCATGTTATGCAAGGCAAAAAAAGCCCATGTATTTCAGACACTGTTTCAGAATGTTTTTCCCAGCACACCGATGTTTAGTGTCAGTGAAATCGATCAATAGTAGAATATTCAGGATAAATCAGTATTTCCCTCTAATCACGAATGTACCCCATTTTTGTGTCGATTTTGCTATTACCCTGGTGTACATGTATATCGTGTGAGGTACAAGGAACTCAGGCTAGAAGAAATGTTGTCTACATGAAGGTTGAACACATCAGTTTTGAGAAACTGTCCATTGATAAAATTATTATTATCACGCATGCATCTAATCTTCATTGATATTTTGGAAAATAAATAAATAAATAAATAAAACTGATGGCATAATTCCAATCTTGACTTCCTTATTTATCTATGACAGGGAATGGGTCGAATGGGATGATATGGAACCACAATATGACCAATATGTTGACAGCGAAGAACAGGCTTGTGAGAGTTTATATCCCGAACACAGACTCTGGTATTGAAGGAAAAATGGGGACCTCAGATACAGAATCGTGTTACACCAACTTGGAAGATGGTCATCCATGCACAGAGATCACCGATGAATGCTTATCTGATGATGATCCTGTAATCGAAACCGAGGCTGATATTACTATGGAGCATATGGCCCAGGAATATAGACAAGCAGAGTATGTTTACAGATTGTTCATGATTCCCATATGGGTCAAGTGAAATTAAGTGACGCAGTCGATTAGTTTTTTGGAAAGTTAAAAATGCTTTTTCTGGTCCGGCATGGTTTCGGCATGTTGAAAAAAAAACACTGGATCTTTTGTTTGTCTCTCAGATATTATGCACATAATACATGTAGGCTGAAAATGTTGATACGCACAAAATATGCATCAATCACAACAGTATAATATTCATAGTTTTAGATGTCATGTCAACAAAGCTCATTGCTGAGCTCTGTCTGTTTTATTCCGGCTATTGAGCCATAACATACCTGGCTTTCGTGGTGCAAACCAATGACATGTCTCTATTTATCGGCTGATTAAATTATTGAGATATAACCTAACTCGCCTGACCTAATAATAGCATTTTTAGCTTAACTTAACTTGTCGTGGCGCGTCGTCTGTCCATACGTCCTTTAGCACGGCCTAGAGCCCACACCGATCATCATGAAATGTTTGATGGATCATGACCTTGGCATCTAGATGGGAACGAGTTATTTTGGGCTCATTTTCATAAAAAACATGGCCGTCGGCAGCCATCTTGGATTTCAAAATTAAATCTTTAGCACGGGCTAGAGGTCGCATTATTGGTCCAATCATCATGAAATTTGTCATGGAGGTTGACACTAACATATGGGAACGAGTAATTTTGGCATGAATCCTTCAATTAACATTGCCACCGTCCGTCATCTTGGATTTCAGTGATAACACTATATACATCCATAATACAGCCTGGAGCCCGTACCAATGCAGCGATCTTCATTAAATTTCCATGGATCATGACCTTGGCATATAGATGGGAACGAGTCATTTTGGGCTCATTCGCATAAAAAACATGGTCGTCGGCAGCCATCATGGATTTAAAAATTGTATCATTTAGCACGGGCTAGAGATCACAGTATTGGTCCGAGCATCATGAAATTTGTCATGGTAGTCGACATTGAAATGTAGATGTAATTTTGGCGTGAATCCACCAAGAAAAATGGCCGCCTTCGGCAATCTTGGATTTCAGTGATAATGCTATATAAGTCAATAGTCCCTCCTACAACTCATACTAATGCATCAATCATCCTGAAATATTTCATGGCTGATGACATGTAGATGCAAATTCAATTCATAGTCCGTGTCACAAGTTAAGCTACTGTGTCATTGACACTTTCATTTCTCTATTTATCAGCTGATTAAAATATTGGAATGTCATATATCACTGCCGTGAAAATGACCTTGCCCCCGTGGTGGAAAATGGATGGTACTATGGCCATATTGTAGTATTTCATTTTTCATGCATATGCACAATGCACCATGTATATATCATATGCACGTACTTCATTGATCACATTGTGGGATTTGTTTTTACATTTCATGCAATATCCTGGCAATTTGGGGTAGCCAAAATCAAAATTCAGTGTACTCACAAATTTGCAGGGTATTGCATTAAATACCCCAGCGTAATGCATTGTAGCTTAACTTGACTAAGTCCAGCTAAGCTATTGCCATGGCACGTCATCTGTCTGTGAGTCTGTAAGTCCCGATTCCTATCGCGCGGCCTATATACCGTATCGATGCAACGATCATCATGAAATTTCCCATGGATCATGACGTTGGCGTCTAGACGGGAACAACTCATTTGGGACTAATGGCATAACACATGGCTGCCGGCAGCCATATTGGATTTCTAAATTTCATCCTTTAGCACAGGCTAGAGGACACAGCATTAGTCCGATCATCGTGAAATTTGTCTTGGACATTTACACATTGACATGCAGATGAGAACGAGTCATTTTGGGGTGAATCTCATGAAAAACATGGCCACAATCAGCCATCTTGGGAGTTCAGTGATAACACTACACACTATATGATCCTATATAAGACATATAAATCCATAGCACCCCTACAGCTCACACTGATGCATCAATTATTATGGAATTTTTCATTGGTCATGCCATTTAATACCATGTAGATGCGAATTCAATTCATAGTCAATATCACAAGTTAATAAGCTAGTGTGTCATGGACACTTTCCTTATCATAGGGCAAAACTTAATCTGAACATTATCAAATTGGAGGCATGTAACACACCATCGTGTAATTTGAAAGGGGCATTCACCCTATTCATGTTATTTCATTATCTATTTTCAGGTACTTTGAGGAACTTGATGTGGTAGTTCAGCTGCAGCGTATGCTATCATCCCAAAGACTATCTCGGCAACACATATTCTACAAAATTCTAAAAAATAGTCTGGCATATGCAGATAGAAATAAACAAATCACCACGCCATCCAGCTGGGACAAAGAAATAATTCCCTTCTGTAATACGGTTGAGTTCCACGGTGGAGCAAGAGTGATGCATATAATACGAGGACCTGGATCACTAGGGTATGGCAGACAAGATAAAGACTTTTGTTGGGATGATTATAATATTCCCCTACCTGGAGAAAAGAGGAGAAACAGTCTTCTGGGGGTTATAACACGAGCAGTGGAATTCTTAAACCTTTCTTGTCATCGTGTTTAAAGTTTGCCCACAATAATGTGAACGTGAAGGCCATAAGGGAAACAGAAAGAGAGTATGTACCACTTCGGCTTAGCAATCGACGGTATGGCTATTGCGCCTGGTCTTGTTTTCGATCACCGTCAGGGACTTGTCCTTGTGACTACCGGCGATATAGATAGTGATTTCATACACTCCAAGCCATCTCCTAACTATGAGGAAATGAAAAAGACCATGGTGGCAGAAGTCCAAGCAGTGATAATTACCAGTCTTGATGGGAAGGTTAGCCAACCAGTTGGAATGGTTTATTGAAGTAAAGGTGGTTCCGGAATGGACATGGCAGAAATGATAAAGAAACACAAGACTGACATTGAAACCTGTATGACATGCTTGGCATCATGTGTTGTCAGTGATAACATTATCAAACAAACACCGTGCACCATGGAAAACCAAGTTCACAACAATAATGATGACCACGGGGAACTCGATGATGACCAGGGGGACTCGAGTGCCTATCAGCCTGCACCAAATGCATTCAGTCTGGAACAAAATGTGTAACAATTCAAATACTTGTCGTTGCTTCTGATTGCGAAGAAGGAATAAGAAGGCCCTGGAAATTCTTGAAAACACAAATATAATAGCCATACCGGAAGCTATCCACACGGCCAAGCGCCTTAATGGGTCATTTGGTAATTGGTGGCTTGTCGCTGACGGAACTAGGATAAACTTATCGATGCTAAGGACAGCCCGTTCTCAAAATAGTGAGCTTAGAAGATAGAACCTCAAAGAAGTCTGCAGAAAGCTGTCGATGAATCTGGGTATATATCGTCCACACCGATGATGGTTGGCAAGCAGCAATTCCGAAAGTATATGGTATCTATGAATGGTGTCACGCCTGGAGTTTTGAACTGTGATCCATGTGACCAAAACAGAGTGATAGCTTCTGATATCCTTTCACAAGATAGTCATGCTGAATATTGGTTGTAATGGTTTCCACATCAAAGCAGAAGTTACTTATCGATTTCCTATGGAGAGTGGGTCGTGCGTCACGTCATTATGCAGTAATGAAAACAAGATATTTGCTGTTGTTACAGGTGATAAGGGAGGACTTGTGTCATATGACAGACATACTGAGCAGAAATCGGAATGCATTGCCAATAATGCCAATCGGGACCTACTTGCAGTGGATTGCTGTGGGACGGCAGTTGCAGTGACTGATTGTGCAACCGGCTCCATCCTTCTATATAACAGCGAATCATGTGATCTTTCCACACTTTGTGGCACAGGGAAAGCAGAGGAATTGGATGGCTTAAAAACGTCATTTAAACAGCCCTCAGCAATACTATTCAACTACCAGAAAACACTCATAGTGTGCGATGCAGCAGTTGCACAGGTCAAAGTGGTTGCCCTTTCAACAACTGGACTGCTGAGATATTTCGAGGCTCTATTTCTTCTGGATCATACGTTTGGCATTCATATGCCAAACAAACCAAAGCCACATTTCAGTTTAGAAGAAGCCATTGCAAACATGGATCAAGTAACTACCTGTCTTGATGATGAAATTATTTCTGAAGTTAAGTCAAAAACTGGGACAAATAAGGCCGTTCTGCAAGGACCTGATGGCACACCGTCTTCAAAAACAATCAGGAGTGTTCACATGATCAAAGATGGAATTGAAAAAATAAAGTTGTTTTGTGGTCGATTCAACCCAGAGTATACCACGGAACTGTCCTCAATTCTCACTCTTGTGTGTGAAAACATGTTTGCACTGTTGCGGTCCAGAAATCCTATGCCCGATGTTTTAGAAGTTAGTCAGCTCTTCAGTTGTCTTCAGGTCGAGCATATGAAAAAACTAACTAGTTGTGGTCTCCATTACTTCACTAATAGAAAGGCATATTACTCCGTTCCAGATGGTCATATGTCTTTTGAGGACGTCGACTTATTGGATAAGCCTCAATCAAGAACACTCACAGCAGAAGATATGAAAATGATACGAGAATGGCGTGCTGACCATGGGAAGAAAGTACGACACAACACCATCCGAAATTGCTTCACTAAAGACAAACCAGGCACCTTGCCGTTGAACCTATATATAAACTACAAATGCCCAACTCAAAATCTGATTAGATATCAAGATCTAGCTGGGACACTATCCAAGAGTTCAACTATCGATACAGATGCGAACACCTCGGCGGATGACTCTTTGTCGTCTGCTGTAGCTGTGAAGTCAATTTCCCCGATGCCTTTCAAACTTCTCCATATCAGAGATGATGATGGAAGTGGCCCCTTAATTCACGGAGATGTGTTCGAGAGCAGAGTGGACTGTTTGATGTTTACACACACAGATTCGGCTGCCATACCAAGAAATTTTATTAACGTTTGGGAAAGAGCAGCTTACAAGTCTGGATAGGTGGGTTGCAAATATTGTTGTTAACATTTCAAAAATATTTCCAGTTCCTTTATTAGTATTCGACTTGGAGTGGAAATATAAGAATTGAATGTTGCTTGGACGCCAAAATGAAACTTTGGGCGATGTAAACAAAAATAAACCCCTTAATAGTGTTCCTTTTTTAATTGCCCTGGCCAAAAACCTTCATTTACAAAAAAGGTACAAAAGCGACATTAAATTCTCCATTCAAACAGTTTTTTCCAATCATTATATTCTCCATACTGGCACCATGTATACATAGCAGAAACCACAATATTTATTTTATCGAAATAGACAATATATAGGTACCGTACCCATGTCAATCAATTTTAATTCCAGTCATATTTGGCAATCAATTTTTAGCAGCTTATTAAGCGTTAAATACTTTTGGTAAAATTTTGGAGATTCTAATAATATTATGTGTAATAAGTAACTTAACTCGCATCTTTCTGACGTATTATATACGACAGAAGCAAAAAACAGGTAGACTAATTTGATCTAATTTCAGTCATATTTAGACATTCACCCTAAAATATGTTCAACAGAGATTAATGTTACTAAATTAAAATTTCAGCATGGTGAAAGCATCAATATGACATAAGATGCATACAAGACTATCAAGCAGAACAATCCTGCAGACCTTGTTTCTTCGGGTAGGTATTTTGATAGATCGGTCTTACTTCCTGTGTTCTGACAGGAAATTATTGACACAAAAATGTACAGTCTGCATTAAAATTATCATTGTGATTATCACTGTGTGTGTTAAATAGGGGTGGGGGCTAAAATCTCTAATTGAATAAATCAACCAGGGTTGTGGGGTGGACACCCCCACCCCTAGCGAACCATTATCTAGTAACCACCATGACATTGCCTACCTGTGCACATATGGGTTTAACTGGTGAGTATATGTCGTAAAAACCGTGTCACTGCTTTCTGAGAAGAATTAGCTTAAAACCAGTTTCGGATCAGTACCAGATTAGATCAAGCTATTTGACCATACAATACATGTCATGCATGAACTGTAAACAACTGATTGCATGATACATATATGTACAAGATGTTGTGGCCATATCCCTCTTACTCATTTTTTCATAATTTACATTACAGGTGAGTCTAGCGATGATGATGAAGAAGCTACCCAAATACCGACTGGTACCCGATCAATGAGTGGGAGAGTCGTAAAATACAACCGGGCATTTGATGACTATTTTTCTTGAATCCTCATCACCCAACTTGACAAGGTTTTGGTTTCTTCTATTGTTCCATTTAGGGTAGTATATACTACTAAAGTTTTATACTTTTATGGTAAAACATTTCATGTTTTCCCGTATTGGTACGTAATTTATTTTCTCAGTCCAACAGTAACATATTGGACCCAGTTTCATCTGATTATTTTAACCATATTCACATTATGGGATATCTCTCCAGTGCAATAGCTTGATGTAAGGCCATCTTTATTAGAGTACCGTGTACTCTAAACCTGGACTTCATCATTCAGACTGCATGAAAAGGAAATATAACATGAAACTTTATTCCAATTCATAATTGAAACTTTAATTTACAAAATACATTTGTAAATTTTCAACCTTACTTTTATATAAGGTAAATACTTCATTTATCACATGTATTAGTGGTATAAGACTAATATTGGTCATAATTATAGTTGATATAACTGGCTTTCATTCCTCATTTCTCAACTATCATCTCATCCACCTATCATATTCATTATTTCATGTTACATGTTATTTGTCATTGTCTCAGGTAGGACTGTGATAGTCCGGTGCTATATATATTTTCATAAATCTCTTATTACAACAGGCAGAGTTCTGTAGGTCCTGTTTGTTAGAGTAGAATTAACATATTATTTCATAAAGTTTTCATATTTGTGCTTATCATGCATTAACAAACATTTCATTATTCATACTTTTTCATATTTATTCATATCACAGCTCATGCTTTGTATACTTTCCCATGTGAAAGTTAATAATTCAATCATGGTATATGGGTGGTAACTCTATTAAATTTCAGCAAGTGATTTCGTCTGCTTATTTAGTATACAAAGTTAGCTTGAATTTTAAAGTTTAAAGATACTCAAATATAGGACCTTATTAAAGGTGTACTCGTGTGTCGAATCTTCTGGTCTACTTGTTTGTCATTGTTTTGTCCTGTAAAATTGTACATAAATATATCTACTAGGCAATTGTATATAAATAATCAACTCTTTACATTTAAAAAATTAATTTTCCTTATTTATTTAACTTGCTCTAGGTAACTTTAAATATTACTTTGGATTGTGTTTCCTATTTATTTAACTAAAACTAAATTTATTTTTATTAAAGTAATTCTCGGTAGTCATAAAAGTAATTTTATTAAATAATTTGGTAAAGTTTTCTTATTTATTTAAAAATCTAAAGTAAATAATTTTAATATTTTACTTATAACAAATCTCAAAATAATATATATCATGTCCACATTATTAAATTGTTTAAGTGTGAACAAATTGTGTCTTATATGTGTTTAAGTTTGCAAAGTTATATTTTAATAAATAATAAATTTTAAAATCCTATTTGATGTAAGGTTTCGTGGTAAATAAGCTGTTGGGCGACTCAGCTTTACCAAAAGTCTTCTGGTGTCAGTAAACCCGGCCAAACTCGGTATTTTAAATTGGTTATTTAGTTTGATAACCACTCGCCATATATGTATGTGTTCCGTTTTAGTCGTAATCGTTTCGCATCCAGGGTTAGTGCAGGTTATTCTTAGAAAAGCTCTGTACTGCTCCGGGTGGGAAGGGATCACGGTTTCAGGTTATGGTTTCTTCGTGGTCAGGGCTACTATTACTGGATCTTCAGAAAAAGTCATTCTAGTCCTGGTTAGGAAGACATAATAGCTTGGGCATTACAATAAGTTCAACAAATAGCATCCAGGTTGTTTGTTGAACTTATTATCTTAACATTTCCTATGGGATAACTACACATCAATAATGATCCAGTATTGAACTCTCAACTCTGTATTACAAGTTTTACTATCATGTTGCCTTTTTAGATCCTTTTATCATCAATAAATTATCTTATCTGATCTTAACTGGTACTCTGTATTCCGTATGGCTGTTAACTGGTATACCGTATTCCACCCGCTGTGTTAAGTGGTATTCCGTATTCCAGGGGGTGGGGGCCTCATTCGACCACCCTGACAGGAAGTGCACATTCAGTTAAATCGGACACAAGGAGCTTCACCTTGAATATATAGAATGGTAGTAACACGGTATCAATGACATTTGGACATCGTATAATGGTGGTTGTTGAACCTCTTGGTTAAAGGCACGTGCGGCCTTAATTGTCGAAAATATTCCAAACACAGTAAACAGAAAAACGCACACAGTTCCGTTCATATATATCATGACCATCGCGTAAACAGCATGTTATCATAAAGACCTACTATATTTTACCTAAGCAAGAGCCTGATTGTGTTACAGAAGACAGCACAATGATACTGGCTAATCACACACAAATGGCATAAACGCTCTTTATTAGTTCCATATCAGGTATTCACCAACAAAGAACGCTCTTTATGTTTACCATCATAATATAAACAAACACCAGAAAAGTAACTTTTTACGCGTCTGTTTACATAACAATGGTCAAACATATGACCATAACATACTGTTTATGCGATATTTCTTATTTGTATATGGACAAAGTCTATCTACATTTTGTTGTTCTTTCTGTTCGTGGCGGTTTTTGACGGGTGGAGATATTTTCACAGGATACCCACCGCCAAGGCCAACCGTGTCTTTAAGTCATTTCGTGTGCTTTTAATTTCTTATCCACAACAAGCTTACTTGACTTATGCTGGGGATGTATTACAGTCTCGTATATGAGATGCGGATTGTCGTGGAATTGACACTTATCCAAGATTTCTTTAAGAGAATCATAATACTTCTCTATCACTTCAGGTGATGCTGACTTTGCTCGAAGAGTCAAGCGACTGATGTTTCACTGTTTTAGAACTTCATTCCATCGTTGCAGAAAGCCATACCAGTTGTTGCTCATCCCGGTGGACTTTGGTGATTTTCTAGTTAAGTTTGTATTCAGATGAGCAGCTAAATCATTGGCCAGTATGTGTAGCTGTGTATGTGTAGCCATAGCCTAGGTCAAGGAAAAGAATGGTATGTGGCCCTGAGCGAGATAGCATGGCATGGTTGGGCCAACTTTGGCACAACCACCCTCTGAAAGGTTGGTCCAACGTAATTTTGGACGACATATACAGAGCGCTGGCCCAACGTTTGATCCAATGTTTATAACCAGAACACATGGTTGGCATTACGTTGCCCCAACGGAGGGACAATGTTGGAAATTCAACCCCTTGGTTGGCATAACGTTGGTCCAACGGAGAGACAACGTTGCAACCTCAAACTAAAATGGTTGGCATAACGTTGGTGCGGTCTGGACTGGCCTAGTATCATTTTGGTCTTCCACAAATGGGTTCTAAATAGATTGTTACTGGCCTGCTATTAGTTGGCGGTCTGTTACCTCTGTACTTATGCTATCTATGGGAGGCGATTTTCATTTGATAAATAATTGGAACGAAATTAGTTGTACACAAATGAAATTTAATTGCGCTTAAGCACAATTTATTTTAAAACTCTGTAATCTCAATTGCATTTTAATGCAATTGAATTGCGATTAAGCACAATTATTTGTCATCATAAACAAAACCCGCTTAATTATTATAGCATAGTCTGCATGATGACTATCCGGCCAAACTTGATGGTGAACCTCATTTGATCTTGAAGGGGTGAAAACTGCATATGGCTATTGCGCTTAAGCAAATCTCTATTACGTAAAGATGAAAGTAATTGCATTTAAGTGCAATTGAACTGCACCTAAGTACAATTATTTAATCAATGTGAAAACGGCTTCACATGGCTATGTCACGGGGTCAGTTGAAATATACCACATGAAAAGGCAAAATGCCTCAGAAATAAATAGGAATGTATTTGTATTGTTGTGGAGCCAAACATTGCAATGACAAAATTATGATTGGACGATTAAATGAGGCATGCCAGGATCAAGGGTGTGAAACAAAACACAATTGTTTTGATTACAAACTCGCCTCGAAGTCATTTACTCCCTGCTCCGAAACATTCACATACGTAGGAGCATTCTTCTGTTGTACCAGTGGTGCACTGGCGTTACCAGTTTTATTGCCTCTGGGTCGGGCTGTTATTGACGTCACCGGTAACTACAGCTTCATATTCCACATTTGACAGCATAGCATTTTCATTAGGACAGTTCATATCCGTAGGTGGAATTAAATTCAATTTAACTGGAACACTATTTGCAACATTTATACTCGCAGTTGCATTGGAACAGGGGGTGATTGTCTGAATCCTCATTACAGTCAACATCAGCAGAATTTTATACAAACGTGTCAATATCTGTCAGTCCTACATCACTGAGAATTTTTGTAGACTCCTCTTCTCCTAGAAACATCCTTTCAATGTCAAAATCTCCCCAATTTGACATTTTTGCGTTCGAAAATTTACGACTGACAGGAAGGCGCACACAAAATTAGCAGACAAGTTTATAAACACGAAAAAGTTACTAGGAACTGTACGGGGACAAAATGCGTAGCAATTTAATTTTCTTACCGGATATAACGGGGCGAAAACGAACACAGCCACTGCGTACCTAGTTACGTGGTCTATTTTTATAAATAGTCCGTCGTCATTAAATCGGCAAATCTCGGCAATATCCGTATAGGATTGTGATCTTATTTGATCCGGGGAAATGTCACTCAGTGTGATCCGACGATTTGGATTAGATCGTCAAACAATAATGGTATTTTGGGAATAGTCATATAATACATACATAGTATCACAACAGTGTGTTGATCCGTGTCGTAGTATCACGTCGAGTTGAGGTGGTCAGATTGCCGGATCAAACGAGTCGCCGCAGGCAACGAGTTTGATCCGGCAATCTGACCACCTCAACGAGACGTGATGCGATGACACGGATCAACTGACTGCTGTGATAAAAGGTTTATTATATGACGCACAACTTACAATAATAACCATTTAATTACCGATTTATTTCACTTCAATATGTTGACCTAATTTTGAAAGTTTGGGCGGAAATGGGAATTATATTTGGTCGGTGGAAATTCCCAGCGAGCGTAGTAATAAGTGTAAGAAATGAGGTGGTTCGTTCAACATTCAAATTTAATAACTGTTCAACAATTTCACTTGGATACCAACAAGAAAACTAACAGTTCACTCAGTGTCACTGTCCGACTCAAACACACGGATTCTTCTTCGCTTCTGTGCTGTTGCTGAAACATAGTAGTTGCAGACATTGATTTTACAATTTGTAATCGACGCTCCTGGAAACAAGCGACCATCGGTATATTTCGAATTTTCGTCATGTCGGTTGTGCTGGTGTAATTCCAGAGGCTGGTTGTTGATATGTACTGGACTATAAGAGAAGAGCTTGCAGGGATGTTAGGAGTTGTAGGAACAGGACTGTGTGAAGGAGGAACAGATCTTGATGCATTGGATAAAATGTCACTCATGGAGTGTTGCATCTCATTTGAAGCAACTGCATAGTTATTTTAGCTTTGAACATTTCGGTGTCCTGTTAACTGTTATCGGATGGTTGTTGGTGCACTGCCAGCATGTGATAAGCGAGTAGCTGTTGTCTTCTGTGCGCTGGTGTTTGTTTTCTTCCCTGGTAAGTCCGCCTTTCCTGCCATATTTTTCATAATGTTAAGAATTGTGTTAACACCAAGAGCCTGTTTCTGGTACCATATAATGGCATCTGGCTTGCGTTTGTGATTTATTGCAAGGTAGAAGGGGCTATCATTCTCATTCATACCGTCGGGTCTTCTGGTAGCAAACTCCTTGTAAGCATTTACTGGGCAGTTCTCAATGTCATCGGGAACGGCAATCTGCTTCGGTTTAAATTTCCGCATGTCACTATATATTATTTCCCGTTCGCATTTTTGTATCCCGCTCACTTAGTTCAAGGTACTCAATTCCCTCTTCAGCTTTATATCTCCCCATCGCAGCTTTCGATTTTCGGTTACACCTCGAAGCCCGAACAACATTGTATTCTGCAACCACATTTTATTTTGGAGTCACACTGGACTATCAAGGCCTATACATCCTTCATCCTTTAAAATATCTTCCACTGTTGTTGATATAGGATCAGCTGCATGTGGTTTACTGCCCTTTCCCTTCTGCTTCAACTCTTTCCGCTTTGATGCCAGAATTGCGCGTGACGATCGAAATACATAATCTGAACATATGTCATAACTGTATCCCCTCTCCTCCAGATATCGTCCGCTTTCATAATAGAGTGAAGAAATGTTGATATGTTGTTATCTAGTTCAGTTGGCGATAGCTCAGTAATGGCTCTGAGTTCATTTCTTCCTACTAGCCACTGGGAAAATTGTTTTATTGCACCCTGTGTCTTCCAGTCCGCATTCTTGTTGCGCATTCTTGCCTCAAACTCATTAACTTCCAGTTCTGAAACATTCACATATGTTGGAGCTTTATTCATTGGTGCATTGATGTTACTGTTAGTACTGTAACTAGTGTTATCGCCTCCTCGACCAGGCAACGAGGGCACCGATAACTGTAGGCCCACAACTTCTTGAACTTTAGATTCCACATTTGGTACCGCACATGTAGCACTTTCATTTGAACAGCTCATAATCATATCAGTTTGTGCAACATTTATACTTGCACTGGAACTGTCAACCTGATTGTCTGCATCATGATCCTCATTAGAATTTGATAAGGAAGTGTTAATATCTGTCAGTTGAGCTACATCAGAGTCATCACTGATAATATTTGTAGAATCCTCTTCAGGTTCTTCCACAGAAAAATCTCATAAAAACATCCTTTCGATGTCAAAATTTGCGAGTGATCAGGATGCGTACTGAACATTAGCAGACGAAAGTTAATAACAAAAATATTACCCGGAACTGTACGGGGACAAAAGGAACGTACCCTTTTCCGGTCTACGCATGAGCAGCAGTTTAAATTTCTTACCGGTAATAAGGGGGGCGAGAACGAACACAGCCACTGCGTACCTGGTTACGTAGTCTATTTTTAACGGATAAATAGTTCGTCGTCGTTAATTCGGCTCATCTCGGCAATTTCCGTAGGAGTGTGATCTGATTTGATCCGGGGAAATCTCACTCAGTGTGATCCGACGATATGGATTAGATCGTCAAACAATAGTGGTATTTAGGAAAGAATATTCATAGTCATATAATAAACTAGTATATACACATCGAACTCTTCAACGAGACGTGATGCGAAGCCCAGATCAATTCACTGCAACGATAACAGATTTATTATTTGACATGCATATTTTTTATTTAAAAAGCACAATTTCTGTTACATGAGTAGTAACAAGAATGAACAATGAATTGTAGGCCTAACATTGTATACGGTAATAAATAGTCCGGCTTTTTACGGAAATGCGCAACATGCAAGATAGAGAAGGGTGTGACGTATCAAACTTTAGCTGATCCGTTGGTCGTGAATTACCACTTACCACTTTAATAAAGTGGTATGGGGGCGATAGTCATATAATAAACTATTATATACATATTGTTTTCCATACTTACAATGTTCGGGACTCCTGAATGAAATATATTCTCTTGGTGTCTGTGTAATTTGGAATCAGATAGGTCAATAAATACACGAAATACCTATCTACAGGATTTGTATATATACTGCGACAATCATATCAGTTTCTAGTTGATCCAACTTTCCCACAGAATTGAGATGAACGCTCTTTATTTTTGTCAGATAAGGAATAGGAGTTTTCTAAATACTCAAACTTCCAAGAACGAGTCTTTTCGTGTAAAGTTGATAAAGAATTTGTTTAGTCGCCGATTACCACCAAACGTATACATAATCATCTCCATGATATCAGACGTCTAATTGTGTGGCTTAAAGGTGTCGTCATTCGAGCTAGGGGTGCACTGAAGTGGAGAGGGTCACCAAAATTGATAAACAAAATTAGCGCCGATCTGCACCAAATTGATACACACTCTTCTCAACAAAGCTGCACAATCGATAGTCCGGTTCCACTTTCGATGTCCGCTTCGACGTTTTGTAACCAGAACATTTGAAGTGGTGGGTCGGTGATTACTAGTTATCTAAACGGACATGATCATTGGAGACCACGGAAATACGAGAAACCTTGACCCAATGTTGAGGAGAAGACTGACGGACACGCCACGCCGTATACGACGGAAGTAGATTTTGAGAACGGCGCATGTGCACTCCATAACTCTTTCCTCGCTTCTAGACGGTAGCCTGTCCCAACTCCTGCTACTCGCCCGTAGGGACAGGAATAGGCTAAACAGAAAGTGGAATTTTGAATTGTGTTTCCGGTTTGTGAGATATTGTTTTAAAATAGAAAAGCACATTTCAACATCGGTACGTTTTTCTTAATTTAATAATACAAGACGCAAGTATATAACTTTGACAACTACTCAATCAAATTGAATAGAGTGTTTTTCACAGGAATCGACTAACCCCGATCAACGGAAATATGTTAAATAATGCGAAATCATGTTTTTGTAGCTTGGATATTTGGAAACTCTGATGTCAACAAACACCCCCGGTAACCGGTTACATCAATTTTGTGTCGAGGTTTGCTGCCTCATGTCGCATTTTATAAACTAAATTCGTCGGGGATATATTTACGCTCATGTTGATACCAAGATTAACACAAGGGGTCAATGTGATTTGCCTGGGTGGACCTTTTACCATAAATTGCCAAACTTGGCTATACCGTCCCATGTTCTGACAAGTTCGTCAGTCTGTACTACATACATTTAAGGGGTTTATTTACATTACTGATACTAACAGGTATCTCCTTCACACAGATATGTCAATATAAGTTGATGACGATAGTTTTATTTGTTCCAAATAAGTTTCGCGAGGTACTAGTTATCACCCCCCCCCCCCGTGCACGATTACATCAACATTGAAGAAGTTTGCTGCCTCATGTCTGATTATTTTATTTCGATGTTTCGGCTATATTATTGTGGTCATTTTTAGTACCAAAATCATCTATATGAGGCAGATATATTTTGTTTGCGTGAGGTGTTTTGTGTCAAACGGGAAAATCTTATTTTTTTAAAATTATATTATTATAACCTAAGCTAGTTGACCTAGCTAAGACTAGTAATATTTAAGCCTACTGGTCACTATTATCCCACAACCTGGTGTGAGTGTTAATATTTTGTGGTATTGGTTTTCTCACTTACGGTTGTTTTTAAAAACTTTTTGGGCTTTGTTTTGAACATTCACCATGTCAGTTTGAAAGTGTCATATCTGTAAACATACAACACATAGGATACTTTCCAACTGAGGTGACCACTTCATTAACATGGTAACATTCAATGTATCCAACCCTTCCAGACATGGACCAATATGATTCACATTTATTGACAATTTGACAAATGTTTTGACATTTTCTTTTCTTTCAGGAAAACGAAAATCAACAACATCGACATTTTAAACAAGAGCCTATCATCTAAGGTTGCCCTTGCAGGTTTAAACAAACAACTGTACAAACAAATCAACTATCTCAAGCCAAAGCAAACTGAGTGTCTGGTAGCCCTCCGCAGTCCTGACGTTATGGACGTGCTCCCAACATGATGTGTCAAGTCTCTGATTTTCGAGCTTTTGCCACTGTTCGCTAAGGTGGACGATAACAAATCCAGTATCTTAATACTCATTGTGCCACTGAACAATTTAATTGAACAAGAGTGCGCGAAATTAAAATCAAAACTCATGTGTTTCCAAAGATCTGACAGTTTCATCAGAAACGAGAATATTACGTATTATATTGGACACCCAGAAAACATTATTCCATGCGTCAACTTTAGGGAATATATCAAACTATGTGAATAAAACATTCGTTGTTGTGGATGAAGCACATTGTGTTCTGGAGTGGGGAGCAGATTTCAGACCAGAATACCGGTGTCTAAGAGACATTAGGAGCCATCTTGATGGTGATGTGAAATTCTTAGCAATCACAGCCACAGCCAGCAAAAAAACCCAAGGGATAATCTCTACGGTGCTTGGAATGGACAACCCAACAACAATAATATCAACGTTATCGATGAGTCCTAGTGTGAAAGTGTCGGTGAAGACAAGACAAGAACAGGCTCAACCGCTGAAAGTTCCTACGATGTTGTTTTTAAGCCACTTCTGCTAGAACTATTACTGGATAGGGAACACTTTCCGCTCACCATAGTATACACTAAGCTACATTGGTGTGAGTATGGAGCTGAACTGTCCAAGAGACTGCTTGGAATGATGCAAACTGACATTCATGATGGGGCCTGTGTTGTGCAGTTCCACTCCCAACAGCCCAAAAGTGTACGTAAACAGAACTAAACATGGATATAATGTATTTCCATAACCAAATTATAAGCATTCATATTATTAAACATGTGAGTGCAATACAATTTGAATCGGTTACAAAACGTCATCATTGATTATTACATAAATAATAACAAGAGAGGACACCATTTAATAATGAACAAGAATGAAATCCTGCCAGGTTGTGTACTGTTATATTCTATGATCAGATTTGATGTGATAATTTTATTTGTTCGTAAAAATGAGAGAACTCCAGTGCTGACTGATCATGTTGTTACTTTTTATATTTAAGATATATTCATTCATCACATCACACAATGAATAAAAGATATAGATGTCATTAATTTAAATTTACAAAACGTCTGCAGCGCTAATACCTGCACAGCAACAGCTCGTGGTGTATTATTATTGTGGGCCGTAGCATTCGAATCCCGGCGCCTGTGGCGCAAAAGACACTATTGTGATCATAATAATATCTTAAATACATCTATTTGAAGTCAGATCTTCTGACACATAACTCCAGCCAATAGTTTCAACTGCGAAATTGAGCATTTACGAGTGATTGTGACTTGGTTGGTTCCTTATCCAGAGCTTGATTTCAGAGCTGTTAGCCATTTAATCCATATATATTATAAAATTGTATTTAAAATAATAACCACTAAAATATGATATGCATTTCAAAAAACTTTGTCTTTTTTTCTCACGGAGTGGTGTTTGTTTGGTCGGGGTGCTGACATCCCGATTTCTTTTACATTTCTGTCCTTTGTAATGACACTCGTTGATATATAACTTGGTGTACGGTCCATTTCTGCAAAATATAAAACATATTACTAGTACTATGCTATAATAGCAACATGTTTTTTTCTCATTTACTACTATTTTTAATTATTTACATGCAATATAGTACACATTTTGCTGAGACTCAAAATTATTATAAAAAATTTATATACTGGTATGGTCAAACATGAATAGCCATACTGACATACAGACAACAACAAATAATATGCACTAGTAATATTAATCCTCAAGCTCCGTTGCTCCCCAGACAACTAAGATTTTCCCGTTTGACACAAAAACACTTCACGCAAACAAAATATATGCCTCATATAGATGATTTTGGTACTAAAATGACCACAATGATATAGCCGAAACATCGAAATAAAATAATCAGACATGAGGCAGCGAACTTCTTCAATGTTGATGTAACCGTGCACGGGGGGGGGGGGGGGTGATTACTAGTACCTCACGAAACTTATTTGGAACAAATAAAACTATCGTCATCAACTTATATTGACATATCTGTGTGAAGGAGATACCTGTTAGTATCAGTAATGTAAATAAACCCCTTAAATGTATGTAGTACAGACTGACCAACTTGTCAGAGCATGGGACGGTATAGCCAAGTTTGGCAATTTATGGTAAAAGGTCCACCCAGGCAAATCACATTGACCCCTTGTGTTAATTTTGGTATCAACATGAGCGTAAATATATCCCCGACGAATTTAGTTAATAAAATGCGACATGAGGCAGCAAACTTCGACACAAAATTGATGTAACCGGTTACCGGGGGTGTTTGTTGACATCAGAGTTTCCAAATATCCAAGCTACAAAAACATGATTTCGCACTATTTAACTTATTGCCGTTGATCGGGGTTAGTCGATTCCTGTGAAAAACACTCTATTCAATTTGATTGAGTAGTTGTCAAAGTTATATACTTGCGTCTTGTATTATTAAATTAAGAAAAACGTACCGATGTTGAAATGTGCTTTTCTATTTTGAAACAATATCTCACAAACCGGAAACACAATTCAAAGTTCCACTAACTGTTTAGCCTATTCCTGTCCATACGGGCGAGTAGCAGGAGTTGGGACAGGGTACCAGTCTACGCGCTTCGCCATTTTGATTTAGCTGGGTTTCAGCGTGGTCGCAACAAAATCCAACGTAATCTGCCAACAATTTGCGTGTCAATGAAACAAAATTATTTAATTATGGCGAGAAGACATATTTCATCTACCAAGTGAGTATTTTAGTGATGTTACATCAGTTATGTTTGAAAGCGATTTTTATTGATCCAAATTTTGTCCTGATTATCCGCTGCAATTTTATAATATCAACCAACTTATTTAACCTTGGGTCTTTATTATAAAGTGAATCATCGATGAACTGCTCTGTGCATGTGTTTTAGAGTCCGAATGCTTCCCATTATATTGCGTATTTTTAAAAGAAATTTGGAAACAGATTCGAGGTACCCTGGCCTCCCTTTTTGGAGTATATTCCATTAGAATTTTTTTTATTATTTTATATTGATTTTTTTTAAACTAGGTTATAGATAGATTTATTTGGTGCGAGGTAAAAACATATTACAAAAAGGTCCTACAATTTGAATGGACCATAAGATATTACAGTTTAGATTGTTCTCTCAGGTGCCTAATAATAGTGTCAGCACGATTATTAATTTTGGAGAATATTTCCAATGATCACTATTATTTAGCATTGAGACATAGAGTGAAATTGCCATCACTATTATTATTTTCAGCATAAATCACCATCCATCACCATTATTAGGCCATCACGATTATTAGGCACCTGAGAGTATTCAGCCGATTTTAAACATATGAGAACATATCTAAACAGTGTCAAACGTTAATTTGAAAGATTAATTTCAGTTTCATTTCGTTATAATTTATTTAATAAAATATATAAAAAAAAGAAGAAGAAGTGGTCTTGATGATGTAATAAGACTCGCCCATCGCACCGAGGATAACATTTAAAAGTCTGACCCATAAATGGGCAGACTTACCACAATGGTCCTCGGATTAATAGATGTTATCTGTAAACAATTTCTAAATTTCAAATGACCAAAGGAATAAATATAGCTTATAATGGACTTCAAGAGATATATTTCCTTATTAAAGTATGTGTTGAAATTTCCTAAGAATGTCAAGATAAATTTCAGAGTTACCGGTACCGAACATGGTTTGCTAGTGAAACCATTTTAAATCATTAAGATCATTTAAGAATGACATATTCATAAAATTAGGCACTAAGGTCCGAATCGGCATCTCCAGTTTAGACCTAGTTTAAACTACCAGTTTAAACTGGGTTTAGTAGTAAAACCAAGTTTTTCTCCACCGCTGGGACGACATAGATTTGGTCGATTGCGTTACCTGTGGGCCACACTTGTCCAATTGCAAGAATAGGAGGCGTGGTCTGTCTGTTTATTATCGCTAAGCTTGTCAATTCATTGTCCGGTCAAGCGACCTGTTGTCGCTATATACTCTCCTAATCAGGGGAATAACCCGTGCGCTTTGAGAAATCACGACGAATGCACGGTCTGTTGTATAACGGTTAGATATTATCTAATATCATGGACGAACGTGACTTTTGGAACTCCAAAATATCTCTTGAGGGCATAGGTGGGGCCCCGCCACAAATACCCCATAGAAACACCATCACCCCGGGGGACCATACCATCCGGACGGGTGAAAATGGGGTATGGACCATTTTTGAGAACGGGAAGGATTTCGGCGAATTTGACGGCATGAAAGGGTGGCTCGCCTATAATACCCGATAGAAACATCACCCCTCACCCCGGGATAACAGGGGTATGGACGGTAAGGATTTAGGCTAATTAATTTGGCAGCAGGAGTGGGTGGCACGATCAAAATACACCATAGAACCACCCCTACCCACCCCTCACCGGGGGGAGGGGTCCCACCAGAGGAGGTGGAAATTGGGTACGCCCAAATACCGAATAGAAACACCCCAACCCTCACCCCCGGGGAAGGGTACCTCAAATAACGCATATAAACACCCTACCCCTCACATCCGGGCGGGGTGGGGTGTGTCGCCACCCTCGGGTGAAGATGGGATATGAACCATGTTCGAGAACGGTAAGGATTTCGGCCAATTTGACGACAGGGGTGTGTGGCCCGCTCCAAATATCCCATATAGACACCATACCCTCATCCCTGGAGGGTACCACCCTGCTGGGGTGAAAATGGGGTATGGAGCATTTTATTCATTATTCGCAAAAACATGCCCCTGTTGGTTAATATTACGGCATGTGTAGGTGGCACGCCCCAAATACCCCATATAATGGGGTATGGACCGTTATCGAGAACGGTAGGGATTTCGGCCAATATGACGTCATTGTTGGGCGGCCCGACCTCAAATATAGTCATAGAAACACCCCCACCCTTACCGCGGGTGGTTCTACCCGAGCGGGTGAAAATGGGGTCCGGGGTGGGGGTGGGGTGTTTCTATGGGGCGCATTTGGGATGTGCCACCCACCGTTCTCGAAAATGGTCCATACCCCATTTCACCCCCTCGGGGTGGTACTTCCGGGTGAGGGTGTTTCTAGGGGGTAGTTGGAGCGGGCTACGCACACTGCTGACGTAAAATTGACCGAAATCCTTACCGTTCTCGAAAATGGTCCATACCCCATTTTCACCTCCTGTTTGGTTCCCCCAGCGTTCAGGGGTGGGCTGTTTCTATGGGACATTTGAGCGGGCCATCCATCCATGCCGTCAATTGGCCGAAATCCTTACAAGTTTCGAAAATGGTCCACATCCCACGTTCACCCCCTCGGGTGGTACCCCCCCCCCCGGATGTGAGGGGTGGGGTGTTTCTATGGGTTATTTGGGGCGAGCCACCCACCCATACTATCAAATTGGCCGAAATCCGTACAGTTCTCCAAAATAGTCCATACTCCACCCCCTCAGGGTGGCCGTTACCCTCCCCCGGGTGAAGGCTGGGTGTCTCTGATGGGTATTTGGGCGGGCCACCAACCCATGCGTCAAATTGACCGAAAGAGACCTTTTTTGTGAATAAGGAATCAGTTTCAAAAGTCATGTTCGTGTCTAACGTGTCAATCTGATCAGTCCGATCCCGCCATGCTCCAAGCCGCCAAACCGACATCAAAACGAGCGAATTGCAAACAGACATATATAGCAAGAAATCATCCATCACACTGGCACATATTTTGTTAGAATTTATCTCATAAGTACCGACATCGCCTCCCCGAATTCCACTAAGACTCTATTGTATCTACATTGAGTGACAAACGCCCGCGCATAAACGCCTCCCCCAATTCAAAATAAACACTCCCATATTCACGAAGAAACAACATGAATATTGGGCGAAAAATAACGGCCGAATAATTAAACCCAAAAAACTAGGTTTTAGTCAAACCTGGGGTAGGGTGGTTTAACATTGAATTTTTTTCAAAGTATATTTAAAGGTGTATGTTCGAGGCGAGACGTATGGTACGTATAAATCATATATACATAAGCTTATACTGATGATTATATAGCCAATTCACCACAAACAATTAGTAATATTACCATAACTTTATCACGTTAATAAAACCTAGTTTCAACTTAAACTGAGTTTATCACAAAACTTGGTTTAAGTACGCTAAAACCCAGTTTTACTCCCATAAACCTGGTTTAACTACTGTAAAACCAAGTTTAAACCCTACTTAAACCTAGTTTAAACTGGAGTTAAACCTGGTCTAGAATAAAACCTAGTCTAAACCAGAGATGCCGATTCGGACCTAAGAGTTTTGATGAATGAAAGTGTGGGAGATGTTGTGCATAAATTATAGAAAATTAAGAGATGCAACCACACCGGCAGTGAATATGGGTTCTGTTTTGTTTCACTGAGCAGTCCTCTACAAACATAGCAGAGAGCCCACCTATCAAATGGTGGCCGAGTTGAACTTACTCCAACACAGAATCCATAGACCTCCCCGGAATAATGTTCAAACTGTAAAACCTACATAATTTTGAAAATAAAACCTATAAAATACATTCGTGAATAATACAGAAAATTATAAAATGTAGCAAATTGGTGCCATGCTACCAGATAAATGTGCATCAACATAGAAACTATTCATCCCAAAGGTGGTACCCGAGCAATTTCTGCAGAGCCAGAAGGTGTCAAGTGTTGCAATTCCATTAAAAAAAATCTGACAAATTACAGCAAAAACAGCCACAATTTACCAAGTGCAGCTGCGAGTTAAATGTTATGGCTGGTTTATTACCAGACTACTGCTTCATATATAACTATTGCTGCAGAGATTTGCAATTTGTCACTTGACCTCCCCCTCTGGACTGGAATATCGCCATTGCCTGTTTCATGCATATAAGAAATTTTGAACATCTTCTGATGAGGTTTTATTTCATTTTCATGAAAAGGTATGACAGATTTGGTGATAAAATCATAAATAGATCTAGAATGACATTCAAATTGTGGCTTTAAAAAAGCGAGGTACAAAAATTAATATCAGTGATCTCTTAGTCTTTTATCATATTGCAATGGCCAACCGAGAGAGTTATCGATCACCATGTCTGCATGCTAATGCCATTGCATTATCCCACCTTTGTCGTGTTTTTGATCTAATATATACGACATTGCAATGTGGCAATAAGTTACAGCACAGCTTCTTTGATACACTGTGTAGTGTGTATCTATTCCAACAACTGCATTGACTGTTAGGCCCGTAACTAGGTCAGCCATCTGTGAATGTTTATTCCTTCTGCTCGCTCAAGGCATGTCAAACTGATAACGGATCACGGTCAGCTGAGCTCTTATCAAGTGGATGCTTTTTACCAGTCGGGTTCTTTGTTATGGTCTGATTTGTATAATTCTGAGATTAATTTTAATTAAAGTACCGAATCAAAACTGTTTACTGAGAAACTTTACTTAATACGAAGACACACATGAATAATTTCAGTACCGAAAATTCGGTATTTTTAGTTTTGATTCGGTACGGTAAATCGGTATTACTCTTGGGGTCCAAATAAGGCCTAAAAAAGACGTTTGTTTCCGCTAACGAGCTGAAAAAATTAGGGTAGGTAGGTAGGCTTAACTCTGTTTTTTTTGTTAACTATTTTTTTCAGTATCTTTAAAGGCACGTGCGGCCTTAATTGTCGAAAATATTCATATTTGTTCCAAACACCGTAAACAGAAAAACATTAAAACGCATACAGTTCCGTTCATATATACCATGACCATCGCGTAAACAGCATGTTATCATAAAGACCTACTATATTTTACCTAAACAAGAGCCTGATTGTGTTACAGAAGACAGCACAATGCTACTGGCTAATCACACACAAATGGAATAAACGCTCTTTATTAGTTCCATATCAGGTATTCACCAACAAAGAACGCTCTTTATGTTTACCATCATAATATAAACAAACACCAGAAAAGTAACTTTTTATGCTGTTGTTTACATAACAATGGTCAAACATATGACCATAACATACTGTTTATGCGATATTTCTTATTTGTATACGGACAAAGTCTATCTACATTTTGATGTTCTTTCTGTTTGTGGCGGTTTTTGACGGGTGGATATATTTTCACAGGATACCCACCGCCAAGGCCGCACGTGCCTTTAAAAATAACTGTATAATACTTGTCAATAACCCAAACTATGCAGTTCTTAGCCCCAATCAGGTAACCCAGATGACAGAGGAACTAGAAACTCGAATTCAATCTTACATATGCTTTAATATTTACTAGTCTATATACTAATATAGTCTTTGATAATCCTAATATTTCCCATATGGTCTGGCGACAACTGGAGTCAGTCCAGCACCACTGCACTGTTCACATATTGGAGTGACCGTCTTGTACCGATCTCTTAATGATGGCTTCACAACACCAGTTACACCACCTTCTCCGCATTCAGTGAAGGATCTAGGTATTTTTTGGGGACACCTGTTTTTGGGCAATGATATGCCGAAGGCATAACCTGAAGGCCTGAGCGGAGGAAGGTTTGGGAGGGGGTGACCCCCTGCTGGTGGTGGGAGTTCTCCCCCTGGTAAAATTTTGAAAATCCATTGAATTTAGAGCTAATCTAGGGCTCTTTGAGTCAGTATTTTGAATTTTACTGAGAGATCAATTTGATCAAGTTTCTCAAGCATAACTTTGGATTTTTGTTATATATGTATCGATAGGAAATGCTTACCGGTATAAGTTATTGTCAGATATCTTTTGGTTCAATGGATTATGCTTATCCTGCTTGAAATGAGACTTACCATTATCACTCTAATTCATATAATAGGCTATTTTATCAAATTCATGTGAGACACATACATAATATACATGTAGTACAGAAACAATGTCTATTAAAGACACGGTTGGCCTTGGCGGTGGGTATCCTGTGAAAATATCTCCACCCGTCAAAAACCGCAACAAACAGAAACAATGTAGATAGACTTTGTCCGTATACAAATAAGAAATATCGCATAAACAGTGTTGTCTTGTCTTGTCTTCGTAAATCCCTGCGTTTATTTGTCGCAGCACCTCTGATTCGGTTGAGTCAGAGTAATTTTGATTTCTTTGATTTATATTCTCTATATACACTGATTTCATATAATCTGAATTTCATATAATGATTAGGATCGGTAAAGAACTGGAATAATGAAATGGGAATCTTCTACTGACATCTGGTAAGGATTGAGGAGCGGATGCTATGGAGTCTTCCAATATATTGTCTGCTCCACATCTCAATAGAATTTAACACCAACTGATCCATGTGTAGGTTTATCATCTCCGCTATTACTGACATTGAACAGTCCAATATGAGCTGAGTTAGTAGATTAGAATCTGCCAGTATGTTAGTAAGAGTAGAGTCAGGGATAATAGATTGCAGTTTTCTGATTGCATTCTCTCTTGCATCAATCATTCGGTCATGTCTACAGGCTGTAAGAAAGTGCTCCCTTGTTTCTTCTCCATCTTTACACAGTTGACACACCGAACTCTGCTTTTGCCGACTGTAAACAGATCTATTTCTCTGGAGTGTATAGGTACCAGTCAGGAGTCTTGCTTTTATTGCTGCCAAATTAACATCATGAACATTGGAGTGTAAACTGAACCATAAGTGATGAGGAGAACCAATCTGTACTGTATCTGGGTTCAAGATTTCAACTTCATATCCTCCTTGATCCTCCCTTCCCAAAGCTCATGCACCTTCTTGTCTACCAACTCCTTCCAGGACTTCTTATCAAGTGGGCTTTCCATTACTTCAAAAACTGATGGCAACTCGTACATCCACAAAACCTTTCTTACAGACACAAACCAGCTAGTAGAGTCCAAATTCTTCATAGCAAGCTGTCTTTCGGCAATGGAGATTTCCACAGAACCCTTGTTATGGATAATACTAGAGAATAGGGACAACATCTTCTTGTGGATAACAGCCTCAATCGGTATAGACAGCCAAGCAAAGCATAAACAGCAGCATTAGGAGTCCTGGGTGGTAAATACTGCAACTGTTTCAGCACCTTTCTCTGATCAATTTCTAGCAAATTCAAATCAGTCATACTGTATGTGACACATTCAATCCCGTATAACATTCTTGGCAGCACATAAACATTCCATAGATTAATTGATACATTTGGAGCCAGACCATTTCTTCCATGTAGACCCGCACCCATCGGCGCATAAACAGTTCTTCGTCCTCTCTGGATTAACTCATCAACATTTAAAGACACGGTTGGCCTTGGCGGTGGGTATCCTGTGAAAATATATCCACCCGTCAAAAACCGCCACAAACAGAAAGAACATAAAAATGTAGATATACTTTGTCCGTATACAAATAAGAAATATCTAATAAACAGTATGTTATGGTCATATGTTTGACCATTGTTATGTAAACAAAAGCATAAAAAGTAACTTTTCTGGTGTTTGTTTATATTATGATGGTAAACATAAAGAGCGTTCTTTGTTGGTGAATACCTGATATGGAACTAATAAAGAGCGTTTGTGCCATTTGTGCGCGATTAGCCAGTAGCATTGTGATGTCTTCTGTAACACACTCAGGCTCTTGCTTAGGTAAAATATAGTAGGTCTTTATGATAACATGCTGTTTACGCGATGGTCATGGTATATATGAACGGAACTGTATGCGTTTTAATGTTTTTCTGTTTACGGTGTTTGGAACAAATATGAATATTTTCAACAATTAAAGACACGGTTGGCCTTGGCGGTGGGTATCCTGTGAAAATATATCCACCCGTCAAAAACCGCCACAAACAGAAAGAACATCAAAATGTAGATATACTTTGTCCGTATACAAATAAGAAATATCTAATAAACAGTATGTTATGGTCATATGTTTGACCATTGTTATGTAAACAAAAGCATAAAAAGTTACTTTTCTGGTGTTTGTTTATATTATGATGGTAAACATAAAGAGCGTTCTTTGTTGGTGAATACCTGATATGGAACTAATAAAGAGCGTTTATGCCATTTGTGCGTGATTAGCCAGTAGCATTGTGATGTCTTCTGTAACACAATCAGGCTCTTGCTTAGGTAAAATATAGTAGGTCTGTATGATAACATGCTGTTTACGCGATGGTCATGGTATATATGAACGGAACTGTATGCGTTTTAATGTTTTTCTGTTTACGGTGTTTGGAACAAATATGAATATTTTCAACAATTAAGGCCGCACGTGCCTTTAAGGCCGCACGTGCCTTTAACTTTCCTCCAATATTTCTTTCCAGCCCAACATGTGTTAACTTATCTTCTGCAACAATCGGTTTTTCTTCAAACATAAAAGTCTCCAATGCAGGTATATCTTTTATGTTTAGTGATAAGGCAGCACTCTTCATCGGATTTATCTTGTATCTATTTAAGCGTGAGAAATCTTCCACCTCCTTCAGCATTGCATTCATTTCCGACCCATCATGAGACAAGAGTGCTACATCATCAGCACATGTTGTATGTGGAATCTGAATATGTCCGATCCTCGCACCGTTGTAATGACGCTCAATATTCAGCAGCATTGGATTGTTGAACCTCTTGTAGTGTACAGCTGATAGGACTCCTCCTTGTCTCACTCCCTGTTGTATATCAAATTGATGAGGCAGTTCATTCTCCCATTTTACTCTCGTCATGTCCTTATATATGTTGTTAATCAATAGCCACTCATCTCCCTGTACCTCATCCAGATATAATCTTCTCATCAGATGTGTATGTGGCACAACATCGAAAGCTTTCTGAGTATCAAGCGTAACAAGATGTAATGGTTTCTTTGATTCCTTTGCTTCATTCAGTACTTCTGTGATGATTACACTCACATTAGTTGCAGACACCCCTTTGGTAAATCCTTTTTGAAGCTTGGATTGCGTCAGGTTTAATTTCTCTGATGATGTTTTGATCAGAATATTTTCAATCACTTTAAGGACAATAGGAGTGACTGTGATGCCTCTGTACTTTGTTGGTAGAATCTTTTCATCTTTCTTATGTACCGGTGTAAGAACTCCAATCTTCAAAATATCTGGGACTTTCTTCTGTTCAAAACATTGATTGATGAAGTCAGTTAAAAACTTGATGACCGGCAGCCCTCCCATTTTGATATGCTCTGCTTGAAGTCCTAGATGATCTTTTGATTTCCCATTCTTCAAACTGCTTATTATCTTTTCAACTTCAATTTCAGAGATTGTCGGTAATGGCATATGTTGATCACTGCAGAGAGATTCAATCGCTAATATGTCCTTGTCAACTTCTTTATAATATGTATCATTGAATCAAGGATCCTCCAATGGAGATGCCAAACCCGCAAAATACTCTGCCCATCCCTCTCTGATATCTTCACTTGATGATAGCGTCCTTCCATTGACAAATAGTTCCTTAGTGATTGTTGATTTATTTTGTCGCTGTTTATTCACTAATTTGAAGAATAGTGACGAGTTTTTCCCCTTTGCCTGTATAATCTCTTCAATCATCATCTTTCTATTGTTAACAGCCTCCAGTCTTTGAGCACTCCTCAGCAATCTCGAAGTCCTTTTTCTATTCATCAATAATATATTTGTTGGAGATTTAGGTCGTCCCTGCGTCTTCCATTCCCAAAATGCTTTCTTAGACATCTTCACCGCTGCAGCAATCTCTTCTGACCAAACTCGTTCCTTCTTCTTAACCTTGACCATCTCTTTAAACTTCGGAATACTCTTTTTTGCAGCTGTTTTGAGAATTTTGGAGAGATCTTCTATCATTAGACAGGGATTCCGCTATACCGGCAGGGGGTCCCTTTGACGGCCCCGTTCCCCTAGCCAAGTTTTCCCCTAGCAAAGTTTTTCTCTGATTTTCCCCTGACGCATTCCCCTCCCAGGGCCCTTGAACCCTTTGTTTTAATGCAAACTCCTTGAAAACCCTGGAATTTCGTGTAACCGTAAAACCTTCAGTATATCGATTCGTAATATATAGCCGGAAACGATATATTTTGTGTACGATGCGAATGCGATATTTGTGACGTAACTCTACCAATGAAGCGTCATAGCTTCGTTGGTTACCAAGTACAAATCTTTATATAGCAATTATCTCGAGTCAATATCAATTGTGTGACCCCCCTCTCCCGCCCAATGAAGCATCATAGCCAACACTTTCCCGCCGATAGCAGCAATTCTCTCGAGGTAATTTCAATTGTGTGACCCCAAATGATTGAATACAACAACAAAATAGTTCCGAGCTTTTTAAACCAGTGTTCGTAGATCGAATGAATTTTTAAAAGACGAGTGAATGTTACTGTTGGTCATGAACTTCCCTTGATGACTTGGCGAGGCACCTCCTCAAGAGTATAGTTGACTTTTAACTGGTACGAAATATCATAGTACATTTAATTATTCTACCCATCGGAAATAAAAAATAAATCTAAATTTAGTCTCAGTTAAAAGTTTGTTTTTATTTCACTCAGTTCAACCACAATAATGTAGTTAATCAACTTAATTGACTGACTGTTGTATCACATAAATTGTTACATTTCTTGTTTTAATTTTGAGAATGTATACATACCAGAATTATAATCGTAATTCGCGTTCTGCTGGACAATGCATTTCTAGTGTTGCACTTTTCTAAATTTTAGAAGCAGGTGTTCGTGTTTTCCCATATCTACAAAACGGCCCCACTCCCCTACCCCCTAGCGGAAACACTGCATTAGACCCATATCAAACTGTGACTGTGATTTCCCACTTTTAAGATGACATCTTACATAGTCCTCATATAGCTGTTGGTTGCAATTCTCCCATTTTATACGGGCTGGTACTTTATTGCATTCTTCTTTTCTCTCACCGGATAAAATCAATTTAATCTTCCCTGTGACTGGAACATGATCAGATGTATTCAATTCACTTCTTTCAGCTATTGCAATATCTATTAGTAATTCCTGGTATTTCTTGTGGATAAAGATGTAGTCAATTTGAGACAAGTCCCTCTCATTTGTGTGGTAAAATGTTGGCCGCATGCATACGATACTCCAATCTCCAATCTCATCTGCTGCACAATCAAGCTTGACATATCTCCTGTTATTATCCCTCACCAAAAGAGAAGCGTTCCAATCCCCACAGTAAATTATTATATGGGTATCTCTATATTTCTTTGAAATTTCTGTGACTTCATCTAGATATGATCCAAATCTGTCTTCACTATCAGCATCTCCCCTTGAATGCATATACACATTAATTAAACAGATCGGTGGTTCTACAGATATTTCCACTACTAAAAGATTATGTATGTTATGGTCATATGTTTGACCATTGTTATGTAAACAAAAGAGTGAAAAGTTACTTTTCTGGTGTTTGTTTATATTATGATGGTAAACATAAAGAGCGTTCTTTGTTGGTGAATACCTAATATGGAACTAATAAAGAGCGTTTATGTCATTTGTGTGTGATTAGCCAGTAGCATTGTGTTGTCTTCTGTAACATAATCAGGCTCTTGCTGGGGTAAAATATGGCGGCGCGGCGAAACGGGCAAACTCGAGAATGGGAAATCTGTCGAAAATCGACATTTCGACGGTAGTAGATCTTTATGATAACATGCTGTTTACGCGATGGTCATGGTATATATGAACGGAACTGTATGCGTTTTACTGTTTTTCTGTTAACGGTGTTTGGAACAAATATGAATATTTTTGACAATTAAGGCCGCACGTGCCTTTAAGTTAGTAATTACTATTTATAGTACCGTACTAATCTCTATGTTAATTTTTCATTTGGTATTATGAGATGTTGATTTGATCAAATTGGTAATGTTCCTGTACTGTATTTGATTGAAATACTGAAGGCTGAATGATAACAAACCTATTTTAAGTTTTCACAGATAAAAGCTAGATAAAGCCAAACATATTTTACAGTATGATTCCAACTGTTTTGTAAACTTAAATTTAATATGTCAATATATATAAATATATAAATGTTTTGCATCTTGTTATGATATGAATTGGAACCTAAATTAAAAATAATTATAATAAAAAAAAATTTAAATACAATTTATATATTTTTTTTGGGTCCAATTTTTATTTCTTTTGCGATGGCAATAAAAAGTTTAGGGTCGGGGTTTTAAAATAGGGTCGGTCGGGTTAGCGGAAGCAAACGTCTTTTTTTAGGCCATGTATGGTGCTTATTTGGGTCCGTATGTTTATTTAAAAAGTGGAATTGTCAAGAAGTTTATACTATAGTCCTATCAGAATTGCTGGAGCCTTTACTCAGATCAGGAAAAGATAATGCAAACATGTTAATGGAATTCTGTTTGGTAACTCATATAACAGCAAACTGTAGAATTTGAGAAATATATATTATTGACCTTATACCGGGTATAGCATTTCAGATGGACTTGCTTCCGTGTTGTAAATTGCCACCCTGTACTGTTATTCCGCCCCGGATTTAGCAGAATTGTCCACCCTGTACTCTTATTCCACCCCGTATGCTTATTTTGACCCCGAAAGTACGCTGGTACCCGGTAGGCCTACCGATACCGCACGGTAAATACCGAGTACCGCCCATCTCTAACGGGCGGTGTTCGTTACAGAGACATTCGCATTTGTTCAAATTGCCGTTAACAGAAGGAATATTAAAATATATATAAGAACAAAGTCTGTCTATATTTTACTATTCTTTCTGTTTATGGCGGTTTTTGGAGGTGAATATTTTAACAGCATACCCGACGCCATCCGTATGTTTAACATATTTTCAGGATAATCAGTGTGGATTGGCTGATTCATTAGAATTTCCTTAGACATGGGGCGCCCCCTCCCCCCATTAAACAAATGATTTGTTTTCTCAGTTTTAATAATATAAATAATATAAAACTGTCGATAACACCACCATAAGAAGTCAGGCATATCCAGGTTATGTTATGGCCAACTTATGGGCACCAACATTCTGAAGCACAAATTAACTATTATACGGACGAGAAAAAACACTTTGATTTCCTAATCCTAAACATCATTGATTCTACTTGTTGATCAGCATACATGTATATAGTATCATAATGAATTCATTCCCTGGTTTCATTTAGAGACTATTTGAAACATCCTAGGCATTATACATTTCCTGGATATATCCCTATCAGAAGTGAAAACAATTAAGATCAGTTAATAGTAGATATTAAAGAATCACTATTACGAAAATTGTCAGTTTTATCTCTCCCTCTTGCATGAGCTGCAAAACCAGTCCTGATCTTTTAGGTGTATCTCGTCTCCGTTTAGCTGAACACACTTGTAATTGTGCCACCCGTTGCATGCATCGCATGCAACACAGTCCACAATACATTCCTCCGAACACACACCACATGGGTATTTAGAGTATTTCTGTTTTGTAGGTTCTTTGGTTTGATCTGAAATGCCGAGATGATGCTAAGCTGAAATTGATCCAAAAAACTATTGAGGATACTATTTTCTGAAAATGCCTCAAAGATGGTAGGTTCTGCGTTTGGATTTTGCCTTGATACATGCATGTTAATAAATAACAATTTGCATTCATCAAAAACTAAGACCATCGTAAATTAATTTTATGCTTAACAAGTTAGTTATTCATGTTTAATGATTCGCCGCTTTCCATTTTTGGTAGAAAATAACAAATTTGATTAACTATTGGCATTTGGCACAATTCTACCATTGTTTCACTTGTGAATATTCCGATGAGAACATTTACTCTTTAGTCCCTAAACACATGCTGTGTATTAATGTTGATATGTGCAGTGAATATTCTGATGAGAACATTTACTCTTTAGTCCCTAAACACATGCTGTGTATTAATGTTGATATGTGCAGCATTATTATATACTCTGTGCCGATGCATTCACTCGTATTTGAGACTCGTGTGGGTGTGTCTATATATATAATAAATCACACAATGGTATATCCATGTTAATATATTCGTCCATTGAAACAACAATTGCTAATTAATAAAATACTTATTAATTGGTTGTTTCCACATTGGCCGAGTTATGAGGCCTCGGCCTGTAGTATTAGTAATAACATATATTATATATGTGAGGCTGCCTACATATATAAGAGTGCATTGGCACAGAGTGGGGAGTGTGTAAAATGGCATATAAATAATTGTCCGAACGATCAACCTTACCAGCATTTTGTTTACAAAGTGCTAGCATGAGGGCACCCCTTGAGATGTCTGGATGGAACGCCTTTATGGTGTTTACTCTGTCAAGTTCTTTAATTTTGGATTCAAATCTCTTCCTCATCTTTTATATGCTTTGGATTTTTGTATCTAAAATAAACCCAGAATAATTAGGCCAAACAAAATTATACCTGTGTTTGGGGTTCCACCCTCTCTGATAATTATGGTAGGTAGGTAGATTTTTTGTTCTCAAATGCTGTGGACATTGAAATTGTATTTGATCTCAGAGTACTTGGGGTGATACAATTCTACATGTATCAATGTAAAGTTTGGGTGTATAATCCAATAGACTGTCAAAATATATTAATTTGATAATTTTATTTGACAAAAACTCAATATCTGGGCATAGAGATATAAATTTACTAGAGGCCCAATAAAAAGTTTAGGGTATGCACCTTTAATATATGGTAGGTATGGAGACCCCCAAACACACATATTTTTTTTATTTTGGCCTTAACACGCATCGTTTTTAGCTAAACTTGACAAAGTGAAGTTTGAGCTGTAGCCATGGTTTGGCGTCAGTCATGGTTGTCCTGTGTGTGCATCAATCAACAATTTCCGTTATCACTCGATCCGAAATTCTGTTAAAATCATGGCTGTCAGTGGCCATCTTTGATTTTACGCTTTATATGACTAAAACCTGGTCTGGACCCTACAGGTTGCATCTCCAGTTACACTTTTATTATTCTTCCAAGAAACTCTAGGATTAATTATTCAAAACTTTACTCGGGTGAAAATCATAAAGCAGGAATGTTTTTCTTTTAAACTCTGGTCCTAATTAAAGTCCGTTTTATAACACATTGGACTGTAAGCCAATTAATTTTTTTCTCATAATGAGAAGCGATATTTATTATCTGGTACTTTTATTTTCCCATTCACCTCATCTTCATCTGCTGTGTCTGAAAGGAAATGGCCTGCTTAAGTATATACATGTATAATAAAGTTATTGTAATAAATTGTTTGATCTTGTTTGCAGAGCTATTTGCTATGATTCTTTCTGGTCAACGAATTGGAGATCAGTGGAAGTCTTTAGAATGTAAGTTCACTTTTTAGAACATCTGGTCTGGAAATATTTATATATCCCCTTCAGATACATAGTTTTGTTTAAATGTTTTATGTTGTTTGCAGGACTGTATTTGATAACACTTAACACATAACAGGTCACCACAATACATCAGTTTAATTTTTGTTATCATACAGAAACGTACCTGCAGTTGTATCAACTGATTTATGCTCAACCTCTACTTCCACTGTGGGTTCTGGGACTATATCAATGTCAGCTTGCTCTATCTCTACTATTTCTAGGTGGCACTTGGACATCATTAAAGGGAGGATATATAAATTTAGTTTGAATTTGATAAATATAACTAGGGGAGCCACAATTAATCATATAATTACGTAACTTTTGCTTTGCTGATTTGAATGGAAATCCCATTCCAACGTGTTCAACTGACCTCCCCCCTTCAGACACATACAGAGTTTTGTATTAATGTTTTATCTTTTTCGCAGAACTAGCTGAAGATTAGGAATTCCAAAGGACATCCCAAGTTTGCAGTACTGATGAAATGAGGAGCCCATTCATTTGAGTGGCGGAAATTGCTATCAATAAAGGAGAAGAGAGAACATTACTACTAACCTGGTATGGTTTCCACTGTTGCCAATCGAAGGTCATCTATAGAACTCGGATTATCATTTACAGGAATATTCACCTGAAATTAATAGCACAATGTAAATTTTGAGATATAATAGTCATTGCTAAAGGCGGTCATGGGTAATCTTAGCAAATCCTTATTTCTTAACTCATGCTAGTGGAAATTAGTTTTTTGTGCCTTTTATGTTGATAAATAGAAGATAAACTCTGATGACCCAAATTATTGCTATTTAATTCGATTCCCATTCATTCATTGTAGGGATAGTCTTAGGGTTATGCGAATTGGAGATTTTGATCAAATCGAATCGACTCATACCTGTGTTGCATTCTCAATTAGGCAAGTTTTGTAAACGATTATAATTTAGGCGATTTGTGAAACCTTCTAATGAAGTTCCATCATAACTTATGTGGCGATCAACCGTCGTTCGCGAAAGTAGTATCTTCAATTGATGATAGTCGAGAAGAAAAAAACAGATCAAAATGTCCATGCGGCCGTTACGATTAATAAATAACCACTAAATGGATTATCGGAATTGATACCACGCGAAATTTGTACAGTATGCATGTACATGTTAAATTGCAAATCGGCGTTCGTAAACACCCGTTGTTATAAACTTGAAGACGCAACAACAGTCGCAAAAAAAATACATGAGTAAAATGCAATTCGCAGAC
The DNA here is from genome assembly GCA_032622095.1 of Siphonodentalium dalli. Lineage (NCBI taxonomy): Eukaryota > Metazoa > Mollusca > Scaphopoda > Gadilida > Siphonodentaliidae > Siphonodentalium > Siphonodentalium dalli. The sequence goes on along the minus strand of CP136062.1, from coordinate 137,178,946 downwards.
ATAACTTACATAAGTTAAACAAGTGTCAAAGAATGCTCCAAAACTGAAAGTCAGCTTCAAAGGAAAACACCGCCCACATGCACTTTTCGACGCTGGAAACACGTGTTGTTCACATTCTCGGTGATATTACATAAATCGGAATATGATACGGATCTGATAGTCGGCAGATAACGCTAGCGGTTGCTCAGTCTCCTACCTATTATAATTTATGCGCGACGTCGGTTCATCGTCAATCTCCGAGCTTTTGACTACTCTGTTCGATGCTAGAATTCAGACGTATTCAGTCATCCTTTTGTGGCTAGTTTCTGACTATACTTATATTTAATAGCATGCGAACATTCGCGATGTACAATAAGAATAATAAAGGTGCATATATTCACAATTTTCGGGAACTAAATCGCACAGAAACAGCTAAGATCGACGTGTTTACTTGTCTGTAAACAGTCTACCTTTTCGTCAGTGTATATTCGAAATTTTGAGTTGGACATTTCGACTCGAATTGGAATCAAATTTGACGTTCGAATCGATTCGAATATTCGCAGGACCCTAGATAGTCTGTCACAATAAAACTTGCAGGGGATATCTACATGTATGTATGTTGGAAGAGGTTAATTCCCAATTTTTTTATGCCCGTTTGTTTGGCCAAAAGAGTTTCCAAATGCCATTTTCTCACCTTGTACTGTTGTCGCATCATCTTAGCCTTCTCCCCAACTCTACTTGCATACGGGTGTTTTCTCCTCTTTGCTTTTGTAATTGGAGCATAATTTGTTTTCTCTTTGGCGTCTGTTTTGCTGGAAATGGAAATTTCCCATGTGTCAAATCAAACTATTTTTCGCTCACTATGACTGCCCACAAATTGTGAGCTTGCCGGTTTACCACACATGTCTTGTTTTTCAGACATTACAACCCTGGGAATTCAGTAAAAGATGTAAAATTTGTCTGGTAAGGTCGCACTGCCTGCACTTCCTAGTACATGTATGTGTATATACTAGTTCATTGAGAGAGAATTGTGCACAGTGCCGAATAGGGCGAATGTTTATCCTAGTAATCATACAGATATTCACATAGTAAAAACCTGTCGTGGTATAACTAAAATTAACTTTAGTAGCTTATACTAACCTATTCCTTTCTGGCTCCGGTTCAATAACCATTCCATCCAGCCTTATGAGTGAGTCATCAAGTTGTTTGGCTGCTGTAGCTAAGGAGTCATACAGTATTTTCAGGGCATCATGGTCTGCTTGATAAGACCTGTGTTTAATGTTTGTAATCATTTCATGGCATTTTGATTGCATGTTCTTTTTGGGCATTCGAGGGTCTGGCAGCGTTGAAAAGGTCATCTCCAACTGGGTTGCTGTTGGTTAAAATATTGAAGCATCTTATTAGTGTTTTTCGAAATTATTTACCTCCACATCCAATATATACTCTGGTGTAAAAAATATGTAAAAAAAATAAATTATTATACCCCTTTTAAAAACAAAAAGGGTATACTGTTTTGTACCTGTCCATCCATGCATATTCGTCAGATGTCTGTTGATGTCATAACTTAAACAGTAGTGCTCGGAGCTCAATGAAATTTTGTTTGGATGTTCTCTTCTATGAACATGCTCAACAAAGGATTTTGTTCAGATTTATTAAATATTTTTGAATAACAAACAACGATGTTATATGTGTAGCTGTAGTTAAAGCTACATATATTAAAGAAGCAACCCCCACCCCACCCTTGCTCATTGGCGCTTCTAACATCCCTGTTATGAAAGTTTTAATAATTCAGTCACAATAAAAGGCTGTACGTGAGCTATGTTATCCCATACAGTGCAAATATCTTAATCATACCAGTTCACTGTGTTGATAATTATCCACATATCATCTGCTCCTGGCTGACCGCATATAACCACACCACTATAACTCTATGCTGGTCCCTGATCATAAACAATCATATAATAATCTGTTTCCTTCTTGGAAGTTCTTACCATTTTCCTCAGTCTGTGTGTCATGTTGGCCATCATCTACCGGTACCTCAATTCCTGGATGGTTACCCATGTCTAGTTGTAAAAAAAGGACTATCCCAGTACTTTCCCAGGCATGTATAGTCCATACCATTCAATGCTATCACAGCGAACAGGTGCTTGCATGGCAGGCCGTTGATTTTCCAGTCCAGGGACTGGCAAGAAGGTAGCATGTCTTGTCCACCAAGTTGAATGTCGTATGTTATGCTCAGGAATCGGGGTTTAACTTTATGTGTATCACTCAGCTGTTGTATGTCCTCTCTGCAAGAAAATATCAATGCAAAATGGTTTAGCTCACCTGAGACGAAGTCTCCGGTGGAGCTATAGCCATCACTACTTGTCCGTCATCTGTCCGTCAATATTTATACGAATTAGAGCGATAGTGGCAAGTCTCATTTCAACCAGGATAAGCATAATCCATTGGACCAAAAGATATCTGACAATAACTTATAAGCATTTCCAATACCATACATACATATCTAAAAAAAAATCCAAAGTTGCGCTCAGTCTGTCAGTCCGTCCACATTTTTGGTTTCTGATAGATAACTCCAGTTTGTATTTGTATACCACCCCCCCCCCAGCAACGAGTTATGGGGGGGTGTATACTGGAATCAGCTTGTCCGTCCGTCCGTGGACACAAATTTGCTCGGAGTTATTCTCGGTCGTTTTACGATCATTTTCCGTGAAACTTGGCACAGACATCAACCACCATGGGAACCTGTGCAGCTGCGATTATGACGTCGGACATTTTTTGGTGGAGTTATCCCCCCCCCCCTTTCTGACGTAGAAAATGTTGTTGCTTTAAAAAACAAGAAGTACGCATCTAAGATGTTATGTCGAGTTTATTGGCAGTCGAAAAAAAATTCTGCCAATAACTTGGCAATAAGGCCCAAAAATTCGGACAAACCTGGTTATCGAACTCGTCCGAGATATTGTTGCAAGAGACTTGTATACCAAATATGGATTGAATCAGTTAATATTTAATTGATTTATCGCGCTAGCGGTGAAAAAAATAGACAAACTAAGGCCCATAACTCCTGGGAAAACATTCGGACAAACCTGGTTTTCGAACTCGTCCGAGATATTGTTGCAAGAGACTTATATACCAAATATGGTTTGAATCAGTTGATATTTAATTGAGTTATCGCGCTAGAGGTGAAAAAAATGCTAAAAAGTCATCAAAGATGGATAACTCTTGTCAAAAAGTTCGGACGTGACCCATTTTCTGCAGGCAGTAAATAGTCATAGGAAGCAACTCACATACCAACATTTTTTTTAATCCGTTCACAAATGTCAAAGTTATAAGGCATTCGTTATGTCAGCCGCCCGCCAACCGTCCCTCGTCAAACCATAAGTCGAGTTTTTGAAAAACTTGACTAAATATTGGCTATTAAGAGATCCATTATAACTGTCATCATTTTTTAAACTATAAATAAATAATATGTCTCGGTTACTGGTAACTAGGCTATCTTAGTCGGGGTTTTGAAAAATTTTCAACCTAAATACTGAAGTTAAGAATAATCCATTCCAGGTTCAATTCGAGGAAATTTTATGTCAAGATTAATTATGCACTCGCTTGACTCCTTAATACCTGTTAATGTCCTTTGTAAGCTCAATGTTGTCATACAGTGATTGATGACATTAGCTGGTCTGTTGTATAGTTCTTTCGGCACATCATTTCTGTATCTCTTAAAAAATTCTGTCTGCTTGATATTCTTCTGCCTGTATCTGTTAATGAATGAAAAATAGACTGAATTTTAGTGGTATAAGGTTTGTCATGACTTAATATGCTAACAGTGTTCGCTTTCTCTGTTCTCGAAATATTCTCCTTCATTTATCTGGAAATTGATTTTTATGTGTACTCATGCCATAGTATGATACACATAGTGTTGATGTACAGTTTGACCACTCGTTGTTCGCCTGTATGTCTACCCTTCATGTGTGGTGCGATAACTTAAACATCGTTACACGTTCTGTCCGACCGGAACAAAATTTTGTATACCAGCTTCTCAGTCCAAAATACAGATAATAGTTAGAATTGGATGTTGTATCCAATTGAAAAAAAAAATTAATCTAAAAAAAAAGAAGATATATTTAGATTAAATTCCTTGCTCAGTTTGATTATTTACATTTGTCTATAATAGTATAATTCGTTTATGTAATTCAACATCAATACTGTAGATTATAGTAATTTAATATCGTCAAGAAATGGGTTAAACTATTCCTATTCTTTATGACTATACCAGAAACTGCCTATACAGCAGTATGCTCTACCTATCATTAGCTTATGTCAGCTTCCGGTGGGTAAGACATGGTACCTCTATCTGTGGACTCTTCTGCTATTGGGCATCCCCCTTTACTCACATTATGTGGGTCACACAAAAATACTCTAGATTATAGTAATTTACTGTCGTCAAGAAATGGGTTAAACATCTGCAGATTTTTGTCCCCCGATAATTAATTTTCGGGGGACTATAGAAATGGGCTCCGTCCGTCCGTTCGCCCAGCCGTCACACTTTTGATTACCTTCATGGTGTAATCAACTCCTCCTACATTTTTCATCCAAGAGATTCGAAACTTCAGAATATTGTTGCCCACATATTGAAGATGTGCAACATGTATATAGATGACGGAATATTTTTATAAAGTTATTAACCCTTTTCGACTTAGAAACTTCAACATTTTTTATAATTTTCTGTATGAGGGTACCTTCATGGTGTAATCAACTCCTACAGTTTTGATCGTAGACATTTGAAACTTCAAAGTATTGTTACCCATATATTGAAGATGTGCAACATTTTTTAAACTATAAATAAATAATGTCTCGGTTACTGGTAACTAGGCTATCTTAGTCGGGGTTTTGAAAAATTTTCAACCTAAATACTGAAGTAAAGAATAATCCATTCCAGGTTCAATTCGAGGAAATTTTATGTCAAGATTAATTATGCACTCGCTTGACTCCTTAATACCTGTTAATGTCCTTTGTAAGCTCAATGTTGTCATACAGTGATTGATGACATTAGCTGGTCTGTTGTATAGTTCTTTCGGCACATCATTTCTGTATCTCTTAAAAATTTCTGTCTGCTTGATATTCTTCTGCCTGTATCTGTTAATGAATGAAAAATAGACTGAATTTTAGTGGTATAAGGTTTGTCATGACTTAATATGCTAACAGTGTTCGCTTTCTCTGTTCTCGAAATATTCTCCTTCATTTATCTGGAAATTGATTTTTATGTGTACTCATGCCATAGTATGATACACATAGTGTTGATGTACAGTTTGACCACTCGTTGTTCGCCTGTCTGTCTACCCTTCATGTGTGGTGCGATAACTTAAACATCGTTACACGTTCTGTCCGACCGGAACAAAATTTTGTATACCAGCTTCTCAGTCCAAAATACAGATAATAGTTAGAATTGGATGTTGTATCCAATTGAAAAAAAATTTAATCTAAAAAAAAAGAAGATATATTTAGATTAAATTCCTTGCTCAGTTTGATTATTTACATTTGTCTATAATAGTATAATTCGTTTATGTAATTCAACATCAATACTGTAGATTATAGTAATTTAATATCGTCAAGAAATGGGTTAAACTATTCCTATTCTTTATGACTATACCAGAAACTGCCTATACAGCAGTATGCTCTACCTATCATTAGCTTATGTCAGCTTCCGGTGGGTAAGACATGGTACCTCTATCTGTGGACTCTTCTGCTATTGGGCATCCCCCCTTTACTCACATTATTTGGGTCACACAAAAATACTCTAGATTATAGTAATTTACTATCGTCAAGAAATGGGTTAAACATCTGCAGATTTTTGTCCCCCGATAATTAATTTTCGGGGGACTATAGAAATGGTCTCCGTCCGTCCGTTCGTCCAGCCGTCACACTTTTGATTACCTTCATGGTGTAATCAACTCCTCCTACATTTTTCATCCTAGAGATTCGAAACTTCAGAATATTGTTGCCCACATATTGAAGATGTGCAACATGTATATAGATGACGGAATATTTTTATAAAGTTATTAACCCTTTTCGACTTAGAAACTTCAACATTTTTTATAATTTTCTGTATGAGGGTAACTTCATGGTGTAATCAACTCCTACAGTTTTGATCGTAGACATTTGAAACTTCAAAGTATTGTTACCCATATATTGAAGATGTGCAACATTTTTTAAACTATAAATAAATAATGTCTCGGTTACTGGTAACTAGGCTATCTTAGTCGGGGTTTTGAAAAATTTTCAACCTAAATACTGAAGTAAAGAATAATCCATTCCAGGTTCAATTCGAGGAAATTTTATGTCAAGATTAATTATGCACTCGCTTGACTCCTTAATACCTGTTAATGTCCTTTGTAAGCTCAATCTTGTCATACAGTGATTGATGACATTAGCTGGTCTGTTGTATAGTTCTTTCGGCACATCATTTCTGTATCTCTTAAAAATTTCTGTCTGCTTGATATTCTTCTGCCTGTATCTGTTAATGAATGAAAAATAGACTGAATTTTAGTGGTATAAGGTTTGTCATGACTTAATATGCTAACAGTGTTCGCTTTCTCTGTTCTCGAAATATTCTCCTTCATTTATCTGGAAATGGATTTTTATGTGTACTCATGCCATAGTATGATACACATAGTGTTGATGTACAGTTTGACCACTCGTTGTTCGCCTGTCTGTCTACCCTTCATGCGTGGTGCGATAACTTAAACATCGTTACACGTTCTGTCCGACCGGAAAAAAAATTTGTATACCAGCTTCTCAGTCCAAAATACAGATAAGAGTTAGATTTGGATGTTGTATCCAATTGAAAAAAAAAATTAATCTAAAAAAAAGAAGAAGATATATTTAGATTAAATTCCTTGCTCAGTTTTATTATTTACATTTGTCTATAATAGTATAATTCGTTTATGTAATTCAACATCAATACTGTAGATTATAGTAATTTAATATCGTCAAGAAATGGGTTAAACTATTCCTATTCTTTATGACTATACCAGAAACTGCCTATACAGCAGTATGCTCTACCTATCATTAGCTTATGTCAGCTTCCGGTGGGTAAGACATGGTACCTCTATCTGTGGACTCTTCTGCTATTGGGCATCCCCCCTTTGCTCACATTATGTGGGTCACACAAAAATACTGTAGATTATAGTAATTTACTATCGTCAAGAAATGGGTTAAACATATGCAGATTTTTGTCCCCCGATAATTAATTTTCGGGGGACTACAGAAATGGGCTCCGTCCGTCCGTTCGTCCAGCCGTCACACTTTTGATTACCTTCATGGTGTAATCAACTCCTCCTACATTTTTCATCCTAGAGATTCGAAACTTCAGAATATTGTTGCCCACATATTGAAGATGTGCAACATGTATATAGATGACGGAATATTTTTATAAAGTTATTAACCCTTTTCGACTTAGAAACTTCAACATTTTTTATAATTTTCTGTATGAGGGTACCTTCATGGTGTAATCAACTCCTACAGTTTTGATCGTAGACATTTGAAACTTCAAATTATTGTTACCCATATATTGAAGATGTGCAACATTTTTAAAACTATAAATAAATAATATGTCTCGGTTACTGGTAACTAGGCTATCTTAGTCGGGGTTTTGAAAAATTTTCAACCTAAATACTGAAGTAAAGAATAATCCATTCCAGGTTCAATTCGAGGAAATTTTATGTCAAGATTAATTATGCACTCGCTTGACTCCTTAATACCTGTTAATGTCCTTTGTAAGCTCAATCTTGTCATACAGTGATTGATGACATTAGCTGGTCTGTTGTATAGTTCTTTCGGCACATCATTTCTGTATCTCTTAAAAATTTCTGTCTGCTTGATATTCTTCTGCCTGTATCTGTTAATGAATGAAAAATAGACTGAATTTTAGTGGTATAAGGTTTGTCATGACTTAATATGCTAACAGTGTTCGCTTTCTCTGTTCTCGAAATATTCTCCTTCATTTATCTGGAAATTGATTTTTATGTGTTCTCATGCCATAGTATGATACACATAGTGTTGATGTACAGTTTGACCACTCGTTGTTCGCCTGTCTGTCTACCCTTCATGCGTGGTGCGATAACTTAAACATCGTTACACGTTCTGTCCGACCGGAAAAAAATTTGTATACCAGCTTCTCAGTCCAAAATACAGATAAGAGTTAGATTTGGATGTTGTATCCAATTGAAAAAAAAAATTAATCTAAAAAAAGAAGAAGATATATTTAGATTAAATTCCTTGCTCAGTTTTATTATTTACATTTGTCTATAATAGTATAATTCGTTTATGTAATTCAACATCAATACTGTAGATTATAGTAATTTAATATCGTCAAGAAATGGGTTAAACTATTCCTATTCTTTATGACTATACCAGAAACTGCCTATACAGCAGTATGCTCTACCTATCATTAGCTTATGTCAGCTTCCGGTGGGTAAGACATGGTACCTCTATCTGTGGACTCTTCTGCTATTGGGCATCCCCCCTTTACTCACATTATGTGGGTCACACAAAAATACTCTAGATTATAGTAATTTACTATCGTCAAGAAATGGGTTAAACATCTGCAGATTTTTGTCCCCCGATAATTAATTTTCGGGGGACTATAGAAATGGGCTCCGTCCGTCCGTTCGTCCAGCCGTCACACTTTTGATTACCTTCATGGTGTAATCAACTCCTCCTACATTTTTCATCCTAGAGATTCGAAACTTCAGAATATTGTTGCCCACATATTGAAGATGTGCAACATGTATATAGATGACGGAATATTTTTATAAAGTTATTAACCCTTTTCGACTTAGAAACTTCAACATTTTTTATAATTTTCTGTATGAGGGTACCTTCATGGTGTAATCAACTCCTACAGTTTTGATCGTAGACATTTGAAACTTCAAAGTATTGTTACCCATATATTGAAGATGTGCAACATATATATAGATGACTGAAAAAAAATTTGACAAAGTTATTAACCATTTTCTTTAACAAAGCGGCATGGACTTGCCACGTTTTCGGGGGTCACTTTGGTACTAAATATGTGCCAAGTTTTAAAAAATTGACCTAAAAATGTAGAAATAAAAGCTCGGGACAAAATTATACATGTTGCGAAATATTTCTAAGTCGAAAAAGGGGAGATAACTGCACCAAAAACGTCCGACATGTCATAATCGCTGGTGCACAGGTTCCCATGGTGGTTGATGTCTGTGCCAAGTTTTACGGAAATTGATCAAAAAACGACTGAGAAAAACTCCGGACAAATTTGTGTCGACGGACGAACAAGCTGATTCATAACTTCGTTGCGGGGGTATAAAAAGCACTTTTATTAAAGTGACATGTAATATACAGGTCATTCGTTCATACATGTTGTTGTCGGGGCCTTTCCATATCAAATATTCCAACAACATTACTATTCCACAGGACATGGTGAGTGACCTTTTTAGCTTGTTAACTTCAGATTTTTGGAATTTTAACCTTGCTCAATTTAACAAACAAAAAAATACTTTTTTAAACATGTTACAAAATTTGAAAAAAGTGACACCATTATAACAGTGTTAGTCAGCCCAAAATACAGATAGATTTTTAATATGAGTTTGATCTGAGGGAGCCCCTGCTCCAATTATTCACTTCCTCTTCCCGACCCTTCTCATTCCTCCCCTCCCCCAACCACACAAATCTTTGTTGAAGTTTAACTTTCTTCTTGCTTTGAGAACAATACCCAAAATTAACTGGATTTTTTCCCCCATGAGTTATGATCCTTTTTCGACTTGGAATTATCATCCAGAACTGAGGTTTTCTGATAACCGGTTAGTCACTCTGAGATATAGAGAGTATGTTTTCTCCTGGAGACTAATCAGATTTATTGGGACAGCCTCAGCTCAGAGGATCCAGCAGTTTGGTCGCCCATAGCCTGATACACAAACAAAATTAAGTTTTATTATTAGAGATACCTAAAACAAACTTATACCAACCTGGAAAATTCTCACTGACAGCACACATCTCTTCATCGCAGTAATCTGTCATAAAGTTTTGTGGTTTCCATTGAGGATTCCAATCCTTAATTACATTTATGACCTCCTTGATTCTTTCCTTTATCTCGTCTTCGATCACAAACTCGCCCACCACCATATAATTTACTCCTGTCCACACAACAAGAAAAAACAACGGCACTGCATATTTTGTTACTCTGTATGTTGCATCTAGCTCAACTAATTCATTTCCAAATTTGTTGAGTAATTGCTTCTTCACCCCACCCACAATCCACTTGAAATTCAAACGTTGGGCAGAACTTCCCTTGGAGGCGCCGGCCAGATTCTTCACCCCACCCACAATCCACTTGAAATTTAAAATTTGGGCAGAACTTCACTTAGAGGCGCCGGCCAGATTTTTCACCCCACCCCCAATTCATTTGAAATTTTAAAATTTGGGCATAACTTCCCCGAGGTGCCAGTCCGATTCTTCACCCCAACCAAAATCCACTTGAAATTTGGGCAGAACTTCCCTTAGAGGCGCTGGCCAGATTCTTCACCCCACCCACAATCCACTTGAAGTTCCAATTGGGCCCACCAATGTTAAGGCCCTTTGATGAATTTACAACAGACTTACTTAGCTACGCCCTCGTGATGCACTTGTTTCCTTCAGCCGGCATTGTATTTTTCACTGTGTAGTTTAACTACCTCTGTTCATGCTGAATAATTAAATTGCTAAATAAAGACTATAACCTTGAAATAACACATTTGGCACATAAAAATCCAAGTGCTTGTGAATCTCATTGGGGTCTGTCAATCCTCTTAATGTCATGCTTTTAATCACCGCCGTTGTCCTGTATGAGGGGTGGGGGGTACCACTAATAGCATTGAAAGTTGAGCTTGTTTATATTGGCCAAATGGCTTGAAAATATCTAAAACATCAAGGGCATCCTACATTTTGTTCACAAAGCAAAACAGATTTTAAGAATTGGGAATTTTAGGATCAGGAAAATTTCCTTTTCTTTTGCAAACAAATTTTCAACATCTATCATAATTATTATAATATTCCATGCTTGTACCAAATTGTCAGTTGTTCACCTACCTCTCCTTTGACGTGGTTTGAATGGCTATCATCTTCTGGAACTGCACATAAATCCGTCTCTCGTATTGGCATGATTCATTGGTTACGTTTACTTTCAACTGACTTATTGTTGTGCGATATTTGGATGCACTAACTGTCTCTTCCATCTAAAAAAGAATAAGCGAATTTTAATGGTACATGATTCGGTCAATGGTAGTACCACCATTTCCTATAATCTATATATATATTTGCGACTGTCTGTCTGTCTGTGTTCTATAGAAATTCACAGGGGACCATCTAGATGATACCAAAGGGGTCTACTAGGAGTAGCTTTTTACGAGAAAGATAATGGTCGGGGTTAGAATTTTCTAAAGTGACGCCGTTGTTGTCAGGGGCAGAACAAAACTTTGTCGCCGATTGCCACCAAACTTATATATAATCATCCCCATAATATGAGGAATCTAATGGCGTGGTTTAAATATGGCAAAAGTCGCGCCGTTCGCGTCAGGGGTGCCCGGAAGGGGGTGGGCAGAATTTTGTTTCTGTCGCCGATTGCCACGAAACTTACATATAATCATCCCCATGATATGAAGAATCCAACGGTGTGGTTTATATATGCAAAAGTGGCGTCGTTTGTGTCAGGGATGAACGGAAGGGGAGAGGAGCACAGTAATATTGGTCGGGGAATATGACATGAAGCTTATATTGTCGACAACGTCTTTAGCCGTGCACGTTTGAACCTGTAGCTAATGTTCTGCATACTGACATGATGCTATTGTATTGTCAAAACTACACAGCATGTTCTAATCAGACGCAACTCCCGCATGCGAACATATCACCGTCTCCCTTTACGCTAGATTCTTCAGCACACCGTGAATGAAACCAATTTTGGCATGCTGAACATTTCACCCACTCACTCGATATTCTGGGATCTGCTGGGTCACCATATGACCACCTGCACACTGGACATACGTACTTCCCTCGCCGTTTACGAGTATCCATGCACTGTCCGTTTAGACTTGAGCTTGGTTTCAATTGGAGTTTTCGTTGTAGACTTGGGTTTCCTAACTGGAGCTTCCGTTTGTACCACTGTGTCAACGTCTAACATATTCACACACTTCGAGTTAAAGCACTGGCATTTTGTCCCAGGACACAGACATGTGAGTTCTTTGCATGTGATGATGCCCTTTGTGCAACTTTTAACATGATGCAGCTTCATTGTTCTGCGTCGGACAGGTAATGGAGTTTTATTGTTGTCCCGGTTCCAAGTAGTTCCCGAAATAAGGATGAAACATCGGGGATATCCTTTCCGTGCTTGATGAGATTGTCTGCATTTCTCTTGAGAGCACCACCTATTCCATCAGGGGCCCCTTTGCCGTGCGACGATTCAAAAAAATTCCACTGTACTTCCTGGAATCCATATTTGTAGGGCTCGGTTGCCAGGCAGAAGAAATTCAATTTCTGACGGTACTGTGTCGTTGGGCCGTCGCTGAAAAAGATTACATTGGTAACCTCAGGATTTTGTTCCCGAAATTCCGTTAGGATTGGTTTTAGGTGCGTCCAGATGGCTGGTGGGTCATGTCTCCTCGAGTCGGATATACCTGTTTCCCACTGTTTGCATTGAACATTATTATTTGATGGTTGCCTGCTAAGTGACGGTTGTTTCTTTAAGCATTGCATACATTCACCGTTGGCGCATTTGAAAGATGTTTCATCACAACTGATATCCTTTACTATTTCGCGGGTGTCAGCGTAGTGTAATATTCCCAGTTTTCAACTTGGTGCAGACGAACTTGAAGTTCTCGTGGATCTTACATTGGCAAGTGTCTCTATCTGCGTTTCTGGGCCCACAAACCCAAAACGGTCTGAATCTGCAAAATGTTGAGTAAGGGAGCATGTCAAAACCTCTTGACGTCGTTTTTTTTCGACATTATCGGAGTTTGTTCGTCATCGCACGCCGTAACGTTGTACATTTTCGCCGTCTTGGTTCGATGTTTTCGCAATTATCGCAGTTTTGTTTCGACAGTTTCCGAGTTTTGCTCAACATTTTCGCCGTTTTGTTTCGACATATTTTCGCAGTGTTTGTTTTCGTCAAGATCGCAGCTTTGTTTCCGTCAAAATTGCCTGTGGTGTCGATATGATCTGCAATACACTTTGTGTTTCATCATGGTCGCAGTTTTATACGAATGTGTCGTGAACAGTAAGATGTGGGTGTCATGCAGTGCTGAAAGTAAACTGCATCGTAGACTCATTGTATATCGAATCGAAGAACGAATGGGATATGGTGTTGGGCTCTGGTAATGGCATGAAAACGGCTCACTTAACCATACAACATTTCATAATGCACCCACTGAGTGATTCTCAACATCAATGCCCTACATCTTTATTATCAACTTTCTGATAGAAAAATCCCAGATAATAAAAGCATCATATAATAATATATACATTTTTAAAAAAACAAGCTTATACCGGACATTAAGCTAATTAATATCAAAATATTTCAGATTTTATTTCATTCACTCATTCAGCAACGTACAGTCTCTGACCAAAAATAACGTGATCTCCGTGGGTGTGAAAGGTAACAACCTTGTCAGCAGCTCACTTCCGTAACTTGGTTGCCACAATCAACAAAGCAACAACAATGCTAACATTTCGCTTGTTTCACCGATCAAGTGAATTGGACAGCCAATACATTCGCCATGTACATTCCCGGCGAATACATCATTATTCCTCTAATTATTGTCTCGCTAGAATGTGACACAATTTCTTGAAACGAAACTCGAGACGTCGTGACAACTGATATATAATGACTAAACTATTTTCCATTTTTCAAGTTCGCGGGCAAGACTCAAAAAGTCAAATGTTCAAGTGGTTGAATAAAAATTGACGGATCTTGATCAGGTCACCCATGATAAATAGATATCCGTGACATGCGGAAACTAATTATTATGGATATTTATTCCTATTTAAAATATTTCAGATTTTAGTTAACATGAATTTCTTCCGTCTATATTTATGTTTGTTTACGTATTCCGAGGGGGTGATTAGATCCACCGACCCGCTCCCACGCTACGTCACAAACGTAAACATCGTAGTACGTGCATATGCGATATAGCACGCCGTCTGCAACAATCTGTTCTTGAGTTGTGAATAATTTGTCTAAATCTGTGATTGTGAGTACAAACTAATTTAAAAAAATAGAGAGGTATGGCTGTTTATGTGGCCATTATGGGACATTTCTTGAGTTTGGGGGGTGATTTTTTTTCTGGTGAATCGGGTGGGGCAAAATATCGGAAGCTGTCCAATTTTTTACATGTGGGGAAGGGTTGAATAAATTTTTAAAGGAATATGTGGGGACTAGATATCCTGGCAAGTGCCTAGAAACAAAATGCTGTCCATTTGGGGGGGGGGGGTGATTTTGTTTGGGAATGGCTGGGGCGAGATATCCTGGCAAGCGCCTAGGAAAGTAATTGCTGTCCATTTTAGGAACAGGTGGGGCAAGAAAACCTGGCAAGTTCCAAGAAAAAAAATTCTGTCTATTTTTTTTTGGGAGGGGGTGGGGGAGTGATTTTGTTAGGAAATGGGTGGGGTAAGATATCCTGACAAGCGCCTAGGAAGCTAATTGCTGTCCATTTATTTCCTGGGGGCTAGGAAACACAATTATGTATAACATGCTAACCACCCTACCCAATTATGTGCCCCCCCCCCCCGTGCAGCCCTTTTAATTCAGATTGTCTGGCTTCGGCAATCTGCTACGGCAACCCTTTATCGTGGCCCAGCTTGCTGATTGCCGTAGCCAATTATGAGGGCTGCCAGTGCACTGCCAGGGACCTATTAAAACACGTCATACAATACTAACAAGAGCCATCACTGATTTAGGCTCCAGAATCATGTGTCCTCAGCATAAAATGTTCCTGGGACATTCCATCCCACATTGAAATATGAGGGAGCATCTCCTTCCAATACCTACTCCCATCTCAATAATTTGTACTTCTTGTCAACAGCTAGCCATTGCTACCCAACCCCATTTTTACATTGATTTAATTTGCATTGAAATATCAATTAATTTGCAGAAAACAGTTGAAATTTTCTCTTAAAATTTACATAAAATTTTAGGTTCTAAATACTCCTTGTGGGGGGGGGGGGGTAACATTTATAAGTTACATTGATATGAATATATCTAAAAAGGTATATATATACAATATAAATGGGGGGGGGGTTCACATCGTATAAAGAAACTACTCATTGATGTGAAATTTAATGTTTGTCTTAATTTTCTATACAGTCTCAATGCTTTTGCTGATTAACCTCCATGTTCCAGCCAGTATTTCAAAGTTTTGATTTAACTGGTATGTCTAAATTTCTTAGCATTATTCTTCTAATTAATCATGTACCGGTATTAATACTGAAGCTGTACATGCAATTGACTTGTATGCAGATACTTTATTATCTTGGATGTGCCTCAGTCCAAGATCATTCCATCCCACATTGAAATATGAGGGAGCCTCTCCTTCCAATACCTACTCCCAGCTCAATAATTTGTACTTCTTGTAAACAGCTAGCCTTTGCTACCCAACCCCATTTTGACATTGATTTAACTTGATTCAATTTGCATTGAAATATCAATTAATTTGCAGAAAACAGTTCAAATTTTCTCTTAAAATTTACATAAATATAGCTGTTGTACAACAAATTTTAGGTTCTAAATACTCCTTGTGGGGGGGGGGGGTTAACATTTATAAGTTACATTGATATGAATATATCTTAAAAGGTATATATACAATATAAATGGGGGGTTCACATCGTATAAAGAAACTTTGATGTGAAATTTAATGTTTGTCATCATGTTTCTTTACAGTCTCAGTGCTTTTGCTGATTACCTCCAAGTTCCAGCCAGTATTTCAAAGTTTTGATTTAACTGGTATGTCTAAATTTCTTAGCATTATTGTTTTAATTAATTATGTACCGGTATTAATACTGAAGCTGAACATGCAATTGACTTGTATACAGGTACATTATTATATTGGATGTGCCTCAGTCAAAGATATGCCATGAATCTCAACTCTGGCAAACACCGGTAGAGATCATATTTCACCTTTTGAAGTCTTGACCGGGAACCTTTTAAAGGTAAAAAAAATCTTATTACCTTTTATCACATAATAAACCCACAAAACCAGCTTCATAATTATTTATAAGACACACGTTTAATATTAGTGTGTTTGATGATGTCACGCATACCATTATTTAAATGACTTGCGATTGCTGAAGTTTAGATTGTTGTTTTCAATGAATGCTTCGCGTTTATTTGATCATGTGATAAAAGGAATCTCAAACTCGTTCTATTCCATATGTAATTTATCAACCTTATATTTATCAACTTATATTTGAGCCCTGGTAAACCTTGGCTAAAATCAAATTTTAATAGTGAACTCGGTTCATAAATTCCGTATGAAATAGAAACTCATGTGAGATCCTCTATTTCCTATATGATGGGACCTTCACCTGCAGTGAAGGTTCCAACTTGAAATTTAAGTGACTTTGTGAGCTATTTGCTTTGCGTCACTTACAATTTTATGGAATATCTCCTGGGTAATTAATTCAATGTTTATTGCGATATTGGCTCATAAGTCACAGATAAGCATGCAATCTCGAGCTGGGACCACCCACTAATGTGAAGTAGATTATTGAGGAACAACAAAATACATGTATATTTTCCCTGCCTTGTTTGTTCAATTTTATAAAGTTCTCTATCATAATTGGTCATAAAATCAAAAATATTACCAAGTTTTGTACCACCTCCTGGAATATGATCTCAACGTGCGTTAGCCAGAGTAGAAATTCATGGCATGAACATTGTCTCATTGTAATCAAGACATGGATGATATGAATGCGTCCCATCGATGCAAGTTGTTCAGACATTTTGTGTGGAACGCGAAAGCGCTCCACACATGAAAATGTCAGTCAAACTTGCATCCATACTCTGGAACCAAATCAACATCCGTTATTTATACTCAACCAAGTCAACTGGCAGATTAGAAGAGCATTAACCCTTTCAGTGCCAAGTCCTATTTTTGTATCAACCCATATACCCTGTGCCAATGCATTCTCTTATATATGCGAGTCTACCATAGGTCGTCTCGCATATATAAGAGAATGCATCGGCCTAACAATTTTTCATCATTTGTTATTATTTTTTACAATTTTTAATATTTTTTTCTTATATTCTTTAACAGACTTATTTTGTAGGGTTAGTGCCAGGGAATCTTACGTTTTTCATGGGCATCAAAATTATTACTATGAATACTTGGTGATAGTTTTGAGTTATAACATGCCCCTAAGGTTTTATTCAGTTTGTTTTAAAATTCGCTATGGCATGCTTAAGCATACCCACAAAAATTCAACCCTAAAAAAAGAAATATTCTTAATTTTTTAGGGCCGATTTTACAGACCGTAAATTAGGGTCGATGAGATCGGCCCCTGGCACTGAAAGGGTTAAAGCGCCCATTTCAAATGTTATTCTCATGACTTGATGCAAGTTGGATCTAAACAGAAATGAATCAAATGATGTGATGTACTAGTAATTTTGACCAACCAACATCCTGCATTCATGTTCCACAACACGAATGCATGTTTTCAGTTCTAAATACTAAATTTTTTTCTTCAAATTAACCTCTTTTCTTTACAGTGTGGTTTTAGCAGTACAGTACGACAGCTGATAAGATAGCCGTTATCAAATTGCATAATTGATTGGTACGTATACACTATTTGTACATTGAGTCAAATGGGGGGGGGGTATTAATTGGAACTCCAGTTTGAAAAATTTTGGTGAAAGGGTGGGGGTTGCTGATGACTGAACAGTCGAAAATGAGGGAAGGGTGGTGCGTGTTTTCAGAAATGGTTATGGCAACAATAATCACATTACAGGCTAAAGTGGAGGAGCCAGAATAATACTTTGAACGGATTTTTAAATCGGACAATTGCAAAAATCCTTGCCTCTGGACTGGCATTGAACTTTGCAAGTGTTGGAAATTTACAACCTGACACCCCTTCCCAGGGTTTCCAACTGAAGGCCATTTCAGTCCAAACTTTTCAATAAATGTTGGAAGAAAATATGCCAATTTTGGCCTAAAAACAACAAATTCCCCGCTATTAAATAATTTTAAAGTTAAAATACGAGAATAATTTTCAACTTACTAAACATTGAAGACTGAACATGAAGTTTGGGGGCAGGATTATTACTGGGTGCCTTTTTTTTCACTATATCGTGTGACAATGGGCAATTCGGCATCACTGAGTAGTACTGTAGGATAATAGTATGGCTTGAAAGTAATTCAATTCTGAAACACCAGTTTTCTAGATGTATTTTGACGGGAAAATTATATTTTTATACTTTATTTCAGTTGAAGGTTCAGTGTCCTTGTAATATAAGCAATAATCTGTATCCTAATGTAATTACAGTTTATTTGACATTTGCTTAATCATTGGCACAAACTCTACGATTTTTGAAAGTTTGTGGTTCATAGGGAAATAACGTTAAACTGTAATTATATTTGGAAAAAGTCACAACTCAACAGAAAATATCAACACAAAGTGCATTTTGAGTTGGATAAATTGTGACGCTGCCTCGCGTTGTGTTCCGTGACAAAATTCCTATGCTCAACAGTCACTTTGAAGTGATCCGCCCAATTTAAATACATTCGCTTCTTGCACGCTAATGGTAAAATACTATAGAATTAAAGACACGGTTGGCCTTGGCGGTGGGTATCCTGTGAAAATATATCCACCCGTCAAAAACCGCCACAAACAGAAAGAACATCAAAATGTAGATATACTTTGTCCGTATACAAATAAGAAATATCGCATAAACAGTATGTTATGGTCATATGTTTGACCATTGTTATGTAAACAAAAGCATAAAAAGTAACTTTTCTGGTGTATGTTTATATTATGATGGTAAACATAAAGAGCGTTCTTTGTTGGTGAATACCTGATATGGAACTAATAAAGAGCGTTTATGCCATTTGTGTGTGATTAGCCAGTAGCATTGTGCTGTCTTCTGTAACACAATCAGGCTCTTGCTTAGTTAAAATATAGTAGGTCTTTATGATAACATGCTGTTTACGCGATGGTCATGGTATATATGAACGGAACTGTATGCGTTTTAATGTTTACGGTGTTTGGAACAAATATGAATAGTTTCAACAATTAAGGCCGCACGTGCCTTTAAGTGGTTGTAACATTTTATAATCCATTACAACAGGTTTAAATCACTGCAACTAGTTCAAAATGAATGGTACACAAGAACAGTGTGCTGACGGGTTCAGATTTTGAAAATGTGCTGAAGGGTAGACAGGGTTTTGTATCATTTCCCTGAATCTGTACATGTGGATATCGAATGTTCTCATAAATCAATGCACCATGTTAATAGGGAAATTGGACACATAAAAGTTACCAATAGCATCTTTTTCCTTGGAATTTTCCATCAATGCCGATTTTTGTATTTTCCGTACTCATGGTGAACGTAGTAAATAGTATTACCAGTTTCCGTCAGTTCCCCGATACATGCATGCATTTAACTGAACAAAAAAAACTATTTTATTTGCAAAAAAAATATTTTCAAATATGACATTGAGTAGCTATATTTTTTAGTTCACAAGATATAAATACTAACCACTCCTGTAATCAGATGTGGCGTTAGCACAGGGTATGATGGTAGGGATTTGGTTTTCAATACATGTTCAACTGTCTATACAATTATTTATTATATGACTCATTATTTTCACAAAATACCACCATTGTCTGGTGATGGTTTTCCGATTGATCGGATCATGATAGTATCGTGATCCAATTCCATACCATGCGTGTCTGAAAAACGAGACTCCTGAACTATTTTCAATTGAGACACTTCTTAAAATTGTTGTTGATTAAATTGTTGCGATTCGTTCATTTAAATTTGAATTCAACTTATATCCCCTTTTTCGTAATACAATTTCAGAGGTTGGTTGTAATAATTAAGTTCAATAGGTCATATAATAAACATGTTATTACTACAGTTAAGTGATCTGAGTCTCCACATCACATCTCGTTGAGAAAGTGAGATCATGGATCAGCCTGCGGCCTCCGCGATCTCACCTTCTCAACTATGCGTGATATGGAGACTCAAGATCAGTTCTCTATACAGTTGATCAAATTAATACAATTCAGAATATATCTGAGAAATGTGTTTGGCGCACTCTAACTGCTATTAAACGTCATACCCTTTGCTAGCGCAAAATTATATTTCAGTTGTTGAGCAACATCAATGACTTTTTCTTCATATGTATAATGAGGAATGTGGAGGACATCTCTCCACCGAGTTCGCAAGATTCTTGCTTCAGCTATCTTATGGACACGGATCCAGAATCAGATGAGGAACCGCAGCCCAATTTAACAAATTGTGGTGGTCGCCCAAAAATAGTCCATAAATATCCTGAGATAGTTAATGAAGTAGAAACATATGTCAAGCAAAATGGCTATGAAGCGGATTTGAGGAGAACCACCACAGCCAGATCATGTGGTGTTTCCCTCCGGCAAATCCAGGCCCATTGTTACCAATATGTTCCCGGTCTTCAGCAGACTGGTTGTTCCGTGAACACCATTGCCAGAATGATGTGTGCACCAAATAAGAAATTTAAAGCCTCTGCAAACTATTCTGGGCTCATCCAAGCTAGGGTTGGTCCGAAAAAAAATGAAAAGGCCCTGGTTAATAATAGCAATGAGCACTACTACAATGCACGTGTTAAGTATGTCCTAGAATATTCTAGCAAATACAGAGAAAATGTAGTCAGCTATAGTGCAGACAACTTGAATAAAGTCAAAGTTGGAGGCATGGCTGTTAGCAGATATCAAATTCAGAAATATTTTCCCAACGATGACACACCCAGTGGTTATAAGATTATACCATCTGGCTATTTAAAACTTGTCCACCCAGTCCCTTCAATTACTCCACCAGCCCCTTCAATTACAACACATGAGTTTGGCAGATACCATTTTGTTTATGGACTTTCTGGTCCATTAAACATTGTCAGCAGATCAAATATTCATACAAATCATGTGAGCATGCAAAGTCATGTAAATGATCTGTTGCCCCTCATACAGCAAGAATGTATCCTTGGTAGGACAATTGCAACAATTATTGTTGACAGTGGTCCTGACTGGGATACAACCTCTTTAGTCAATACCATCTTCTTAGCTAGGCTATGGAAGGCTTCCAATCTGGATGCCCTCATCGTCACCCCATATTGCCCTGGATTTTCCAGACGCAACATGATAGAGCATGTGTGGGCCCCCATGTCATCTTTCTTGACTGGTGTCATCCTTCCAGACCATTTAGAAAATGAAACCCTACCCCCTCACAAACAGAGTGTCTGCTGAAGTGAAAACAGACAAAGAAATTAAGGTCATGGACAGATCACTGGAGATTCTAGAGCAGTATTGGGCAGAAAAATCATGGAATGGTCATGAAATATCCACATCTCATAAAAAATGTGAGGATGAATCATTACCATTCCATGATTACAATCATGTTCATTCTCTGACATCAGATACTGCTTCAAAATTATTAAATGCTGATAATAAAGATATTCTTGAAGAAGTTGTATCAGCACATCATCATTTAGAACGTGGATACCACATGCTTGTTTTCAAGAAATGTTTCAACAATTGCAGTCACTGTACCAAGTATCCAGTTAGGTCATGCGAGGCATTTAACTTATTATCTGATGGCTTTCCTACACCTGTTCCATCAGATTCATTGCCCGACAGATTTTGTTCATTCATAGAAAGAATTAGAAAACCCAAAGGGAAAACAGATGAGCATATGCCCAAGATTAAATCTTTGACAATGTGATAATCCTGTGGTTATATAGAAGCGTCAATGTCAGATGCAAATCGTCACCGAAGAATTATGCATCCCGATATTAGACCAACTAAAAAAAGAACGCATTGAAGCTGACAAAGATCCATTGTATGAGGGATGCGGCTTGTAGGGTCCCCCGATCCATATGAAGTTTGGTGACGATTTGTTGAGGCTTCTCATATGGTCCCCCGATCCATATGAAGTTTGTTGGTGATGATTGGATACATTTTTTTATCGAGTTGGGATATTAATTCTGGATCAGTCATTATAGTCAGTTTGATAAAAAGTTTAAACCCTCACTCTCTGGACTGATACAGATATTGCACCACCTTCTGAACGCGAAAAAATAAACAAACAGTGGCGTGACTAACGGGACATCCATAATCGTGACTAACGGGACAAAAAGTGCATTAGGCTTTTCCAACTTTTATATAGGAATTTGAGTTTGTAGCTTGCAAATACAAAGAAGAAAATATTAACTTTGACTAAAACATTACAGGAAACAATCTTGAATCAGCTGTTGATAATTAAAAGATGAGATATAAAGGGGCAGTCAGTAAACTCAGTACACATACCTAAACTTACTTATCAAGCTATTTTGCTGATGATCACAATCCACAACACTATTATATAGTGTCAGTGTAGCAAATATTCGGTCAAGATATACATGTTTATATTTTTTTTATGTTGAATCTAAATGTTCGAAGCCTTTCATCACTTTTAAAACCCAGTTTGCCACCAGAATGCAATGTCATCCCCGCGATGTCCAGCGTTTTGATTGTCTCATGTATTATATTAGGGGATTACCAAGAACAGACCTCATATGCTCAACCACCATTATCAATCCACCAAAGGATTAAGCTCTCTGAACATTGGACATGTACGGGATTACTACTAACACCAGGTCGGATCTTCCTTTTTAAACCACTCCTAGTCAATCAGAGGATTTAGCTATCCAGCACACATTGGGACAAACCAGACACTACAGTCAGATCTCAAAATTAGCCATGGCAAAAGGCATTGCCATAAAAAAGCTGTAGAAGACAATATAATAATAACCCAATCTGGAATGAAGTTATCATCAAAACGATAAAATTATAAGTAAAAAAGGGCCATAACTCTGGTAAAAATCATCTGACGAACCCCATAATCGAAATTGACCTTCCTTTGACTGGTAAACTCCATATCAAATTTGGTCCCAACCCGATAACACAATTTAAGGCTATCATCCAGAAACCATTGTCTGATGGATGCGTGCATAGACACACAAAGAGACAATGAGCATTATATACTAGTATCTACACATGTAGATGAAATTTTGATTTTGCAATGAAACTAACAGCTATATATATTTAAAGACAAATATCACTTTTTACAAAATAATTTGGTTATTTTTTATGCTATTCAGAATCGTGACTGACGTGACAATTACGGTGGCGTGACTAACGGGACAAATTTCACAAGTCACTATTCTCAAATTCTGTTTGCCATAATCCAGTTTCCATTTATGTAGTAAATTGACTTCATATAAAGAGATAATTTATAGAGACTGAAAATAGATATCTCACTGATGTAAAAGTTCTCACCTTTTCGGTGAAAAGAGGGGACAATTTCGTGACTAACGGGACATGAAAGTTCCATGAACGATAAATAAATTTTCTTCGACAAAAGGGAAGAACCATCAAACTTAACATTTTTTTGTAACATTCAGCATATTATTTGTGAAATTAAACATTAAAGTAACATTACACGGCCACTATTATTATGTAAACATACCAGTATTACAGCGAATAGCATTATTAACCTCGAAATACTAAATACTGGACGAAGGTTACCCCATATGTAATTTTTGAACAAAAGAATTACCAAGAAATGTTTTATTGAATTCTTACTCTTCAGATACTGTATATTGAAAAAAAAAGTAACAAATGCTCTGTATAAATGATTGGATTTTTAGCTACCATGTCTCATTTTCATGGAATTGCTCTGTAGTTAGTTTGCCCCCCCCCCCCCCCCCAAGATCGATATGAAGTTTGGTGATGAACGGATGAGGGATATGCTCTGTAGGGTCCCCCCAGATCCATATAAAGTTTGGTGATGAACGGATGAGGGATATCCATATGAAGTTTTGTATTCAACGGATGAGGGATCAGGCCTGTATGATGCAACCCCCCCCCCCACCCCGATCCATATGAAGTTTGTCAATGATCGGATTAATTATTTATGGGCAGTGACTGCTCATATTATTATTTTTATTAAAGTCCAAGTTGAGCTATTAATTTTGGAACCGTGTCTGCTAGTGATGTGTAGTTTTGAAAATTTGGTTTTGGTATGATTTTTGTATCAAAACTAGGTTTTGGCTTCAGTTATGGTTTTACTCAATACACCAATATATGACTGGTATAATAATTATAATGGCATTATAATTCCAGTTTTTCAGCAATTTCAATATTCAATATGTGCCACTGTCATCCATATGACACCATAATGTTCCAAATTGAAATGCTATAGTGGTGGCAAATAGCATCCTACAAAAGTGTGCGCCATTTTTAATCACACATATTGAGAAAGCGATCAGGTGACTGTTCGAAACTGGAAGAATGGGTTTTATAGAATATTATATCGGTTGTCGTTTGGTTGAGAGAAAACTGCACATCACTAGCATCTGCAGATATTTGTTATTATACTTCAATGTGTTAACATTGAAGTATATTGTAATTCTTATTTTTATTATTTATTATTATAAAACAACTTATATCTCAGAAACCGCCAGGTCGATTGATTTGATATTTCCTACTCATATACATCCACTAAAAGTTAGTTTTATGCACTTACCGCTATTTTTGACCGTCGCCAGTAATTTTGTTGCAAAAATAGTTCGTCCTAATTTGACTAAACTCACATGGTGGTATCGCATGGCAAACACGATTAAGATGCAATATAAACTAGGTCAATCGGTCAAAAAATGGCGGTTTGATTATAGCCACATTTAAACTAGATTGAACTTTTATTGAGCTTGGATCTCTTATGGGTCAAAAATTGATTGACCGATTAGAATGATTTTTGGTACATATAGGTGCGTCAGTAAAGATCCTGTGCCAGTGCATTCTCTTATAAATGCGAGTCTCCCATAGGGAGCATCGCATATATAAGAGGAATGCACTGGCTTACAACTTCAAGGTAAATATTGTTAGTTAACTTTGTGAATTTTGGGGCAAGTGATTGTTACACAATATTTAGAAACCATCGAACAGTTGGAAATTATTACCTCAATTGCTTTACTTTTTATGGCATGAAAAATACTTTAAATTTAACTGTTTTCCGGTACCAAGATAAATAATGTTATATATTTGAGAATTTTCATGTCATGCCTGTTGATGAATGAAAACATGGGCTGAGATGAGTTACTAACCAAATTAAAGCTGACCATCAAATCTCTTAACACTGTGGCTTATTTCCAGTTGATTGACCCAAGTCTTTCTATGCCATGTCAAGTGATATGCTAATTTTTACAGGGAATAAAGCGACAAGGGCGGACACACATTCATCTACATGTTTGGGACCAGGAAAAAGGTATACATTTAATTCATAATATTCTTCTCATTGCCAAATATTCTCAAGACAAGATAGTACTCAATTATATAGACTGCAGGCTCTTCTGAATTAATTATGTATATGAATGAAATATAATAAGTTCAACACGATTGTAGTCTGCACATAGCGCCACATGAATTAATAGGAATCTCCTATGTTCATTTATGGACGATTCCCATCAATGGGCAATCAATTAATATTCTCCCCTAACGGAACCCCCAAGTTGTGTTCCACTCATAGAGCTTGGCTATCAAACCTTGCAACAATAATGGACATGCTGCATATCATGCTGGTATGTTATCATAACCGTCAGGCATCCCAGCAGAGGATATTTAAGGTTTGACAGGTACATAGGAAATTGAATAACAAATATGTTTTTATATAATAACCAATGGGACTATAAAGGACAAACACATAGCAATTGGGTTAGATTAAGGGCAACTATATTAACCACCTGAATTAATCAAAATTTAAGTGCAACTCAAATTTAAAATTGCTTACAAAACTATTATTTTTCCATTTCAGTGAAGACGAAATCCTATTGGGACAGGTTAATTTTTGTGGACATTGGGCAGTGTCTAAAAGGTAAATATTACAGGAGTCACAGGGACCCTAATTGATCTTATATAACTGTTACTGATACAGTATTCACTCATATGTTTAGTATATTCTAACTGATACAGTGATAGTAAATATGATTTAATTTGTATTTACAGATGGAATGAAATTTTGGCAGACAGGGTCTGGTGATGTGGTGACACGAGGTCTGGGTGGTGTTGTCGCACCGGAGTATTTCCTAGCTTACAGACAGAAAATAAATTGATTATTACACTTCATATTTTGTATTCTACTTTAAAACCTATCCTTCAAATGTCTTCCCTAACCACGTCAACCAAACTGACCAACAAAACTGACTGTCAAAGGCAAGTCTTCCCCTTTTATTGGAAGATTCTCTAGCACTCAAAAGATAAATTGGGCTGATATTGCGCTTAATACCTTTTGGAGCCTAAGCAATATTCTTGCTTATTTTTTCTGAAATAATTTTTGTGCACAATTTGTATCAAATTAAAAAAAAAATTTTAAGGTTTTGAAATTTTAGAAAATTCATTTCATTTCATTAGTTTTTAGCTTAAGTAAGACATTGCGTCAAAATCCAACAAAAAGTGTATATTGTATTGTCAGATCAGCAGTTGAATACCACTTGTGACTAGAAGCATGTTTCCATTTATCCACATTTATATTAACTAGTGTCACATACCCCCATTTGGCATATAACCCACGGTGCCCTTGTGCAATAACACTACCATGAGTTTATACCTTAAGGTATATACTCATGGTAGTGTTGTGGCGCCAGGGCACCTTTGATATAACCTAGTGTTGACACCTGATTGAGATTTGACAGCCAGTGGCTCAGCCATGGTGAATATACCATACATTTGACAAATTTCTTCTATATAATCTACACCTACATCTGTGATGTATTATTTTGAACTAAAAATAGAATGGATTCTCACATTGAGTTATATTATTATACATTGGAATGGTCTATTATTCATTTGGAGGGGTGTTCATGAAATAAAACCCAGCGAGACAGAAAAACAGATAATACAATAGAAGAATGATCATATTCATTGGTGGGAAATATTCAGATAATAAGTTCAACAAACGACCTATGGTGAACTTATTATGTGAATATACCCCAAGTGAACTACTCATCAATCAGTATTTAGATTAAAAAGGGTTAAACATGCTGATAAATGGAATCACACTGAGTTAGTAAGTAATCTGGTCACCCCAAATGTATATGGATCTGAGCCAAAATTGCATGTGCTCATATTGCTGCTACCAGTGCTGTTTGAGCTTGGAACATGGTTAATTATGTTTATGTTTAGCTTCATCCAGCTAGGATTCTGAGAATTCAATACGAAATGCAGAGATTATTCATTATAAATTATTCTCGATAGGTTTCTGAAGTTAATTTGTACAATGTAATTATAATATAATATATATATTAACACTCGTTTAATCATGTGAATGATTAAATGAAGCATCTGTCTACATGTAGGAACTAAGATTAATGTTCCTATCTGAATCTTCAAAAGGAACGCTCATTGGGACATTGTTCATGGTGTCATATATTAAGAACAAATTCATTTTTATTAAGAATGTTTATCTGGATCACAAGAGTAAATGCCTAGATTAAGAACAAATTCATTTTTATTAATAATATGTTTATCTGGATCACAAGAGTAAATTAAATGCCTAGAGTATAGGCTATAGCCTGCTATCTAGGCTATCCAGAGGCTAGATGTCAATCGTGTTTGTCCTCTACAGCCAACACAGGGACGTCTTATTCTGTTGGTATTCAATTTCAAAAGAGATCTGACTTAATTAGTCAAAAACAATGATTGATTCAGTTAACTCAATTCAATAACTGTTAACGGAGGACAACATATTTGCACAGTATTTGCACGATACACTGATTGAGGAAGGACCACAACTTTAAAGAGAGCAATCGTCATTTGTTTTTGTATCATAATTTATTTATATTCTTAATTCAATGATTCATTGATCGATGATGAATCATGAATCGGATTGAGAACTTCAGAGAAGAATTTAACTAAACAAACATTGATTAACGTAATAAAGGAGCATTAATTCATGAATTAATGGCGCTTATTAAATTAATAAAACTAATTCAGAAATTTCAACCGCAATAATGGCCCATCTAGCCCGCTAAATATCTTTACCGCAACGAAAGAAATTATCTTCAAGATCAATAAAAATAAACTTTCGTAGTTTCGACAATTCGAAATAACCGCGGGATGCGACGGAAGTCGATGCGATTTCGCGTGCGTCAAGAAGGACGTCGGCAACCGGCCGATTTGGTTTTAAGTATTTTGCTGTATTAACATGTCGGTCATGTTTTCTCAAAGGTCACGTGACGTCACCAGTCAACAAGCCAGGAACGCCTTGTTGCTGTGGAAGCCACTTGCCTTTTATTTACAACGGTCAGTCAGTTGATTCCTTCTAAATGGGTCACGCACATGACCACCTGGACGGTGTCTCCATGTTGCTGACCCCTTTTGGGTCACCGAGTATAAATTGACCCTCTCGGCCGTTTAGGGTCACCTTTTTAAACCTAAACATCCGGAACGGTCAGAATCCTCATTGAGAACCGTAGCGACAAACATTTGTTTATTTACAAACCCATATTGGGAATCAATGTGAATAATTAATGATCATATACTGAATCCAGGTGGAGACTATTTCATTTAGGTGCATTTGGAGCTTTTTGTCATACATTTTAACCGGATTTATACTGTTTGGTGTAAATCGTCAGAACATCAATTTGAATTAGTCTCACATTCAGATAATCAGAATGAAGATGATATTGAATTGATGAAGCTATTAACTATGTTTACATATGTTAAATCATGTCTAGCAATAAAGCATACCATAGTACCGTTGCTATCAACGTAACTTGGTGCAGAATTGATGGATCGGACTTGGGACTTTCACTTTGGCGGTCATAAATACATGGGTTGACATGAACCGTGTTATTGAATTAATCAGTGATTAGTTACCATTTAATTATAGTTATACAAATAAATTATATATATAATTGTGAACTATCTCACAATTTAGTAAGGATATACAAATTGTTTATCTGATGTGAATGTGGGGAAATTGGGTGCTCTTAGGCCATCTACCACAACTACTAAGGAATATACCAACCAATCTTCCCCACTTCACTTCAACACTTTAGTGTTGAAATAATAGCCTTATATTGGATATGTCAATGAACGTCACTGAATTTCACTCATTATTTTGAAATTGACGCCAAATTTGAATATCTGAAAAATGGGGTAGGGGAAACCATATTGACAAAATCTCAGAAAACATGGACTTTGATGCAAAAAACTTCACTATCACCAGATCCTACAATCATTATTTCTTTGATACAGAGTATACTGCTTCCTGTTTTGATGTTCGTATTTAGAGCTATGATCTTTTTTGTTGCAAATCGATGATGAAATGGTGAGTCATTATTTCGGGGCTGTTCTATAACTCATAAAGTTCTAAATATACCTGCACTAAAGTACTAAACTTTTATAATGCAAGAATAATCTACACAAACTGGAATAAAACAACACTTTGTCTTCAATCACTAGAATATGGTGACAAGATCATAGCATTTTGTGATTTCACCTATCCCATTATCAATTTTCAAATTTGGAGTCAGTTTCTTGAAAAATATGTGAAATCCAGTGACTGTTGATTAGCATAACCAATGTAATCCTATTTTTCTAAGTGTTTTAGGAGGAACATTCAAATGATTTTACACATTAAACACTAATTGTATTCATTGTTGTTTACTATTTGTGCCAAATAAAAACATTTAAAAATGGACAAAAACACCACAACAGTCCAAACTGGCATTTATTTTTTACAAGAGTTAATACTAAAGATTCACAGAGCCATAATTTGATTTTGGTACATATGTGTTTACCAACTGCAGCAGTGTATTTAACCTAGTACACTTAAGAGGTTATGATAAATAAAGGGCATATGGATATAAATTTATTGAGTTGTATTACCTCCAATATGGTATTTCATCACACCAGTTCTGTCACAAGGCAAATTTGGCAAAGTCCATACAATGGGACACACATTTTGTTTAAGAATATTTGTTTCTTCTCGATCATAGATGCATGAAGTAATCATTTTTTGTGCACATTATAGTGAGAAAACTAATACAACAGCAAGATAGCCCTTCATTTTTCTCTAGTTTTTAAAATACTAGACCATAACATATGGATTTTTAGCTATTTCTTGAAAATTGAGGCTCCGAAATTAGACAAACTCCCAATTTTGGAGGCACATAACTCGAAAAATACTCAACGTATCTGGAAAATGTTTTCTGTTCTGTAATCATTGTGTACTATAAACAAAATGGAAATATGAATGGAAGGACATATGAAATCAGGTTTTGTTTATAAACATCCTTGAAAAGCTATAAATTGAGTTTTTTACCAAATTTATTTCACAAAATTTACCAATTTCGCCTTTCTCGATCCTTTTTGATTTTTAGTATGTTATTTATAATTGGTTAATAGACATAATCCTGCTAAGAAACATTGTGTTGCAATTAGTTTGATGTTTGGCACTTTTTCTCATAATTGCACTGGACTATAAGTGATGTTTTCGCCTTCTGGATTTATATGAAACGGGCTTAAATTAATTCATTACAATGTGTTTGGCTCTCTGGTTTATTACTAGGAGAGCCTGGTGATATGAGACAGTAGTATGGCATCGTGTCACAACTCTCAGAAACATTTGAACCTTTTCCAATATATCGATCTCATATTTCAAATGTGGACACCACGCTGTAGGCCAGTACTCAAAAATAGATCTGACCATGCTGGCATATATAGTAATCGAAACGTTTCCGGATCTAGTTAATTGAATGTTCTGTTAATGGTGCCTTGTCTGGGATATGTTTTAATACAAGCTGTGTTGATATAAATGTCAAATTGAGTTTATCGTCGATTACTACTCCCAAGTCTCTTTCGGCATTTCTGATCAGTAACGGAGAGTTACCGGGCGTGTCAGACATACAGTAACTTACTTTATGACTGTTGTGTCCGTAATGAACAGCATGTATCTTTGATGTGTTGAAAGATAACTGCCACTACACAGACCACATGTTATTATGTGGGATAATTCTTACATCTCTGATCAAACGTTTCTCTTATACTCTGCAATGAATATTCCCACAATAATTTGAGCGTTTGTTCATTCTTATAGGAATGGTTATTAAATGTTGCACAAAATGTGTCAGTTTGATTCAGGGCTTGGACCACATAGACTTGTATCAATTTTTCGCAAACCAGAACAAGTGAAAGAATCTCTTTAAAAAAAAATTACGATCCCGGTATCAAGTTTAGTATATTTGATACTCATTTTTTTCAAATTAAATATTTTCACCATTTCTAGTTTTGGGACAATTGATACAAGTGTATGTTTTCAAATGCCTGAACCCCATCCCGTAATTTCTGTTTGTTGAAGTGTTGTATCTTTAATGTGTTGTCTTTGTATCTATTTTTGGCACATTACATACGTTTGAATGTGTATGAAAGACTGTCGTATGCTCAAATAGGCACACACTCATTCCATAGCGGCAAGGAATTATGTAATGCCCCAATTGCTATATATGTCTACTTATACCAATGTCACATGAAATCCATCTGAAATCAACTCTTTTTCATCTGTCGGCATAATTCAGATTATCTTTGGCCAGCTATCGGCAAACTAACGATGAACCCCTTTGACACAGCAATACGTGGTTCGTCTGTAATGTATATCGTCGTGTATGTATGCGTCATAATAGTTGTTCAGCTATATATATATTCATGTCGTGTATGCATACAAGCGAAACACTGACTCATATACAATAAATCACAACCTATCACAAAAATGTATGTACGTATTCTCACGTTCACTGCATTTGTTTATGTAACTCTTGGTGGAAAAATAAACAATGCTAAAATTAAACTGACCAAGGCACATTGTTACAAACAAGGCACATTGTTACAAACACAGATAGGATCAGGTTACTAGATTAATGTGGGGGCACAATGCGACTTTCAGTATCGAGATTTAAACTCATTATGAGAATTTTGCAATTCCCACAAAAATTACTTATTATGACGCCAGGAATCAGGACCAACAGAAGATAATTTAATTACGCCCCTTTGATCGACATCAAAGAGAGTTGAAAAAGATTTGGCGACGTATATATGCTACACGCAGCTCGTTGATTTCGCCACGGCCGGATAACCTGAGTTCATAGAGCGACAATCGAGGGTATACGTGAGCCCACACCATGACCTACTGATCATGCAAATGATCTACCTATAACAAGAATGACATATACAGCAGATTATTTGATCTACCATGCAATTAAGAATTTATTTTCCTTGAAATGGCTAAGTCCTATTTGGATATCTAAAATGGGTCAACTAATTACAATTAGTATGTACACTATCTAAAACATTTGAGTCTACAACATACCATTTACACACTACCTATGTACGATTTCATAACAAAAAACTATTCTGATAATACCTAACAGGTCCTGACCCTAGAGATTCACTAATCCGTATATATCCATTACGGATTATCTACATTTCCATATAATATTCATCTGGGACACTGTGATGATTACTGTTCGAGAAGAACAATTAGCTGAAATGTATTATTCATGAAAAACAAATAAGTTTATTCACTATAGAATGTACGTAACATAAATTGTCATTATGTTTGCTATATGTCGGACTTTTCTGTCAACCAAAGTGCAATCCTCCATACTAAATTCAGAACCGTTAACCAGTAGCTGCGACACACGCCAACATATTGATCGCTTCATTGAGGCATCACATCGCTTCAATCAATTTTGGACCACTGATTACCTACATTTTCTATTCTAAACTAAGTCACAGATTTGAACAAATATCACCATACTTCCAATACAAACTATCAATCAGAACATTAAAATGTACATCTGAATTTCTCTACTGGATAGCGAAATTACTCAAACCATGGACAAGCACATTACAAGAATGATCAAGGCCCACACATTGAAGGTATGTAGTCGTGACGATGAGTTAAGTTCGCATGTTGATTTTTATACGAGGAACATCCTGTTTGCAGGAACCACCAGAACTGACGAATAGTTGATTATATCCAACAATTAAATATATATGGTTCAACTCAATCCAATGACATGTCGATTACAGCAGAAAGACGTAAATGATGATGGTGGACAAAAAGGTTTATACTCGAATCCAAAACAAGATTGATCTAAAAACGACGACGGGAGAACGGGGTCAATAAGTCTAAACTGAAATAACTATACTGACGTCGTGAAATAAGTTACAAAATGTCAATTAGTATTGTCTTCATGATACACATATATGGTCCATACTAAGGCAAAAATGGTCAGGTTACTACCATTGATTGGTTTGGGTTTTTAATGTCGCTTTCAGCAACTATAGCCCTATCACGATATTGCCCGTTTTAATGGGGGGATCCGCACACACACGGCTATTCTAACAGTGATTTTCAATGGCTGATAAACACGTCGATCGTGTGCGGCAAACCAGGGGTCATCTGTGCGTAACTGGCAACTCCACCAGATAACGATTTCCAGTTACAAAGTCCACAGTGGAAACATGTGGATTTGAACCCTCATCACTAGCGCTGCAGGGCGAGAGGATATGTTACCACAAATAGGGCGGCTGGTACAACTAACAGCCAACAACTGTTTTAAGTTTCCACTTCATGGAAGTAACAGTACATTTTAATAACAGATTTTCGTTTCGAAGATTTAATTACTTATTAAATGAAAATGTTGTATCTGTGACTCTTGTGTCTGTTTATTTGCACTCAATGTCTCTTGTTGCAGAGACTAGTTCCTGTCCAAAAACTGCACAAATCTGAAAACGTAGTGACCTGACCACTCGGGCAAAATTAAGATAACATTGACAGAACAAAACAGATAGAAACTGAACAAATAACTTTGGAGACAAATTGTCATCCATGTTCCACATGCGACATAAAAGAACACACGTTATGTACTACTGTTCAGTCTGATTTGGAAAGGCTACACTAAGGCTTGTAGTCTTTGTATATATTACTTAAATGTCATTCTTTGAACATTTTGTAGCATTGATGCAGTTCTTGGTCGATTTTGGATTTCAATCTTGAACGACCTTGTGTATTCTCAATGTGAGAATTCCATTAATTTTCAAAATGTAAATTAAATTAGATTCAATATTTATTTGTGCAATGTTTTATTCAGATGTACTTTTAGTCTTCAAATGACTCATGTTCGGGCTTCAAATTACGACTAGTAATTACTTGATTTTATCATATTCTGAGAATATAAATAGGTTGATAAAAACATGAAATACACACGCACTTACCCTCTATAGACCTAAAGTTAAACGTTGCTAAAAAAATATTGGAAATCCAGTGGAGGTTTTAAGTTTCTTCTCTCTTGTATTCTTTTAAAAGGATAGATCAAACAATTAACGCTCTTCAATGTTACATATAGAAAAATCACACTATTTTCTTTCTTAGCCGGCACTCTAATTTACTGCAATATGTTTTCTATAACATAATATATGCTCTGTATGTTTTCAGTTTGTTTCTCAGACTTGGTGGAAATAACCATGGAGTTTGTATCGCATAAACCTAAATAGCAAGGCTATTCATACCGACATACTTAATATGGCTCGAGGGGGCAGGTTACTACGTTTTCCGATTTGTGCAGTTTTGGACCAGAAACCAGTCTATCCAACAAGATACAAATACGATCATCAAATGGCATATCCAGCATAGTGTAGCGGGAGGCGGTACTTTGCAGTTTGAGGCAAAATATGATTAAAATTAAAAAGCGTCCTGTCTAGAATTAAGCGTGTTTGTAACAAACGCAACACGCAAGCCTCGAATGTCATTAAATTGTGAGCCAGCAAAAATAGTCTGGGATTTCTAATAAAAGGTCACGCTAGATGTGATATATATTGACCTGTGGGTACCATTTGGAAGGACTGGTCAGTTTACGGTACCCTATGGTAACAAACAAACCGACCCATTTTTGGGGTAGATGAAAACGTAATGAAAAGTATTGGATTTTTCATAGCACTTTAATATTTCACCAATGTAATATTTACAATTGTTAACAGACATTCGGCGACAGCATTACAACAAAATAGCAATAGTAAAATAAAAAAAATAACCTGCAACTGCTGGGGTTGAATTATATCAACCATTGTAAAATATATGAGCACTCAATATGTATAATGAATTTGTCAGTATATAAAACAGCACTCAATGTGTATCATGAACATTATCAGTACTTTCCTCGCTTCATAGTTTGGCAAGGACATGTAATCTGGGCTCCCCGTTGGTGTGGAACAGTTTAGTGAACTTTTTCATCTTTCTCTTGGCCGCCTGCTTGTCAACATTTCGGATCTGTGGTGTATTGTCATCGCGATGATCGACTCTGGGTTCGCCTTGTTTACCCTTACACTGCTTCGGTGTAGATGTCAGAGTTTCGGTAGACGGTGCTCTTCTTTTTGATAACTTTGGTGCACATATTGATGCGACAGTCTCTAAACGATCATGATCTACGTGTATCTGCTCAGAAGGAACGCCGCCGACGTCATCAAAAACAAGCGGGCGATGTGCCCTCCCGACAGCTCTCTTCAACATCCGCTTTATCTTCCCCTCGATGGTGGTTAGTTTCTTGAAAACGTTGGTTGACGTTTTGTATGTTTTTGGTGTGAAACATTTTAAGTAATTCTGCTGAAGATCAACCGTTTTGTCGTCGTCTATTGTCCATGAAAGTATACTACCCATGTCAGTGGACAGACAGGTGTCGCTGATCTTATTTGTAGCCATCTGAAAGATATAAGTAAAAGATATTTGTTATTAAGATACTAAACAGACCGTGGTATCCAATTACTTATTTGTTTGTTGTCCCAGAAATATATGTAATGATACATGTACGAGAACACACATTATTCCAGCACGTTGGATAGCAGTAACATGTTGGACCCATGGTAATAGTGCCAATAATTAATTAGACATAGCCTATTAAACGTGTTTCACAAACAGCTAGAATGATGGTAAAACCAGTGACGATTTCCATAGATTCTTTGTGGCCCTTACCGTAAAATATTATGAGAATTGCGAATATCCAACAGTGTACATATAAATCGGAGATGAAATGTGGTTTCTGAGTGTTGTTCTAATTTAATAGTCATTGAAAGCGCCACCCGACCTTTTATGGTGGTTACTAATCGATTCAAACACCTTTTATTAACAATTATTATTTTCTCACTTAATTATATGCACTCTGCTGTAAATTTCATTTTTCTCATCTTTTCTTGATAAAGTTATCACGTTGACTGTACACCGAAAAACGGACCAGGTGATTAACACAAATGGTAACATAGTATTTGTCGCGACTTATCATGTCATGATATTTTCGTCACCTCGTCTATTTAAAATGAAACAGGAGATGCATGTACCGCTATAAAAAATGTGCGTCAATTCCCAATTAACACCCCCGAGTGGATGTGGCGCGTATGTTAAAAACAATATGTACTTCGCATGTTTATAGGATTCCCCCTTGCATGATGAAATGCGTCATTTTTTTCGAAGCTTATTTTGTAATGCGTCAATTTTTTCGAAGTTTATTTGTTAACTATATACGATATTACCATTTCTCCATTAAAGAGGAGTGTTGCCCCTATTACCGCTCATATCAACTGATCAAAGACATAGTGTGCGCTTATTTCACCAAATCAAACTGATAAATGAGTACCTGGGAAGTAAGCAAATTGAAAGAATGTAACATTCAACAAATATTACCGAAGATTCCGATAAGATCGATTGTACAATTCCAGAAAACACAATGTCAGAACAACGTCAATAGTTACTCATTAATTCGAGACTAATTTATCACCGATAAACGGAAATGATTATGTACAATACGAGTAGCTGCACGTAATTCATATCTAAGAATGACGTTGATTGCGGTTTATTTTGGTACGAAGTGTATGAAAGTAACTACTACGGTACACCTAGTTGGTTAGAGCACAATAATTGTTCTTGACCAGAATAAATAGAGTCGAAGACGAGATTTATTCTGGTAAAGAACTATTCGCGTGCTCTGACCGACTTTGAGCACAATTTATCCCACATAATGCAATCAACAGGAAATGTGCCATTGAGCGTGTTTTGATCATGACGCACAATCCGTGCTCTGGCGCGATTGGACACAATAGCCGGTTATAGCCACGCTCAACAACGTGATTATCATGCACTGATCACCGTTGAATGTGAATAGAAATGTCCGAAACACGGACTGGTTCCGCTTTAAAGCACCCGTGCGATTTGTCTGTTGTCTGTTGCGTGTGCATAACAATGGGATAATCACTGAACCATTCCTTCGCCAGCCTTGGGAATTGTTGTGCTTTACCAAAAATCAGGGAACGATTGCAACAATTGGATTGTGCTCTAAATAATATTAGATTTTAAATCGTTCCCGGCATCTAAATAGTTTGATAAATACTTGAACTACCTTTCTACTGGCTTTATATGTCCTAGAAAGACGCTGAACATTGAAGTCATGAAACATATAATAGAACTTTGAACACGATGTTCGGGTCTCAGACAAACAGGCACGTGCGGCATCGAACAGAAAAGAGCGTTACGTGCTTGTCTATTCCTGATATGGTAGCAATAAAGAGCGTTTTTCTTACTTCTGTGCGATACTTGGAAAATGGCTGTGACTTTGGCAAGTATTTGTCAGAGCATATAAAGGCGGTCTATCAATAGTTCGTGTATTTATCAACCTATCTTATACCTTATTCAAAATTTGGAAGCTCGAATGAGCCATTTCCGTTTAACTGTTCGTGAACATTTATACCATTTAGCAAGGCATTTGGAAGTGTTTGTGTTAACATTATTATACCTCTGTCTTTTGCCAAAACATTTTCTTGTGTGTGGTATTATACTTTGGGTTGTTCTAAACTTGAATTTTTCTCTTTGGTGCGCTTGTGTCCATGTGTTCTCCCCCATTCGCATATATTTGCGCAGCTTGACTTTGTGGACGCCCAAATCCGAAGTGTCTTTTCGAAGGTGTCGTTGAAATAAAAACAGTCCGACGCACCAACAGATAACTGGAAAGATACCGATTGTCAAACGACATTGCGTTGTTTTGACAGCACGCGTGTCATGGCGCCTTTCACTCGCGGATTTTCTGTTGATGTGTTGGAGCGGTTGTTATGCTCATGTTATTATATACTATATAAGTATGCGATGGTGAAATTATATACACCCCCATTAGTTTACAAGTACGTACGATATAGCGCTTTTAAGCTATATCATGCAGTATACTGTACTGTATCTTCCTATTTCCGTGGATCTATAAGGAATAAATCCAGAAAATTTACTAATGATGTACCTGATATCTACAAACATCTTTCGTCGCGATATGGGTCCCGATTCGCACGCTAGGTGCTGGCTTCACTAATTGTGCCTGTTAGCGGAGAATGACCCACTAGATCTATGGTTTTGTTGGATCGCCGTTCGAAATCAATCGATGCTCACTTGTTGTTCCAAACTTAGGATTACTCCTAATTGCAGGAAATCTAGAATTTGTTCGAATTTCATAGTCTTCTTTTCCCCGTTCAGCAGATTCTATTGATAAAAAGAAGCAAACCATGTTGTTGTTGTTGACTTGCGCGTATTGGCTATATCTACATCTACTTCATTTCAAAACAAGGTACGAACTAAACTTTGTACGACAATAATACGTTGGACGCAGTTTCGTTTCTATGGGAACGTAACGTTATTGCGCATGCGCGGAACATGAAATCTACTTCCGTTGTATACGGCGTGTCCGTCAGTCTTCTCCCAATGTTGACTACATACGATCACTTCCAGTGCTCATTTTATGTAATAATTGAAATTTCTTCTTAATATTTGACATGCAAAGAGAAAAAACAAATTTAAATGTACTATTTAAAACATTTTGATAAAGCATAAAATTTACAAATAATTTTCTGGATTTATTCCTTATAGATCCACGGAAATAGGAAGATACAGTACAGTATACTGCATGATATAGCTTAAAAGCGCTATATCGTACGTACTAAGTCTAAGTGGTCTAAGCACTGAATCAAACTGACACATTTTGTGCAACATTTAATAACCATTCCTATAAGAATGAACAAACGCTCATGTGGTCTGTGTAGTGGCAGTTATCTTTCAACACATCAAAGATACATGCTGTTCATTACGGACACAACAGTCATAAAGTAAGTTACTGTGTGTCTGACACGCCCGGTAACTCTCCTTTACTGATCAGAAATGCCGAAAGAGACTTGGGAGTAGTAATCGACGATAAACTCAAATTTGATATTCATATCAACACAGCTTGTATAAAAACATATCCCAGACAAGGCACCATTAACAGAACATTCAATTAACTAGATCCGGAAACGTTTCGATTACTATATATGCCAGCATGGTCAGATCTATTTTTGAGTACTACCCTACAGCGTGGTGTCCACATTTGAAATATGAGATCGACAAATTGGAAAAGGTTCAAATGTTTCTAAGAGTTGTGACACGATGCCATACTACTGTCTCATATCACCAGGCTCTCCTAGTAATAAACCAGAGCCAAACACATTGTAATGAATTAATTTAAGCCCGTTTTATATAAATCCAGAAGGCGAAAACATCACTTATATTCCAGTGCAATTATGAGAAAATGTGCCAAACCTCAAACTAATTGCAACACAATGTTTCTTAGCAGGATTATGTCTATTAACCAATTATAAATAACATACTAAAAATCAAAAAAGATCGAGAAAGGCGAAATTGGTAAATTTTGTGAAATAAATTTGGTAAAAAACTCAATTTATAGCTTTTCAAGGATGTTTATAAACAAAACTTGATTTCATATGTCCTTCCATTCATATGTCCATTTTGTTTAGTACACAATACTGATTACAGAACAGAAAACATTTTCCAGATATGTTGAGTATTTTTCGAGTTATGTGCCTCCAAAATTGGGAGTTTGTCTAATTTCGGAGCCTCAATTTCCAAGAAATAGCTAAAAATCCATATGTTATGGTCTAGTATTTTAAAAACTAGAGTAAAATGAAGGGCTATCTTGCTGTTGTATTAGTTTCCTCACTATATTGTGCACAAAAAATGATTACCTCATACATCTATGATCGAGAAGAAACAAATATTCTTAAACAAAATGTGTGTCCCATTGTATGGACTTTGCCAAATTTGCCTTGTGACAGAACTGGTGTGATGAAATACCATATTGGAGGTAATACAACTCAATAAATTGATATCCATATGCCCTGTATTTATCATAACCTCTTAAGTGTACTAGGTTAAATACACTGCTGGAGTTGCTAAACACATATGTGCCAAAATCAAATTATGGCTCTGTGAATCTTTAGTATTAACTCTTTTTTAAAAAGAATGCCAGTTTGGACTGTTTTGTGGTGTTTTTGTCCATTTTTAAATGTTTTTATTTGGCACAAATAGTAAACAACAATGAATACAATTAGTGTTTAATATGTAAAATCATTTGAATGTTCCTCCTAAAACACTTAGGGTTAGAAAAATAGGATTACATTGGTTATGCTAATCAACAGTCACTGGATTTCACATATTTTTCAAGAAACTGACTCCAAATTTGAAAATTGACAATGGGATAGGTGAAATCACAAAATTCTATGATCTTGTCACCATATTCTAGTGATTGAAGACAAAGGGTTGTTTTGTTCCAGTTTGTGTAGATTATTCTTGCATTATAAAAGTTAGTACTTTAGTGCAGGTATATTTAGAACTTGATGAGTATGTTATATTGAACAGCCCCGAAATAATGACTCACCATTTCATCATCGAGTTGCAACAAAAAAGATCATAGCTCTAAATACGAACATCAAAACAGGAAGCAGTATACTCAAAGAATAATGATTGTAGGATCTGGTGATAGTAAAGTTTTATGCATCAAAGTCCATGTTTTCTGAGATTTTGTCAATATGGTTTCCCCTACCCCATTTTTCAGATATTCAAATTTGGCGTCAATTTAAAAAAAATGATTGAAATTCAGTGGCGTTCATTGACATATCCAATATAAGGCTATTATTTCAAGTGTTGAAGTGAAGTGGGGAAGGTTGGTTGGTAAATCCCTTAGTAGTTGTGGTAGATGGCCTAAGTGTTCCCAGTTTCCTCACATTCACATCAGATAAAGAATTTGTATATCCTTACTAAATTGTGAGATGGTTCACAAATATATATCTAATTAATTTGTATAACTATAATTAAATGGTAACTAATCACTGATTAATTCAATAACACGGTTCATGTCAACCCATGTATTTATGACCGCCAAAGTGAAAGTCCCAAGTCCGATCCATCAATTCTGCACCAAGTTACTTTGATAGCAACGGTACTATGGTATGCTTTATTGGTAGACATGATTTAACATAGGTAAACATAGTTAATAGCTTCATCAATTCAATATCATCTGAATGTAAGACTAATTCAAATTGAAGTTCTGACGATTTACACCAAACAGTATAAATCCGGTTAAAATGTATGATAAAAAGCTCCAAATGCACCTAAATGAAATAGTCTCCACCTGGATTCAGTATATGATCATTAATTAGGTCAGTCAATGTGAGTATTCACATTGATTCCTAATATGGGTTTGTAAATAAACAAATGTTTGTCGCTACGGGTCTCAATGAGGATTCTGACCGTTCCGGATGTTTACGTTTAAAAAAGTGACCCTAAACGGCCGAGATGGTCAATTTATACTCGGTGACCCCAAAGGGGTCAGCAACCTGGAGACACCGTCCAGGGGGTCATGTGCGTGACCAAGGGGTCGTTCGTGACCCCTTTAGAAGGAATCAACTGACTGACCGTTGTAAATAAAAGGCAAGGGGCTTCCACAGCAACAAGGCGGAGCGTTCCTGGCTTGTTGACTGGTGACGTCACGTGGCCTTTGAGAAAACATGACCGACATGTTGATACAGCAAAATAGTTAAAACCAAATCGGCCGGTCGCCGACGTCCTTGGCCTTGAGTCTTGACGCACGCGAAATCGCATCGACTTCCGTCGCGATATTTCGAATTGTCGAAACTGCGAAAGTTTATTTTTATTCATCTTGAAGATAATTTCTTTGGTTGCGGTAAAGATATGTAGCGGGCTAGATGGGCCATTATTGCGGTTGAAATTTCTGAATTAGTTGTATTAATTTAATAGCGCCATTAATTCAAGAAATAATGCTCCTTTATTACTTTAATCAAGTTTGTTTAGTTAAATTCTTCTCTGAAGTTCTCAATCCGATTCATGATTCAGCATCGATCATTCGATCAATGAATCATTGAATTGAGAATATAAATTATGATACAAAAACAAATGACGATTGCTCTCTTTAAAGTTGTAGTCCTTCCTCAATCAGTGTATCGTGCAAATACTGTGCAAATATGTTGTTGTCCTCCGTTAACAGTTATTTAATTGAGTTAACTGAATCAATCATTGTTTATTGACTAATTAAGTCAGATATCTTTTGAAATTGAATACCAACAGAATA
Source organism: Siphonodentalium dalli (assembly GCA_032622095.1). NCBI lineage: Eukaryota > Metazoa > Mollusca > Scaphopoda > Gadilida > Siphonodentaliidae > Siphonodentalium > Siphonodentalium dalli. The sequence goes on along the minus strand of CP136062.1, from coordinate 137,136,185 downwards.
AGACGTCCCTGTGTTGGCTGTGGAGGACAAATACGATTGATATCTAGCCTCTGGATAGCCTAGACAGCAGGCTATAGCCTATACTCTAGGCATTTACTCTTGTGATCCAGATAAACATTCTTAATAAAAATGAATTTGTTCTTAATATATGACACCATGAACAATGTCCCAATGAGGGTTCCTTTTGAAGATTCAGATAGGAACATTAATCTTAGTTCCTACATGTAGACAGATGCTTCATTTAATCATTCACATGAAATGAATGTAAACGAGTGTTAATATCTATATTATATTATAATTACATTGTACAAATTAACTTCAGAAACATATCGAGAATAATTTATAATGAATAATCTCTGCATTTCGTATTGAATTCTCAGAATCCTAGCTGGATGAAGCTAAACATAAACAATTAACCATGTTCCAAGCTCAAACAGCACTGGTGGTAGCAATATGAGCACATGCAATTTTGGCTCAGATCCATATTCATTTGAGGACATTTGGGGTGACCAGATTACTTACTAACTCAGTGCGATTCCATTTATCAGCATGTTTAACCCTTTTTAATCTAAATACTGATTGATGAGTAGTTCACTTGGGGTATATTCACATAATAAGTTCACCATAGGTCGTTTGTTGTACTTATTATCTGAATATTTCCCACCAATGAATATGATCATTCTTCTATTGTATTATCTGTTTTTCTGTCTGTCGTTGGCTTTTTTTTCATGAACACCACTCCAAATAAATAATAGACCATTCCAATGTTTAATAATATAACTCAATGTGAGAATCCATTCTATTTTGGTTCAAAATAATACATCACAGATGTAGGTGTAGATTATATAGAAGAAATTTGTCAAATGTATGGTATATTCACCATGGCTGAGCCACTGGCTGTCAAGTCTCAATCAGGTGTCAACACTAGGTTATAGTGTTGTTGCACAAGGGCACCTGTGGGTTATGTGACACTAGTTAATATAAATGTGGATAAATGGAAACATGCTTCTAGTCACAAGTGGTATTCAACTGCTGATCTCACAATACATTATACACTTTTTTGTTGGATTTTGAAGCATAGTCTTACTTAAGCTAAAAACAAATGAAATGAAATGAATTTTCTAAAATTTCAAAAACTTAATAAAAAAACAAAAACATTTAATTTGATACAAATTGTGCACAACAATAATTTCAGAACAAATAAGCAAGAATACGGCTTAGGCTCCAAAAGGTATTGAGCGAAATATCAGCCTAATTTATCTTTTGAGTGCTAGGGCCCTCTCGATGAGAGAATCTTCCAATAAAAGGGGAAGACTTGCTTAATTTTGCCTTTGACAGTCAGTTTTGTTGGTCAATTTGGATGACGTACAGTTAGGGAAAACATCAAGACATTTGAAGGATAGGTTTTAAAGTAGAATACAAAATATGAAGTGTAATAATCAATTTATTTTCTGTCTTTGTAAGCTAGGAAATACTCAGGTGCGACAACACCACCCAGACCTCGTGTCAACACATCACCAGACCCTATCTGCCAAAATTTCATTCCATCTGTAAATACAAATTAAATCATATTTACTAGCACTATCAGTTAGAATATACTAAACATATGAGTGAATACTGTATCAGTAACAGTTATATAAGATCAATTAGGGTCCCTGTGACTCCTGTAATATTTACCTTTTAAACACTGCCCAATGTCCACAAAAATTAACCTGTCCCAATAGGATTTCGTCTTCACTGAAATGGAAAAATAATAGTTTTGTAAGCAATTTTAAATTTGAGTTGCACTTAAATATTGATTAATTCAGGTGGTTAATATAGTTGCCCTTAATCTAACCCAATTGCAATGTGTTTGTCCTTTATAGTCCCATTGGGGCAGTCCCACTGGTTATTATATAAAAACATTTTTTATTCAATTTCCTATGTACCTGTCAAACCTTAAATATCCTCTGCTGGGATGCCTGACGGTTGTGATAACATACCAGCATGATATGCAGCATGTCCATTATTGTTGCATGGTTTGTTACCCAAGCTCTGAGTGGAACACAACTTGGGGGGTCCGTCAGGGGAGATTATTAATATTTGATTGCCCATTGATGGGAATCTTCCATAAATGAACATTGAAGATTCCTATTAATTCATGTGGAGCTAAATGCAGACTACAATCTTGTTGAACTTATTATATTTCGTTCATATCTATAATTCAGAAGAGCCTGCAGCCTATATAATTGAGTACTATCTTGTCGTGATAATATTTTGGCAATGAGAAGAATATTATGAATTAAATGTATACCTTTATGCTGGTCCCAACCATGTTGATGAATGTGTGTCCGCCCTTGTCGCTTTATTCCCTGTAAAAATTAGCATATCACTTGACATGGCATAGAAAGACTTGGGTCAATCAACTGGAAATAGGCCACAGTGTTAATAGATACGATGGTCAGCTTTAATTTGGTTACTAACTCATCTCAGCCCATGTTTTCATTCACCAACAGGCATGACATGAAAATTCTCAAATATATAACATTATTTATCTTGGTACCGGAAAACAGTTAAATTTAAAGTATTTTTCATGCCATAAAAGTAAAGTAAATGAGGTAATAATTTCCAACTGTTCGATGGTTTCTAAATATTGTGTCACAATCACTTGCCCCAAAATTCACAAAGTTCACTAACATATTTACCTTGAAGTTGTAAGCCAGCGCATTCCTCTTATATACGCGATGCTCCTATGGGAGACTCGCATTTATAAGAGAATGCACTGGCACAGGATCTTTACTGATGCACCAGCGCAGCTCCCATCATGAAAGTATTAACAGTATGGCTATCGCAGTTATTCTTTTAATATATATTACATGTATGTAACAATATATATATGAAAATAAATTATTTACCTCTCTTTGAATCGAACTAATCACTGACGAGTATGTTCCATGGAATACTGACAAATTGGTATTACAGAATTCTCTCATTCCGAAATCTTTTTCTTTAATCTTAAAAAAACTGACAGTTGATCAGCTCCAAAAACTTTTATGCACAGACATGAGTGTAAAACCTTAAAATTCAAGATCCCCCTCACTGCGAAGGCCTTGAGTGCCTTTGTAACTTGACAATTTTTTCCTATCATTAAATTCAGCTCTGAATTATATTCAGGGATTTGAGAGAACTTCCAATAAACAAATTTGTGACACGTGTATTGTTATTCAAGAGTTAGCTACATGTAGTACCTAAAGTATCATTGCCTCTCATCACGCAAACTTTTGATTGGTTATTTCACCTATTGTTTTAATACTATACATGTACCAAGAATGGACTAGATTTGTAATAGAATTCGAGACTTTTCCTGTCTTCTGTAGAGTGCTAACTTCTTTAGTATTTCGAATGCAAACGGTATGTGTTACTTCAGCTTACTGTCTACTTACTTGGGGTGCCCTTGTGGGCACGAAAACGCCAAGCATAGCCATCCTGCTTTATCTCTAATCTCGCATTTTCCTTTATAATAGTCACTAAGTCCACAACCTTCAACATCCCAATTTTGTTAATGAAACTCCTGTGTCGGTCTACATGATGTACTTTGAAGAAACCGTCTATAAAATAGATGAATTAGAAACAAGAATTCGCTACAGAGATGGGGTGTCGATACATGATCGTAAATGGCTATCATACACAACTCGGTTGAGGAAGACTGATATTCATATAAATTAACATAAACTTATTAGGGGCTGTAACAGTGGAAATGAGGGCCTTGAAATTATTTTAAAATGGCCATGAATTTCATTAGTTCTGAACCCTGCTGAATATTTGAAATGAGAATATTTCTCTGTAATAAGATTTTGAAGGATCAATAAAATATATGCCTTGGTCTGGTTTGATTTCCTGGTCATGTCTTGCCAACTTCACAAACCATCTTCCAATATTATTGGCACTAGATTCTGTAAAAAAATGTTTTAGCAAAATGGTTTCTTATCAAATGCGTAAACAGCATGTCTCCCCCTTTTATTGGGAGATGCATATTCACCAGTTTGATGAATATGGGTCCTATCACTGAACACAATCCTAGTTGGATCATGTTCAGCTTAAGCGGTATTCATGCTGGACAAACTTTTTTAAGTGAATTTTTATTTTCACATTAATAGATATTTCTGAATGACAAACTGATTATCAAACGCATAACTATGCGAGAAGTGTAGTCATACAAAGGATGATGCTACATACATCTTCCAGCCTTAATTCAAATATATAACAACAGGGAAATGTATGTACCACTATGAACTGCATATTTGTCACTGTCAATTTGGTAATATCAGATATTAAATAGAGCATCTGAATATTGTAGGCGTTTGTTATTATATCATCGAAACATTAAAGGGGTACAAACTAACATTAACCCAGGTGTTGCATAATAAGACAGCTAGTTTCAATCCTCTTTAATTGAAACATAAATTCCAAACTTTACTGACTGACAATAGTACATTATATATGGTCTGTAATAAAATAATAGAATGACAGCTGATTGGGTGACTTCATATGATTGCATTTCTTTTATATATCGCAAGGTATGACATGAGTTTTATCAGTCTACCTTGGTTTTACAGGAAATTCATGCAATAATACAAACTTATCCATACATATGTTACATACTATTGCTATATATATCTTTATGCAGTCAACAAAGGGAGCTTTTATTTTGTCTTTCTTGAATGCTTCATGTTCCATATCTACTTCTAAAATATCTTTATCTTCTGACACAAATTTTTTGTAACTACTTAATTTGAATTCCCTTTCCACTAATATAATGTGATATCCAGTCTTCAAAATTTGATTCTAAATTAAAGTTGCACTCTACCTTTAGGCCAATATAAAAATATAATTTGTTAGCAGTCACCCTACCTACTGGCCCCAAATGGCACCTACCCAGATTAATTATTGGCCTTGTCAAACAGGTCCCACATAGAAACATGTGGGCAGGGTGACTGCTAACATATCTTTATTTTTAAATATTGGCCTTAGAGAAGTCGCAAAGCTTCTCTAAGCTCCCAAAAGAGAACGAGATTCCCTTCCTCAGAAAGATGGGTGTTTCCTGAATAAAGGAAATTATGTTTGCTGAGAAGTACAGGATGCCCAACAAACTGGAATATGTGATGATTGCATTCACGACGCATCAAGGAGATGAGTATGCGGTTAACCGCTTCTTCACCTTCTCGATGGCCGCGTCTGAACCAGCACCAAATCCAGTGTCGGCGATGTAAAATCTCCGAAAACATGATTTTGCTTGTAACAAGTCTTAGATTATCACGCAGATAATCAATGAGTTGCTCCATACAAATTTTAATTTGTGTGGCTGGAGTGGCAACCAGATCATTAGAACCCGCATGAATGATAACATCAGGGATGAATTCTTCCTGGCTAAGCCATGTATTTATCAACTCCCTGATATGGCAGATAGACCGCCCCCTCTTCCCCTCCAGCTGACTCACTCCATCCAAGTCGATGTTAATATTCCCTGCTGCCACCGCATACTCGACCAACCCTTCCACGAAACTGTCACCGAGAATCCATACTTTAGTACCCGGAAGAGTAGCATATCATTAAGAAGGAGCCCCAACATCCATATTATATGCCCACAATCCAAAGGTATAGTCCCACAGACATTATCTATGAAGGGCCCTTACACATTTGAACCCCAAATTGGAGCCCGTGTGGGGAAAACCTAAGTCAGCTATGCCTGAGTCATGTCCAGATGCAGTAGGCTGAGGGTATGCCCCAACAACCATTTTATATGCCCACAATCCAAAGGTATAGTCCCACAGACATTATCTATGAAGGGCCCTTAAATATTTGAACACCAAATTGGAGCCTGTGCAGGTAAAACCTAAGTCAGCTATGCCTGAGTCATGTCCAGATGCAGTAGGCTGAGGATATGCCCCAACATCCATATTATATGTCCAAAATCCAAAGATATAGACATCTATGAAGGGCCCTTAAAAGTTTGAACCCCAAATTGGAGCCTGTGCGGGGAAAACCTGAGTCACATCCAGATGCAGTAGGGTGAGGATATGCCAAAAATCCAAAGGTATAGTCCCACGGACATTATATATGAAAGGCCCTTAAAAGTTTGAACCCCAAATTGGAGCCCGTGCGGGGAAAACCCAAGTCAGCTATACCTGAGTCATGTCCAGATGCAGTAGATTGAGGATATGCCCCAACATCCATAGTATATGGCCAAAATCCAAAGGTATAGTCCTATAGACATTATCTATGAAGGGCCATTAAAACACTCACCTCTGATATTGTTTTCTGTCATATTTAGTAATAAAGAGCGTTTATTGTCAGCTTAAAAGATATAATTTAATTTTATATGGAGAGTGTCATGCAAGGCCAAACAAAAGTATACCTGTGTTTGTGGGTCCCACCCTCTCTGAGAATTAGGGTAGGTAGGTAGATTTTTATTTTCTGTAATACTGTGGACATTGAAATTATATCTGATCGCAAAGTACTTAGGCTGATAAAATCCTACGTGTACCAATGTAAAGTTTAGGTATATAATCCAATAGAGTGTCCAATTATATTAATTTGATGATTTTATTGGAAAAGAGATCAATATTTGGGCATAGATGTGATGTAAATTTACTGGAGGATCAAAAAGTTTAGGATAGGCACCTTTAAGATAGGGTATCTAGGGAGATCCCAAACACACATATTTTAAGTCGCTCTTCAAAAGCTTTCGGCCTTAGGTCTTCCTCAGTTGATATAATTCAGACAAAATCTTTCGGCCTTAGGTCTTCCTCAGTTGATATAATTCAGACAAAATCACATGATGGCATTCAGATAAACATTCAAATAACAACCAAAAAATAATGTGAATAAACCGTTCTCATTTTCAGCACATTATCGACTCAAAATGAGGTGATTATGAACAGATTATCTACTTAAAGCAAGTTATATTACAAGCATAAAATTTGCTGATTTTCGGGAGAATAGGCTGGAATACAGGCTCTGTCTAACATCAAAATGTGGAGGTTATAACTGCGTCAGTTCCCCACAATTTGGATTTAAAACAATTTAGTTAACTAAATAAAGTTGTTTTTAAAGCCTACTTTAGAATCAAATAGGTCCAATATGAACCTATATCAATATCTAGATCCAATATGAACCTATTTGCACGAGGATATATCAAAATATGCGCGATGCGCACATATGGGACCGGCCGCGGCTGAATAACGGTTAAGTTCTGTCTAATATCAATGTGTGCATGGAGTCTATTTTAGGAACGTAATTTTAACAATTTTGATTAAAACAAATTAATTAAATAAATAAAAACAAAATTAAGTTTATTTCAGAATAAATTAAGTCTATATGTGAATATTTAGGTCCAATATTAACATAAAAGGTAGATAAACATGTGCGCGATGTGTACTCAGGGGCCGCCGCTGAATAGAAAATACATCCTCACGGACATAATATACAACATTTAATGTGAAATGGGTACATAATGTGATTATTTGATCATGAAATAAGCAGATAAGTTACTCATACCCGTTATTTCTTTTTCTTTTTGGATTGGGCTACAGTGGGAAAAAAACTGTTACAGAGCGTTGTGAGTTGGCTTATTGTCATTTTCCACACATATATACCGGTATACTATGTTTAGAATCGCCTCATTATGTGTCAATAATGTGAATAAAACGGACTCATTTTCAGCCCAATTATCGACTCAAAGTGAGGCGATTCTGAGCAGATTATCTACCTAAAACAAGTTATATTATAGACCTACGCATAAAGGAATGTTTGAATTTCATGTTGAATGACTTTATTGTTCAATAATAAAACGATACATTAGGTAGGCTTAATGGCCTATAGTATATATTATAAATATAGTGTATCATACATTTTTCAAATACAAAACTGTGAATTAGGGGCTTAGAACCACGAATAGATCTTTAAATAACTACATGATAATAATAATACTGCCCGTTAGACAGCTATTAACAATAATAAAACAATTTCTGATTTAAACCTAATCTGTATTAGACTGTAATCAAGCTAAGTAATCATATTTAGTTTGAAGCCTTGAAGGTCAAATGACTCAAAACAACACTCAACAGTGACTGACAATTAGCACTAATATTGACTGGTTTTCAATATTCCATTTTCTAAAACAATTTTTATATCCCTGTCCTAAACTGCTGGCCATTTAACATTAGTGGTTGATTATTAGTTTCTTCATTCAATGCAATTATTTCTTTTAGACAAGATGAATGAATTAAATAAAAATTAAAATGTTCAAAACTGTTTTTTTTCAATGAATAACAGTTTTATCACAGCGATATAATAACATTCAAAATGCGAGAAATGCGACCGTTAAATATTAGAATAGGGTTATAATAATTTCACCACAACGAGTTGATTTAATTAAAGTAATCAAGAAACCCGACCTTTCTGTAATCTTTTTGAAAGAACCGCGTGATGCGACGGAAGTCGACGTAATTTCGCGTGGGTCAAGTCGCAAGGCCAAAGACGTCGGCGACCAGCCGATTTGGTTTTAAGTATTTTGCGTTGATACACGTTACTATTTATGCATGAATAAATAGCAATTATGAAGAATATGCATACATATAAACAATGACAGGAATATTTGGGGGTGGTGTAATGGATATTACGTAACGGTAACAAGTTATAAATTTTGTGAAGAGACTAAACGATAATTATGATGAATAACACTAGCTATTTAGAATTCCTGCCGAAGCGAGCGAAAAATGAAAGGTGAACTCCGTTAAAAAGAAATGTTCGACCGCGAACTATAATTATTCTTCTCGTTTCGATAAGTCCAGGGGTTTATCTTGAACTTCGGATATCTGAACCTGGTGTTTGTCACCGCTGATACTTTGCGAATATACCTTCTCTGTTTCTGTTCCAGCATTTTGATGATGACTGCCTCCGGATCCCGCATCCACTTTTCTCTGAGCGTATATGTTTTCTGTTTGAAAATGTTACTGATTCCTCTTTTTTGATGCAGACATCCATATGAAGCGAATCTTCTTTTGTAGATTTGAAGGTGAGTGCGAGCGCTAGTTCGTGCAGCCCGCAGTATCTGGGCAGTGTGACCCTCCATGTAACAACATGGTGGCACCAATAAAAAATAATCGTGGGTCAGCCAATAACTGTTCATACGATTGAAAAGGTTCAGGACCTGATATAAATGAATTCAAGTACCAACTCTCTTCTAGTAGTTGACTGATGTTTATAATATTGGAACATACAATTTTATTAAATAAATATCCATGTTCATATTAAATACAGTACATTTGATATAAATACCTCACATTTAATAAAAGGTGAAACTGTTGACTTAATAAAATTTAGATGCAGAAGGAGAATTTAATACATGTACGTGTACCTGCTGACATTGGAAACTTTCAGTTGATACACGGCATGTAAATAGCAGGATTCAATTGACAGCTGAATCCCTTATCAGTATGTAGCCTGGTTGTGTAATATCACCAAAACGTTTTTATTACCATCACGGGTATCACTCTGCATGTTTAGTGGTGCTCTGATTTTATTATAACTTCTTTTTTTTAAACGCCTGCCCGCTAGCTTTTTTGAAAAATAATTGCCCGAGAAACGAAACATTGACTTGACTTTATGTGGCCTAATCCTATTGAAATTTGAAAATGAAAGTAAAATTGCGAGAATCCTATTTAAAATCTGCATAATAGTTGAAAAATTGGTGTCAAAGATAAACATGGTTAGGCATAATAGCAGCGAAATCGAGATTATATACAGACAATTTTATATTATTAGAATTCCTTGAATTAAAAATACTTACCTGCGTTTATAAAATAATTATAAAAGACGATACATATCGGCAATCTAACCCTGCTGTACATGCCGTTGGTGCAACTGCAGTTACAAAGTCTGATACTGCGGTCGAATGTGAAGTACACCGCAGAGACAGTGGACACTTGTTTTGTCCAGCGGGGTAGCTATATATTATATATGTGTAGATGCACTGGTTCAGTTAGAGTTAAATGTGTATAGTCATTGCTTCATATCGTCATATTGCATGATATGTGTGTGAATGTATTCTCATATCTTGTCACATTGGCAATTTTATGATCAGAATGAACTCAGATCAACTTTTAAAATCGAACCCGATTTTCTCCGGGGACCAAAATTGTAAGCCGACAAGGACCATAATTCAATTAATGAAAGTGTAAATTACTGTAGCTCAACTTGGAAAGAAAATGTTCAAATAATTAAATGAAAGAACAAGATGGTGAGGATAATCCTCCAGGGAGGAAATCAATTACTAGGAATATCCTATAATATTATATTATCATATATTATTATTTTGCTTACTATTATATAACTCAGCCATCGACATTGTTATTCGACAGATATATGAGCGTATCGATGTCTACATACTGTTTAATTTGCAGAATTATACTATGTATGTACTATCGATGTCTCAGTGGTTGAACTACATACTGTTTAATTCTGCAAAGATCAATCAAAAAACGACGTTAATGGCTTATAATTACAACAATGAAACTTCATTTTCAACTGTCTACTATTAATTCATCTCAGAATATAAATTGACAAAACAGGATTTACCATTGGATGATCTCCAAATTCGACTGGTGGGCCGAAATTGGAAACAACCAAGCAAACTCTCAGAAAATAGATACACCTCAATTTAAATAATCATCAATAAACTATTCATGATCAAGACAATACTTCTTGTTTGGCTGCTAGTGATGGGCAGTTTTTAAAATTTGACTCGGTTATAGTTTCTATTTTGGTTTGAACTAATAGAGTTGACTCGGTTTTCATTTCATTTTTTAAAAGTGCATTGCGTATATGTGTTGAGTAGAGAGCTCAATGTGCCAAGATTCGGTAAGATTTCCTTATTAGCAGGTCATCTTGTTGGGTGCACTTATCTCGGAGGGTGTACTAAATTGCTTCAATATTACGTTGTGCTTCTTTCATTGTATCCTTGTCTTCTATTATGTATGTCAAATCTTAATCCTTTTCAATTCCTCGCGCAACCTGCTTGCAGTGACCGAAACTGGCTCTACTTCTAAATATGTTTCATCTGCTTCAATTTCTGCAACTACTTCTGCTGTTTCTCCATTCAACACCTCATCGCAAGTGGATTGATTTGTCACTGGATGGCCCATATCATCTAGCTGGAACAAGGGCGAGCTTATATATTCCCTCGAAAGTTGGTCACATGATCCAGTGTAATGCTTAAAAATTGCAAGCATATGTTTGCATGGCATGAAATGCAGTATCCAGTCTTCACAGGAGCAACTTGGGACTGCAAGATTTATTTTACAAGTACCAACCATGTATGTACTTCCATGTTCAAGTGCTGGATGTACATTTCACTTCTTCCTTCGGTATTTGTTGTGCCAACGATTCTTTTTTTATACAATGTTGCACAAACTTCCGTGGTCGGTTGTGCAAGTAGTTTGGAATGTCTTTGTTATAACTCCTATAGCTGTCAAACTGTTTCATGTTCTCTTCATCATACCTGTAAAAATAAGAAGAGTCCACCATGTATAAATACGAACTTCAACATTTAGAACTTAACAGCTGATCTTCCCTACTAATGAATAAATGGGGAATTGGTTACTATAAATTTGGAAATTGAATACACTTGATTGCGACGGTGTATCTTTTTCTCTGACACTGGATTAAATTTACAGAAAAATTCCATCATGTGGTCTTAATTTGGATCTGTATTTTTATACGCCCGTTTGGAAAAAAACGGCCGTATTATGTGATTCGTCTGTTCCGTTCATTAGAAGTTTTGGTTTCCGGATGATAACTTTAGTTTGGGTTATTTTATCGGAACTAAACTTGGTATGTGAGTTTTCCAGACCAAATTACAGGTAAAGTTCGAACTTGGGTTCGGCCCGGTGATTTTTGCCAGAGTTTGCACTCCTTTTTCAACTTGCAAAATGAAATTTTTACATCAACATTTTGGTTTCCGGATGATAACGTGAGTTTGGATTATTTAAACACAACTAATCTTGGTATGTGGCTTAGTCATATCAAAGTACAGGCCATGTTCGATTTTCGGTGCGTCTCGATGATCTTTGCCGGAGTTATGCACCTTTTTCAACTTGGAAAATTTAATTTGTATACGCCCATTTGAAAAAAAATGGCCGTATTATGTCATTTGTCTGTGTGTCCATCTTGGTTTCCGGATGATAACTTTAGTTTGGGCTATTGTATCGCAACCGAATTTGGTATGTGAGTTTTCCAGACCAAATATGGGTTCGGTCCGAATATTTTTACTGACTTGTGGCTCTTTTCGACTTAGAATTTTCAATATTTCAGGTTACTGCAATTTAGTGTCACTGCCATTGTTTCTGTACAGTTCATAAAAGCACACCGGGCGTATTTTGCCACACCTAGCGTAGTTCTTGCTACTAATTGTAAAATTGTATATGTTCTTGAAAAAAATACAATAATGTCTTAAATGATGCTTTTCCTAATAGTATGTTAGTATATTTATAATTCAAATGCAATTAAGTTTATTTGGTTCATTTCAATCTATATTGCTCAAGGGACATTGTGTACTAGGTACAGTAACTAAAAGGTCTCCGTTGAGCAGTGGGCCATGGCAAAAATATATGTCCGCCTGCATGTCCGTCTGTTTGAATCGTATGTTGTCCATATGATAACTCAAATAATATTAGACAGAATTTGATGAAACTTGGTCGGTGCCCTTCATTGAGAAAATCTCGATCAAGTTTAAATTAATGTCTGAAACAAGTTCGCAAACTAGTCCCGGCTGGACATTTTCACCATACGGTGCTTTGATTGTCATTTTTTTGGTATTTAGCCCCATTCAAATCCAGGTCTTAAAATTCATACAATGTTGCGAGAATCAAAATATAGTAATTATACAGCGAATCATCTGTTTTTATAAGAATCAGACCTAATCATGATTCTAATTCTCGTAAGATTTTAAGCCCTGGAAATTTGTCCCGGGTTTATTTTGAACAATTACCAACCGATATGAAAGATTATTGGTACATGAGTTGATTGGGTTCACAATATGAGTTTCTGGAACAAGTTCACAATTTAGACCCAGCGACACATTTTTACCAGAGTTACGGTCTTCATTGTAATTTTTCGGCTTTGAAATTTAAATTTTATGCCACAAACTGTTAACAAATTTAATGAATCTCAAGCAAATATGAGCTGATTTCAATAACTTTTTAGCATATTTTGAAAATGCCCATCCGGGCCATCGCCAACTTTGACCGTCTATGTGGAGGGGGTGGGGAGGGTTATCGCCACCGGAGAATGCTTGTTCGACTTAGAATTTGCCAATTTTGTTGTCCTGTTAACTAGAATAGTATTCGATAGAATTCCATGAAACTTGATCCCAGTTGAGCTAAAAGTGTTGCACGATTTAGAATTTAATTTTATTGATATAATTGATTGCAGATTTGAGACCTCATTCTTAAGAAGAAAAAAACCTTGTTCGATATGTTCAACCTAATTCAAGGGTAGATATATACATGTATGCATTACTAAGTTTCATTCCTGTCAACAAAGAATTCATTGACAACAATTTTGAGAAGCTGACTGATTTTCATGTTTTTCAACTTCTTCGTGTAGCTATAGTTCTCCTTCAGAATTCGATTTTGGCGTTCAACACCGTTAGTCGTATTGATCATGTTCTGCCAACCTTCTATGAAGCACCATGCCCATTTCTGGTTAAAATAATGGGATAGTTTAAACAAGGATATATAACACAGCATGTTTAGACAGCATACTAATATGGTTTACACAAATAATATCATAATTTATTTTTTTTGTTATTTTTCATATCCTTGGAATTTATGGATAATTATCAGTCATCAAAGCAATTCGGAAAATGAAACTCTTGGGAGTCTTTAGCATTGGTATGTTATGGTATTAACACAGTTCAAGACCCTGATTTTAACACATGGTTCTCACTTTACATGTAGAAGACGCATTTGAGTTCTGAAACTATGGGGACATCTTGGGATGTAATCTGATTCTCACCCTATTTGTTTTGTGGGTCATAATCATGCAAGCACACAATTAATTATTCTGTCTCTCAATAAAAAAAATATGTTCATGCCACCAACTTGACACGTGTACATACTGTCTGTCAATACTATAATAGTCCATTTGTGTCAAATTATAGTGAGCAATATGTATGCAGAATCAGGCCGGAAATTTCGCTAGTTTCTTTAAGGGAGATAACTAAACCAGAGTTGTCTATCTTACCGATACATCCAAGAGTTCAAGCTCCATGCAGAGTTCACTTCCCTTCGCAGGACGTTTACGTTGCTATGCATAAGTAATACCGTACTATGATATAGAGTGTATTACTATGGTATCACATAGTGCTCCACAGTATAACAATATTATACTATTGTACATTATGAAATACAATGCAGCAATTATAGTACGTACACCTGGGACTTTTACTATAGTATGCCGTGGTAATACTATATATGTTTTCCCATATATATTAGTACAATATTATAGGCTACTGCAGATATATACACCCATATAAAAACAAGATGCCGAGAAATGGCATGTATGCCCTATTTGAACCCATCTGGACGGCAGCCATTTTGGGTAGGGTGGGATGAATGGGTTGAATATTTAGATTGGCCTCCGGGCCACCCTACTATAATACAACACCCTGTTAACCTAGATTGACCAAAGGGCCGAGAAATGACATGAGTGCCATAGTTTAACCCCTCTGGACAGTGGCCATTTTGGATCGGGTGTGGTGAATATTTAGATTGTCGTGGGGGGCTCTACACACTTACTCTTTGGGCGTCAGATTCTGCCTGTTATAAATATGGATTTATCCCTTTTAACCTACATGACGGTCAGTTTCATTCGTTGATAACATATTGTACCCACCAACTGAGGCCGATGGGGTCATTGTCACAAGGCTCCGGTCACATTCGTAGCCAGCTTTTTAAATGGATCCCAACTGTAGCCAGCTTTTTAAATGGATCCCAACTGTAGCCAGCTTTTTCATCGGCTATCACGTTCGTAGCCAGCTTTTCTAATTCCATGCTTTATATGGCGCGAAATGTGACGTCATCGCGTTCGTGACTAAAAAGTCGACGTCATGCTCCAAAACTGACTCCGTTTATCAACTTATATTGGAATATAATTCGAGCATCTAACGACATTGATCGGAAACCTCAGGTTATTAGATGAACTAATATAACAATAACATGATTATTGTGGTTTCTTAACGGTCCGATAGGAATGATTAACAGCCAGAGGGCCTATAAGCGGCCCGAGACGAAGTCGATGGCCGCTAATAGGCACGAGGGCTGTTAATCATTCCGGGAGGGCCGTTAAGAAACCATAATGCCCGAAAAATATCATGTTATTACATTATTTCCACACACTATCATTATGTAAGTGTCGTACCCCGGCAAGTTCAAATATTTCACAACATCTCTGAATTAACACAATTTAATCAAAATATAGAATAGTATTCAATATCATCAACATCTGATCATAATACTTTAATTGTTCCATGGAGTTTCAGTCAATTCACTTCTCTACTCCATAATTGTAATTTATTGTGCACTGATGATTGTAATTGTGCGGTATGTGCATTTGACGCTGGAATGAATTGTGAGTTGATGATGCTGAAGTTGGCACATCAATATTAAAAATAGTTCCAGGTGGTGCTGCTGCAGGAATGGTGATGATGCCGTCATCGGACGATGTCAAGTTCACAGGTTGCGGTAAGGGTCCTAAGGGAATTATCTCGGTCTGGTCGGTAACCCCAATTATAGTAGGATCCGTAGTTGTGTCTGACGAAATAGTACTGGTGTCAATACTAAAGGCGCCCACCGCGAAATCATCATTGTCCGACAGTTCATAAATATCGGGATTGACGCTCATATATAGGTGCATCATTTTGAGGGTTGATGCTCATGGATGCATATAGAATGTTTGAACATTCGCGTTTCTGCTCCGTCGATATATCCGTGATATGTTTCAGACTGGCAATATTCTTGTGGTTCGTCACCGAAATTATACTCTCTGGATTTACCCCAGCCTGATTCAACGTTGTTATTGTTGATGCCCTGACGCTGTGGCACGTGTAGACTTGTGAAAGACCGGCTTTTGTTGAAATCTTTTGCATCATATTTGATAAGGTGTTCTTCCCAAGGGGCTCGTTGCGAAACCAGTGCTCATTCGGTCCATATGTGTTCCTCGGTAGTTGAAAAAGTCTGGTACATGTCGGGTTCTTTCTACTATAATACAATTTGAAAATTTCAATCCCATCGCCATACATTCTTTGGGTATTGTAGTCGATATTACGTTGTTTGTTGCCACCTTGGTGATTTTTGGTGACCTCCGTTTGCGCCATCTCAACATATTCCACTCCGTCCGAGTCCTGGCTTAAGGCGAACGTTTCTGTCGTCATATGGGCCCATCCCTCCCTTCCACGTCTACCGAAACAGTAACACAAGTAGAACCATAGCGATTCTAGACCATCTGGTGATGAATCGTAGGTTGAAAAGTACCTGGACAATTTCTGCATGTCGGCATTTCCAAAATATTCATCGGCAGTTTGGTCACGTGACGTGTCGGGCCATCTCGTGCTAACGACAAGCAAATCCCATTAGCGCCCTATGGCCATAATGAACTTACATATTCACGTAATTTAGTTAGTGTTGTGGGATTTTATCTAGAGAACGCCCTTATAGGTGGAAATAATATCAAAATAAAATTCAAGTTCATCCATCAACTCAGAAAAATGAGATTAACCTGATCGTGTTCATTGCACGAGGCTCGCCTGAATATGAAAAGCTGGCTACAAATGTGATCGCCATAGAAAAGCTGGCTACATTCGTGATCGATTCAAAAAGCTGGCTACGAATATGATCCATGCCTTGTGACAATGACCCCATCAACCCAACTTAGTGTCAATTTTTTTTAACAATTTTTGAATGGTGATATTATTACTTTATGCACGCTGAATCAAATGGCAGTTTTCATCCAACGAAATTGTTGTCTCTTCATGTCGTTGAACGCGTGCTCGAAACATGGCCGACGAATTTGTCTGCAATTTTTTAACCGGTTTAACATTTGATGAACTTCTACCAGTGTTTATGTGTGTCGTTATTCGTTTGGAATACACGAGATGGTTAATTAATATCTACTGAGTAGGCCACTGATTCTAGACCATCTGGTGATGAATCGTAGGTTGAAAAGTACCTGGACAATTTCTGCATGTCGGCGTTTCCAAAATATTCATCGGCAGTTTGGTCACGTGACGTGTCGGGCCATCTCGTGCTAACGACAAGCAAATCCCATTAGCGCCCTATGGCCATAATGAACTTACATATTCACGTAATTTAGTTAGTGTTGTGGGATTTTATCTAGAGAACGCCCTTATAGGTGGAAATAATATCAAAATAAAATTCAAGTTCATCCATCAACTCAGAAAAATGAGATTAACCTGATCGTGTTCATTGCACGAGGCTCGCCTGAATATGAAAAGCTGGCTACAAATGTGATCGCCATAGAAAAGCTGGCTACATTCGTGATCGATTCAAAAAGCTGGCTACGAATATGATCCATGCCTTGTGACAATGACCCCATCAACCCAACTTAGTGTCAATTTTTTTTACCAATTTTTGAATGGTGATATTATTACCTTATGCACGCTGAATCAAATGGCAGTTTTCATCCAACGAAATTGTTGTCTCTTCATGTCGTTGAACGCGTGCTCGAAACATGGCCGACGAATTTGTCTGCAATTTTTTAACCGGTTTAACATTTGATGAACTTCTACCAGTGTTTATGTGTGTCGTTATTCGTTTGGAATACACGAGATGGTTAATTAATATCTACTGAGTAGGCCACTGATTCAGTCGGATTGTTAAAGCGCGCCGCACACGATACGATATATATCGTACGACAAAATTATATCGGGCACCCGTTATGAGTCAAATCGTAGCGTGTGCGGTGGAAAATCGCACGATCGGCCCCGCAAGGTATCAAATAATTTAGATTTGCTACGATCGAGTCGTGCGATTTATGCGAATAGCCAATCAGATTCAACTATAACATTGCTATATATTGACACTACGTATTGATGCTTGCAACTTTGATTTATGATTTTGTATAATCGCGCATGCGTATTAGCCATTAAATGAATGTCAGCCTCCATGAAATGTTCACCAATTCTTATTAGACGTCCAATACGTTACATGGTGTCAGACGTGGGCCACATTACATGCCCAAAATAATCACAGAGGCTTTCCAAACGACTAAACAACGATTATTGATGCTAACAGTTCTCCTACCCCGAGAATGCAATGGGAATCGAACGATCTTTCAGCAGCTTGGAAAAGTTTTCGACAGCACACGGAATTTTGGTTTGACGGGCCGCTCAAAAAGGCAACTGAGCCAGAAAAATGTAATTATCTGATGATATGGATTGGAGACAAAGGTCCCGACATTTATCCCACGTTCAATTTGAATGCTGATGAAAAGAAAAAACTAGAAACGTTGTATGAGAAATTTTGAGAATCACGTTCGCCCAAAATCAAATTCCATATTTCCGAGGTACAAGTCCTGGAAGAGAATCCAACAGCCCAGTGAGACATTTGAGACATATTTGACTGATTTACGGATTATGGTGAGGTATTGTGCCTATGACAAACCTGAGGAAATGATTCGGGACAATAATGTTTTTGGAGCGAATGATGTCAAAGTTCGTGAAAAATGTATCAACGAAGGTTCAGATTTGACTTTGGAGAAAGCTGTCAGAATAGCACAGACAGCAGAACTATCAAAGGTACAACTGTAAGCAATGGTATCACATAATGAACAATATGTCAACTATGTGAAACCACAAAAGCAATTTGTTCAGACATCAAATTCAAATTATGGACGAAAAAACGCCGGTGGGCAAAAGCTATTCGACTGCAGATATTGCGGGATTCGACATGGCATTCGAGAGTGTGGTTCATACGGCAAACAGCGCCCGAAATGCTTGAAATAAAATCATCACCCATCTATATGCCAATCAAATAAGTAAAATCCAAACAAGGTACACACTATCGGTGTACCCGAACGAGAAGACTGACACGGTGGTGAAAATTCTGATGATCACCTCTTCATCGGAACACTAGAAACGCCAGTGCATCAGTCAGATGTGTTTACAGAGAATTTTTTTTTTTTTTAAAAATTCAAATATGTTTATTCTCATTAAACCATATACAAATACAGTATTTGAGAAAAAAATAATAAAGTGAAATACATGAAATGAAATATATATACATAATACCCCACGTGTTATAGGTATCTCGAGGTGTATGGTGATTTTTCGTCATTTGGCTGCATAACGTTATCCTTATTATACATTGAGAGAGACTGTAAAAGTGACACATCAAGCCATTCTGATCCTAATACGAGAGTTTTGATATATATATATATATATGTTTGACGTGCACAGGTCTGAGACAATCTCATCACATTTCTTCTTTAGTATAATTAATGTATGGATCAGTTTTGACACAGAACTCTGTTATATATAGGAATGTACACGTTTGATTCAGGGGAGAAGCTCATATCGAACATGTTGACAACACCTGGATATTTGAATTGACCCATTAGTCGAGATTCCACAAAACTTATTGTTAATGCTTAGTTCTATAATTTAGATCTTCCAAAAAATACAATATATATTGTTGTGTAGTTTATATATATACATATATAATTCATAAGTATGTGATTATATGTCGATCGGGTACTTTGCGATACAAATAAGGCGAACGGGTCTATTGTGTCACTTTAACTGGTCAATCATTCTTTCACAACTGAATGGTCTTGAAATCGGAAACAAATCAGTTGAGATGTGTCTGGACACTGGTGCTAAATGTAATGTGGTGTCGAAAAACACATTCGAATCCCTGGAAATAACATCACCGCTTGCCAAAGCTGACATACCTCTCAAGTCTTACTCGGGCCACAGAATTAACCAACTTGGAAAAATTGTGCTATCTTGCAAATACAAACAGACTGAGAACAATTTTACATTCTTTATTGTAAATCAAGATTCCCCGTCAGTTCTAGGCGCCCAAGCATGTCAGCCTATGAACTTAATTCAACGAATAAACACAATTTAGACAGACATTCTGGAACGCTACAAAAGTTTGTTCGATGGTATAGGCTGTCTTCCAGGTTTACCCCACATAAAAATAATACCAGAGATTGAGCCAGTTGTACACGCACCGAGGAAAATTCCAATTGCATTGAAAGATGACTTGATTGCAGAACTGCATCGACTTGAGGGACTTAAAATAATTGCACGACAAGAAGAACCAACTTTGTGGGTTAGCAGTTGTTGTTGTTGTTTTTGTTGTTGTTAGAAAATCAGGATCCAAAAAACTACGTTTGTGTATTGACCCGAAAGATTTTAATCGCGCTATTAAACGTGAACATTGTCCGATGAAGACTGTCGAAGAAATAACAGCCGATATGGCAGGTGCGACAATATTTAGCACACTTGATTCCTCGTCGAGTTTCTACATTTTAGGTCTTGATGACGACTCATCTAAGTTGTGCACCTTTAATTCACCAATAAGCCGATTAAGATTTTTACGAATGCCGTTTGGGATCAAATCGGCACCTGAACTCATGCAACGTGCAATATCCCAGATCGTAATACAACAATCTGCTCTCACCAGGAAATATAGTGACCTGTCACTGGCAAATGAACATTTCTAAGACTTACCCTGCATGGCACAGTATTTTAGGCGCCTTAAAGGGACGGGCGGCCTTCGTTATAGGTTATAATTTAGAAATAACATGATCAAATTATGATAATTTCCTCAAGAATATACTAAAAGTACAGCATAATGATAATATGAGTGCGATATTATTCACAAAACACGCTTTTTGTCCGAGAATATACAGGTCGACTGTTGTTTAGTTTCTCGCAAAAAGCGCAGTAGATTGTTTATAACATAAACAGAATCATGATATTGCGCCATTTCCTTATTTAGATTCGCGCGCTTTATATGTCCGTTGTAAAACCCCTATTTGGTGCGCTTACAACTCACAATACGACTCGTAGTAATACTCCTTATTTGGTATGTATGTCCATATATAGGTTAGGAGAAAATACTAACTGGGTTGAAAAATATTCATCTCTTTGCAATAACAATTATATTATGTACACGTTTTCTGTCTG
Organism: Siphonodentalium dalli; assembly: GCA_032622095.1. NCBI lineage: Eukaryota > Metazoa > Mollusca > Scaphopoda > Gadilida > Siphonodentaliidae > Siphonodentalium > Siphonodentalium dalli. The sequence goes on along the minus strand of CP136062.1, from coordinate 137,114,932 downwards.
ATCATTTCCCAATCATGAAGTAACGTGGATGAGCTTGATTTTGAACTGATAGTGGGTAGAATGGGTCGATTAAAATAAGATTTGGTGTGATTTGAATGCGATTGTTGATTGCGCCAATAATTTTATCTACGCATTCCACAGTGTAACGGAACATTTTCATTGGACGATACGGTAGTTCCAAGTGTTTGGCTATAAACAATCGTAACGTTACGTTTTTTATGTATGTTTAAATATCCAAGGGTACAAACGTGACAATAACATGCAATATACGCGATAGTTATGATTTGTGTAAGAACAACATATGTCTGTTATATAATATTCTTTCTGCTTATGGTGGTTTAGTGCATGTGACTATTTAAAAACCTGTACCCACAGGGACGTCCACCCGTATCTTTAACAATCACATGCCAGAAACTACATGATCTATATTCGACGGAAGATAAAACAACCCACAAGAACGCACCCAACAGTTCCAAGAGTTTCGGCTTTATATTTGCATTTAATTGACTAAACTATTGTGTTCAAGTTCTTGAGTGATCAAGTGTTATTATTGTCGTTACCGATAGTTTGTAAATATTGAATCATGCTGGAATCGCATATTTTATTTTAACCGGAAATATCTGATCCGTACACCAACAAATACTTCGAATGACATTATACATTGACGTTACCTTTGGAAGTTTATGAATGAAACTAAATTTGATAAAACGCCGATGTCAATAGAATATTATCACCTAATACGCCCAAGATTAGATAGCGAGATATACTTTTCGGTGCTCGCGATTGATATTCAAACGGAGTAACAGATGACACGCGAGGTTACGATTGCATTTCGAAACAAGTATCGTGAGCTAATCGGAAGGGTGATAACTATATAGTCTGATATAGAACATACTTTAACGAAATATATGAAAGCTGTATGGAATTTACAACAGCACAATTGATCAACTTTGTTCAAATATAAGTCAAATTCTCCCATTGGATGGGAGGTCTTGTGTGGGGGGCGAGGGGGACGCTTTTTGGAAAAAGTATTTCCTATTTCTAACAACTCCGTTATTTCGTCAGTAATCCTAGCCTCAATCGTAACCTCGCGTGGGGCGTGTTTTTGCGATTCAATATTAATCGCTATATAATAGTGAACCGTGAACCCCAATTAAGTATCTATCGCTATCCAACCGTGTGCATGTTGGCTGATATTATCAATAGTTTTGAAAGAAAAATGAATAAGAATTGGTACCCTCTGTCCATGATGGAGGTCAAAATGGCGACTGTGAGAAATTAAATATTTTTAACTCAGAGCGTCTTCGTGTCAACTCCCCCCCCCCCCCCCAAAACACTTCCTTGTACTATATATGCTTTAAAACGAATGTCTATTTTCAAACATGAGTTATGTAAACTTTCTGATTACAACAAAACATACAAAAATAAAAAAGCGCAAAATTTCACGTTGAAATCGTTTGTTGTGATCATGTACATCATAGATAGACAACACCGATTTGTAGCGATTTTAGAGTGGTAAAATATGAGTAGCCACAATGGCTTGCAATACGCCCTCACCTCACATGTGCTCCCCTGAAGTATATGTGGGCGCTAATGCTATGCATCTCGGTATAGTATATAAAGACATTTTACTAAATTAACTAGATTTAATACTTTTCCGAGAATGTTAACTTAAGTCTTTATTTGCATGCATTACTCAGCTGATTTTCTTCTTGTTTTTCAGGGATATGCTGAATGCAGTAAAGACAAATTTATTCATGGCAATAGGCCCTAGAGTCATAATTTATATTTCAATGATGCTCGGTCAGATTTGACATCAAATTTGTCAAAATGTTCGGCAAACTGTCCAAATGTGATTTTCCGGTTAGCAGGAAAAAGAAAATGAGAAATAGCATCAATCACAATCATTCCTATGGCACATACATCGCGAAAATACACTAAAGTATCCATCGGTAATACGTTTAAAACGAGTACAAAAGTACATAAGTGAGAGCGTCCTTTATTGTCTACCGTTTTTACCACGGACGCTCTTTATCATTGGAAATGTGCTGCCCGACAACAATCAAAAGGTGCTAAAACTTCCTCCTGTCAAATGTCGACATCTGGCCCAACATTAATGGGTTCATTGGTCCGATTTAATTATTTTCTGGTATAGAACACGTACTGATAAGTGGAAGTTTATTAATGGCGTCAAATCGGATGCTGCATCGGGAACACTAAATATATAGACCTATATATACATGTGTGTACCGATCAGTTCCTTAATATGCACACCATGCAGTTCCATAGAATGCATATCATATGTATTTTGCTTATATTTAATGTTGTATTCAGATCTAATTTGTAAGTATAATAACATATGTTTCTTTGAAAAATCCAAACGCCAAAATCAGAATAAAAGTCAATTTAATTGCAACTGACTAAAGATATATATTGTCATTTTTCAAAACATAATCAAACCCATTTACGACAAAAATTAAATGGATAGAAAACCCTGAATGCGTATTGATCAAATGAGTCCCTGACTCTCAGATCTTTTGGAACCGATTCTCGATTCGTCCATTTAATTTAGTCATACCAGATATATTAGACACATTTCTAAAATATCTGGTCACTCATTGCAATCTAAACTGGAACCGCAATAGTCTTTGTAAAATACTTCTTACATCATTAGATCATTATTGCGTGTCTGACGGATGGTATAAATTGCAACTTTTAGCCAGTTTGGAGAAAATATGTAAAAACTATTGACTTCAAAACTGCACCAAACAAACATGTGAGTGAGTGTAAGGGTACATTCACGCAGTGGCAAGTTTGCACGGTACGGTTTGCAGGTATTTTGTCGTAGAAAACGATATGGTGCCATAACATGAACGGGAACAAGCACATAAAATGCATCTGTGCTACAGCTAACTACGTGCGAAGTAAAATCTCTGTAGTTCCACCAGTAACGATGCTACCGGAATTTGCCTGTAAATATCATGCAATTATCTCGCAATAATAAATCATACATATGTTTGAAGGCAAATCCCAGTAGCACTGTTACAAGTGGAACTAGATAAATGTTACTTCTCATGTCTTTCGCTTTGGTAAAGATGCATTTTATGTGCACATTTCCGTTCATATTCTGGCACCATGTGGCTTTCTATGACGAAATACCTGCAAAAATATACCATGCAAACTTGCCAGCGTATGAACGTAGCCTAAGGCGCCATGGCACGCTTACTGTAACAACAACGCAATGCCGCGTGACAAGCAGTGTCTTCATATTATCTGCTGGTCGCTTCTGACTTTTTATTTCATCGACACCTTCGGAAAGATACTTCGGATTTGGGCGTCCACATGGTCTTGGTTCGCATATATATATACCACGGAGATCAAATATATGTACATAATCCAAACAAAACCAAAGTACAAATAAAAACCCACCTCATAAATACACTATAAACAATGTTTTGGCAAAAGAAACAGGTATGTTAACATACATGTAGTGTATAATTCCTATATACATAATTCGAAGGAAAGCAAAGAAAAGTCCTACTTGGCAGCGTAAAAAATTCACAGGACTTGACACCAAATTAGTTACAAAAAGTATGGCATGTTTAGCCCACCAAGCGAATAAAATGAAAAAGCACAAACAAATAGCATTATTTAATCATCACATCATTGTCGGGGATCACTTAAACGTGAAGAGGTACGTGTATATATAATACTAGCAGGGTTACCCGGCGTTGCCCAGGTTAATGTATGCTGTGGATATTTGTTGGGAATAGAGAATGCTCTTGCTTAAAGTGTTATACGTTTTCTCATAAATTGTATATTCAAATAGCATCACAACCCATGATTATTACAGTCATGGAATATAAGTAGTGGCTCACCTTGTCAATTGTCATTCTGTTTATCTTATCGCGATTAATCCGTTCCACCAATAATGAAGTATTTATTTATTTACAACTGTGTATACATTAGACGTTATAATATGATACATGAACATCATAAACACATTAGTTCGATAAAAGATGATAATTGGGTTTTACATATTGAGATGTATCAATCAATCTAGTGGGTTGAACTAAGATCTCGATGACACCTGTCTATCATATCTCCACGAAGATACAGATGTTTCAAAGAAATTCCCAGGTGCTCATTTGTTCATGGTGCTATATATTGGCTAAATATTCTTAGTTTAAACGAAATGTTGCTTCACACATATATCAGCTACATGTGCCAGGCACAGAGCGAGATTTTGAGTTGTTTATGTCAGTCGATGAGTCTGTTCTAAAACCCTTGTCAGATGTCAGTATTGGTAGGATCCTGAACAGTCTTGTGATACTAACTGCATTTTCTTGTATATCAGAAGAAACTATATTTGACTGCACACTGTGACCACTATTTTTGAACAGGCCTTCCATGTCTGTTGACAAATTGTAACTTTTTGTGGAAACTGTATTGAATGGAACACACTAAATTTTGTTATTATATATATGCAATCCTCTGACGGTTCGAGGTCTCTCAGTTTGCACGAATATATGTATCTCTTCAATAGAATGATACATATACGTTTAATGCTTCTTCTAGTTATCTCTTTTTGCTAGCTCATTGTGTGAATGCCTTGATTGCCATTCCCATATAAATATGACTGTTAAGAAGATATAATTGTTCAAGTGACTTATGTGGGTCACCATATGTCGGGATTGTGAAATGTGAACGCCCAACTACTTAAAATGATATGGAGATGGCCTGGTGACTGTATATATCTTATATGTGGATATCGGCGAATAGCAAGAATTATCAATGATAGTGCCTATCCGCTCGCCATCCGTGACGCAAACGACACCAAATGTGATTTAATTCATGGTATATCATTAGAGAAAAAAGTGTATGAATTTGGTGGAATTTGGTTTATTAAATCAATTGTTGATGCAACGCTGACTCGAACAACACCATATTGGGAAGGTGATTATGTATTCGTTTGGTGGAAATCAGCGACAAAACTATTTCACCATATTTTTTTAATTTCCCATCCCACCAACAGCGTCATTTTAGAAAATTTTAACCCGCACCATTATCTTCCTTGTTAAAAATTACCCCTCTTAGAACGCCTTGGTGCCATTCGATTGTACCGCGAGAAGTTATATATAGAACGCACACAGACAGACAAAAAGACAGACAGACAGCACGCTTTTATTTCTTGTATCATTTGAGAAGAACGTGTCTGAATTTGATGGTAATTGGTACTAAAAATATTTTGTATCAGTTTTGGTGACCCTCCCGTCCCTATTTCGGACTCAAGCTACACACACTAAGACTCATTAGTGATTAGAGATGCATATATATGAAATTGGTGAAAATTGGCGAGTATACAAATTCGTATCAAAATTAAGGTCCCCATATATCTCACCCATAGGGCACCAATTTGGTGTATCTAAACCACACGATAAGATTCCTCGTATCACGGAGAAGAATATGTATCAATCTGGTGGAAATCGGCACTAAACATATAGATATAATTTGTTTGTGTCCCTCTCATCTCTATACGCCACTGACTCGAATGGCCCCACTTGTGACATCCTAAAACCACACGATTACACTCCTGATATCATGGAGATGATTGTTTATAAGTTTGGTGATAATCGGCGACTAAACAATTTTTTTTATCAAATTTGGTGCCAATCCCTCCCCTCCCCATCTCTCACACAAACAGCACCACTATGGCGTCTTTAAGTCACGATTAGATTCCTCGTATCATGGATAAGAACGTGTATCAATTTGGTGGAAATTGGCGCTAAAAAAATTGTGCATCAATTTTGGTGCCCCTGTCCCTTTCAATGCAACCCTGACTCGAATGAGGCCACATTTGACAGATAAAAGCCACACCATTAGACTCCTCATACCATGGGGATGATTTTGTATAAGTGTGGTGGCAATCGGCGACTTATTATCAAAATTAGTGCCCACCCCCTCCCAATCTCTCATCCAAAAACAACAATTTGGCGTTGTTAAATCGCACAATTAGATTTCTTGTATCATGAAGAAGAATATATATAAATTTGGTGGAAATCGGCGCTAAAATTAGTTTTATCAATTTTGGTGCCCCTCTCCCCTTCCGTTCATCCCTGGCTCAAACGACGCCACTTTTGACAAATTTAAACCACACCGTTGATTTTTCATATCATGGGGATGATTATATGTAAGTTTCGTGGCAATCGGCGACAGAACAAAAATCTGCCCCCCCCCCCCATTCCGGGCACCCCTGACGCGAACGGCGCGACTTTTGCCATATTTAAACCACGCCATTATATTCCTCATATTATGGGGATGATTATATATAAGTTTGGTGGCAATCGGCGACAAATTTTTTTTCTGCCCCTCCCCCTTTTCTGCCCCTGACAACAACGGCGTCACTTTAGAAAATTCTAACCCCGACCATTATCTTTCTCGTAAAAAGCTACCCATAGTAGACCCCTTTGGCATGATCTAGATGGTCCCCTGTGAATTTCTATAGAACACAGACAGACAGACAGACAGACAGACATTCGCAAATATAGATATAGATAATGTATTATATACGTGACGATTATTCTAACGTGGTGTAAATTGGAATAGTCTCATAACTGTAAATGTTCTTGTAACTTGTTGACTATTAACGAGGTGGGAATATTAGCTGATAGGTCGGACGTTAGCATAATTTACTAATTGAATCAATCACAAGATCCTATTTCGGTGTACCGTTATGAGGTGATAACTTTCTCAGGGAAAGATGGGAGATGTCAAATGTACAGCACAATCCAAATAATTAAGTGTTAATATAATAATACATGTCGCGAACGAAAGGGGTGTAATCAGATTAGTATCCCTGCATATATAATACCAAGACTATGTATTCAATGAATATATTCTTCTCAACAGTCGTCGCAACATTTCGTCTACCAACCTATATATGTAATTGGATATTCGTGATTCTTATACTTATTTACGGTAAGCTTAATGAAGACAGTCCCCCTGGCAGACTCCAATGCAGACTAACACTACGCATGTCTGGCCACCCCGTAAAGTATACGGAATATAAGGAAATCTTAATGTTGGTATTCAATACTTTTGTCGGTTACAATTCATTTTGAGTTTGTCCGACCAATTTCGAAATGAATATACCACCTTTCTGTGAGTAGCAATATGTTTGAACTGCACTATATTATATACCACCTTACTGTGAGTAGCAATGTTTGAACGGCACTATATTCTATACCACCTTACTGTGAGTAGCAATATGTTTGAACGGCACTGCATTATATACCACCTTACTCAGTAGCAATATGTTTCAACGGCAATATATCCTATACCACCTTACTGTGAGTAGCAATATGTTTGCACGGCACTATATTCTATACCACCTTACTGTGAGTAGCAATATGTTAGAACGGCACTATATTCTATACCACCTTACTGTGAGTAGCAATATGTTTGAACGGCACTATATTCTATACCACCTAACTGTGAGTAGCAATATGTTTGAACGGCACTATATTCTATACCACCTTACTGTGAGCAGCAATATGTTTGAACGGCAATATATTATATACCACCTTACTGTGAGTAGCAATATGTTTGCACGGCACTATATTCTATACCACCTTACTGTGAGTAGCAATATGTTTGAACGACAATATATTCTATACCACTTTACTGTGAGTAGCAATATGTTTGAACGGCACTATATTCTATACCACCTTACTGATCCTTACTGTGAGTAGCAATATGTTTGAACGGCAAATATATTCTCACAAACGGACTCGCAGTCGTCAATTCTGCGAAAAGGTTTTTGGACTGTCCGAATACATTTTTTGACTACTATAAGCTATTCGTAATTATGATTAGTAGTGGTTCATTATGCGGAAGTTGCTAAGTTGCTCATTTCGTAAGACATTGCTTGAATATATGAAAACCCAACAACACAATATAGCACACTTCCATCTTCTTTTTATGCATTTTAAATAACAAACATCTTTTATTTACCTTTCAGATGGCCACACATAAGGTCGCGGACACTTGCCTGTCAACGGACATGGGTAGCATCCTAGCATGGACAATAAACGACGACAAAACCGTCGATCTTAAGCAGAATTACATCAAAGCATTCACACCAAAGAACAAACAGTCAATCAATGTCTTCAACAAAATAAGCACGATCGAGAAGAAAATAAAGCGAAAGTTCAATAAAGCGGTCAGGAGGACACCACGCCCACTTGATTTAGATGATTATATTGATTGCAACAACTGTGTTCCTTCTGAGAATATAGACACATATCGCGATCGTTTGGAGACTGTCACATCATCAAAATGTGCACCACAGTTATCAGAAGGAAAGGCACCATCTACAGAAACCCTGACATCTACCCCAAAGCAATGTAAAGGCAAACATGCAGAAAACAGAGTATATATAGTCCATTGCGACGACAAAACAACGCACAGCCGACAAACAGGCGGCAAAGAGAAAGATGAAAAACTTCACAAAACTTTTCCACACAGACGAGGAACCGAACGTACAAGTTCTTGCTAATTTTTGAAGCGCCTTATATGGTCTTGCCAGTTTTCATTTTGAGTGCTATATATATTTATAGAATGGTTGGTATAATTCAACCCTATTGGTTGCCGAATGTTTCTGTTTTGTTGTAATGATGTTATCATATGTCTGTTAACAATAATTGTAAATATATGTTATCCGTCAAATATTAAAGTGCTATGAAATATCCCAAACTTTGAACCTTTTTTGCCCACCCGACATGGGTTCTTGTTTACCCGGCGATGATGTACTTCAAACAGAAATGGTCAGTTGTTCTAAATGGCACGCCGAGGTCAATATATATTACACCGCGTTTTTTCAAGAACACAACAGTCATGAACAACCGGAAACATGTGTTGGTTGGTTGGTGTCATGTGCTTTGTTTCCCGACCAAATTTGGTTTATTTTGCAGCAGATCATGTTTATTTTAATGCCACTTGGCGGCTTGCGCTCCAAAGTAACCTAATAATATTCTCTTTTGAATTTTTCCTGGTTTCGAAAAAGATCGATAAATACTTGAAGTTCCGTCTTGAACTACCTTTCTATAAGAGCATTGAAGTCATAAAACAGCCATTTTCTCCGCATGGAACAGAAACAGATCGTTCCGTGTTAGTATATTCCTGATATGGTAGAAATAAAGAGCGTTTATTTCACTTATGTGCAAACAAATTAACACGGCTGGAAAATGGCTGGCCATGGGAGGTATATTATTTTTTTCAGAGTATATGACGCCGGTATAATCAACATTTCTTATTTTCAACCTATCGTAGACATCCTTCCAAATTAAGTAGACAAAATTTGGAAGCTCAAATGAACCATGTCTGTTTAACTTCAGAATCATATTCTTTCTTGGAAATTTCAACCGACGCTATATAAGCAGGGAATCTCCTATGTTTTATCTCGATATTTTACCCAAAAATGTCCGTGATGTCATATGTTATTCCGGATGACATGCATGTGGTCGTAGTCTGCTGTCGAGGCTGAAACTATAAGGTTTACCGGGAAAAAAATCTTAACAAACTGCTGTTTTGGTTCTTGAGAATTGAATAAACAGACGAAGACGGTTATGCTAATTATACGACGATGATGATGCTTATGGTGATGATGAATTTGATGGCGATGATGATAAAGAAACTGATGACGAGAAAGCTTATATTAATAATAGTGATGAAGGAAGCATGGCGAATATCAGTCATCGGTTATTATGATGATGACGATGATGGCGATTATGATGACGGCGACGATGATGATGATGACGAGACGAAGACTGCGACGAATGATAACCACAACGACGTCTAATGATGCATGCGAGGATGGTGATGATGTTAATGATGATATGCTGGTGATGACAGCGGAGATAATTACGATGACAGCGACGACTATGACGACGATCATGATGGTGATGATGATGGTGATGATGATTGGCGTTTAGTTGTAAACAAAATCCATGTGTCTATTTTTTGTTCTACAGACACACCTCTGGTTCTTAAATTCTCAAGAACTAACTACTGGTTATTCAACTTGGTTCCTGTGCCTCTTTTCTAACAGTGTATGGTCTATGTCTCAAAAATAGTAATCATAGTTGCCTCCAATCAGGTGACAAAACACAAATATTTCGCTTTTACCACAAGAATGCTTGGTATATTATGAACACAATTTATCAAAACACAAAGGAGTACCATTGCCTATCTTCAATAAATTCTAAACTTAACCAATATGGTTTACATACTCTGTGGCTGAGACTGTGTTTACAGCTGGAAATTATATTTGGTTCTATTCACCAAAGCCACATATACGCGAAAAGTACTAAGATTTCTGCAACCGCATCACCGCGTTTACCCCTCATTTCTAATGTTACATATAATGGTTGTAACAACATTTAGTGAATGTTCAATGCTGAAATAACAGCTTTAAGCGATGATCCCCTGCTATTTAGCACAATTACGTGGGTGGTGCTATTGGAAAACATATTTTCAAACAAAAATATACCGAAAACTAATATTGTGCATTTCGTGGTATAGTATATTCCAGTTGTAAAGTGGGGACTGAATTAATTTGAACAAAATTGTCGACTACTAAACCGGATTGGTAGCAGCATGAAATTTAGTCTCACATAAAATGTAAGATGTACCATCTCTTTGATCTGGTGAGATATGGCGCTCATTTACTGACGAGATGAGTGTTTCTTTGCAGTATGATAAGCATTGGGACATATTTGTATTGTATATTATCACGGAGAGTGTAGCAAATTCCATAAATGTAACTAGTATATACCACAAGGTTACGCACTTCAGTGTATGTGCTACATTCAATAATTAATCACAATACCAAATTAAACTACCATGCACTGCGTGGCGAAACATTACTTTGTGTTTTGCATGACCATTTGGTTTGACTTGCGTTGCAGTGTCCAATAAATCCTTCAGGTGAATCTGTGTTAAAGATATGTGTACCGTTAAAGGTATTAAACAACATACTGTACATTAATAATACGTATTTTCACTCCTATATATGGTTACCCAATATGTTACTTTCGTCGTGCTATGTCTTGGAGTTGCGGCCATTTCATGGCCGCGATCGTTTTATTTTCTGTCCGTGTCACTATATTCGCTCCCGTGCTACAATTTCACACATACTTGCATAACTGCGAATGCCTATGCCACACAATATTTATAATTACCTTCATAATTTACATCAGACCACCCCCCCCCCCCCTATTCAGGGCGCTGTAGAACATTTCCCCCAAAGCGGATTTTGGATATGCTATAAACGAGATCTGATTCCAACGATACCAAATTTAGTTTGTTAAGATTTTTTCCTGGTAAACCTTATAGTTTCAGCCCCGACAGAAGACTACGACCACAAACATGCCATCCTGAATAACATATGACATCACGGACATTGTTGGGTAAACTATCGAGATCAAACATCGGAGATTCACTGCTTATATAGCGTCGGTTGAAATTTCCAAGAAAGATGATTCTGAAGTTAAACAGACATGGCTCATTTGAGCTTCCAAATTTTGTCTACTTAATTTGGAAAGATGTATACGATAGGTTGAAAATAAGAAATGTTGATTATACCGGCGTCATATACTCTGAAATAATATATATAAACTTCCCATGGCCACAGCCATTTTCCACCCGTGTTAATGTGTTTGCACATAAGTGAAATAAACGCTCTTTATTTCTATCATATCAGGAATATACTAACACGGAACGATCTGTTTCTGTTCCATGCGGAGAAAATGGCTGTTTTTGTTTGGGGCCAAACATCAGCTTAAGGTTGTTACGACTTCATGCAATGCTCTTATAGAAAGGTAGTTCAAGACGGAACTTCAAGTATTTATCGACCTTTTTCGAAACCAGGAAAAATTCAAAAGAGAATATTATTAGGTTACTTTGGAGCGCAAGCCGCCAAGTGGCTTTAAAGGCACGGGCGGCGTTCGTTGCAGATATATTCATATTTGTTCAAATCGCCATCAACAGAAGGAATATTAAAATATATATAGTTTTGTTCATATGCCAAACATAATCAGCGCGTAAATAGCATATTGTCGTCAAGACGTACGATGGTGTACATAAACAACAGCATGCGCGTGTTGCAGTAGTTGTGCTTCTGTTTACATAACACAGAGCAATTCTATTGGTTAATCAAACAAAAATGATATAAACGCTCTTTATTATTTCCATATCAGGAAAACAGTAATAAACAACGCTCTTTGTGCTTACCATATCCGGATCTAAACAAAGGCCAGGAAACGTAACGTTTTTTGCTTTTGTTTACATAACAAACGGAAATAAATTGACAATAACATACTGTTTATGCCATATTTCTGATTGGTATAAGAACAAGGTCTGTCTATTTTTACTATTCTTTCTTTAAAATCAACATGATCTGCTACAACATAAACCAAATTTGGTCGGGAAACAAAGCACATGACACCAATCAACCAACACATGTTTCCGGTTGTTCACGACTGTTGTGTTCCTGAAAAGACGCGGTGTAATATATTGACCTCGGTGTGCCATTTAGAAGAACTGACCATTTCTCCTTGAAGTACATCATCGTCGGGTAAACAAGAGCCCATGTCGGGTAGGCGAAAATGTTCAAAGTTTGGGATATTTCATAGCACTTTAATATTTGACGGATAACATATATTTACAATTATTGTTAACAGACATACGGTAACAACATTACAACAAAATAGCACAAGTAAAACAGAAACATTCGGCAACCAATAGGGTTGAATTAGATCAACCATTATATAAATATATATAGCACTCAAAATGAAAACTGGCAAGACCATATAAGGCGCTTCATAAATTGGCAAGAACTTGTACGTTCGGTTCCTCGTCTGTGTGGAAAAGTTTAGTGAAGTTTTTCATCTTTCTCTTTGTCGCCTGTTTGTCGACATTTCGGCTGTGCGTTGTTTTGTCGTCGAAATGGACTATATATATTCTGGTTTCTGCATGTTTGCCTTTATATTGCTTTGGGGTAGATGTCAGGGTTTCAGTAGATGGTGCCCTTTCTGATAGCCGCCATGCACATTTTGATTGTGCGACAGTCTCCAAACGATCATATGTGTCTGTATTCTCTGATGGAACACAACTGTCGCAATCAATGGAATCATCTAAACCAAGTGGGCGTGGTCTCCTCCTGACCGCTTTATTGAACTTTCGCTTTATTTTCTTCTCGATCGTGCTTATTTTGTTGAAGACATTGATTGACTTTTTGTTCTTTGGTGTGAATGCTTTGATGTAATTCTGCTGAAGATCAACCGTTTTGTCGTCGTTTATTGTCCATGCTAGGATGCTACCCATGTCCGTTGACAGATAAGTGTCGGCGACCTTTTGTGTGGCCATCTGAAAGGTAAATAAAAGATGTTTATTAAAAATGAATACAAGAAGATAGCAGTGTGCTATATCGTGTTTTGTGGTTACGTGTATACAAGCAATGTCCTACGAAATTAGCAACTTAACACCTTTCGCGTAACAACTACTGATCATAATTACGAATAGCTTATAGATGGGGTTTTTTTTTTGGACAGTCGAAAAACCTTTTCGCAGTATTGACGACTACGAGTCCATTTGTGTCGTTCAAACATATTGCTACTCACAGTAAGGTGATCAAGTTTTGTTTGACGTGATTATATTGTACTTAATTATGTTGTTACCAGGTCAGTCAATGATATAGGTTCGAGTATTACATAAAGAGCTCGCGTGCCCATGCTTTGCTTCTCGAAATCGTAACTACGGATATGGCAAAACAACAACTGATAGAAAGTCTATACACATTCAATTGACGTCTATAAATTATTTATTTCGAAATTGGTCGGACCAAATCAAAATGAATTGTAACCGACAAAAGTATAGAATAAAAGCATTAAGATTTCCTCATATTCCTTGTACGTGATGGTGTGGCCAGACTTGCGTGGCGTTAGTCTGTCGGGGGGATTGTCATCATTAAACTTACCGTAAATAATTATAAGTATCACGAATATCTAATTACATATATAGGTTGGCAGACGAAATGTTGCGGATGACTGCTGAGAAGAAATAATCATTGAAGACAAAGTCTTGGCATTATATATGAAGGGATACTAATCTGTTTACACACCTCTCGTTCGCGACATTTATTATATTAACACTTAATTATTTGGATTGTGCTTTTAAATTTGACATCTTCCATCTTTTCCTGAGAAAGTTATCACCTCATAACGGTATACCGAAATGGGATCTTGTGATTGATTCAATTAGTAAATTATTCTAACATCCCACCTATCAGCTAATATTGTCACCTCGTTGTCAACAAGTTACAAGAACATTTACAGTTATGAAACTATTCCAATTTACACCACGTTAGAATAATCGTCACGCATAACGCTTTAGGGTATATATACAAGTGATTCCCCCATAATTATGTGATGATTAGATGACGTTATTTGTGTGTGGTTTTTCATTTTATTCGCTTGTTGGGCTAAACATGCCATCATTTTTGTAACTAATTTGGTGTCAAGTCCTGTGCAGCATAAATCATTTACACTGCCATGTCGGACCTTACTTTGCTTTCCTTCGAATTATCTATATATGAATTATAAACTACATGCACGTTAACATACCTGTTTCTTTTGCCAAAACATTGTCTATAGTGTAGTTATGAGGTGGGTTTTTCTTGGTACTTTGGTTTTGTTTTGATTATGTCCATATATTCTATCTCCGTCGTATATATATGCGAATCTAGATCATGTGGACGCCCAAATCCGAAGTATCTTTCCGAAGGTGTCGATAAAATAAAAACAGTCAGAAGCGACCAGCAGATAATATGAAGATACTGCTTGTCACGCGACATTGTGTTGTTGTTACAGTAAGCATGTCGTGGCGCCTTTCACTCACGAACTTTTGTTTGTTTTGTGCAGTTTTGAAGTCAATAGTTTTATTGCAGGCATATACACATCGTTTCTCCAAACTGGCTAAAAGTTAAAATGTATACCATCCGCCAGACACGTAATAATGATCTAACGATGAAAGCAGTATTGTTTTTACCAAGACTATTGCGGTTCCAGTTTAGATTCCAATGTGTGACCAGATACTTTAGACATGTGTCTAATATATCTGGTATGACTAAATTAAATGGGTGAATCGAGAATTGGTTCCTAAAAGATCTGAGAGTCAGGGACTCATTTGATCGATACACATGAAGGGTTTTCTATCCATTTAATTGTTATCGTAAATATGGGTTTGGTTATTTAAAAATTATTATATCTTTAGTCCGTTTCAATTAAAATGACACTTCTTCTGGTTATGCGTTTGGATTTTTCAAACAAATATATGTTGTCATACTTACACATTAGATCTGAGTACATGTATATGTTTATTGTCAACCTCCTCAATTTAGAAGAGCATATATACACATGACAAGTATATACATGTTATATAAATATGCATGCAAATATTATATTATCACAATAATACTCTTGCAGTGTTTACGCCATGTCACATGCATGCGACCAGGTTCTGACATTTTCAAGTGTTAGTGGGGTCGGTGATAATCTAATATAGAATTTATAAAGGGGAAGGCATACACAGAAGTGCCTGAATACCAGTTGCCCTTTTTAAAACCTGAATAGCAATATCACATGCGTGTGACCGAGCGAAATAAAACTTCCAAATAAAATATTTACTGGACATCAACGTTGAATAATGGAACACGAGAATGTGTGTCGTCATATTACCTTATTCAGTGAAATTAGACAAAGGTTTCAGTCTTCGAAGTCAGAAAGTAGCATATATCACATGGAAATGGCCTATTTAAGAACTGGAAATAAAGAGCAATAAAGAAAATAAAGAGTTATTTCCTAGGTCTACAGAACAAGTTCGTAATATGATTACCGCAATGTCATTGGTTTATAAGTATGTAGTTTTTGCGTTCCTCTCAATGAGTCGCTTGCACATAGGAGAAATGTAGCTGTGGAGTAAATTATTTTGTCAAGCTGGAGCGTAGGTAAGTCTAGTGTCACGTGATGGAGAGTAGAACCGAAAAACAGAGCGAATAAATTGTCCGAAGATAGGCGAGACATGTTTGTATTCCACAGTGGTTGATAATGTACCCCCAGTGCAGATATTAACAGATGAGACTGGGAGGAGAACATTATGTGCATCAGTTCATTTTCGCACAGCATTGAGCACAACACACATACATAATTGTTGGCGAAGGTAGTTCGGTTCAGTAGTCGTACCATATTCATGAACTTTACGGAGTGTGAACTGCAGTCTGTCCCATAGCTGCCACTGCTTAAGCGGATTGCGATGGGTCAAGGACAGTACTTTCAGCCGTGGATCGGAAACAACCGCTGAAAACCAAGAGTTGGAATATAAATGCATAACGGAGTCTTTTGCTAATGCCTTCCATGCATCCTTCCATGGAAACGTCCCTTCGTCCATAAAGTTGAAAATATTGTCGATTAGGTCGTACTTGGTAAGGAGCTGAAATATTTCTTGAGTGAAGACTGGTGTAGATCTATTGAAGAGACGTTGTTGTTGAGCCTTAACAAGAAACAATCTAAGTGGAGTTTGGTGATGCATTGGCAGGTGGATGAGGTTGCCAAGGAAGCAGAGTTTCCTTATGTGTATTTGTTGTTCTATTGGCATTATTCCTAGTAATCCAAGCGATAATCTTGTGGTAGCTCTCTTCGGGAGTGTTTGTCTATTTTTTGCACAAGTCCGAAGTGACCTCTCTATGGTAGGGAGACTCGACGAGTATTCCAGCGGGAACAACACACAACCATAGAGAGCCTTCGGCATCACCACACATTTCAGAATTGCTCGCAGGGATGCCGGTGTCAGAGAAGAAGTGTTTGCTTTCCGTGCAATGGAGAAAAATGTTTTCCGTATTTTTGAAAATACAATGTTCCCTTGTGTTCGTCCGTTTGCGAATTTATTCTGATCTATGCCAAGATGAATACTTTCTGTATGCTCTGGTATATTGTTTGGCCCTAAACACCAAGATCTACGTGGACTTGGATTCATTAAACACAGCGATGTTGCTTTTAGTATAAGAAAAAGAAAAACGGCACTTGTTGCTATATAACATATGTCCAGAAGGCTATCTAGACCGGATTCAGAAAGAGATATTAAGCGATGTCGTCTGCCGTTGTTGGTGCGACACAAGATACGCCGTTTATGGATAGTCCCATCCGAGTGGTCGTTAGCGATTTTAGAAGCTCGTCGATATACACGAGGTAGCAGAAAGGTGAAAGGACTGCTCCTTGTTGAGTTCCTTGTCCTATACTGAAAGAGTTTGACAGGCAACCGCTATACCGCACGCGGCTCGTGATATCACTATATATACAACGTAGCATGCGAACGGTCTTTCCAGAGAAGCCAAGGCGTTCGAATTTGAACGAGAGGCCATTTTGCCACACTTTGTAGAATGGAGTCAAAGAAGGTTACAAAAAGTTTAGAGTTGTCTTGTGCATATGAGATAGACTATTGAAGAACAAAAGATTTCATATTAAATCCAATTGCTGCTTGAACCCCGTTTTGTAATGCACTAGGGAATGTCACAAGCAAATGGCTATTCGTGAATCGATTGACGAGAACACCTTCGAACACTTTGTAGATCACATGGAGTAACGATATGGCTCTATAGCTATCGGGAAGTGTTGACGGATTCGGTTCACCCTTGTACAGAGGAACAATAATTCCTGATTTTAGTGACGGTGGAATCCACTCGTGTTCAACGAAGGGGTTGAATAACTTGCACATGCACACATACAGCAATTCAGAACCGAAGAGAAGGTGTTCGTTGACTATGTCATCACAACCGCTTGCCTTTCTAAATTTCAGTTTACGAACTGTATCTACAACTTCTTGTTTTGTGATCCTAAACGAAATACAGATCAAGTTCGAATATGGGTACGATCTACCCATTTTTGTCTGGTTGCTCTCAAATATGGAATATTGATTTCTTATATGAAAATATAATATGAACTTTTTGTCCGATGATTTCTTATATAGAACAAGTTCAACTTTTTTCCGATGCTAAAAAAATCCCAGTTAGAAGCAACAATGACTAGATACATTTCTGTCATCAGTTACTCATCAAGCAATCTTGGAAACTTGTTTATTCACTGAACAGATCATCTGGTAACAAATAACACAGCCAGCATAAATGAAGGTAAAATTAACAAATAAATATCTAGAGTTTGTCGTGTACCATTTCAGGGGACACTGGTTGGATTGTTCTGAAATTTAGTATCGGATTTAGGGTCCTTGTTATTTTTTTCAGAAAAGCTGATGCCCCAATGAAGCCGTTTTTTCGGAGGGACACTATGGCCGGACGGCCTTTTATCAACATTGGAAAACTCCGGCAATGTTACGGCACATGTGATTGGTAGGTGGTTTGATGTATTCATAGCATGGTCAGAAAAAATAGAATAGTCAGATAGCAGTTCTTTGTCACGAGAGAGTATCAGTATATGGTCAATGAGTGATGGCTGATTAATTGAAAATATGGCACGAACGAGTATTCACTACCCCCACACGCACCACTCGCTGTTGTAGAAACATTCGTCGAGAAATCTAATGAATCGGGCAGATGTATTGTTAAGAGAAGTTGTGATATTGTTTAAATAACCCTTGGGGAGGTGGGCATTGAAGTCTCCCATTAGTACAACAGAACTGGATACATCTAGCGAATCCAGACAGTCGCTGAAGTAGTCATCTCAGTGATTTGTGCTGGGCAGATAAACTTGTACGACGGTTAACATAGTATTGTTAAACACTAATTGCGCACCAACAAGTCGATTTTCGTCCAGGTTGATTTCGATGTAGTGTTTTTGTAGCGATTTGTGAATTAAAAGTGCTACATCGTCTCGTGTGAATACACTGCCTGTTTTTGTTTTAATGACTGTCCCGGGTTTAGGCAGGCACACATATTTATCACTGAGGGAGTGTAAGAAGCTTAGGTTTTCTGAGTTTAACCAGTGTTCCGAAACGCATATGATGTGGTCTATTTCTTGTCCTGTAAATACGAGGCACTGCTCTTTATGGCAGTCGCATTCCATGATAACAACTTGATTCTATGAGCCATGGTTAATACTATTTACGCGCATATGGGCGGCAGTAGGCCCATGCAGGCCAAAAAACAGAGTCAAGTAGTGGGTAGCTTTGATCTTTGATCACGTTAAGTCGCCAACAATACAGTTCCGACGACAGCACTATGCATCAGTTTAAGGTAACTTGGGACAACACCTCTTTCAGACAAGTATTACGAATCTGGCACTGTGTCGTACCATCAACGATGCCACCAATATAGAATTCACGAATCTGTCACAAAATTTGGATTTTATTTTTATTTTTCAAACAGATATATGTTGTTATACTTACACATTAGATCTGAGTACCACTATAGATATAAGCAATCGCATCGCTCAAATCGCTCGCGTCGCCGTCTGTAAGGGCCTTAATGAGTCTCACGAGAGAGCAATCGAAAGCAGGGTCTCATGCAACGGTTAAATCTGGACTTTTGGCCGCACAGAAACGGAACAATAACGCAGTTTTATATGTACTTTTTATGTTGAATCGTGTGATTATGTGTGTGATGAAACAGATAATGCGATTTTATATGGATGTATTGATTTTGCGATCTTTTTTAGAAGCAGAAATATATGTAGTCAGAGCAGTCTCGTGAATGTGACCGTTCATAATTTATTTTTATATCTACATTATCAAACTTTCAAAATGCACTACTATAGAACAATATAAGAGATATGTATATAGTACTGGCTAAAATGTGAAGATCCTATTGTCTGTGTCTCAAAATAGTAATGACAGTTGCCTCCAACCAGATGACAAAACACGAATATTTCGCTTTTATCACAAGAATGCTTGGTGGTATATTATGAACACAATTTATCAAAACACAAATGAGTGTCATAGCCTATCTTCAATAAATTCTGATCTTGACCAATATGGTTTACATACTCTGTGGCTGAGACTGTTTATAGCTGGAAATTATATTTGGTTCTATTCACCAAAGCCACATATACGCGAAAAGTACTACGATTTCTGCAACATTCCATAATTGTTTATTCTTACGCCATGTGTACATCACCGCGTTTACCCCTTATTCCTAACGTTACATATAGTTGTCGTACACAAGACCACAAATAACACCATTTTGCGAATGTTCACGTGGGTGGTATTGGTAAGATATTTCAAATAAAACAATACCGAAAACTAATATTGTGTATTTCGTGGTAACAAAATTGTCTACTAATAAACCGGTTTGGTTGCTGCGCGAAAATTAGTCCTATATAAACTGTAAGATGTATCATCACTTTGATCTGGTGAGATATTGCGCCATTCTACTGAAGAGATGGGTGTTTCTTTGCAGTATGATAAGCATTGGGAAATATGTGTATTGTATATTATCACGTAGAAAATTCCATAAATGTAACTAGTCTTTATACCACAAGGGTGTACACTTCAGTTTATTTGTTACATTCAATAATTAATCACACTGCCAAATGAAACTACCATGCAATGCGTGGCTAAACGTTATTGTATTTTGGCCGGACAGTTGGATGTTAGATAAGCATAAAACGAGAACTTTAAAGACGTCAACCATTGGGTTTGACTTGCATTGCAGTGACCAATAAATCCGTCAGATGTATCTGTTTTAATGATATGTGTACCGTTAAAGATACTAAAACATACTTGTACATTATACGCATTTTCACTTCTATATGGCTATCCAATATGTTGCTTTCGTCGTGCCATGTCTTGGAGTTGCGGCCATTTCATGTTTTATTTTCTGTCGGTGTCACTACATTCGCTCCCGTGCTAGAATTTCACACATTCTTGTATAACTGTGTGATGCCTACGCCACAACATATCGTATACTTACCTTCATAATTTACGGCAGACCACCCTCCCCCCATTTCAGGGCGATGTAGAACATTTTCCCCAAAGCGGATTTTGGATATGTTATACACACATATCTCGTCTTTCCAATGATACCAAATTTATCTTGTTAAGATTTTTTTCCTGGTAGACCTTATATCTTCAGCCCCGACAGAAGACTACGACCACCAACATGCCATCCTGAATAACATGACATCACGGACATTTTGGGGTAAAATATTGAGATCAAACATCGGAGATTCCCTGCTTATATAGCGTCGGTTGAAATTTCCAAGAAAGATGATTCTGAAGTTAAACGGACATGGCTCATTTGAGCTTCCAAATTTTGTCGACGTAATTTGGAAGGATGTATACGATAGGTTGAAAATAAGAAATATTGATATACCGGCTTCATATACTCTGAAAATATATATACCTCCCATGGCCACAGCAATTTTCCAGCCGTGTTAATTTTTTTCGCACAGGAGTGAAATAAACGCTCTTTATTTCTACCATATCAGGAATATACTAACACGGAACGATCTGTTTCTGTTCCATGCGGAGCAAATGGCTGTTTTGTTTGCGACCCAAACAGCGTGTTCAAAGTTGTAATTTTTATGACTTCAATGCTTCCATGCTCGTATAGAAAGGCAGTTCAAGACAGAACTTCAAGTATTTATCAACCTATACTATTTCGAAACGAGGAAATATTCAAAAGCGAATATTATTAGGTGTATTTTGGAGCGCAAACCGGCTTTAAAGTGAACATGCTCTGCTAAAATATAAACCAGATTTGGTCGGGAAACAAAGCACATGACACCAATCAACCAACACATGCATGTTTAAACAATAACTATAAATAAAAAAGGGCCCGTCGGGTAGGCGAAAATATTCAAAGTTTGGGTTATTTCATAGCACTTTAATATTTTATCGATAACATATATTTACAATTGTTAACAGACATACGGTAACAACATTACACAAAAATAGCACAAGTAAAACAGAAATATTCGGCAATCAATAGGGTTGAATTAGATCAACCATTCTAAAAATATGTATAGCACTCAAAATGAAAACTGGCAAGACCATATAAGGCGCTTCATAAATTGGCAAGAACTTGTACGTTGGGCTCCTCGTCTGTGTGGAAAAGTTTTGTGAAGTTTTTCATCTTTCTTTTTACCGCCTGTTTGTCGACATTTTGGATATGCATTGTTTTGTCGTCGCAATGGACTATATATACTCTGCTTTCTGCATGTTTGCCTTTACATTGCTTTGGGGTAGATGTCAGGGTTTCAGTAGATGGTGCCCTTTCTGATAGCTGCCATGCACATTTTGATTGTGCGACAGTCTCCAAACGATCATATGTGTCTGTATTCTCTGATGGATCACAAATGTCGCAATCAATAGAATCATCTAAACCAAGTGGGCGTGGTCTCCTCCTGGCCGCTTTATTGAACTTTCGCTTTATTTTCTTCTCGATCGTGCTTATTTTGTTGAAGACATTGATTGACTTTTTATTCTTTGGTGTGAATGCTTTGATGTAATTCTGCTGAAGATCAACCGTTTTGTCGTCGTCTATTGTCCATGCTAGGATGCTACCCATGTCCGTTGACAGATAAGTGTCGGCGACCTTCTGTGTGGCCATCTGAAAGGTAAATAAAAGATGTTTATTAAAAATGAATACAAGAAGATAGCAGTGTGCTATATCGTGTTTTGTGGTTACGTGTATACAAGCAATGTCCTACGAAATGAGCAACTTAACACATTTCGCGTAACAACTACTGATCATAATTACGAATAGCTTATAGATTGTTTTGTTTTTTTTGGACAGTCCAAAAACCTTATCGCAGTATTGACGACTACGAGTCCATTTGTGTCGTTCAAACATATTGCTACTCACAGTAAGGTGATCAAGTTTTGTTTGACGTGATTATATTGTACTTAATTATGTTGTTACCAGGTCAGTCAATGATATAGGTTCGAGTATTACACAAAGAGCTCGCGTGCCCATGCTTTGCTTCTCGAAATCGTAACTACGGATATGGCAAAACAACAACTGATAGAAAGTCTACAAATTCAATTGACGTCTATAAATTATTTATTTCGAAATTGGTCGGACCAAATCAAAATGAATTGTAACCGACAAAAGTATAGAATAAAAGCATTAAGATTTCCTCATATTCCGTTTACGTGATGGTGTGGCCAGACTTGCATGGCGTTAGTCTGTCATCATTAAGCTTACCGTAAATAATTATAAGAATCACGAATATCTAATTACATATATAGGTTGGCAGACGAAATGTTGCGGATGACTGCTGAGAAGAAATAATAATTGAAGACAAAGTCTTGGCATTATATATGAAGGGATACTAATCTGTTTACACACCTCTCGTTCGCGACGTATATTATATTAACACTTAATTATTTGGATTGTGCTTTTAAATTTGACATCTTCCATCTTTACCTGAGAAAGTTATCACCTCATAACGGTATACCGAAATGGGATCTTGTGATTGATTCAATTAGTAAATTATTCTAACATCCGACCTATCGGCTAATATTGTCACCTCGTTGTCAACAAGTTACAAGAACATTTACAGTTATGAGACTATTCCAATTTACACCACGTTAGAATAATCGTCACGCATAACGCTTTAGGGTATATATACAAGTGATTCCCCCAGAATTATGTGATGATTAGATGACGTTATTTGTGTGTGGTTTTTCATTTTATTCGCTTGTTGGGCTAAACATGCCATCATTTTTGTAACTAATTTGGTGTCAAGTCCTGTGCAGCATAAATCATTTACACTGCCATGTCGGACCTTACTTTGCTTTCCATCGAATTATCTATATAGGAATTATACTCTACATGCACGTTAACATACCTGTTTATTTTGCCAAAACATTGTCTATAGTGTAGTTATGAGGTGGGGTTTTCTTGGTACTTTGGTTTTGTTTGGAATATGTCCATATATTTTATCTCCGTGGTATATATATGCGAACCCAGATCATGTGGACGCCCAAATCCGAAGTATATTTCCGAAGGTGTCGATAAAATAAAAACAGTCAGACGCGACCAGCAGACAATAGGAAGGTACTGCTTGTCACGCGGCATTGTGTTGTTGTTACAGTAAGCGTGTCATGGCGCCTTTCACTCACGGACTATATCCTTAGCTGTCAGGCTGTACATGGTAATAGAACGGAATTAATTGAAGAATAGTATTATACCAATCCCTCTCATTATAAGCTATATGAGCTTTTTAGCGCTGGAGAGGAATCAGTTTTGAGAAATATATCTCGATGTATTGGGAAAGTACTAGAACGATTGTGACCACCTTGAACTTTTATTCTGCGAGACTACCGGAAGTAATTAAAGGCACGGGCGGCGTTCGTTGCAGAAATATTCATATTTGTTCAAATCAACAGAAGGAATATTAATATATATATATAGTTTTGTTGATATGCCAAACATAATCAGCGCGTAAATAGTATATTGTCGTCAAGACGTACGATGGTATGCGCAAACAAGAGCCTGTTCGTGTTACATAAATTTTGCTTTTGTTTACGTAACACAGCGCAATTCTATTGGTTAATCACACACAAATGATATAAACGCTCTTTATTATTTCCATTTAATGAAAACAGTAACAAATAACGCCCTTTATGTTTACCATATCCGGATCTAAACAAAAGCCAGGTTCTGTATACATAACAAAGGAAAAACATTTGACAATAACATACTGTTTATGCCATATTTCTGATTGGTATAAGAACACAGTCTGTCTATATTTTACTATTATTTCTGTTTATGGCGGTTTTTAACGGAGGTGAATATTTTAACAGCATACCCACCGCCAACGGCGCCCGTATCTTTAAGGCGTGATGTCTATACGTATAGGGACTCGAAATCTGGGCGGAAGAGGGTAGTTGCCATGGTTGTTACTTGGTGCTCTTGGTGCGTACTTTCCTGCGACGTGTTGGGCGTAGCCTATCGTATAATGACTCACGACCTGCTGGTGCATCAACCACCGACCTGGCAACGCACAACCTTTTTGCCCCGTAATTTTAATTTATTTCTCGCTTTTTGTTTTGTTCTCTTATGTCTTATGATTAGGAGATAACTTGAGAAATTAAAATCTGGAATCTCTTGACTTTGTTTGGTGCAGTTTTGAAGACAATAGTTTTATTTGCATGCATGTACACGTCTTTTCTCCAAGCTGGCTAAAAGTTACAATTTATACCATCCGCCAGACACGCAATCATGATGTAACGGTATAAGCAGTATTTTACAAAGACCATTGCGGTTCCAGTTTAGATTCCAAAGTGTGACCAGATATTTTAGAAATGTGTCTAATATATCTGGTATGACTAAATTAAATGGGTGAGTCGATTATTGGTTCATTTTAGATCTGAGTCAGGGACTCATTTGATCAATACACATGGAGGGTTTCCTATCCATTTAATTTTTGTCGTAACTGGGTTTGGTTATATTTTTTTTTAAATACAAATATATCTTTAGTCCGTTGCAATTAAAATGACGTGTGTTCTGGTTTTGCGTTTGGATTTTTCAAACAAATATATGTTGTTATACTTACACATTAGATCTGAGTGTAATTATAAATATAAGCAATCGCATCGCTGGCGTCCCTCGTATAGCTCGCTTCGCCGTCTGTAAGGGCCTTAACCAATGGCTGCGGACACACGTACCACAGTAACGATGACATAGTAACTGTGACAATTTATTATGGTGGAGTTTGGTGACAATTGGTCGTCATAATTAATATGCCATAGCTAACCATGTCGCCCGCTACATATCCGCACAATGAGTCTACCAAACTCTACCAGCGTCGCGGTCGATATCTCAAGGGTGTATCTACCCGAGTGTCTTGTCGCTGTTGATCTTAGCTCAACACGCAGTGTTATATTTTGCATGCTAACACACAAGTCCACTTCATAACTTAATGAATAACCAATTTCTATCATCAAATCGCCCGTGTAATTTCTCAGCAAATGTAAGTGAGACAAACCTTGCAATCAGTTGTATGTAATTCCTATGTCGCGTTCACGTGTACGGTCGAATGATGACACAGCTACATCGGCCGCATGATTATGCGTAAAACTAAACGTCGCAAAATATAAAAAACGCAATTGGGGAACTGCATGAAATTAATATAAGTTGATAAACATGCATTGAGATCAACCTTGGTGAAAGGCAATGGGTTACTTGGTCCAGTCGACTCATTGTGCGGAAACTCAGCGGACAACATGGCTTGCTATGGCTTATTAATTATGACGACCAACTGTCACCAAACGCCACCATAATAAATTGTCACACCAACTATGCCATCGCTAATGTGGTACGTGTGTCCGTGGCCAATCTCCCGAGAGAGCAATCGAAAGCAGTATCTCATGCAACGTTTAAATCTGGACTGTTGGGCGCCCAGAAACGGAAAAATAAGGCAGTTATGTACTTTCGATGTTGAATCGTGTGATTTTATGTTTAGTTATAGAGTTAAATGCGATTTTATATGGATATATTGATTCTGTGATCTTTTCTAGAAGCATAAATATATGTGGTCAGAGCAGTCTCGTGAATGTGACCGATCATCATTTATTTTGATATCTACATCATCAAACCTTTCAAAATGCACTGCTATAGAACAATATCCATATATACAGGGTAAAATGTGAAGATACTATTGTCTATGCCTCAAAATAGTAATCATAGTTGCCTCGAATCAGGTGACAAAACACGAATATGTCCAGTCGCTTTTGTAACAAGAATGCTTGGTGTTATATTATGAACACAATTTATCAAAACACAAAAGAGTACCAAGCCCATCTTCAATAAATTCTAATCTTGACCAATAAGGTTTACATACTCTGTGGCTGAGACTGTTTATAGCTAGAAATTATATTTGGTTATATTCACCAAAGCCACATATACGCGAAAAGTACTACGATTTATGCAATGGCATCACCGCGTTTACCCATTATTCCTAATGTTACATATAGTTGTACACAAAACCACAAATAACAACATTTAACGAATTTTCAAGGCTGAAATAACAGCTTTAAACGATAATCCCCTGTTATTTACCATAATTACGTGAGTGGCATTGATAAGATATTTTCAAACAAAACGATACTGAAAACTAATATTGTGCATTTCGTGGTAGTATATCCCAGTTGTAAAGTGGGGACTGAAGTAATTTGAACCAAATTGTCTTGTCAGATGTGGCGCCATTCTGACCAAACAATTTTGTGTTTCTTTGCAGTATGATAAGCATGGGGACATATGTAATGTATATTATCACGGAGAGTGTAGCAAATTCCATAAATGTAACTAGTCTTTATACCACATGGGTGTGCACTTCAGTTTATGTTTTACATTCAATAATTAATCACAATGCCAAATGAAACTACCATGCACTGCGTGGCGAAACATTACTTTATGTGTTTCATGACCAAACTTAATTTATTTTGGCCGGATAGTTGGATGTTGGATAAGCAGAAAACCCGAACTTTAAAAACGGGAACCATTCGGTTTGACTTGCGTTGCAGCGACCAATAAATCCTTCAGATGTATCTGTTTTAATGATATGTGTACCGTTAAAGATAATAAACAACATACTTGTACATTAATAATACGTATTTTCACCCCTATTTAGTTATCCAATATGTTGCTTTCGCCGTACCATGCCTTGGAGTTGCGGCCATTTTGACAGCCATTTAATTGTTTTATTTTCTGTCCGTGTCACTATATTCGCTCCCGTGCCACAATTTCACAAACTTGCATAACTGTGTAATGCCTATGCAACAACATATCGTATACTTACCTTCATAATTTACGTCAGACCACCCCGTCCGTATTCAGGGCACTGTAGAACATTTTTTTCCCAAAGCGAATTTTTGGATATGTTATACACGAAGATCTTCTCTTTCCAACGATACCAAACATGACATCACGGATATTTTGGGGTAAAATATCGAGATCAAACATCGGAGATTCCCTGCTTATATAGCGTCGGTTGAAATTTCCAAGAAAGATGATTTTGAAAGTTATACAGACATGGCTCATTTGAGCTTCCAAATTTTGTCTACTTAATTTGGAAGGATGTATACGATAATTTGAAAATAAGAAATATTGATATACCGGCGTCATATACTCAAAAAAAAAAAAATTACTTCCCATGGCCACAGCCATTTTCCAGCCGTGTTAATTTGTTTGAACAGAAGTGAAATAAACGCTCTTTATTTCGACCATATCAGGAATATGCTAACACGGAACGATCTGTTTCTGTTCCATGCGGTGCAAATGGCTGTTTTTGTTTGGGGCCAAACATCAGCTTAAGGTTGTTATGACTTCATGCAATGCTCTTATAGAAATGTAGTTCAAGACGGAACTTCAAGTATTTATCGACCTTTTTCGAAACCAGGAAAAATTCAAAAGAGAATATTATTAGGTTACTTTGGAGCGCAAGCCGCCAAGTGGCTTTAAACTGAACATGATCTGCTACAATATCAATATAAACCAAAGTTGGTCGCGAACAAGGCACATGACACCAATCAACCAACACATGTTTCAGGTTGTTCACGACTGTTGTTCCTGAAAAGACGCGGTTTTATGGTCACGAGTCAATATATATATAGTTCTCCTTGAAGAACATCATCGTCGGGTATAAGCAAGGGCCCATGTCGGGTAGGTGAAAAGGTTCAAAGTTTGGGATATTTCATAGCACTTTAATATTTGACGGATAACATATATTTACAATTATTGTTAACAGACGTATGATAACAACATTA
Organism: Siphonodentalium dalli; assembly: GCA_032622095.1. Classification (NCBI taxonomy): domain Eukaryota; kingdom Metazoa; phylum Mollusca; class Scaphopoda; order Gadilida; family Siphonodentaliidae; genus Siphonodentalium; species Siphonodentalium dalli. The sequence continues at coordinate 137,086,156 of CP136062.1, read as the reverse complement.
CAACAATATAGCACATGTAAAACAGAAACATTCGGCAACCAATAGGGTTGAATTAGATCAACCATTCTATAAATATATATAGCACTCAAAATGAAAACTTGCAAGACCATATAAGGCGCTTCATAAATTGGCAAGAACTTGTACGTTCGGTTCCTCGTCTGTGTGGAAAAGTTTAGTGAAGTTTTTCATCTTTCTCTTTGTCGCCTGTTTGTCGACATTTCGGCTGTGCGTTGTTTTGTCGTCGCAATGGACTATATATACTCTGGTTTCTGCATGTTTGCATTTATATTGCTTTGGGGTAGATGTCAGGGTTTCAGTAGATGGTGCCCTTTCTGATAGCTGCCATGCACATTTTGATTGTGCGACAGTCTCCAACCGATCATATGTGTCTGTATTCTCTGATGGAACACAACTGTCGGAATCAATGGAATCGTCTAAACCAAGTGGGCGTGGTGTCCTCCTGACCGCTTTATGGAACTTTCGCTTTATTTTCTTCTCGATCGTGCTTATTTTGTTGAAGACATTGATTGACTTTTTATTCTTTGGTGTGAATGCTTTGATGTAATTCTGCTGAAGATCAACCGTTTTGTCGTCGTCTATTGTCCATGCTAGGATGCTACCCATGTCCGTTGACAGATAAGTGTCGGCGACCTTCTGTGTGGCCATCTGAAAGGTAAATAAAATATGTTTATTAAAAATGAATACAAGAAGATAGCAGTGTGCTATATCGTGTTTTGTGGTTACGTGTATACAAGCAATGTCCTACGAAATGAGCAACTTAACACCTTTCGCGTAACAACTACTGATCATAATTACGAATAGCTTATAGATTGTTTTTGGTTTTTTTGGACAGTCCAAAAACCTTATCGCAGTATTGACGACTACGAGTCCATTTGTGTCGTTCAAACATATTGCTACTCACAGTAAGGTGATCAATTTTTGTTTGACGTGATTATATTGTACTTAATTGTGTTGTTACCAGGTCAGTCAATGATATAGGTTCGAGTATTACACAAAGAGCTCGCGTGCCCATGCTTTGCTTCTCGAAATCGTAACTACGGATATGGCAAAACAACAACTGATAGAAAGTCTACAAATTCAATTGACGTCTATAAATTATTTATTTCGAAATTGGTCGGACCAAATCAAAATGAATTGTAACCGACAAAAGTATAGAATAAAAGCATTAAGATTTCCTCATATTCCGTTTACGTGATGGTGTGGCCAGACTTGCGTGGCGTTAGTCTGTCGGGGGGACTGTCATCATTAAGCTTACCGTAAATAATTATAAGAATCACGAATATCTAATTACATATATAGGTTGGCAGACGAAATGTTGCGGATGACTGCTGAGAAGAAATAATAATTGAAGACAAAGTCTTGGCATTATATATGAAGGGATCTAATCTGTTTACACACCTCTCGTTCGCGACGTATATTATATTAACACTTAATTATTTGGATTGTGCTTTTAAATTTGACATCTTCCATCTTTACCTGAGAAAGTTATCACCTCATAACGGTATACCGAAATGGGATCTTGTGATTGATTCAATTAGTAAATTATTCTAACATCCGACCTATCGGCTAATATTGTCACCTCGTTGTCAACAAGTTACAAGAACATTTACAGTTATGAGACTATTCCAATTTACACCACGTTAGAATAATAGTCACGCATAACGCTTTAGGGTATATATACAAGTGATTCCCCCAGAATTATGTGATGATTAGATGACGTTATTTGTGTGTGGTTTTTCATTTTATTCGCTTGTTGGGCTAAACATGCCATCATTTTTGTAACTAATTTGGTGTCAAGTCCTGTGCAGCATAAATCATTTACACTGCCATGTCGGACCTTACTTTGCTTCCATCGAATTATCTATATAGGAATTATACTCTACATGCACGTTAACATACCTGTTTATTTTGCCAAAACATTGTCTATAGTGTAGTTATGAGGTGGGTTTTTCTTGGTACTTTGGTTTTGTTTGGAATATGTCCATATATTTTATCTCCGTGGTATATATATGCGAACCCAGATCATGTGGACGCCCAAATCCGAAGTATATTTCCGAAGGTGTCGATAAAATAAAAACAGTCAGACGCGACCAGCAGATAATAGGAAGGTACTGCTTGTCACGCGGCATTGTGTTGTTGTTACAGTAAGTGTGTCATGGCGCCTTTCACTCACGGACTATATCCTTAGCTGTCAGGCTGTACATGGTAATAGAACGGAATTAATTGAAGAATAGTATTATACCAATCCCTCTCATTATAAGCTATATGAGCTTTTTAGCGCTGGAGAGGAATCAGTTTTGAGAAATATATCTAGATGTATTGGGAAAGTACTAGAACGATTGTGACCACCTTGAACTTTTATTCTGCGAGACTACCGGAAGTAATTAAAGGCACGGGCGGCGTTCGTTGCAGAAATATTCATATTTGTTCAAATCAACAGAAGGAATATTAATATATATATATAGTTTTGTTGATATGCCAAACATAATCAGCGCGTAAATAGTATATTGTCGTCAAGACGTACGATGGTATACGCAAACAAGAGCATGTTCGTGTTACATAAATTTTGCTTTTGTTTACGTAACACAGCGCAATTATATTGGTTAATCACACACAAATGATATAAACGCTCTTTATTATTTCCATTTAAGGAAAACAGTAACAAATAACGCCCTTTATGTTTACCATATCCGGATCTAAACAAAAGCCAGGTTCTGTATACATAACAAAGGAAAAACATTTGACAATAACATACTGTTTATGCCATATTTCTGATTGGTATAAGAACACAGTCTGTCTATATTTTACTATTATTTCTGTTTATGGCGGTTTTTAACGGAGGTGAATATTTTAACAGCATACCCACCGCCAACGGCGCCCGTATCTTTAAGGCGTGATGTCTATACGTATAGGGACTCGAAATCTGGGCGGAAGAGGGTAGTTGCCATGGTTGTTACTTGGTGCTCTTGGTGCGTACTTTCCTGCGACGTGTTGGGCGTAGCCTATCGTACCCGGGATAATGACTCACGACCTGCTGGTGCATCAACCACCGACCTGGCAACGCACAACCTTTTTGCCCCGTAATTTTATTTTATTTCTCGCTTTTTGTTTTGTTCTCTTATGTCTTATGATTAGGAGATAACTTGAGAAATTAAAATCTGGAATCTCTTGACTTTGTTTGGTGCAGTTTTGAAGACAATAGTTTTATTTGCATGCAGGTACACGTCTTTTCTCCAAGCTGGCTAAAAGTTACAATTTATACCACCCGCCAGACACGCAATCATGATGTAACGGTATAAGCAGTATTTTACAAAGACCATTGCGGTTCCAGTTTAGATTCCAAAGTGTGACCAGATATTTTAGAAATGTGTCTAATATATCTGGTATGACTAAATTAAATGGGTGAGTCGATTATTGGTTCATTTTAGATCTGAGTCAGGGACTCATTTGATCAATACACATGGAGGGTTTCCTATCCATTTAATTTTTGTCGTAACTGGGTTTGGTTATATTTTTTTTTAAATACAAATATATCTTTAGTCCGTTGCAATTAAAATGACGTGTGTTCTGGTTTTGCGTTTGGATTTTTCAAACAAATATATGTTGTTATACTTACACATTAGATCTGAGTGTAATTATAAATATAAGCAATCGCATCGCTGGCGTCCCTCGTATAGCTCGCTTCGCCGTCTGTAAGGGCCTTAACCAATGGCTACGGACACACGTACCACAGTAGCGATGACATAGTAACTGTGACAATTTATTATGGTGGAGTTTGGTGACAATTTGTCGTCATAATTAATATGCCATAGCTAACCATGTCGCCCGCTGCATATCCGCACAATGAGTCTACCAAACTCTACCAGCGTCGCGGTCGATATCTCAAGGATGTATCTACCCGAGTGTCTTGTCGCTGTTGATCTTAGCTCAACACGCAATGTTATATTTTGCATGCTAACACACAAGTCCACTTCATAACTTAATGAATAACCAATTTCTATCATCAAATCGTCCGTGTAATTTCTCAGCAAATGTAAGTGAGTCAAACCTTGCAATCAGTTGTATGTAATTCCTATGTTGCGTTCACATGTACGGTCGAATGATGACACAGCTTCATCGGCCGCATGATTATGCGTAAAACTAAACGTCGCAAAATATAAAAAACGCAATTGGGGAACTGCATGAAATTAATATAAGTTGATAAACATGCATTGAGATCAACCTTGGTGAAAGGCAATGGGTTAATTGGTCCAGTCGACTCATTGTGCGGAAACTCAGCGGACAACATGGCTTGCTATGGCTTATTAATTATGACGACCAACTGTCACCAAACGCCACCATAATAAATTGTCACACCAACTATGCCATCGCTAATGTGGTACGTGTGTCCGTAGCCAATCTCACGAGAGAGCAATCGAAAGCAGTATCTCATGCAACGTTTAAATCTGGACTGTTGGGCGCCCAGAAACGGAAAAATAAGGCAGTTATGTACTTTCGATGTTGAATCGTGTGATTTTATGTTTAGTTATAGAGTTAAATGCGATTTTATATGGATATATTGATTCTGTGATCTTTTCTAGAAGCATAAATATATGTTGTCAGAGCAGTCTCGTGAATGTGACCGATCATCATTTATTTTGATATCTACATCATCAAACCTTTCAAAATGCACTGCTATAGAACAATATCCATATATACAGGGTAAAATGTGAAGATACTATTGTCTATGCCTCAAAATAGTAATCATAGTTGCCTCGAATCAGGTGACAAAACACGAATATGTCCAGTCGCTTTTGTAACAAGAATGCTTGGTGTTATATTATGAACACAATTTATCAAAACACAAAAGAGTACCAAGCCCATCTTCAATAAATTCTAATCTTGACCAATAAGGTTTACATACTCTGTGGCTGAGACTGTTTATAGCTAGAAATTATATTTGGTTATATTCACCAAAGCCACATATACGCGAAAAGTACTACGATTTATGCAATGGCATCACCGCGTTTACCCATTATTCCTAATGTTACATATAGTTGTACACAAAACCACAAATAACAACATTTAACGAATTTTCAAGGCTGAAATAACAGCTTTAAACGATAATCCCCTGTTATTTACCATAATTACGTGAGTGGCATTGATAAGATATTTTCAAACAAAACGATACTGAAAACTAATATTGTGCATTTCGTGGTAGTATATCCCAGTTGTAAAGTGGGGACTGAAGTAATTTGAACCAAATTGTCTTGTCAGATGTGGCGCCATTCTGACCAGACAATTTTGTGTTTCTTTGCAGTATGATAAGCATTGGGACATATGTAATGTATATTATCACGGAGAGTGTAGCAAATTCCATAAATGTAACTAGTCTTTATACCACATGGGTGTACACTTCAGTTTATGTTTTACATTCAATAATTAATCACAATGCCAAATGAAACTACCATGCACTGCGTGGCGAAACATTACTTTATGTGTTTCATGACCAAACTTAATTTATTTTGGCCGGATAGTTGGATGTTGGATAAGCAGAAAACCCGAACTTTAAAAACGGGAACCATTCGGTTTGACTTGCGTTGCAGTGACAAAACAATCCTTCAGATGGATCTGGTTTAATGATATGTGTACCGTTAAAGATAATAAACAACATACGTGTACATTAATAATACGTATTTTCACTCCTATTTAGTTATCCAATATGTTGCTTTCGCCGTACCATGCCTTGGAGTTGCGGCCATTTTGACAGCCATTTAATTGTTTTATTTTCTGTCCGTGTCACTATATTCGCTCCCGTGCCACAATTTCACAAACTTGCATAACTGTGTAATGCCTATGCAACAACATATCGTATACTTACCTTCATAATTTACGTCAGACCACCCCGTCCGTATTCAGGGCACTGTAGAACATTTTTTTCCCAAAGCGAATTTTTGGATATGTTATACACGAAGATCTCCTCTTTCCAACGATACCAAACATGACATCACGGATATTTTGGGGTAAAATATCGAGATCAAACATCGGAGATTCCCTGCTTATATAGCGTCGGTTGAAATTTCCAAGAAAGATGATTTTGAAAGTTATACAGACATGGCTCATTTGAGCTTCCAAATTTTGTCTACTTAATTTGGAAGGATGTATACGATAATTTGAAAATAAGAAATATTGATATACCGGCGTCATATACTCCAAAAAAATAAAATTACTTCCCATGGCCACAGCCATTTTCCAGCCGTGTTAATTTGTTTGTACAGAAGTGAAATAAACGCTCTTTATTTCGACCATATCAGGAATATGCTAACACGGAACGATCTGTTTCTGTTCCATGCGGTGCAAATGGCTGTTTTTGTTTGGGGCCAAACATCAACTTAAGGTTGTTATGACTTCATGCAATGCTCTTATAGAAAGGTAGTTCAAGACGGAACTTCAAGTATTTATCGACCTTTTTCGAAACCAGGAAAAATTCAAAAGAGAATATTATTAGGTTACTTTGGAGCGCAAGCCGCCAAGTGGCTTTAAACTGAACATGATCTGCTACAATATCAATATAAACCAAAGTTGGTCGCGAACAAGGCACATGACACCAATCAACCAACACATGTTTCAGGTTGTTCACGACTGTTGTTCCTGAAAAGACGCGGTTTTATGGTCACGAGTCAATATATATATAGTTCTCCTTGAAGAACATAAGCAAGGGCCCATGTCGGGTAGGTGAAAAGGTTCAAAGTTTGGGATATTTCATAGCACTTTAATATTTGACGGATAACATATATTTACAATTATTGTTAACAGACGTATGATAACAACATTACAACAATATAGCACATGTAAAACAGAAACATTCGGCAACCAATAGGGTTGAATTAGATCAACCATTCTATAAATATATATAGCACTCAAAATGAAAACTTGCAAGACCATATAAGGCGCTTCATAAATTGGCAAGAACTTGTACGTTCGGTTCCTCGTCTGTGTGGAAAATTTTAGTGAAGTTTTTCATCTTTCTCTTTGCCGCCTGTGTGTCGACATTTCGGCTATGCGTTGTTTTGTCGTCGCAATGGACTATATATACTCTGGTTTCTGCATGTCTGCCCTTACATTGCTTTGGGGTAGATAGATGTCAGGGTTTCAGTAGATGGTGCCCTTCTTTCTATGTACAGTGGTGCACATTTTGATGATGTGACAGTCTCCAAACGATCATGATATGTGTATGTATTCTCGGAAGGAACACAACTGTCGCAATCAATGGAATCTAAATCAAGTGGGCGTGGTGTCCTCCTGACCGCTTTATTGAACTTTCGCTTTATTTTCTTCTCGATCGTCCATATTTTGTTGAACACATTGATTGACTTTTTGTTCTTTGGTGTGAATGCTTTCATGTAATTCTGCTGAAGATCAACCGCTTTGTCGTCGTTTATTGTCCATGCTAGGATGCTACCCATGTCCGTTGACAGGCAAGTGTCGGCGACCTTCTGTGTGGCCATCTGAAAGGTAAATAAAAGACGTCTGTTATTTAAAATGCATAAAAAGAAGATGACAATGTGCTATATTGTGTTTTGGGTTTTTCATATATTCAAGCAATGTCCTACGAAATGAGCAACTTAGCACCTTCCGCATAATGAATCACTACTGATCATAATTACGAATAGCTTATGGTAGTAAAAAAAATGTATTCATAGTAAGGTGGTATAGAATATAGTGCCGTTCAAACATATTGCTACTCACTGTAAGGTGGTATATTTTTGTTTGCCGAGATTATTTTGTAACTAATTATGTTGCTATCAGGTCAGTCAGTGATATAGGTTCGAGTATTACATGCAGAGCTCGCGTGCTCATGCTTGACCTCACTCGTAACTATGGATATGGCAAAACAACAACTGATAGAAAGACTACCAATTCTAGTGACGTCCATATTCATTTTGAAAAATTGGTCGGACTAACTCAAAATGAATTGTAACCCACAAAAGTACTGAATAACAACATTAAGATTTCCTTATACGTATTAAGTTATGGGGTGGCCAGACATGCGAAGTGTTAGTCTGCATTGGAGTCTGTCGGGAGGACTATCTTCATTAAACTTACCGTAAATAATTTTAAGAATCACGAATATCCAATTACATGTATAGGTTGGTAGACGAAATGTTGCGGACGACTGTTGAGAAGAAATAATCATTGAACATACTCTTGGTTTTATATATGAAGGGATACTAATCTGTTTGCACACCTTTCGTTCGCGACATTTATTATTATATTAACACTTAATTATTTGGATTGTACTGTATATTTGACATCTCCCATCTTTTCCCGAGAAAGGTATCACCTCATAACGGTATACCGAAAAGGGATCTTGTGATTGATTCAATTAGTAAATTATTCTAACGTCCGACCTATCAGCTAATGTTCTCACCTAGTCAACAAGTTACAAGAACATTTACAATTATGAGACTATTCCAATTTACACCACGATAGAATAATCGTCACGTATATAATTCTTTATAGAATATATACACGTGACCCCCCCCCCCCCCCCCCAGAATGATGTGATAATAAAATGACGTTATCTGTGTGTGCTTTTTCATATTATTCGCTTGGTGGGCTAAACTTTTTATATGCCATAATTTTTTTAACTAGTTTGTGGAATATGAATCTTTTACACTGCCACGTGGACCTGTCTTTGCTTTCGTTTGAATTATCTATAAATAAATTATACACTACATGTTAACATATCTGTTTCTTTTGCCAAAACATTGTCTAGTGTAATTATGAGGTGGGTTTTTCTTGGTACTTTGGTTTTGTTTGGATTATGTACATATATTCTATCTCCGTCGTATATATATGCGAATCTAGATCATGTGGACGCACAAATCCGAAGTATCTTTCCGAAGGTGTCAATGAAATAAAAACAGTCAGAAGCGACCAGCAGATAATAAGAAGATACTGCTTGTCACGCGGTATTGTGTTGTTGTTACAGTAAGCGTGTCATGGCGCCTTTCACTCACGGACTTTGTTTGGTGCAGTTTTGAAGTCAATAGTTTTATTTGCATGCAGGTACACGTCTTTTCTCCAAGGTGGGTAAATGTTACTATTTATACCATCCGCCAGACACGCAATCATGATGTAACGATGTATCTACCCGAGTGTCTTGTCGCTGTTGATCTTAGCTCAACACGCAGTGTTATATTTTGCATGCTAACACACAAGTCCACTTCATAACTTAATGAATAACCAATTTCTATCATCAAATCGCCCGTGTAATTTCTCAGCAAATGTAAGTGAGTCAAACCTTGTAATCAGTTGTATGTAATTGCTATGTCGTGTTCACATGTACGGTCGAATGGTGACACAGCTTAATCGGCCTGCATGATTATGCGTAAAACTAAACGTCGCAAAATATAAAAAACGCAATTGGGAACTGCATGAAATTAATATAAGTAGATAAACATGCATTGAGATCATATCAATAAAACGTACCGCGTGCATGATATGTGAGTGAATGAGGGATTGCCACAATTCTGGACGATCGACCGTGCAATTATATATTACTAGCAGATTAGCCCGCCACTGGCGGGATTGGTCCCATGGCTTTGGTCGATCCATTAAGCTTTGGTCGATCTATTTATTTGTGTTTTTCAAGGTAACCCCGTACAGGCATGACAAAATAACATTTGGTTTTTCAACGAGTTAATTATGGTACCCGTCCCTAAAAGATTTAAGGTACATCGGGCGGAAAGAACTGACCCGATGAAAAATTGTTGAGCCCGACGTTGTCCGGGCTATTCAAAAACCAAATTTCAAGTCGATAGCTCCACCCGTTTCCGAGATCTGGTCTGCGCATGCGCGAAGCTGGCGTCGCACGGGCTCGGCGACCCGATAAAATTGGCGTGGTTCGTCTCATGGCTTTGTCAGAAACATGACTTTTTGTTTTTCAATGAGTTAATTCTGCCCTTTTAATCAAGAGAAATAATGGTCTCACCATGGACCAACAACAATTCAAGTACAACATTTGGGAATTTTTCCCCACACCATTTCAATTTCCTGAGTAACTGGATTTGCATTTTTCTGTCTATACATTCACTCATCTAAGAGTTTCTTAATACATTAATAATAGTTGTTGATTGATTCGTTAATTGAACTGAATGGTCAGAATACAGAACTGAAAACGTTAGGAGACACATGAGATTATCAATGAGTTAATTCTGCCTTTTTATCAAGAGAAACGATAGTCTCATCATGGACCAATAACATTTCAAGTACAACATTTGGGGATTTTTCCCCACACCAATTCAATTTCCTGTGTAACTGGATTTGCATTTTTCTGTCTATACATTCACTCATCTAAGAGTTTCTTAATACATTAATTATCGTTGTTCATTGATTCGTTAATTAAACTGAGTGGTCAGAATACAGAACTGAAAAAGTGAGGAGATAATGAGTTAATTCTGCCCATTTAATCAAGATCAACGATAGTCTCATCATGGACCAATAACAATTCAAGTACAACATTTGGGAATTTTTCCCCACATCAATTAAATTTCCTGTGTAACTGGATTTGCATTTTTATGTCTATACATTCACTCATCTAAGAGTTTCTTAATACATTAATTATAGTTGTTGATTGATTCGTTAATTGAACTGAATGGTCAGAATACAGAACTGAAAACGTGAGGAGACGCATGAGATAATCAATGAGTTAATTCTGCATTTTTAATCAAGAGAAATGATAGTCTCACCACGGACCAATAATAATTCAAGTACAACATTTGGAAAATTTTCCCCACACCAATTCAATTTCCTGTGTAACTGGATTTGCATTTTCCTGTCTATACATTCACTCATCTAAGAGTTTCTTAATACATTAATTATCGTTGTTCATTGATTCCTTAATTAAACTGAGTGGTCAGAATACAGAACTGAAAACGTGAGGAGATAATGAGTTAATTCTGCCTATTTAATCAAGAGAAACGATAGTCTCATCATGCATGGACCAATAACAATTCATGTACAACATTTGGGAATTTTTCCCCACACCAATTCAATTTCCTGAGTAACTGGATTTGCATTTTTCTGTCTATACATTCTCTCATCAAAGAGTTTCTTAATACATTAATTATAGTTGTTGATTGATTCGTTAATTGAACTGAATGGTCAGAATACAGAACTGAAAACGTTAGGAGACACATGAGATAATCAATGAGTTAATTCTGCCTTTTTAATCAAGAGAAATGATAGTCTCACCACGGACCAATAACAATTCAAGTACAACATTTGGAAATTTTTCCCCACACCAATTCAATTTCCTGTGTAACTGGATTTGCATTTTTCTGTCTATACATTCACTCATCTAAGAGTTTCTTAATACATTAATTATCGTTGTTCATTGATTCGTTAATTAAACTGAGTGGTCAGAATACAGAACTGAAAAAGTGAGGAGATAATGAGTTAATTCTGCCTATTTAATCAAGAGAAACGATAGTCTCATCATGGACCAATAACAATTCAAGTACAACATTTGGGAATTTTTCCCCACATCAATTAAATTTCCTGTGTAACTGGATTTGCATTTTTATGTCTATACATTCACTCATCTAAGAGTTTCTTAATACATTAATTATAGTTGTTGATTGATTCGTTAATTGAACTGAATGGTCAGAATACAGAACTGAAAACGTGAGGAGACGCATGAGATAATCAATGAGTTAATTCTGCATTTTTAATCAAGAGAAATGATAGTCTCACCACGGACCAATAATAATTCAAGTACAACATTTGGAAAATTTTCCCCACACCAATTCAATTTCCTGTGTAACTGGATTTGCATTTTCCTGTCTATACATTCACTCATCTAAGAGTTTCTTAATACATTAATTATCGTTGTTCATTGATTCCTTAATTAAACTGAGTGGTCAGAATACAGAACTGAAAACGTGAGGAGATAATGAGTTAATTCTGCCTATTTAATCAAGAGAAACGATAGTCTCATCATGCATGGACCAATAACAATTCATGTACAACATTTGGGAATTTTTCCCCACACCAATTCAATTTCCTGAGTAACTGGATTTGCATTTTTCTGTCTATACATTCACTCATCAAAGAGTTTCTTAATACATTAATTATAGTTGTTGATTGATTCGTTAATTGAACTGAATGGTCAGAATACAGAACTGAAAACGTTAGGAGACACATGAGATAATCAATGAGTTAATTCTGCCTTTTTAATCAAGAGAAATGATAGTCTCACCACGGACCAATAACAATTCAAGTACAACATTTGGAAATTTTTCCCCACACCAATTCAATTTCCTGTGTAACTGGATTTGCATTTTTCTGTCTATACATTCACTCATCTAAGAGTTTCTTAATACATTAATTATCGTTGTTCATTGATTCGTTAATTAAACGGAGTGGTCAGAATACAGAACTGAAAAAAGTGAGGAGATAATGAGTTAATTCTGCCTATTTAATCAAGAGACGATAGTCTCATCATGGACAAATAACAATTCAAGTACAACATTTGGGAATTTTTCCCCACACCAATTCAATTTCCTGTGTAACTGGATTTGCATTTTTCTGTCTATACATTCACTCATCTAAGAGTTTCTTAATACATTAATTATCGTTGTTCATTGATTCGTTAAATAAACTGAGTGGTCAGAATACAGAACTGAAAAAGTGAGGAGATAATGAGTTAATTGTGCCTATTTAATCAAGAGAAACGATAGTCTCACCATGGACCAATAACAATTCAAGTACAACATTTGGGAATTTTTCACAAACCAATTCAATTTCCTGTGCAGCTGGATTTGCATTTTTCTGTCTATACATTCACTCATCTAAGAGTTTCTTAATACATTAATTATCGTTGTTCATTGATTCGTTAATTAAACTGAGTGGTCAGAATACAGAACTGAAAACGTGAGGAGATAATGAGTTAATTCTGCCTATTTAATCTAAGAGTTTCTTAATACATTAATTATAGTTGTTCATTGATTCGTTAATTGAACTGAGTGGTCAGAATACAGAACTGAAAACGTGAGGAGATAATTCTGCCTCTTTAAGCAAGAGAGATGTTCTCACCATGGACCAACAACAATTAAGACGGAACACTCTTAACTTTCAAATCATGCCTGTCTTTAGAAACCTGGCCCTCGAACAATTCAACTGTCAACTCCTGCCATGCAGGGCTGCACGTGAAATGTGATGAAAAGGTCCGGACGACCGAAGTGCCTGACAAATGTCACAGCATCCTGCGTCTTTTCCTGCATATATCGCGGGCTACCTGTGGATGTCGACGGGGGAATTACCAGTTGGCCGACTCCGGCTCTTTCCTGATCATTAGTTATGCTATCACAGAGGTGTATATATGAATCGGCAATTCAAGTACAACAATTGGGAATTTTTCCCCACACCAATTCAATTTCCTAAGTAACTGGGTTTGTATTTTTCTGTCTATACATTCACTCATCTAAGAGTTTCTTAATACATTAATTATCGTTGTTGATTAATTCGTTAATTGAACTGAGTGGTCAGAATACAGAACTCAAAACGTGAGGAGACACATGAGATAATCAATGAGTTAATTCTGCCTTTTTAATCAAGAGAAATGATGGTCTCACCATGGACCAATAACAATTCAAGTACAACATTTGGGAATTTTTCCCCACACCAATTCAATTTCCTGAGTAACTGGATTTGTTTTTTTCTGTTTATACATTAATTCATCTAAGAGTTTCTTAATTCATTAATTCATTAATTATCGTTGTTCAGTGATTCGTTAATTAAACTGAGTTTTCAGAATACAGAAGTGAAAACGTGAGGAGACACATGAGATAATCAATAAGTTAATTCTGCCTTTTAAATCAAGAGAAATAATGGTCTCACCATGGACCTATAACAATTCAAGTACAACATTTGGGAATTTTTCCCCACACCAATTCAATTTCCTGAGTAACTGGGTTTGTAATTTTCTGTCTATACATTCATCTAATAGTTTCTTAATCCATTAATTATCGTTGTTGATTAATTCGTTAATTGAACTGAGTGGTCAGAATACAGAACTGAAAACGTGAGGCAACACATGAGATAAATAATCAAGTGAATGAACCAGATTGTGTGCAGAGCGATAATGTGGAATGTACAACGAATGAAAATGTTGGAAGAGATATCAATATAACCACTAAGCGCACCCACATCGTAAGGAGTTAAACGATGTTGGATCTTCCACTTCATGCAGCAGCATTCTCAAGAAAAACAAACATTGCTGTTGTGTAGGATGAACAGTGTAGACCCTACCGAGAGCACAGTCTTTGAACACGCCCATTACTCATTCGACGGGTTCACCATTTCGCTTTTGAAAATTTACCTCAGTGCTTCTGGGTAGACAACGTTCCTAGTTTTCCCTTCTGGTGCATAAACGAACAGACTGGAGGGGGAGCCGACCCGTGAGCATGCAACGTATAGTTGTCCATGTGAGAAACAGGGACTCTGAAGTTGGAGGCCAACAACTTTAAGTGTCTGTCCTTGTGATTTGTTGATTGACATTGCAAAGCTCAATCGAACTGGGAACTGAAGTCGGCGGAACTGTATTGGCGACTCAGTGGGAATCGATGGAATCCTAGGGAGAAAAACATGCTCCCCTTTCGCACATCCAGTGAGAATAGTTGCCTCAATGATATGAGGTGATATTTTCTTGATAGAAAGTCGTGTACCATTACACAACTTAGGTGGTTCAAGATTTCGAAGCAACATGATTGGTGCACCTACCTTCAACTGCAACTGATGAGGTGGCATGCCTGGGGGTTTGAGTGAATTGAGAAACTCGGTCGGGTAATTTACAATTTCTGATTGGTCTGGAATGGTATCAATGGAGTGCATAGAATGAAGCTGTCCAGGGACTTGTTCCAACAACTTCAAGTTAACCTCGTCAACAATATCATTTGTAGGAGCTAGGATGGCTCTCTCACAGAGCCATGTGTGATCCGAGAGCTTGCTAGGAAGATCTCTGAAAACATTCACAATAAGCTCATCAAGAGAGGAAACAATCGAGCTCAAAGCAGATAGATCTATTCGTCCTTCGGCATCAGAATTGCACTTGCCATCGCCAATTCTGAGTAACTGGTCGGAAAAATATGCAGCCACGTCATTACCAAACAGATGCGCCCTCATGTTAATTGTCAGCTTGAGTATTCGAACACTCTTCCAAAGGTAAGATGATTTGATGCAAGCTTTTAATTCATCAGCCTTTGTGCCTTTTGGTACAATAGGCAGAGTTTGTCGGAAGTCTCCAGACAATAGTAAGGTTATGCCACCCATAATATTGTTACAGCCCCTTATATCTTGCAGTGTTCGATCCAGTGCCTCGAATGCCCTCTTATGTGACATAGTACACTCATCCCAGACAATCAACACAGCCTCTCTCAACAGGTGAGCAAGACCAGTACCCTTGCTTATATTACATGTTGGAGTATCGCTCGCATTCAAATTGAGTGGCAGTTTGAATGTTGAATGTGCAGTTCTACCTCCAGGAAGAAGTGTTGCAGCTATGCCAGAGGATGCAACTGCAACAGCGATTTTCCTTTCTTCCCTGACTGTCGCCAATATAAGGTTGGTTACAAACGTTTTGCCAGTGCCCCCGGGAGCGTCGAGAAAATAAATACCACCAAGGTGATTGGCAACACTCTGCAGTATGGTCACATAACAGTGTCGCTGCTCTGGGAGAAGATTTGGTTCGCCCGATGACAGAGTTTGTTCGATGGTATCTAAATCATACGACAGTTCACGTAGCACCTCTCTGGGCAGTGCAGACATGCGAGAATGTTGAGTGCGAGGGAGACCGAAAGTGTGGAGCTCTGGTCCCCCAAGAGCCAGGATTTTGTTTTCGATCTCGATGAGAGAAGCATTGAAAATATCATCGTTGAATGAAACGTCAATGCCAGGATTTGCAACCTGCAACCTGTACTTAAGATCTTCCGAGAGGTTTTCTCTGAATTGGAGCCACAATTCAAGAGGATTGGCAATACCACATATGTGCAAGAGAGTCGCAAACAAACTACGCAAACTCCTAGGAGACTTTGATATGGCTGCCTCTGTCATCGTTGCCTCCCATTGATGGTCGTCTTCCAATAGTCCCCTTTTGAAGCACGCTTCTCTGTAGCTAAGACATAATTGGCCGTCGACAGTTCGCAAGGAGTTAAAAGATGTTGGACCTTCCACTTCATGCAGCAGTATTCTCAAGAAAAAACATTCCTGTTGTGTGGGATGAACAGTGTATACCCTACCGAGAGCATAGTCTTTGAACACGCCCATGACTCCTTCGACGGGTTCACCACGCTTGCGGCGGACCCATCGATTATTGACAAAGGTGAAATAAGATGGGAGGTCACAGTACAAAATTGTGTTGGCAAAATCATCTTCTTGGCAAAGTTTGAAAAAGGCAGTGAGTGTCGTCTCTTTTGGTGCCGATACAACTTGTGCCGCTGTTTGTTCGGTGAAGTACACTCTCTGTCCATTTTCTAAATGCACAGCAAGTCGAAAAACGGCTGGGTGTCTATCGTGGATGGGGAAGTCAAAAATGCGCCAAAACGCTTCATTGGTACTGATGTACCTACCCATTTGAAACTGACTCAACTCGTCCTTTGTTCTCATGTCTCGTAGGGCGAACATAGCCGCATCTGATCCCTTATTGATGTATTTGCATACATACTTTATAGCTTTTACAGAGTTGCAAAACTCAACGTTTATGTGTGCGTTGAAGATTTTTGATAACATGGGACAATATGGAACAACCCACCTATTGTCTGCAACAAAATCCTGTCCATTTTTAAGTTTTATATTGGCGACATTTCCACCATCATCTGGCGATCTCCTCCTGTAAAGTGGATAGCCATCATGGCCAGTTTGCGTTTCTAAGAGGAACGCCCGAGGGTACCGCTTCGTACATTTTCGATCTTTCATGCAGGGCGAATTGAAATTGAATGGACCACATGGACCGTGTATCATCTGAGCCTTCACAGTCTCGAACAATTCTGGATCATCATCAGAATCAGGAAATTCGGCAGAAATGAAGCTGTCGATCTGCTCAGGGCGTATTTTCTGTTTAAGCCAAGTTAAAATGTGTGCATGTGGTAGTCCTCTCTTTTGCCATTCAACCGTATACATATCGCACACAGGTTGGCCGAAAATGTGCGATTTCTTCAAAAGGTTCATGAGCTTCGTCAATTTGAGACGGAACACTCTAGATGTCAAGTCATGCCTGTCTTTAGAAACCTGGCCCTCGAACAATTCAACATTCAACTCCTGCCATGCAGGGTTGCACGTGAATGTTATGAAAAGGTCCGGACGACCGAAGTGCCTGACAAATGTCATAGCATCCTGCGTCTTCTCCTGCATATATCGCGGGCTACCTGTGAATGTCGACGGGAGGATTACCAGTTGGCCGACTCCGGCTCTTTCCTGATCATTATTTATGCTATCACAGAGGTGTATATATGAATCTGCACGGAGTTTCCGTTGGTTGTTCCGAATATAGAGGAGTCTTTCACCCTCCACTTTGGCGTACATATCCACAGCAAACTGACTGAACAGGTTCCGGCTTCTCTGCAATTGGTTGAAGGACCCATCACGAACCATGAAATGATAGGAATAAAAGTCCTTGCATGACACATTCTTGTTGCCGATTGAGTGTGGTATAGCGAACTTATATCCGTCTTCACCGAAGACACATAGGAGGGGATATTGGAGAGGGTCGTACGATCTATGTGTCTCGCAAATGCGAAGTATAGTGTCGTCACGACGCTTTAAAACAATATCACGCCTACCATGATCTGCGCCTGCTAAAACGACCGCTATCTCATTGGACGCAGGTTCATTAAATCGACCACTGTGTTGATTGAGTGGTCTTCTGTCCGCGTCTATGACCACCTGCAAATTTGGTGTGTTGTGGGTTTCTAGAGCATATTTAAAACTGGACACATAAGAGTTGTGTTGATGGATCATTTGCTGGAGAGTGTATATAACTTCAGGTCTGGTGCCATCAGACAAAGCGGAACGGAGTTCTACCTCTCTATTAAAATCACCAACAAAGTATATCTGCATGTATTGAGGTTGTGCATCATCATTGGGTTGTAGAGGGCCGATGCGATGGTAAACCTGACCTTGAACTTTGAACGTTGGCATATACACACCTTCAGTTATGATATTTGCCCCAAAAGATGTCATTTGGAATGCGGCATTATATTTCTGGATGTTCTTGAGAAAATGTTTAGATTCTGGGGTTGAACCACGAAGCAGGTCTTGAAGAGGTTCGGGTGGGTCAGCATGTTGTTGAAGCATAACTTTGGCATTCAAGCAGCACATCCCTGGTGGTTCACCTTGCCATTTAAAAGCGCGACAATGTTGACACAATTCGGTCATTCGGGCAATCTGCAAAATTCTGTGCGACTTGTAGTCGATGTGAGGGTCATAAACGAAAGCAGAGTTTTGCCACTCTCCGATCGCGTGTGCATGTCGCCGGCGACGATCAGCCTCATGATGCCGCTGCTCATCGGTTTCAACGGCTCGAGCATGAACAGCCCTCTCCCGGAGATCTAATAGGCGTTGTTCACGCTGCTGCCCAGTTTCCACTTCTCGAGCCTGAACAGCTGTCTCCCGGAGATCTAATAGGCGCTGTTCACGCTGCTGCCCAGTTTCCACTTCTCGAGCCTGAACAGCCGTCTCGCGTTTATCTAATAGGCGCTGTTCACGCTGCTGTCCAGTTTCCACTTCTCGAGCCCGAACAGCCCTCTCCCGGAGATCTAATAGGCGCTGTTCACGCTGCTGCTCAGTTTCCACTTCTCGAGCCTGAACAGCCGTCTCCCGGAGATCTAATAGGCGCTGTTCACGCTGCTGCTCAGTTTCCACTTCTCGAGCCTGAACAGCCGTCTCCCGGAGATCTGATAGGCGCTGTTCACGCTGCTGTCCAGTTTCCACTTCTCGAGCCTGAACAGCCCTCTCCCGTTTATCTAATAGGCGCTGTTCACGCTGCTGCTCAGTTTCCACTTCTCGAGCCTGAACAGCCGTCTCCCGTTTATCTGATAGGCGTTGTTCACGCTGCTGTCCAGTTTCAGTAGCCATTTCTATTTTCTTACGTTTGGCACCTGAACTTGTCCGGCCAATGATTGGTCTCTTCTTGGGCGGCATGCCAAAATGCAGGACTCAACAATGGCAGTCTGATCAGAATGCAGAAAATACAATATAATTAATTTGGCAGTCTGTTTTCACAATACACAAAGCAAGAATGAACAATGATCGAAGGCAGTCTGACTTTCAATAATGTAGGCAGTCTGATTCGTATTGGTCACAATACAAAATGATTCAAAGTATTATGAATGCACAATCATGTTTGCAGTGTCAGAATGCAGAATTATCGAGTCCCTTGCGCTAATAGTGGCCCTCAGAAGGGCCGTTCAAATTATATGAACTTCGAGGGAACCGAGATAATACTAACAACTTCTGAAAAGATCGAAAATTTATGAAGATAAATTTGCGTGGTACATTGCCCGACATCACTTACAATGATGGGCATTTAAAGTGAAGTTTCGATTCTCTCATGGTGGAATCTCGTCAGGGGCGACCAATCTCGTCAGGGGCGACCAGCAGTTCACACCCAAACAGGGGAAGATATGCTTCTGATTAATACATTTTGCCATTTTGGCAGCGAAAAAAGTAAAATGACACAAACTGGATGAATGTTGAGGAAATGTCTGATAACAATGGTCAGAATGCAAAAATACAATATAATTATTTTGGCAGTCTGTTTTCACAATACACAAAGCAAGAAATGCACAATAATGTAGGCAGTCTGATTTGTATGGTCAGAATGCCAACAAAATGTAGGCAGTCTGATTCGTATGGTCATAATGCAATGCAACGGCGCTCGGTAAACAAAACCTGGCCGTAGGAAAAGAATGCTATCGAGCGTCGGCAAACAAAACCAAGCAAACTGATAACAATGGTCAGATGAATGCAATGCTATCGAATGAATGATAACAATGCCGTCTGATAAGATGAATGACAGTAAAGCACTGATCGAATTAACGCACTGAACTAATGCATGACCGTCGGTGCTCGGTAAACAAACTGCCGATTGCAATAAAGAGCGTTAGTCGTTAACAACTCCGTATATGGTATAGATAAAGAGCGTTGATGCCTTAACGCCCCAAAGTGCCTTTGCGGTGAATTGGGAGTGTCACAATACAAAATGATTCAAAGTATTATGAATGCAGAATTTTCACAATACACAAAGCAAGAAATGCACAATAATGTAGGCAGTCTGATTTGTGTGGTCAGAATGCCAAAAAAATGTAGGCAGTCTGATTCGTATGGTCAGAATGCAATGCAACGGCGCTCGGTAAACAAAACCTGGCCGTAGGACAAGAATGCTATCGAGCGTCGGCAAACAAAACCAAGCAAACTGATCACAATGGTCAGATGAATGCAATGCTATCGAATGAATGATAACAATGCCGTCTGATAAGATGAATGACAGTAAAGCACTGATCGAATTAATGGTCTGCTATCGAATGAATGCGACAAACGCACTGACCGTCGGTGCTCGGTAAACAAACTGCCGATTGCAATAAAGAGCGTTCGTCGTTAACAACTCCGTATATGGTATAGATAAAGAGCGTCGATGCCTTAACCCCCACCGTGCCTTTGCTGTGATTTGGGAGTGGATAAAGGGTGACCAGAGCTTCTCGAAAACACGACTACGGCGGTGTCGGTGGGATTTTACACTTACATACGAAATTTGATCTCAATCTGTACACGCGTTTTGGATTCTATGAAGTACACACACACATATATATATACACACATATATACGAAGTCTCAAAATATATAGTACTAGCAGGTTAGCCCGCCACCGGCGGCTTGTCCGAAACATGACATTTTTATATTTATTTTTTAAATTTTTAGCTCCACGCGTTTCAATAAGAAAAATTTGTACCCGGTAGCTCCACCAGTTTCCGAGATCTGGTCTGCGCATGAAAATTTTTACCCGGCGCAAGATACATTCACATGCCAAATTTCAAGTCGATAGGTCCACCCGTTTCCGAGATCTCGTCTGCGCATGTGCTGCACGGGCGTCGCACGGGCTCGGCGACCCGATAAAAGTTGTACCCGGCGCAAGATACATTCACATAGCAAATTTCAAGTCGATAGCTCCACCCGTTTCCGAGATCTCGTCTGCGCATGCGCTGCACGGGCGTCGCACGGGCTCGGCGACCCGATAAAATTTGTACCCGGCGCAAGATACATTCACATAGCAAATTTCAAGTCGATAGCTCCACCCGTTTCCGAGATCTCGTCTGCGCATGCGCTGCACGGGCGTCGCACGGACTCGCCAACACGACAACGACCACCGCCTGGTCAAACTACACACACGTACCAAGTTTCGTCCCGATCGGTCGAGAATCGTAGATTTGTATGAAGTACAACACACACACAAACATAAATATATAAGAGAGATATGTAAATTAGATAGATTGTATCAAAATATATAGGAGAGATATGTAAATGATCTACACACCATTACTGGTGTTTGTCAAAGTTTAGTGGGGTATATCAATACTCATTCACGATCATATCATTGAGGTCCGGAGGGTGTGGGCTATCTCTCGAATACAAGGAGTTCTCAAAATATATAGAAGAGAAGAGACTAGCAGATTAGCCCGCCACTGGCGGGATTGGTCCCATGGCTTTGGTCGATCCATTAAGCTTTGGTCGATCTATTTATTTGTGTTTTTCAAGGTAACCCCGTACAGGCATGACAAAATAACATTTGGTTTTTCAACGAGTTAATTATGGTACCCGTCCCTAAAAGATTTAAGGTACATCGGGCGGAAAGAACTGACCCGATGAAAAATTGTTGAGCCCGACGTTGTCCGGGCTATTCAAAAACCAAATTTCAAGTCGATAGCTCCACCCGTTTCCGAGATCTGGTCTGCGCATGCGCGAAGCTGGCGTCGCACGGGCTCGGCGACCCGATAAAATTGGCGTGGTTCGTCTCATGGCTTTGTCAGAAACATGACTTTTTGTTTTTCAATGAGTTAATTCTGCCCTTTTAATCAAGAGAAATAATGGTCTCACCATGGACCAACAACAATTCAAGTACAACATTTGGGAATTTTTCCCCACACCATTTCAATTTCCTGAGTAACTGGATTTGCATTTTTCTGTCTATACATTCACTCATCTAAGAGTTTCTTAATACATTAATAATAGTTGTTGATTGATTCGTTAATTGAACTGAATGGTCAGAATACAGAACTGAAAACGTTAGGAGACACATGAGATTATCAATGAGTTAATTCTGCCTTTTTATCAAGAGAAACGATAGTCTCATCATGGACCAATAACATTTCAAGTACAACATTTGGGGATTTTTCCCCACACCAATTCAATTTCCTGTGTAACTGGATTTGCATTTTTCTGTCTATACATTCACTCATCTAAGAGTTTCTTAATACATTAATTATCGTTGTTCATTGATTCGTTAATTAAACTGAGTGGTCAGAATACAGAACTGAAAAAGTGAGGAGATAATGAGTTAATTCTGCCCATTTAATCAAGATCAACGATAGTCTCATCATGGACCAATAACAATTCAAGTACAACATTTGGGAATTTTTCCCCACATCAATTAAATTTCCTGTGTAACTGGATTTGCATTTTTATGTCTATACATTCACTCATCTAAGAGTTTCTTAATACATTAATTATAGTTGTTGATTGATTCGTTAATTGAACTGAATGGTCAGAATACAGAACTGAAAACGTGAGGAGACGCATGAGATAATCAATGAGTTAATTCTGCATTTTTAATCAAGAGAAATGATAGTCTCACCACGGACCAATAATAATTCAAGTACAACATTTGGAAAATTTTCCCCACACCAATTCAATTTCCTGTGTAACTGGATTTGCATTTTCCTGTCTATACATTCACTCATCTAAGAGTTTCTTAATACATTAATTATCGTTGTTCATTGATTCCTTAATTAAACTGAGTGGTCAGAATACAGAACTGAAAACGTGAGGAGATAATGAGTTAATTCTGCCTATTTAATCAAGAGAAACGATAGTCTCATCATGCATGGACCAATAACAATTCATGTACAACATTTGGGAATTTTTCCCCACACCAATTCAATTTCCTGAGTAACTGGATTTGCATTTTTCTGTCTATACATTCTCTCATCAAAGAGTTTCTTAATACATTAATTATAGTTGTTGATTGATTCGTTAATTGAACTGAATGGTCAGAATACAGAACTGAAAACGTTAGGAGACACATGAGATAATCAATGAGTTAATTCTGCCTTTTTAATCAAGAGAAATGATAGTCTCACCACGGACCAATAACAATTCAAGTACAACATTTGGAAATTTTTCCCCACACCAATTCAATTTCCTGTGTAACTGGATTTGCATTTTTCTGTCTATACATTCACTCATCTAAGAGTTTCTTAATACATTAATTATCGTTGTTCATTGATTCGTTAATTAAACTGAGTGGTCAGAATACAGAACTGAAAAAGTGAGGAGATAATGAGTTAATTCTGCCTATTTAATCAAGAGAAACGATAGTCTCATCATGGACCAATAACAATTCAAGTACAACATTTGGGAATTTTTCCCCACATCAATTAAATTTCCTGTGTAACTGGATTTGCATTTTTATGTCTATACATTCACTCATCTAAGAGTTTCTTAATACATTAATTATAGTTGTTGATTGATTCGTTAATTGAACTGAATGGTCAGAATACAGAACTGAAAACGTGAGGAGACGCATGAGATAATCAATGAGTTAATTCTGCATTTTTAATCAAGAGAAATGATAGTCTCACCACGGACCAATAATAATTCAAGTACAACATTTGGAAAATTTTCCCCACACCAATTCAATTTCCTGTGTAACTGGATTTGCATTTTCCTGTCTATACATTCACTCATCTAAGAGTTTCTTAATACATTAATTATCGTTGTTCATTGATTCCTTAATTAAACTGAGTGGTCAGAATACAGAACTGAAAACGTGAGGAGATAATGAGTTAATTCTGCCTATTTAATCAAGAGAAACGATAGTCTCATCATGCATGGACCAATAACAATTCATGTACAACATTTGGGAATTTTTCCCCACACCAATTCAATTTCCTGAGTAACTGGATTTGCATTTTTCTGTCTATACATTCACTCATCAAAGAGTTTCTTAATACATTAATTATAGTTGTTGATTGATTCGTTAATTGAACTGAATGGTCAGAATACAGAACTGAAAACGTTAGGAGACACATGAGATAATCAATGAGTTAATTCTGCCTTTTTAATCAAGAGAAATGATAGTCTCACCACGGACCAATAACAATTCAAGTACAACATTTGGAAATTTTTCCCCACACCAATTCAATTTCCTGTGTAACTGGATTTGCATTTTTCTGTCTATACATTCACTCATCTAAGAGTTTCTTAATACATTAATTATCGTTGTTCATTGATTCGTTAATTAAACGGAGTGGTCAGAATACAGAACTGAAAAAAGTGAGGAGATAATGAGTTAATTCTGCCTATTTAATCAAGAGACGATAGTCTCATCATGGACAAATAACAATTCAAGTACAACATTTGGGAATTTTTCCCCACACCAATTCAATTTCCTGTGTAACTGGATTTGCATTTTTCTGTCTATACATTCACTCATCTAAGAGTTTCTTAATACATTAATTATCGTTGTTCATTGATTCGTTAAATAAACTGAGTGGTCAGAATACAGAACTGAAAAAGTGAGGAGATAATGAGTTAATTGTGCCTATTTAATCAAGAGAAACGATAGTCTCACCATGGACCAATAACAATTCAAGTACAACATTTGGGAATTTTTCACAAACCAATTCAATTTCCTGTGCAGCTGGATTTGCATTTTTCTGTCTATACATTCACTCATCTAAGAGTTTCTTAATACATTAATTATCGTTGTTCATTGATTCGTTAATTAAACTGAGTGGTCAGAATACAGAACTGAAAACGTGAGGAGATAATGAGTTAATTCTGCCTATTTAATCTAAGAGTTTCTTAATACATTAATTATAGTTGTTCATTGATTCGTTAATTGAACTGAGTGGTCAGAATACAGAACTGAAAACGTGAGGAGATAATTCTGCCTCTTTAAGCAAGAGAGATGTTCTCACCATGGACCAACAACAATTAAGACGGAACACTCTTAACTTTCAAATCATGCCTGTCTTTAGAAACCTGCCCCTCGAACAATTCAACTGTCAACTCCTGCCATGCAGGGCTGCACGTGAAATGTGATGAAAAGGTCCGGACGACCGAAGTGCCTGACAAATGTCACAGCATCCTGCGTCTTTTCCTGCATATATCGCGGGCTACCTGTGGATGTCGACGGGGGAATTACCAGTTGGCCGACTCCGGCTCTTTCCTGATCATTAGTTATGCTATCACAGAGGTGTATATATGAATCGGCAATTCAAGTACAACAATTGGGAATTTTTCCCCACACCAATTCAATTTCCTAAGTAACTGGGTTTGTATTTTTCTGTCTATACATTCACTCATCTAAGAGTTTCTTAATACATTAATTATCGTTGTTGATTAATTCGTTAATTGAACTGAGTGGTCAGAATACAGAACTCAAAACGTGAGGAGACACATGAGATAATCAATGAGTTAATTCTGCCTTTTTAATCAAGAGAAATGATGGTCTCACCATGGACCAATAACAATTCAAGTACAACATTTGGGAATTTTTCCCCACACCAATTCAATTTCCTGAGTAACTGGATTTGTTTTTTTCTGTTTATACATTAATTCATCTAAGAGTTTCTTAATTCATTAATTCATTAATTATCGTTGTTCAGTGATTCGTTAATTAAACTGAGTTTTCAGAATACAGAAGTGAAAACGTGAGGAGACACATGAGATAATCAATAAGTTAATTCTGCCTTTTAAATCAAGAGAAATAATGGTCTCACCATGGACCTATAACAATTCAAGTACAACATTTGGGAATTTTTCCCCACACCAATTCAATTTCCTGAGTAACTGGGTTTGTAATTTTCTGTCTATACATTCATCTAATAGTTTCTTAATCCATTAATTATCGTTGTTGATTAATTCGTTAATTGAACTGAGTGGTCAGAATACAGAACTGAAAACGTGAGGCAACACATGAGATAAATAATCAAGTGAATGAACCAGATTGTGTGCAGAGCGATAATGTGGAATGTACAACGAATGAAAATGTTGGAAGAGATATCAATATAACCACTAAGCGCACCCACATCGTAAGGAGTTAAACGATGTTGGATCTTCCACTTCATGCAGCAGCATTCTCAAGAAAAACAAACATTGCTGTTGTGTAGGATGAACAGTGTAGACCCTACCGAGAGCACAGTCTTTGAACACGCCCATTACTCATTCGACGGGTTCACCATTTCGCTTTTGAAAATTTACCTCAGTGCTTCTGGGTAGACAACGTTCCTAGTTTTCCCTTCTGGTGCATAAACGAACAGACTGGAGGGGGAGCCGACCCGTGAGCATGCAACGTATAGTTGTCCATGTGAGAAACAGGGACTCTGAAGTTGGAGGCCAACAACTTTAAGTGTCTGTCCTTGTGATTTGTTGATTGACATTGCAAAGCTCAATCGAACTGGGAACTGAAGTCGGCGGAACTGTATTGGCGACTCAGTGGGAATCAATGGAATCCTAGGGAGAAAAACATGCTCCCCTTTCGCACATCCAGTGAGAATAGTTGCCTCAATGATATGAGGTGATATTTTCTTGATAGAAAGTCGTGTACCATTACACAACTTAGGTGGTTCAAGATTTCGAAGCAACATGATTGGTGCACCTACCTTCAACTGCAACTGATGAGGTGGCATGCCTGGGGGTTTGAGTGAATTGAGAAACTCGGTCGGGTAATTTACAATTTCTGATTGGTCTGGAATGGTATCAATGGAGTGCATAGAATGAAGCTGTCCAGGGACTTGTTCCAACAACTTCAAGTTAACCTCGTCAACAATATCATTTGTAGGAGCTAGGATGGCTCTCTCACAGAGCCATGTGTGATCCGAGAGCTTGCTAGGAAGATCTCTGAAAACATTCACAATAAGCTCATCAAGAGAGGAAACAATCGAGCTCAAAGCAGATAGATCTATTCGTCCTTCGGCATCAGAATTGCACTTGCCATCGCCAATTCTGAGTAACTGGTCGGAAAAATATGCAGCCACGTCATTACCAAACAGATGCGCCCTCATGTTAATTGTCAGCTTGAGTATTCGAACACTCTTCCAAAGGTAAGATGATTTGATGCAAGCTTTTAATTCATCAGCCTTTGTGCCTTTTGGTACAATAGGCAGAGTTTGTCGGAAGTCTCCAGACAATAGTAAGGTTATGCCACCCATAATATTGTTACAGCCCCTTATATCTTGCAGTGTTCGATCCAGTGCCTCGAATGCCCTCTTATGTGACATAGTACACTCATCCCAGACAATCAACACAGCCTCTCTCAACAGGTGAGCAAGACCAGTACCCTTGCTTATATTACATGTTGGAGTATCGCTCGCATTCAAATTGAGTGGCAGTTTGAATGTTGAATGTGCAGTTCTACCTCCAGGAAGAAGTGTTGCAGCTATGCCAGAGGATGCAACTGCAACAGCGATTTTCCTTTCTTCCCTGACTCGCCAATATAAGGTTGGTTACAAACGTTTTGCCAGTGCCCCCGGGAGCGTCGAGAAAATAAATACCACCAAGGTGATTGGCAACACTCTGCAGTATGGTCACATAACAGTGTCGCTGCTCTGGGAGAAGATTTGGTTCGCCCGATGACAGAGTTTGTTCGATGGTATCTAAATCATACGACAGTTCACGTAGCACCTCTCTGGGCAGTGCAGACATGCGAGAATGTTGAGTGCGAGGGAGACCGAAAGTGTGGAGCTCTGGTCCCCCAAGAGCCAGGATTTTGTTTTCGATCTCGATGAGAGAAGCATTGAAAATATCATCGTTGAATGAAACGTCAATGCCAGGATTTGCAACCTGCAACCTGTACTTAAGATCTTCCGAGAGGTTTTCTCTGAATTGGAGCCACAATTCAAGAGGATTGGCAATACCACATATGTGCAAGAGAGTCGCAAACAAACTACGCAAACTCCTAGGAGACTTTGATATGGCTGCCTCTGTCATCGTTGCCTCCCATTGATGGTCGTCTTCCAATAGTCCCCTTTTGAAGCACGCTTCTCTGTAGCTAAGACATAATTGGCCGTCGACAGTTCGCAAGGAGTTAAAAGATGTTGGACCTTCCACTTCATGCAGCAGTATTCTCAAGAAAAAACATTCCTGTTGTGTGGGATGAACAGTGTATACCCTACCGAGAGCATAGTCTTTGAACACGCCCATGACTCCTTCGACGGGTTCACCACGCTTGCGGCGGACCCATCGATTATTGACAAAGGTGAAATAAGATGGGAGGTCACAGTACAAAATTGTGTTGGCAAAATCATCTTCTTGGCAAAGTTTGAAAAAGGCAGTGAGTGTCGTCTCTTTTGGTGCCGATACAACTTGTGCCGCTGTTTGTTCGGTGAAGTACACTCTCTGTCCATTTTCTAAATGCACAGCAAGTCGAAAAACGGCTGGGTGTCTATCGTGGATGGGGAAGTCAAAAATGCGCCAAAACGCTTCATTGGTACTGATGTACCTACCCATTTGAAACTGACTCAACTCGTCCTTTGTTCTCATGTCTCGTAGGGCGAACATAGCCGCATCTGATCCCTTATTGATGTATTTGCATACATACTTTATAGCTTTTACAGAGTTGCAAAACTCAACGTTTATGTGTGCGTTGAAGATTTTTGATAACATGGGACAATATGGAACAACCCACCTATTGTCTGCAACAAAATCCTGTCCATTTTTAAGTTTTATATTGGCGACATTTCCACCATCATCTGGCGATCTCCTCCTGTAAAGTGGATAGCCATCATGGCCAGTTTGCGTTTCTAAGAGGAACGCCCGAGGGTACCGCTTCGTACATTTTCGATCTTTCATGCAGGGCGAATTGAAATTGAATGGACCACATGGACCGTGTATCATCTGAGCCTTCACAGTCTCGAACAATTCTGGATCATCATCAGAATCAGGAAATTCGGCAGAAATGAAGCTGTCGATCTGCTCAGGGCGTATTTTCTGTTTAAGCCAAGTTAAAATGTGTGCATGTGGTAGTCCTCTCTTTTGCCATTCAACCGTATACATATCGCACACAGGTTGGCCGAAAATGTGCGATTTCTTCAAAAGGTTCATGAGCTTCGTCAATTTGAGACGGAACACTCTAGATGTCAAGTCATGCCTGTCTTTAGAAACCTGGCCCTCGAACAATTCAACATTCAACTCCTGCCATGCAGGGTTGCACGTGAATGTTATGAAAAGGTCCGGACGACCGAAGTGCCTGACAAATGTCATAGCATCCTGCGTCTTCTCCTGCATATATCGCGGGCTACCTGTGAATGTCGACGGGAGGATTACCAGTTGGCCGACTCCGGCTCTTTCCTGATCATTATTTATGCTATCACAGAGGTGTATATATGAATCTGCACGGAGTTTCCGTTGGTTGTTCCGAATATAGAGGAGTCTTTCACCCTCCACTTTGGCGTACATATCCACAGCAAACTGACTGAACAGGTTCCGGCTTCTCTGCAATTGGTTGAAGGACCCATCACGAACCATGAAATGATAGGAATAAAAGTCCTTGCATGACACATTCTTGTTGCCGATTGAGTGTGGTATAGCGAACTTATATCCGTCTTCACCGAAGACACATAGGAGGGGATATTGGAGAGGGTCGTACGATCTATGTGTCTCGCAAATGCGAAGTATAGTGTCGTCACGACGCTTTAAAACAATATCACGCCTACCATGATCTGCGCCTGCTAAAACGACCGCTATCTCATTGGACGCAGGTTCATTAAATCGACCACTGTGTTGATTGAGTGGTCTTCTGTCCGCGTCTATGACCACCTGCAAATTTGGTGTGTTGTGGGTTTCTAGAGCATATTTAAAACTGGACACATAAGAGTTGTGTTGATGGATCATTTGCTGGAGAGTGTATATAACTTCAGGTCTGGTGCCATCAGACAAAGCGGAACGGAGTTCTACCTCTCTATTAAAATCACCAACAAAGTATATCTGCATGTATTGAGGTTGTGCATCATCATTGGGTTGTAGAGGGCCGATGCGATGGTAAACCTGACCTTGAACTTTGAACGTTGGCATATACACACCTTCAGTTATGATATTTGCCCCAAAAGATGTCATTTGGAATGCGGCATTATATTTCTGGATGTTCTTGAGAAAATGTTTAGATTCTGGGGTTGAACCACGAAGCAGGTCTTGAAGAGGTTCGGGTGGGTCAGCATGTTGTTGAAGCATAACTTTGGCATTCAAGCAGCACATCCCTGGTGGTTCACCTTGCCATTTAAAAGCGCGACAATGTTGACACAATTCGGTCATTCGGGCAATCTGCAAAATTCTGTGCGACTTGTAGTCGATGTGAGGGTCATAAACGAAAGCAGAGTTTTGCCACTCTCCGATCGCGTGTGCATGTCGCCGGCGACGATCAGCCTCATGATGCCGCTGCTCATCGGTTTCAACGGCTCGAGCATGAACAGCCCTCTCCCGGAGATCTAATAGGCGTTGTTCACGCTGCTGCCCAGTTTCCACTTCTCGAGCCTGAACAGCTGTCTCCCGGAGATCTAATAGGCGCTGTTCACGCTGCTGCCCAGTTTCCACTTCTCGAGCCTGAACAGCCGTCTCGCGTTTATCTAATAGGCGCTGTTCACGCTGCTGTCCAGTTTCCACTTCTCGAGCCTGAACAGCCCTCTCCCGGAGATCTAATAGGCGCTGTTCACGCTGCTGCTCAGTTTCCACTTCTCGAGCCTGAACAGCCGTCTCCCGGAGATCTAATAGGCGCTGTTCACGCTGCTGCTCAGTTTCCACTTCTCGAGCCTGAACAGCCGTCTCCCGGAGATCTGATAGGCGCTGTTCACGCTGCTGTCCAGTTTCCACTTCTCGAGCCTGAACAGCCCTCTCCCGTTTATCTAATAGGCGCTGTTCACGCTGCTGCTCAGTTTCCACTTCTCGAGCCTGAACAGCCGTCTCCCGTTTATCTGATAGGCGTTGTTCACGCTGCTGTCCAGTTTCAGTAGCCATTTCTATTTTCTTACGTTTGGCACCTGAACTTGTCCGGCCAATGATTGGTCTCTTCTTGGGCGGCATGCCAAAATGCAGGACTCAACAATGGCAGTCTGATCAGAATGCAGAAAATACAATATAATTAATTTGGCAGTCTGTTTTCACAATACACAAAGCAAGAATGAACAATGATCGAAGGCAGTCTGACTTTCAATAATGTAGGCAGTCTGATTCGTATTGGTCACAATACAAAATGATTCAAAGTATTATGAATGCACAATCATGTTTGCAGTGTCAGAATGCAGAATTATCGAGTCCCTTGCGCTAATAGTGGCCCTCAGAAGGGCCGTTCAAATTATATGAACTTCGAGGGAACCGAGATAATACTAACAACTTCTGAAAAGATCGAAAATTTATGAAGATAAATTTGCGTGGTACATTGCCCGACATCACTTACAATGATGGGCATTTAAAGTGAAGTTTCGATTCTCTCATGGTGGAATCTCGTCAGGGGCGACCAATCTCGTCAGGGGCGACCAGCAGTTCACACCCAAACAGGGGAAGATATGCTTCTGATTAATACATTTTGCCATTTTGGCAGCGAAAAAAGTAAAATGACACAAACTGGATGAATGTTGAGGAAATGTCTGATAACAATGGTCAGAATGCAAAAATACAATATAATTATTTTGGCAGTCTGTTTTCACAATACACAAAGCAAGAAATGCACAATAATGTAGGCAGTCTGATTTGTATGGTCAGAATGCCAACAAAATGTAGGCAGTCTGATTCGTATGGTCATAATGCAATGCAACGGCGCTCGGTAAACAAAACCTGGCCGTAGGAAAAGAATGCTATCGAGCGTCGGCAAACAAAACCAAGCAAACTGATAACAATGGTCAGATGAATGCAATGCTATCGAATGAATGATAACAATGCCGTCTGATAAGATGAATGACAGTAAAGCACTGATCGAATTAACGCACTGAACTAATGCATGACCGTCGGTGCTCGGTAAACAAACTGCCGATTGCAATAAAGAGCGTTAGTCGTTAACAACTCCGTATATGGTATAGATAAAGAGCGTTGATGCCTTAACGCCCCAAAGTGCCTTTGCGGTGAATTGGGAGTGTCACAATACAAAATGATTCAAAGTATTATGAATGCAGAATTTTCACAATACACAAAGCAAGAAATGCACAATAATGTAGGCAGTCTGATTTGTGTGGTCAGAATGCCAAAAAAATGTAGGCAGTCTGATTCGTATGGTCAGAATGCAATGCAACGGCGCTCGGTAAACAAAACCTGGCCGTAGGACAAGAATGCTATCGAGCGTCGGCAAACAAAACCAAGCAAACTGATCACAATGGTCAGATGAATGCAATGCTATCGAATGAATGATAACAATGCCGTCTGATAAGATGAATGACAGTAAAGCACTGATCGAATTAATGGTCTGCTATCGAATGAATGCGACAAACGCACTGACCGTCGGTGCTCGGTAAACAAACTGCCGATTGCAATAAAGAGCGTTCGTCGTTAACAACTCCGTATATGGTATAGATAAAGAGCGTCGATGCCTTAACCCCCGCCGTGCCTTTGCTGTGATTTGGGAGTGGATAAAGGGTGACCAGAGCTTCTCGAAAACACGACTACGGCGGTGTCGGTGGGATTTTACACTTACATACGAAATTTGATCTCAATCTGTACACGCGTTTTGGATTCTATGAAGTACACACACACATATATATATACACACATATATACGAAGTCTCAAAATATATAGTAAATAGTATAGATAGATATCGTAGAGAATACAAGGTAGCAAAACGTAATGAGTAGAGATCAACCTTGGTGAAAGGCAATGGGTTAATTGGTCCAGTCGACTCATTGTGCGGAAACTCAGCGGACAACATGGCTTGCTATGGCTTATTAATTATGACGACCAACTGTCACCAAACGCCGTGCCTTTGCTGTGATTTGGGAGTGGATAAAGGGTGACCAGAGCTTCTCGAAAACACGACTACGGCGGTGTCGGTGGGATTTTACACTTACATACGAAATTTGATCTCAATCTGTACACGCGTTTTGGATTCTATGAAGTACACACACACATATATATATACACACATATATACGAAGTCTCAAAATATATAGTATAGTATAGATAGATATCGTAGAGAATACAAGGTAGCAAAACGTAATGAGTAGAGATCAACCTTGGTGAAAGGCAATGGGTTAATTGGTCCAGTCGACTCATTGTGCGGAAACTCAGCGGACAACATGGCTTGCTATGGCTTATTAATTATGACGACCAACTGTCACCAAACGCCACCATAATAAATTGTCACACCAACTATGCCATCGCTAATGTGGTACGTGTGTCCGCAGCCAATCTCCCGAGAGAGCAATCGAAAGCAGTATCTCGTGCAACGTTTAAATCTGGACTTTTGGGCGACCAGAAACGGAACAATAAGGCAGGTATGTACTTTTGATGTTGAATCGTGTGATTTTATGAGTAGTTATAGAGTTAAATGCGATTTTATATGGATATATTGATTCTGTGATCTTTTCTAGAAGCATAAATATATGTGGTCAGAGCAGTCTCGTGAATGTGACCGATCATCATTTATTTTGATATCTACATCATCAAACCTTTCAAAATGCACTGCTATAGAACAATACAAGAGATATCCATATATACAGGGTAAAATGTGAAGATACTATTGTCTATGCCTCAAAATAGTAATCATAGTTGCCTCGAATCAGGTGACAAAACACGAATATGTCGCTTTTGTAACAAGAATGCTTGGTGGTATATTATGAACACAATTTATCACAACACAAAAGAGTACATAGCCCATCTTCAATAAATTCTAATCTTGACCAATATGGTTTACATACTCTGTGGCTGAGACTGTTTATAGCTAGAAATTATATTTAGTTATATTCACCAAAGCCACATATACGCGAAAAGTACTACGATTTCTGCAATAGCATCACCGCGTTTACCCATTATTCCTAATGTTACATATAGTTGTACACAAAACCACAAATAACAACATTTAACGAATTTTCAAGGCTGAAATAACAGCTTTAAACGATAATCCCCTGTTATTTACCATAATTACGTGAGTGGCATTGATAAGATATTTTCAAACAAAACGATACTGAAAACTAATATTGTGCATTTCGTGGTAGTATATCCCAGTTGTAAAGTGGGGACTGAAGTAATTTGAACCAAATTGTCTTGTCAGATGTGGCGCCATTCTGACCAGACAATTTTGTGTTTCTTTGCAGTATGATAAGCATTGGGACATATGTAATGTATATTATCACGGAGAGTGTAGCAAATTCCATAAATGTAACTAGTCTTTATACCACATGGGTGTACACTTCAGTTTATGTTTTACATTCAATAATTAATCACAATGCCAAATGAAACTACCATGCACTGCGTGGCGAAACATTACTTTATGTGTTGCATGACCAAACTTAATTTATTTTGGCCGGATAGTTGGATGTTGGATAAGCAGAAAACCCGAACTTTAAAAACGGGAACCATTCGGTTTTACTTGCGTTGCAGTGACCAAAAAATCCTTCAGATGGATCTGTTTTAATGATATGTGTACCGTTAAAGATACTAAACAACATACTTGTACATTAATAATACGTATTTTCACTCCTATTTAGTTATCCAATATGTTGCTTTCGCAGTACCATGCCTTGGAGTTGCGGCCATTTTGACAGCCATTTAATTGTTTTATTTTCTGTCCGTGTCACTATATTCGCTCCCGTGCCACAATTTCACAAACTTGCATAACTGTGTAATGCCTATGCAACAACATATCGTATACTTACCTTCATAATTTACGTCAGACCACCCCGTCCGTATTCAGGGCACTGTAGAACATTTTTTTCCCAAAGCGAATTTTTGGATATGTTATACACGAAGATCTCCTCTTTCCGACGATACCAAACATGACATCACGGATATTTTGGGGTAAAATATCGAGATCAAACATCGGAGATTCCCTGCTTATATAGCGTCGGTTGAAATTTCCAAGAAAGATGATTCTGAAGTTATACAGACATGGCTCATTTGAGCTTCCAAATTTTGTCTACTTAATTTGGAAGGATGTATACGATAATTTGAAAATAAGAAATGTTGATATACCGGCGTCATATACTCCAAAAAAAAAAAATTACTTCCCATGGCCACAGCCATTTTCCAGCCGTGTTAATTTGTTTGTACAGAAGTGAAATAAACGCTCTTTATTTCGACCATATCAGGAATATGCTAACACGGAACGATCTGTTTCTGTTCCATGCGGTGCAAATGGCTGTTTTTGTTTGGGGCCAAACATCAGCTTAAGGTTGTTACGACTTCATGCAATGCTCTTATAGAAAGGTAGTTCAA
This sequence comes from Siphonodentalium dalli, assembly GCA_032622095.1. NCBI lineage: Eukaryota > Metazoa > Mollusca > Scaphopoda > Gadilida > Siphonodentaliidae > Siphonodentalium > Siphonodentalium dalli. The sequence continues at coordinate 137,050,470 of CP136062.1, read as the reverse complement.
GACGGAACTTCAATTATTTATCGATCTATTTCGAAACCAGGAAACATTCAAAAGAGAATATTATTAGGTTACTTTGGAGCGCAAGCTGCCAAGTGGCTTTAAACTGAACATGATCTGCTACAATATCAATATAAATCAAATTTGGTCGGGAAACAAAGCACATGACACCAATCAACCAACACATGTTTCCGGTTGTTCACGACTGTTGTTCCTGAAAAGACTCGGTTTTATGGTCACGAGTCAATATATATAGTTCTCCTTGAATAACATCATCGTCGGGTATAAACAATGGCCCATGTCGGGTAGGCGAAAAGGTTCAAAGTTTGAGATATTTCATAGCACTTTAATATTTGACGGATAACATATATTTACAATTATTGTTAACACACATACGGTAACAACATTACAACAAAATAGCACAAGTAAAACAGAAACATTCGGCAACCAATAGGGTTGAATTAGATCAACCATTATATAAATATATATAGCACTCAAAATGAAAACTGGCAAGACCATATAAGGCGCTTCATAAATTGGCAAGAACTTGTACGTTCGGTTCCTCCTCTGTGTGGAAAAGTTTAGTGAAGTTTTTCATCTTTGTCTTTGCCGCCTGTTTGTCGACATTTCGGCTATGCATTGTTTTGTCGTCGCAATGAACTATATGTACTCTGGTTTCTGCCTGTTTGCCTTTACATTTCTTTGGGGTAGATGTCAGGGTTTCTGTAGATGGTGTCCTTCTTTCTAAGTACAGTGGTGCACATTCTGATGATGTCACAGTCTCCACACGATCATGATATGTGTATGTATTCTCGGAAGGAACACAACTGTCGCAATCAATGGAATCATCTAAACAAAGTGGGCGTGGTGTCCTCCTGACCGCTTTATTGAACTTTCGCTTTATTTTCTTCTCGATCGTCCTTATTTTGTTGAAGACATTGATTGACTTTTTGTTCTTTGGTGTGAATGCTTTGATGTAATTCTGCTGAAGATCAACCGTTTTGTCGTCGTTTATTGTCCATGCTAGGATGCTACCCATATCCGTTGACAGATAAGTGTCGACGACCTTCTGTGTGGCCATCTGAAAGGTAAATAAAAGACGTCTGTTATTTAAAATGCATAAAAAGAAGATGACAATGTGCTATATATATTGTGTTTTGGGTTTTTCATATATTCAAGCAATGTCCTACGAAATGAGCAACTTAGCACCTTCATCATAATGAACCACTACTGATCATAATTACGAATAGCTTATAGTAGTAAAAAAATGTATTCGGACAGTCCAAAAACCTTTTCGCAGAATTGACGACTGCGAGTCTGTGAGAATATAGTGCCGTTCAAACATATTGCTACTCATAGTAAGGTGGTATAGAATATAGTGCCGTTCAAACATATTGTTACTCACAGTAAGGTGGTATATTTTTGTTTGCCGTGATTATTTTGTAACTAATTATGTTGCTATCGGGTCAGTCAGTGATATAGGTTCGAGTATTACATGCAGAGCTCGCGTGCTCATGCTTGACCTCACTCGTAACTATGGATATGGCAAAACAACAACTGATAGAAAGACTACCAATTCTAGTGACGTCCATATTCATTTTGAAAAATTGGTCGGACTAACTCAAAATGAATTGTAACCGACAAAAGTACTGAATAACAACATTAAGATTTCCTTATACGTATTAAGTTATGGGGTGGCCAGACATGCGAAGTGTTAGTCTGCATTGGAGTCTGTCGGGAGGACTGTTTTCATTAAACTTACCGTAAATAATTTTAAGAATCACGAATATCCAATTACATGTATAGGTTGGTAGACGAAATTTTGCGGACGACTGTTGAGAAGAAATAATCATTGAAGACATACTCTTGGTTTTATATATGAAGGGATACTAATCTGTTTGCACACCTTTCGTTCGCGACATTTATTATTATATTAACACTTAATTATTTGGATTGTGCTGTACACTTGACATCTCCAATCTTTTCCTGAGAAAGTTATCACCTCATAACGGTACACCGAAAAGGGATCTTGTGATTGATTCAATTAGTAAACTATTACTACGTCCGACCTATCAGCTAATATTGTCACCTCGTTGATAGTCAACATGTTACAAGAACATTTACAGTTATGAGACAATTCCAATTTACACCACGTTAGCATACTCGTCACGTATATAATTCTTCATAGTATATATATATACGTGATCCCCCAGAATGATGTGATGCCGGATAAAATGACGCTATTTGTGTGTGCTTTTTCATTTCGATCGCTTGGTGGGCTAAACATGCGATCATTTTTTGTAACTAGTTTGGTGTCAAGTCATGTGCATTATCTATATAGAAATTATACACTAAATGCATGTAAACATACCTGTTTCTTTTGCCAAAACATTGTCTATAGTGTATTTATGAGGTGGGTTTTTCTTGGTACTTTGGTTCTGTTTGGATTATGTCCATATATTCTATCTCCGTCGTATATATATGCGAATCTAGATCATGTGGACGCCCAAATCCGAAGTATCTTTCCGAAGGTGTCGATGAAATAAAAACAGTCAGAAGCGACCAGCAGATAATAAGAAGATACTGCTTGTCACGCGGTATTGTGTTGTTGTTACAGTAAGCGTGTCATGGCGCCTTTCACTCACGGACTTTGTTTGGTGCAGTTTTGAAGTCAATAGTTTTATTTGCATGCAGGTACACGTCTTTTCTCCAAGGTGGGTAAATGTTACTATTTATACCATCCGCCAGACACGCAATCATGATGTAACGATGTAAGCAGTATTTTACAAAGACCATTGCGATTCCAGTTTAGATTCCAAAGTGTGACCAGATATTTTAGAAATGTGTCTAATATATCTGGTATGACAAAATTAAATGCGTGAGTCGATAATTGGTTCATTTTAGATCTGAGTCAGGACTCATTTGATCAATACACATGGAGGGTTTCCTATCCATTTAATTTTTGTCGTAACTGGGTTTTTTTTTTTTTTTTTTTTTAAATACAAATATATCTTTAGTGCGTTGCAATTAAAATGACGTGTGTTCTGGTTTGGCGTTTGGATTTTTCAAACAAATATATGTTGTTATACTTACACATTAGATCTGAGTGCAATTCTAAATATAAGCAATCGCATCGCTGGCGTCCCTCGTATAGCTCGCTTCGCCGTCTGTAAGGGCCTTAATCAATTGCTGCGGACACACGTACCACAGTAGCGATGGCATAGTAACTGTGACAATTTATTATTGTGGAGTTTGGTGACAATTTGTCGTCATAATTAATATGCCATAGCTAACCATGTCGCCCGCTGCATATCCGCACAATGAGTCTACCAAGCTCAACCAGCGTCGCGGTCGATCTCTCAAGGATGTATCTACCCGAGTGTCTTGTCGCTGTTGATCTTAGCTCAACACGCAGTGTTATATTTTGCATGCTAACACACAAGTCCACTTCATAACTTAATGAATAACCAATTTCTATCATCAAATCGCCCGTGTAATTTATCAGCAAATGTAAGTGAGTCAAACCTTGTAATCAGTTGTATGTAATTGCTATGTCGTGTTCACATGTACGGTCGAATGGTGACACAGCTTAATCGGCCTGCATGATTATGCGTAAAACTAAACGTCGCAAAATATAAAAAACGCAATTGGGAACTGCATGAAATTAATATAAGTAGATAAACATGCATTGAGATCATATCAATAAAACGTACCGCGTGCATGATATGTGAGTGAATGAGGGATTGCCACAATTCTGGACGATCGACCGTGCAATTATATATTATATCGTAGAGAATACAAGGTAGCAAAACGTAATGAGTAGAGATCAACCTTGGTGAAAGGCAATGGGTTAATTGGTCCAGTCGACTCATTGTGCGGAAACTCAGTGGACAACATGGCTTGCTATGGCTTATTAATTATGACGACCAACTGTCACCAAACGCCACCATAATAAATTGTCACACCAACTATGCCATCGCTAATGTGGTACGTGTGTCCGCAGCCAATCTCCCGAGAGAGCAATCGAAAGCAGTATCTCGTGCAACGTTTAAATCTGGACTTTTGGGCGACCAGAAACGGAACAATAAGGCAGGTATGTACTTTCGATGTTGAATCGTGTGATTTTATGAGTAGTTATAGAGTTAAATGCGATTTTATATGGATATATTGATTCTGTGATCTTTTCTAGAAGCATAAATATATGTGGTCAGAGCAGTCTCGTGAATGTGACCGATCATCATTTATTTTGATATCTACATCATCAAACCTTTCAAAATGCACTGCTATAGAACAATACAAGAGATATCCATATATACAGGGTAAAATGTGAAGATACTATTGTCTATGCCTCAAAATAGTAATCATAGTTGCCTCGAATCAGGTGACAAAACACGAATATGTCGCTTTTGTAACAAGAATGCTTGGTGGTATATTATGAACACAATTTATCAAAACACAAAAGAGTACATAGCCCATCTTCAATAAATTCTAATCTTGACCAATATGGTTTACATACTCTGTGGCTGAGACTGTTTATAGCTAGAAATTATATTTAGTTATATTCACCAAAGCCACATATACGCGAAAAGTACTACGATTTCTGCAATAGCATCACCGTGTTTACCCATTATTCCTAATGTTACATATAGTTGTTGTACACAAAACCACAAATAACAACATTTAACGAATGTTCAAGGCTGAAATAACAGCTTTAAACGATAATCCCCTGTTATTTACCATAATTACGTGGGTGGTATTGATAAGATATTTTCAAACAAAACGATACTGAAAACTAATATTGTGCATTTCGTGGTAGTATATCCCAGTTGTAAAGTGGGGACTGAAGTAATTTGAACCAAATTGTCTTGTCAGATGTGGCGCCATTCTGACCAGACAATTTTGTGTTTCTTTGCAATATGATAAGCATTGGGACATATGTAATGTATATTATCACGGAGAGTGTAGCAAATTCAATAAATGTAACTAGTCTTTATACCACATGGGTGTACACTTCAGTTTATGTTTTACATTCAATAATTAATCACAATGCCAAATGAAACTACCATGCACTGCGTGGCGAAACATTACTTTATGTGTTTCATGACCAAACTTAATTTATTTTGGCCGGATAGTTGGATGTTGGATAAGCAGAAAACCCGAACTTTAAAAACGGGAACCATTCGGTTTTACTTGCGTTGCAGTGACCAAAAAATCCTTCAGATGGATCTGTTTTAATGATATGTGTATCGTTAAAGATACTAAACAACATACTTGTACATTAATAATACGTATTTTCACTCCTATTTAGTTATCCAATATGTTGCTTTCGCCGTACCATGCCTTGGAGTTGCGGCCATTTTGACAGCCATTTAATTGTTTTATTTTCTGTCCGTGTCACTATATTCGCTCCCGTGCCACAATTTCACAAACTTGCATAACTGTGTAATGCCTATGCAACAACATATCGTATACTTACCTTCATAATTTACGTCAGACCACCCCGTCCGTATTCAGGGCACTGTAGAACATTTTTTTCCCAAAGCGAATTTTTGGATATGTTATACACGAAGATCTCCTCTTTCCGACGATACCAAACATGACATCACGGATATTTTGGGGTAAAATATCGAGATCAAACATCGGAGATTCCCTGCTTATATAGAGCGTCGGTTGAAATTTCCAAGAAAGATGATTCTGAAGTTATACAGACATGGCTCATTTGAGCTTCCAAATTTTGTCTACTTAATTTGGAAGGATGTATACGATAATTTGAAAATAAGAAATGTTGATATACCGGCGTCATATACTCCAAAAAAAAAAATTACTTCCCATGGCCACAGCCATTTTCCAGCCGTGTTAATTTGTTTGTACAGAAGTGAAATAAACGCTCTTTATTTCGACCATATCAGGAATATGCTAACACGGAACGATCTGTTTCTGTTCCATGCGGTGCAAATGGCTGTTTTTGTTTGGGGCCAAACATCAGCTTAAGGTTGTTACGACTTCATGCAATGCTCTTATAGAAAGGTAGTTCAAGACGGAACTTCAAGTATTTATCGATCTATTTCGAAACCAGGAAACATTCAAAAGAGAATATTATTAGGTTACTTTGGAGCGCAAGCTGCCAAGTGGCTTTAAACTGAACATGATCTGCTACAATATCAATATAAATCAAATTTGGTCGGGAAACAAAGCACATGACACCAATCAACCAACACATGTTTCCGGTTGTTCACGACTGTTGTTCCTGAAAAGACTCGGTTTTATGGTCACGCGTCAATATATATAGTTCTCCTTGAATAACATCATCGTCGGGTATAAACAATGGCCCATGTCGGGTAGGCGAAAAGGTTCAAAGTTTGAGATATTTCATAGCACTTTAATATTTGACGGATAACATATATTTACAATTATTGTTAACACACATACGGTAACAACATTACAACAAAATAGCACAAGTAAAACAGAAACATTCGGCAACCAATAGGGTTGAATTAGATCAACCATTATATAAATATATATAGCACTCAAAATGAAAACTGGCAAGACCATATAAGGCGCTTCATAAATTGGCAAGAACTTGTACGTTCGGTTCTTCCTCTGTGTGGAAAAGTTTAGTGAAGTTTTTCATCTTTGTCTTTGCCGCCTTTTTGTCGACATTTCGGCTATGCATTGTTTTGTCGTCGCAATGAACTATATGTACTCTGGTTTCTGCCTGTTTGCCTTTACATTTCTTTGGGGTAGATGTCAGGGTTTCTGTAGATGGTGTCCTTCTTTCTAAGTACAGTGGTGCACATTCTGATGATGTCACAGTCTCCACACGATCATGATATGTGTATGTATTCTCGGAAGGAACACAACTGTCGCAATCAATGGAATCATCTAAACAAAGTGGGCGTGGTGTCCTCCTGACCGCTTTATTGAACTTTCGCTTTATTTTCTTCTCGATCGTCCTTATTTTGTTGAAGACATTGATTGACTTTTTGTTCTTTGGTGTGAATGCTTTGATGTAATTCTGCTGAAGATCAACCGTTTTGTCGTCGTTTATTGTCCATGCTAGGATGCTACCCATATCCGTTGACAGATAAGTGTCGACGACCTTCTGTGTGGCCATCTGAAAGGTAAATAAAAGACGTCTGTTATTTAAAATGCATAAAAAGAAGATGACAATGTGCTATATTGTGTTTTAGGTTTTTCATATATTCAAGCAATGTCCTACGAAATGAGCAACTTAGCACCTTCCGCATAATGAACCACTACTGATCATAATTACGAATAGCTTACAGTAGTAAAAAAAATGTATTCGGACAGTCCAAAAACCTTTTCGCAGAATTGACGACTGCGAGTCTGTGAGAATATAGTGCCGTTCAAACATATTGCTACTCATAGTAAGGTGGTATAGAATATAGTGCCGTTCAAACATATTGCTACTCACAGTTATGTGGTATATTTTTGTTTGCCGTGATTATTTTGTAACTAATTATGTTGCTATCAGGTCAGTCAGTGATATAGGTTCGAGTGTTACATGCAGAGCTCGCGTGCTCATGCTTGACCTCACTCGTAACTATGGATATGGCAAAACAACAACTGATAGAAAGACTACCAATTCTAGTGACGTCCATATTCATTTTGAAAAATTGTGTCGGACTAACTCAAAATGAATTGTAACCCACAAAAGTACCTAATAACAACATTAAGATTTCCTTATACGTATTAAGTTATGGGGTGGCCAGACATGCGAAGTGTTAGTCTGCATTGGAGTCTGTCGGGAGGACTATCTTCATTAAACTTACCGTAAATAATTTTAAGAATCACGAATATCCAATTACATGTATAGGTTGGTAGACGAAATGTTGCGGACGACTGTTGAGAAGAAATAATCATTGAAGACATACTCTTGGTTTTATATATGAAGGGATACTAATCTGTTTACACAGCTTTCGTTCACGCCATTTATTATTATATTAACACTTAATTATTTGGATTGTACTGTATATTTGACATCTCCCATCTTTTCCTGAGAAAGTTATCACCTCATAACGGTACACCGAAAAGGGATCTTGTGATTGATTCAATTAGTAAATTATTCTAACGTCCGACCTATCAGCTAATGTTCTCACCTAGTCAACAAGTTACAAGAACATTTACAGTTATGAGACTATTCCATTTTACACCACGATAGAATAATCGTCACGTATATAATTCTGTATAGTATATATACACGTACCCCCCCCCCCCCCCCCCCAGAATGATGTGATAATAAAATGACGTTATTTGTGTGTGCTTTTTCATATTATTCGCTTGGCCTTGGTGGGCTAAACTTTTTATATGCCATCATTTTTTTAACTAGTTTGTGGAATATGAATCTTTTACACTGCCACGTGGACCTGTCTTTGCTTTCGTTTGAATTATCTATAAATAAAGTATACACTACATGTTAACATACCTGTTTCTTTTGCCAAAACATTGTCTAGTGTAATTATGAGGTGGGTTTTTCTTGGTACTTTGGTTTTGTTTGGATTATGTACATATATTCTATCTCCGTCGTATATATATGCGAATCTAGATCATGTGGACGCCCAAATCCGAAGTATCTTTCCGAAGGTGTCGATGAAATAAAAACAGTCAGACGTGACCAGCAGATAATAGGAAGATACTGCTTGTCACGCGGTATTGTGTTGTTGTTACAGTAAGCGTGTCATGGCGCCTTTCACTCACGGACTTTGTTTGGTGCAGTTTTGAAGTCAATAGTTTTATTTGCATGCAGGTACACGTCTTTTCTCCAAGGTGGGTAAATGTTACTATTTATACCATCCGCCAGACACGCAATCATGATGTAACGATGTAAGCAGTATTTTACAAAGACCATTGCGATTCCAGTTTAGATTCCAAAGTGTGACCAGATATTTTAGAAATGTGTCTAATATATCTGGTATGACTAAATTAAATGGGTGAGTCGATAATTGGTTCATCTTAGATCTGAGTCAGGACTCATTTGATCAATACACATGGAGGGTTTCCTATCCATTTAATTTTTGTCGTAACTGGGTTTGGTTTTTTTTTTTAAATACAAATATATCTTTAGTGCGTTGCAATTAAAATGACGTGTGTTCTGGTTTGGCGTTTGGATTTTTCAAACAAATATATGTTGTTATACTTACACATTAGATCTGAGTGCAATTATAAATATAAGCAATCGCATCGCTGGCGTCCCTCGTATAGCTCGCTTCGCCGTCTGTAAGGGCCTTAATCAATTGCTGCGGACACACGTACCACGGTAGCGATGGCATAGTAAATGTGACAATTTATTATGGTGGAGTTTGGTGACAATTGGTCGTCATAATTAATATGCCATAGCTAACCATGTCGCCCGCTGCATATCCGCACAATGAGTCTACCAAGCTCTACTAGCGTCGCGGTCGATCTCTCAAGGATGTATCTACCCGAGTGTCTTGTCGCTGTTGATCTTAGCGCAACACGCAGTGTTATATTTTGCATGCTAACACACAAATCCACTTCATAACTTAATGAATAACCAATTTCTATCATCAAATCGCCCGTGTAATTTCTCAGCAAATGTAAGTGAGTCAAACCTTCTAATAAGTTGTATGTAATTGCTATGTCGCGTTCACATGTATACGGTCGAATGATGACACAGCTTAATCGGCCCGCATGATTATGCGTAAAACTAAACGTCGCAAAATATAAAAAACGCAATTGGGAACTGCATGAAATTAATATAAGTAGATAAACATGCATTGAGATCATATCTATAAAACGTACCGCGTGCATGATATGTGAGCGAATGAGGGATTGCCACAATTCTGGACGATCGACCGTGCAATTATATATTATATCGTAGAGAATACAATGTAGCAAAACGTAATGAGTAAAGATCAACCTTGGTGAAAGGCAATGGGCTAATTGGTCCAGTGTCGACTCATTGTGCGGAAACTCAGCGGACAACATGGCTTGCTATGGCTTATTAATTATGACGATCAACTGTCACCAAACGCCACCATAATAAATGGTCACACCAACTATGCCATCGCTAATGTGGTACGTGTGTCCGCAGCCAATCTCCCGAGAGAGCAATCGAAAGCAGTATCTCATGCAACGCTTAAATCTGGACTATTGGGCGCCCAGAAACGGAACAATGAGGCAGTTATGAACTTTTTATGTTGAATCGTGTGATTTTATGTGTAGTTATAGAGTTAAATGCGATTTTATATGGATATATTGACTCTGTGATCTATTCTAGAAGCATAAATATATGTGGTCAGAGCAGTCTCGTGAATGTGACCGATCATCCTTTATTTTGATATCTACATCATCAAACCTTTCAAAATGCACTGCGATAGAACAATACAAGAGATATCCATATATACTGGGTAAAATGTGAAGATCCTATTGCCTATGCCTCAAAATAGTAATCATAGTTGCCTCGAATCATGTGACAAAACACGAATATGTCGCTTTTGTAACAAGAATGCTTGGTGGTATATTATGAACACAATTTATCAAAACACAAAAGAGTACCATTGCCTATCTTCAATAAATTCTAATCTTGACCAATATGGTTTACATACTCTGTGGCTGAGACTGTTTATAGCTAGAAATTATATTTGGTTATATTCACCAAAGCCACATATACGCGAAAAGTACTACGATTTATGCAATGGCATCACCGCGTTTACCCCTTATTCCTAATGTTACATATAGTTGTTGTACACAAAACCACAAATAACAACATTTAACGAATGTTTAAGGCTGAAATAACAGCTTTAAACGATAATCCCCTGTTATTTACCATAATTACGTGGGTGGTATTGGTAAGAAATTTTCAAACAAAACGATACTGAAAACTAATATTGTGCATTTCGTGGTAGAATATCCCAGTTGTAAAGTGGGGACTGAAGTAATTTGAACAAAATTGTCTTGTCAGATGTGGCGCCATTCTGACCAGACAATTTTGTGTTTCTTTGCAGTATGATAAGCATTGGGACATATGTAATGTATATTATCACGGAGAGTGTAGCAAATTCCATAAATGTAACTATTCATTAGACCACAAGGGTGTGCACTTCAGTTTATGTGTTACATTCAATAATTAATCACAATGCCAAATGAAACTACCATGCACTGCGTGGCGAAACATTACTTTATGTGTTTCATGACCAAACTTAATCTATTTTGGCCGGATAGTTGGATGTTGGATAAGCAGAAAACCCGAACTTTAAAAACGGGAACCATTCGGTTTGACTTGCGTTGCAGTGACCAAAAAATCCTTCAGATGGATATGTTTTAATGATATGTGTACCGTTAAAGATACTAAACAACATACTTGTACATTAATAATACGTATTTTCACTCCTATTTAGTTATCCAATATGTTGCTTTCGCCGTACCATGCCTTGGAGTTGCGGCCATTTTGACAGCCATTTAATTGTTTTATTTTCTGTCCGTGTCACTATATTCGCTCCCGTGCCACAATTTCACAAACTTGCATAACTGTGTAATGCCTATGCAACAACATATCGTATACTTACCTTCATAATTTACGTCAGACCACCCCGTCCGTATTCAGGGCACTGTAGAACATTTTTTCCCCAAAGCGAATTTTTGGATATGTTATACACGAAGATCTCCTCTTTCCAACGATACCAAACATGACATCACGGATATTTTGGGGTAAAATATCGAGATCAAACATCGGAGATTACCTGCTTATATAGCGTCGGTTGAAATTTCCAAGAAAGATGATTCTGAAGTTATACAGACATGGCTCATTTGAGCTTCCAAATTTTGTCTACTTAATTTGGAAGGATGTATACGATAATTTGAAAATAAGAAATGTTGATATACCGGCGTCATATACTCCAAAACAAAAAATTACTTCCCATGGCCACAGCCATTTTCCAGCCGTGTTAATTTGTTTGTACAGAAGTGAAATAAACGCTCTTTATTTCGACCATATCAGGAATATGCTAACACGGAACGATCTGTTTCTGTTCCATGCTGTGCAAATGGCTGTTTTTGTTTGGGGCCAAACATCAGCTTAAGGTTGTTATGACTTCATGCGATGCTCTTATAGAAAGGTAGTTCAAGACGGAATTTCAAGTATTTATCGACCTTTTTCGAAACCAGGAAAAATTCAAAAGAGAATATTATTAGGTTACTTTGGAGCGCAAGCCGCCAAGTGGCTTTAAACTGAACATGATCTACTACAATATCAATATAAACCAAAGTTGGTCGCGAACAAGGCACATGACACCAATCAACCAACACATGTTTCAGGTTGTTCACGACTGTTGTTCCTGAAAAGACGCGGTTTTATGATCACGAGTCAATATATATATAGTTCTCCTTGAAGAACATCATCGTCGGGTATAAGCAATGGCCCATGTCGGGTAGGCGAAAATGTTCAAAGTTTGGGATATTTCATAGCACTTTAATATTTGACGGATAACATATATTTACAATTATTGTTAACAGACGTATGATAACAACATTACAACAATATAGCACATGTAAAACAGAAACATTCGGCAACCAATAGGGTTGAATTAGATCAACCATTCTATAAATATATATAGCACTCAAAATGAAAACTTGCAAGACCATATAAGGCGCTTCATAAATTGGCAAGAATTTGTACGTTCGGTTCCTCGTCTGTGTGGAAAAGTTTAGTGAAGTTTTTCATCTTTCTCTTTGCCGCCTGTGTGTCGACATTTCGGCTATGCGTTGTTTTGTCGTCGCAATGGACTATATATACTCTGGTTTCTGCATGTCTGCCTTTACATTGCTTTGGGGTAGATGTCAGGGTTTCTGTTGATGGTGTCCTTCTTTCTAAGTACAGTGGTGCACATTTTGATGATGTGACAGTCTCCAAACGATCATGATATATGTCGGTATTCTCTGAAGGAACATAACTGTCGGAATCAATATAATCATCTAAACCAAGTGGGCGTGGTGTCCTCCTGACCGCTTTATTGAACTTTCGCTTTATTTTCTTCTCGATCGTCCTTATTTTGTTGAAGACATTGATTGACTTTTTGTTCTTTGGTGTGAATGCTTTGATGTAATTCTGCTGAAGATCAACCGTTTTGTCGTCGTTTATTGTCCATGCTAGGATGCTACCCAAGTCCGTTGACAGGCAAGTGTCGGCGACCTTCTGTGTGGCCATCTGAAAGGTAAATAAAAGACGTCTGTTATTTAAAATGCATAAAAAGAAGATGACAATGTGCTATATTGTGTTTTGGGGTTTTTCATATATTCAAGCAATGTCCTACGAAATGAGCAACTTAGCACCTTCCGCATAATGAACCGCTACTGATCATAATTACGAATAGTTTATAGTAGTAAAAAAAATGTATTCGGACAGTCCAAAAACCTTTTCGCAGAATTGACGATTGCGAGTCTGTGAGAATATAGTGCCGTTCAAACATATTGCTACTCATAGTAAGGTGGTATAGAATATAGTGTCGTTCAAACATATTGCTACTCACAGTAAGGTGGTATATTTTTGTTTGCCGTGATTATTTTGTAACTAATTATGTTGCTATCAGGTCAGTCAGTGATATAGGTTCGAGTATTACATGTAGAGCTCGCGTGCTCATGCTTGACCTCACTCGTAACTATGGATATGGCAAAACAACAACTGATAGAAAGACTACCAATTCTAGTGACGTCCATATTCATTTTGAAAAATTGGTCGGACTAACTCAAAATGAATTGTAACCCACAAAAGTACTGAATAACAACATTAAGATTTCCTTATACGTATTAAGTTATGGGGTGGCCAGACATGCGAAGTGTTAGTCTGCATTGGAGTCTGTCGGGAGGACTATCTTCATTAAACTTACCGTAAATAATTTTAAGAATCACGAATATCCAATTACATATATTGGTTGGTAGACGAAATTTTGCGGACGACTGTTGAGAAGAAATAATCATTGAACATACACTTGGTTTTATATATGAAGGGATACTAATCTGCTTGTACACCTTTCGTTCGCGACATTTATTATTATATTAACACTTAATTATTTGGATTGTACTGTATATTTGACATCTCCCATCTTTTCCTGAGAAAGGTATCACCTCATAACGGTACACCGAAAAGGGATCTTGTGATTGATTCAATTAGTAAATTATTCTAACGTCCGACCTATCAGCTAATGTTCTCACCTAGTCAACAAGTTACAAGAACATTTACAGTTATGAGACTATTCCAATTTGCACCACGATAGAATAATCGTCACGTATATAATTCTTTATAGAATATATACACGTGACCCCCCCCCCCCCCCCAGAATGATGTGATAATAAAATGACGTTATCTGTGTGTGCTTTTTCATATTATTCGCTTGGTGGGCTAAACTTTTTATATGCCATCATTTTTGTAACTAGTTTGTGGAATATGAATCTTTTACACTGCCACGTGGACCTGTCTTTGCTTTCGTTTGAATTATCTATAAATAAATTATACACTACATGTTAACATACCTGTTTCTTTTGCCAAAACATTGTCTAGTGTAATTATGAGGTGGGTTTTTCTTGGTACTTTGGTTTTGTTTGGATTATGTACATATATTCTATCTCCGTCGTATATATATGCGAATCTAGATCATGTGGACGCCCAAATCCGAAGGATCTTTCCGAAGGTGTCGATGAAATAAAAACAGTCAGACGTGACCAGCAGATAATAGGAAGATACTGCTTGTCACGCGGTATTGTGTTTTTGTTACAATAAGCGTGTCATGGCGCCTTTCACTCACGGACTTTGTTTGGTGCAGTTTTGAAGTCAATAGTTTTATTTGCATGCAGGTATACGTCTTTTCTCCAAGGTGGGTAAATGTTACTATTTATACCATCCGCCAGACACGCAATCATGATGTAACGATGTAAGCAGTATTTTACAAAGACCATTGCGATTCCAGTTTAGATTCCAAAGTGTGACCAGATATTTTAGAAATGTGTCTAATATATCTGGTATGACTAAATTAAATGCGTGAGTCGATAATTGGTTCATTTTAGATCTGAGTCAGGACTCATTTGATCAATACACATGGAGGGTTTCCTATCCATTTAATTTTTGTCGTAACTGGGTTTTTTTTTTTTTTTTTTTTTAAATACAAATATATCTTTAGTGCGTTGCAATTAAAATGACGTGTGTTCTGGTTTGGCGTTTGGATTTTTCAAACAAATATATGTTGTTATACTTACACATTAGATCTGAGTGCAATTCTAAATATAAGCAATCGCATCGCTGGCGTCCCTCGTATAGCTCGCTTCGCCGTCTGTAAGGGCCTTAATCAATTGTTGCGGACACACGTACCACAGTAGCGATGGCATAGTAACTGTGACAATTTATTATGGTGGAGTTTGGTGACAATTGGTCGTCATAATTAATATGCCATAGCTAACCATGTCGCCCGCTGCATATCCGCACAATGAGTCTACCAAGCTCAACCAGCGTCGCGGTCGATCTCTCAAGGATGTATCTACCCGATTGTCTTGTCGCTGTTGATCTTAGCGCAACACGCAGTGTTATATTTTGCATGCTAACACACAAGTCCACTTCATAACTTAATGAATAACCAATTTCTATCATCAAATCGCCCGTGTAATTTATCAGCAAATGTAAGTGAGTCAAACCTTGTAATCAGTTGTATGTAATTGCTATGTCGTGTTCACATGTACGGTCGAATTGTGACACAGCTTAATCGGCCCGCATGATTATGCGTAAAACTAAACGTCGCAAAATATAAAAAACGCAATTGGGAACTGCATGAAATTAATATAAGTAGATAAACATGCATTGAGATCATATCAATAAAACGTACCGCGTGCATGATATGTGAGTGAATGAGGGATTGCCACAATTCTGGATGATCGACCGTGCAAGTATATATTATATCGTAGAGAATACAAGGTAGCAAAACGTAATGAGTAGAGATCAACCTTGGTGAAAGGCAATGGGTTAATTGGTCCAGTCGACTCATTGTGCGGAAACTCAGCGGACAACATGGCTTGCTATGGCTTATTAATTATGACGACCAACTGTCACCAAACGCCACCATAATAAATTGTCACACCAACTATGCCATCGTTAATGTGGTACGTGTGTCCGCAGCCAATCTCCCGAGAGAGCAATCGAAAGCAGTATCTCGTGCAACGTTTAAATCTGGACTTTTGGGCGACCAGAAACGGAACAATAAGGCAGTTATGTACTTTCGATGTTGAATCGTGTGATTTTATGTGTAGTTATAGAGTTAAATGCGATTTTATATGGATATATTGATTCTGTGATCTTTTCTAGAAGCATAAATATATGTGGTCAGAGCAGTCTCGTGAATGTGACCGATCATCATTTATTTTGATATCTACATCATCAAACCTTTCAAAATGCACTGCTATAGAACAATACAAGAGATATCCATATATACAGGGTAAAATGTGAAGATACTATTGTCTATGCCTCAAAATAGTAATCATAGTTGCCTCGAATCAGGTGACAAAACACGAATATGTCGCTTTTGTAACAAGAATGCTTGGTGGTATATTATGAACACAATTTATCAAAACACAAAAGAGTACATAGCCCATCTTCAATAAATTCTAATCTTGACCAATATGGTTTACATACTCTGTGGCTGAGACTGTTTATAGCTAGAAATTATATTTAGTTATATTCACCAAAGCCACATATACGCGAAAAGTACTACGATTTCTGCAATAGCATCACCGCGTTTACCCATTATTCCTAATGTTACATATAGTTGTTGTACACAAAACCAAAAATAACCACATTTAACGAATTTTCAAGGCTGAAATAACAGCTTTAAACGATAATCCCCTGTTATTTACCATAATTACGTGGGTGGTATTGATAAGATATTTTCAGACAAAACGATACTGAAAACTAATATTGTGCATTTCGTGGTAGTATATCCCAGTTGTAAAGTGGGGACTGAAGTAATTTGAACCAAATTGTATTGTCAGATGTGGCGCCATTCTGACCAGACAATTTTGTGTTTCTTTGCAATATGATAAGCATTGGGACATATGTAATGTATATTATCACGGAGAGTGTAGCAAATTCCATACATGTATCTAGTCTTTATACCACAAGGGTGTACACTTCAGTTTATGTTTTACATTCAATAATTAATCACAATGCCAAATGAAACTACCATGCACTGCGTGGCGAAACATTACTTTATGTGTTGCATGACCAAACTTAATTTATTTTGGCCGGATAGTTGGATGTTGGATAAGGCCTAAAAAAATAATACCTTTGTTTCCGCTAACGAGCTAAAAAAAATTAGGGTAGGTAGGTAGGCTTAACTTTTTTTTTTTTGTTAACTTTTTTTTTTTCAGTATCTTTAAAGATAACTGTATAATACTTGTCAATAACCCAAACTATGCACTTCTTAGCCCCAATCAGGTTAAGCCAGATGACAGAGGAACTAGAAACTCCAATTCAATCTTACATATGCTTTAATATTTACATATATACTAGTCTATATACTAAGATAGTCTTTGATAATCCTAATATTTCCTATATGGTCTGTCGACAACTGGAGTCAGTCCAGCACCACTGCACTGTTCACATATTGGAGTGACCGTCTTGTACCGATCTCTTAAGGATGGCTTCACAACACCACCTTCTCCGCATTCAGTGAAGGATCTAGGTATTTTTTGGGGACACCTGTTTTTGGGCAATGATATGCTGAAGGCCTGATCGGAGGAATGTTTGGGAAGGGTGACCCCCTGATGATGGTGGGGGTTCTTCCCCTGGAAATTTTTTGAAAATCCATTGCATTTAGAGCTAATCTAAAGGTTCTTTGAGTCAGTATTTTGAATTTTACAGAGATGTCAATTTTATCAAGTTTCTCAAGCATAACTTTGGAACTTTTTATATATGTATGGATTGGAAATGCTTATAAGTTATTGTCAGATATCTTGTGGTTCTATGGATTATGCTTATCGGAAGCCTTATCCTGCTTGAAATTAGACTTGCCATCATCACTCTAATTCATAAATAGGCTATTTTATAAAATTCAAGTGAGACACATACCGTACATAATATACTACATGTACATGTAATACAGAAATCCTACATGTACATGTAGTACAGAAACAATGTACATGTATTAAGGTAGTAATGACTATATATGGTACTAATCTCTATGTTAATTTTTCATTTGGTATTATGAGATCCCACTTGATAACCAGGTTGATTTGATCAAATTGTTAATGTTCCTGTGCTGTAATTGATTGAAATACTGAAGTCTGAAGGCTGAATGATAACATACCGTACCTGAACTCAAATTATTTTGAAGTTTTCACAGATGAAAGCTAGATAAAGCCAAACATACTTGACAGTATGGTTCCAACTGTTAAACTTAAATCTTTTTGTAAACTTAAATTTCTTATGTCAATATATATAAATATATAAATGTTTTGCATCTTGTTATGATATGAAAAGGGACCTAAATTTAAAAAAAAATCAAAAAAATCAAAAAAATTAGGGTCGGCGGTTTAAAATAGGGTCGGTCGGGTTAGCGGAAACAAACGTATTTTTTGTTTAGGCCTAAGCAGAAAACCCGAACTTTAAAAACGGGAACCATTCGGTTTGACTTGCGTTGCAGTGACCAAAAAATCCTTCAGATGGATCTGTTTTAATGATATGTGTAGCGTTAAAGATACTAAACAACATACTTGTACATTAATAATACGTATTTTCACTCCTATTTAGTTATCCAATATGTTGCTTTCGCCGTACCATGCCTTGGAGTTGCGGCCATTTTGACAGCCATTTAATTGTTTTATTTTCTGTCCGTGTCACTATATTCGCTCCCGTGCCACAATTTCACAAACTTGCATAACTGTGTAATGCCTATGCAACAACATATCGTATACTTACCTTCATAATTTACGTCAGACCACCCCGTCCGTATTCAGGGCACTGTAGAACATTTTTTCCCCAAAGCGAATTTTTGCATATGTTATACACGAAGATCTCCTCTTTCCAACGATACCAAACATGACATCACGGATATTTTGGGGTAAAATATCAAGATCAAACATCGGAGATTCCCTGCTTATATAGCGTCGGTTGAAATTTCCAAGAAAGATGATTCTGAAGTTATACAGACATGGCTCATTTGAGCTTCCAAATTTTTTCTACTTAATTTGGAAGGATGTATACGATAATTTGAAAATAAGAAATGTTGATATACCGGCGTCATATACTCCAAAAAAACAAATTACTTCCCATGGCCACAGCCATTTTCCCAGCCGTGTTAATTTGTTTGTACAGAAGTGAAATAAACGCTCTTTATTTCGACCATATCAGGAATATGCTAACACGGAACGATCTGTTTCTGTTCCATGCGGTGCAAATGGCTGTTTTTGTTTGGGGCCAAACATCAGCTTAAGGTTGTTATGACTTCATGCAATGCTCTTATAGAAAGGTAGTTCAAGACGGAACTTCAAGTATTTATCGACCTTTTTCGAAACCAGGAAACATTCAAAAGAGAATATTATGAGGTTACTTTGGAGCGCAAGCCGCCAAGTGGCTTTAAACTGAACATGATCTGCTACAATATCAATATAAACCAAAGTTGGTCGCGAACAAGGCACATGACACCAATCAACCAACACATGTTTCAGGTTGTTCACGACTGTTGTTCCTGAAAAGACGCGGTTTTATGATCACGAGTCAATATATATATAGTTCTCCTTGAAGAACATCATCGTCGGGTATAAGCAATGGCCCATGTCGGGTAGGCGAAAATGTTCAAAGTTTGGGATATTTCATAGCACTTTAATATTTGACGGATAACATATATTTACAATTATTGTTAACAGACGTATGATAACAACATTACAACAATATAGCACATGTAAAACAGAAACATTCGGCAACCAATAGGGTTGAATTAGATCAACCATTCTATAAATATATATAGCACTCAAAATGAAAACTTGCAAGACCATATAAGGCGCTTCATAAATTGGCAAGAACTTGTACGTTCGGTTCCTCGTCTGTGTGGAAAAGTTTAGTGAAGTTTTTCATCTTTCTCTTTGCCGCCTGTGTGTCGACATTTCGGCTATGCGTTGTTTTGTCGTCGCAATGGACTATATATACTCTGGTTTCTGCATGTCTGCCTTTACATTGCTTTGGGGTAGATGTCAGGGTTTCAGTAGATGGTGCCCTTCTTTCTAAGTACAGTGGGACACATTTTTATGTGACAGTCTCCAAACGATCATGATATGTGTATGTATTCTCCGAAGGAACACAACTGTCGCAATCTATATAATCATCTAAACCAAGTGGGCGTGGTGTCCTCCTGGCCGCTTTATTGAACTTTCGCTTTATTTTCTTCTCGATCGTCCTTATTTTGTTGAAGACATTGATTGACTTTTTGTTCTTTGGTGTGAATGCTTTGATGTAATTCTGCTGAAGATCAACCGTTTTATCGTCGTTTATTGTCCATGCTAGGATGCTACCCATGTCCGTTGACAGATAAGTGTCGGCGACCTTCTGTGTGGCCATCTGAAAGGTAAATAAAAGACGTCTGTTATTTAAAATGCATAAAAAGAAGATGACAATGTGCTATATTGTGTTTTAGGTTTTTCATATATTCAAGCAATGTCCTACGAAATGAGCAACTTAGCACCTTCCGCATAATGAACCACTACTGATCATAATTACGAATAGCTTATAGTAGTAATAAAAATGTATTCGGACAGTCCAAAAACCTTTTCGCAGAATTGACGACTGCGAGTCTGTGAGAATATAGTGCCGTTCAAACATATTGCTACTCATAGTAAGGTGGTATAGAATATAGTGCCGTTCAAACATATTGCTACTCACAGTAAGGTGGTATATTTTTGTTTGCCGTGATTATTTTGTAACTAATTATGTTGCTATCAGGTCAGTCAGTGATATAGGTTCGAGTATTACATGCAGAGCTCGCGTGCTCATGCTTGACCTCACTCGTAACTATGGATATGGCAAAACAACAACTGATAGAAAGACTACCAATTCTAGTGACGTCCATATTCATTTTGAAAAATTGGTCGGACTAACTCAAAATGAATTGTAACCCACAAAAGTACCTAATAACAACATTAAGATTTCCTTATACGTATTAAGTTATGGGGTGGCCAGACATGCGAAGTGTTAGTCTGCATTGGAGTCTGTCGGGAGGACTATCTTCATTAAACTTACCGTAAATAATTTTAAGAATCACGAATATCCAATTACATGTATTGGTTGGTAGACGAAATGTTGCGGACGACTGTTGAGAAGAAATAATCATTGAAGACATACTCTTGGTTTTATATATGAAGGGATACTAATGTGTTTACACACCTTTCGTTCACGCCATTTATTATTATATTAACACTTAATTATTTGGATTGTACTGTATATTTGACATCTCCCATCTTTTCCTGAGAAAGTTATCACCTCATAACGGTACACCGAAAAGGGATCTTGTGATTGATTCAATTAGTAAATTATTCTAACGTCCGACCTATCAGCTAATGTTCTCACCTAGTCAACAAGTTACAAGAACATTTACAGTTATGAGACTATTCCAATTTACACCACGATAGAATAATCGTCACGTATATAATTATGTATAGTATATATACACGTACCCCCCCCCCCCCCCCCCTCCCAGAATGATGTGATAATAAAATGACGTTATTTGTGTGTGCTTTTTCATATTATTCGCTTGGCCTTGGTGGGCTAAACTTTTTATATGCCATCATTTTTTTAACTAGTTTGTGGAATATGAATCTTTTACACTGCCACGTGGACCTGTCTTTGCTTTCGTTTGAATTATCTATAAATAAAGTATACACTACATGTTAACATACCTGTTTCTTTTGCCAAAACATTGTCTAGTGTAATTATGAGGTGGGTTTTTCTTGGTACTTTGGTTTTGTTTGGATTATGTACATATATTCTATCTCCGTCGTATATATATGCGAATCTAGATCATGTGGACGCCCAAATCCGAAGTATCTTTCCGAAGGTGTCGATGAAATAAAAACAGTCAGACGTGACCAGGAGATAATAGGAAGATACTGCTTGTCACGCGGTATTGTGTTGTTGTTACAGTAAGCGTGTCATGGCGCCTTTCACTCACGGACTTTGTTTGGTGCAGTTTTGAAGTCAATAGTTTTATTTGCATGCAGGTACACGTCTTTTCTCCAAGGTGGGTAAATGTTACTATTTATACCATCCGCCAGACACGCAATCATGATGTAACGATGTAAGCAGTATTTTACAAAGACCATTGCGATTCCAGTTTAGATTCCAAAGTGTGACCAGATATTTTAGAAATGTGTCTAATATATCTGGTATGACTAAATTAAATGCGTGTGTCGATAATTGGTTCATTTTAGATGTGAGTCAGGACTCATTTGATCAATACACATGGAGGGTTTCCTATCCATTTAATTTTTGTCGTAACTGGGTTTGGTTTTGTTTTGTTTTTAAATACAAATATATCTTTAGTGCGTTGCAATTAAAATGACGTGTGTTCTGGTTTGGCGTTTGGATTTTTCAAACAAATATATGTTGTTATACTTACACATTAGATCTGAGTGCAATTCTAAATATAAGCAATCGCATCGCTGGCGTCCCTCGTATAGCTCGCTTCGCCGTCTGTAAGGGCCTTAATCAATTGCTGTGGACACACGTACCACAGTAGCGATGGCATAGTAACTGTGACAATTTATTATGGTGGAGTTTGGTGACAATTTGTCGTCATAATTAATATGCCATAGCTAACCATGTCGCCCGCTGCATTTCCGCACAATGAGTCTACCAAGCTCAAACAGCGTTGCGGTCGATCTGTCAAGGATGTATCTACCCGAGTGTCTTGTCGCTGTTGATCTTAGCGCAACACGCAGTGTTATATTTTGCATGCTAACACACAAGTCCACTTCATAACTTAATGAATAACCAATTTCTATCATCAAATCGCCCGTGTAATTTATCAGCAAATGTAAGTGAGTCAAACCTTGTAATCAGTTGTATGTAATTGCTATGTCGTGTTCACATGTACGGTCGAATGGTGACACAGCTTAATCGCCCCTCATGATTATGCGTAAAACTAAACGTCGCAAAATATAAAAAACGCAATTGGGAACTGCATGAAATTAATATAAGTAGATAAACATGCATTGAGATCATATCAATAAAACGTACCGCGTGCATGATATGTGAGTGAATGAGGGATTGCCACAATTCTGGACGATCGACCGTGCAATTATATATTATATCGTAGAGAATACAAGGTAGCAAAACGTAATGAGTAGAGATCAACCTTGGTGAAAGGCAATGGGTTAATTGGTCCAGTCGACTCATTGTGCGGAAACTCAGCGGACAACATGGCTTGCTATGGCTTATTAATTATGACGACCAACTGTCACCAAACGCCACCATAATAAATTGTCACACCAACTATGCCATCGCTAATGTGGTACGTGTGTCCGCAGCCAATCTCCCGAGAGAGCAATCGAAAGCAGTATCTCGTGCAACGTTTAAATCTGGACTTTTGGGCGACCAGAAACGGAACAATAAGGCAGTTATGTACTTTCGATGTTGAATCGTGTGATTTTATGTGTAGTTATAGAGTTAAATGCGATTTTATATGGATATATTGATTCTGTGATCTTTTCTAGAAGCATAAATATATGTGGTCAGAGCAGTCTCGTGAATGTGACCGATCATCATTTATTTTGATATCTACATCATCAAACCTTTCAAAATGCACTGCTATAGAACAATACAAGAGATATCCATATATACAGGGCAAAATGTGAAGATACTATTGTCTATGCCTCAAAATAGTAATCATAGTTGCCTCGAATCAGGTGACAAAACACGAATATGTCGCTTTGTAACAAGAATGCTTGGTGGTATATTATGAACACAATTTATCAAAACACAAAAGAGTACATAGCCCATCTTCAATAAATTCTAATCTTGACCAATATGGTTTACATACTCTGTGGCTGAGACTGTTTATAGCTAGAAATTATATTTAGTTATATTCACCAAAGCCACATATACGCGAAAAGTACTACGATTTCTGCAATAGCATCACCGCGTTTACCCATTATTCCTAATGTTACATATAGTTGTTGTACACAAAACCACAAATAACAACATTTAACGAATGTTCAAGGCTGAAATAACAGCTTTAAACGATAATCCCCTGTTATTTACCATAATTACGTGGGTGGTATTGATAAGATATTTTCAAACAAAACGATACTGAAAACTAATATTGTGCATTTCGTGGTAGTATATCCCAGTTGTAAAGTGGGGACTGAAGTAATTTGAACCAAATTGTCTTGTCAGATGTGGCGCCATTCTGACAAGACAATTTTGTGTTTCTTTGCAATATGATAAGCATTGGGACATATGTAATGTATATTATCACGGAGAGTGTAGCAAATTCCATACATGTAACTAGTCTTTATACCACAAGGGTGTACACTTCAGTTTATGTGTTACATTTAATAATTAATCACAATGCCAAATGAAACTACCATGCACTAACGTTACTTTATGTGTTGCATGACCAAACTTAATTTATTTTGGCCGGATAGTTGGATGTTGGATAAGCATAAAACCCGAACTTTAAAAACGGGAACCATTCGGTTTTACTTGCGTTGCAGTGACCAAAGATTCCTTCAGATGGATCTGTTTTAATGATATGTGTACCGTTAAAGATACTAAACAACATACTTGTACATTAATAATACGTATTTTCACTCCTATTTAGTTATCCAATATGTTGCTTTCGCCGTACCATGCCTTGGAGTTGCGGCCATTTTGACAGCCATTTAATTGTTTTATTTTCTGTCCGTGTCACTATATTCGCTCCCGTGCCACAATTTCACAAACTTGCATAACTGTGTAATGCCTATGCAACAACATATCGTATACTTACCTTCATAATTTACGTCAGACCACCCCGTCCGTATTCAGGGCACTGTAGAACATTTTTTTCCCAAAGCGAATTTTTGGATATGTTATACACGAAGATCTCCTCTTTCCACCGATACCAAACATGACATCACGGATATTTTGGGGTAAAATATCGAGATCAAAACATCGGAGATTCCCTGCTTATATAGCGTCGGTTGAAATTTCCAAGAAAGATGACTTTGAAAGTTATACAGACATGGCTCATTTGAGCTTCCAAATTTTGTCTACTTAATTTGGAAGGATGTATACGATAATTTGAAAATAAGAAATATTGATATACCGGCGTCATATACTCCAAAAAAATAAAATTACTTCCCATGGCCACAGCCATTTTCCAGCCGTGTTAATTTGTTTGTACAGAAGTGAAATAAACGCTCTTTATTTCGACCATATCAGGAATATGCTAACACGGAACGATCTGTTTCTGTTCCTGCTGTGCAAATGGCTGTTTTTGTTTGGGGCCAAACATCAGCTTAAGGTTGTTATGACTTCATGCAATGCTCTTATAGAAAGGTAGTTCAAGACGGAACTTCAAGTATTTATCGACCTTTTTCGAAACCAGGAAACATTCAAAAGAGAATATTATTAGGTTACTTTGGAGGCGCAAGCCGCCCAAGTGGCATTAAACTGAACATGATCTGCTACCAATATCAATATAAACCAAAGTTGGTCGCGAACAAGGCACATGACACCAATCAACCAACACATGTTTCAGGTTGTTCACGACTGTTGTTCCTGAAAAGACGCGGTTTTATGATCACGAGTCAATATATATATAGTTCTCCTTGAAGAACATCATCGTCGGGTATAAGCAATGGCCCATGTCGGGTAGGCGAAAATGTTCAAAGTTTGGCATATTTCATAGCACTTTAATATTTGACGGATAACATATATTTACAATTATTGTTAACAGACGTATGATAACAACATTACAACAATATAGCACATGTAAAACAGAAACATTCGGCAACCAATAGGTTGTCCTCAGATCAACCATTCTATAAATATATATAGCACTCAAAATGAAAACTTGCAAGACCATATAAGGCGCTTCATAAATTGGCAAGAACTTGTACGTTCGGTTCCTCGTCTGTGTGGAAAAGTTTAGTGAAGTTTTTCATCTTTCTCTTTGCCGCCTGTGTGTCGACATTTCGGCTATGCGTTGTTTTGTCGTCGCAATGGACTATATATACTCTGGATTCTGCATGTCTGCCTTTACATTGCTTTGGGGTAGATGTCAGGGTTTCTGTTGATGGTGTCCTTCTTTCTAAGTACAGTGGTGCACATTTTGATTTTGTGACAGTCTCCAAACGATCATGATATATGTCTGTATTCTCTGAAGGAACATAACTGTCGGAATCAATGGAATCATCTAAACCAAGTGGGCGTGGTCTCCTCCTGACCGCTTTATTGAACTTTCGCTTTATTTTCTTCTCGATCGTGCTTATTTTGTTGAAGACATTGATTGACTTTTTGTTCTTTGGTGTGAATGCTTTGATGTAATTCTGCTGAAGATCAACCGTTTTATCGTCGTTTATTGTCCATGCTAGGATGCTACCCATGTCCGTTGACAGATAAGTGTCGGCGACCTTCTGTGTGGCCATCTGAAAGGTAAATAAAAGACGTCTGTTATTTAAAATGCATAAAAAGAAGATGACAATGTGCTATATTGTGTTTTAGGTTTTTCATATATTCAAGCAATGTCCTACGAAATGAGCAACTTAGCACCTTCCGCATAATGAACCACTACTGATCATAATTACGAATAGCTTATAGTAGTAAAACAAATGTATTCGGACAGTCCAAAAACCTTTTCGCAGAATTGACGACTGCGAGTCTGTGAGAATATAGTGCCGTTCAAACATATTGCTACTCATAGTAAGGTGGTATAGAATATAGTGCCGTTCAAACATATTGCTACTCACAGTAAGGTGGTATATTTTTGTTTGCCGTGATTATTTTGTAACTAATTATGTTGCTATCAGGTCAGTCAGTGATATAGGTTCGAGTATTACATGCAGAGCTCGCGTGCTCATGCTTGACCTCACTCGTAACTATGGATATGGCAAAACAACAACTGATAGAAAGACTACCAATTCTAGTGACGTCCATATTCATTTTGAAAAATTGGTCGGACTAACTCAAAATGAATTGTAACCCACAAAAGTACCTAATAACAACATTAAGATTTCCTTATACGTATTAAGTTATGGGGTGGCCAGACATGCGAAGTGTTAGTCTGCATTGGAGTCTGTCGGGAGGACTATCTTCATTAAACTTACCGTAAATAATTTTAAGAATCACGAATATCCAATTACATGTATTGGTTGGTAGACGAAATGTTGCGGACGACTGTTGAGAAGAAATAATCATTGAAGACATACTCTTGGTTTTATTTATGAAGGGATACTAATCTCTTTACACACCTTTCGTTCACGCCATTTATTATTATATTAACACTTAATTATTTGGATTGTACTGTATATTTGACATCTCCCATCTTTTCCTGAGAAAGTTATCACCTCATAACGGTACACCGAAAAGGGATCTTGTGATTGATTCAATTAGTAAATTATTCTAACGTCCGACCTATCAGCTAATGTTCTCACCTAGTCAACAAGTTACAAGAACATTTACAGTTATGAGACTATTCCAATTTACACCACGATAGAATAATCGTCACGTATATAATTCTGTATAGTATATATACACGTAACCCCCCCCCCCCCCCCCCCCAGAATGATGTGATAATAAAATGACGTTATTTGTGTGTGCTTTTTCATATTATTCGCTTGGCCTTGGTGGGCTAAACTTTGTATATGCCATCATTTTTTTAACTAGTTTGTGGAATATGAATCTTTTACACTGCCAGCTGGACCTGTCTTTGCTTTCGTTTGAATTATCTATAAATAAAGTATACACTACATGTTAACATACCTGTTTCTTTTGCCAAAACATTGTCTAGTGTAATTATGAGGTGGGTTTTTCTTGGTACTTTGGTTTTGTTTGGATTATGTACATATATTCTATCTCCGTCGTATATATATGCGAATCTAGATCATGTGGACGCCCAAATCCGAAGTATCTTTCCGAAGGTGTCGATGAACAGTCAGAAGCGACCACCAGATACTATGAAGATACTGCTTGTCACGCGGTATTGTGTTGTTGTTACAGTAAGCATGTCGTGGCGCCTTTCACTCACGGACTTTGTTTGGTGCAGTTTTGAAGTCAATAGTTTTATTTGCATGCAGGTACCCGTCTTTTCTCCAAGGTGGGTAAATGTTACTATTTATACCATCCGCCAGACACGCAATCATGATGTAACGATGTAAGCAGTATTTTACAAAGACCATTGCGATTCCAGTTTAGATTCCAAAGTGTGACCAGATATTTAAGAAATGTGTCTAATATATCTGGTATGACTAAATTAAATGCGTGTGTCGATAATTGGTTCATTTTAGATCTGAGTCAGGACTCATTTGATCAATACACATGGAGGGTTTCCTATCCATTTAATTTTTGTCGTAACTGGGTTTGGTTTTGTTTTTTTTTAAATACAAATATATCTTTAGTGCGTTGCAATTAAAATGACGTGTGTTCTGGTTTGGCGTTTGGATTTTTCAAACAAATATATGTTGTTATACTTACACATTAGATCTGAGTGCAATTCTAAATATAAGCAATCGCATCGCTGGCGTCCCTCGTATAGCTCGCTTCGCCGTCTGTAAGGGCCTTAATCAATTGCTGCGGACACACGTACCACAGTAGCGATGGCATAGTAACTGTGACAATTTATTATGGTGGAGTTTGGTGACAATTGGTCGTCATAATTAATATGCCATAGCTAACCATGTCGCCCGCTGCATATCCGCACAATGAGTCTACCAAGCTCAACCAGCATCGCGGTCGATCTCTCAAGGATGTATCTACCCGAGTGTCTTGTCGCTGTTGATCTTAGCGCAACACGCAGTGTTATATTTTGCATGCTAACACACAAATCTACTTCATAACTTAATGAATAACCAATTTCTATCATCAAATCGCCCGTGTAATTTCTCAGCAAATGTAAGTGAGTCAAATTAACCTTGTAATCAGTTGTATGTAATTGCTATGTCGTGTTCACATGTACGGTCGAATGATGACACAGCTTAATCGGCCCGCATGATTATGCGTAAAACTAAACGTCGCAAAATATAAAAAACGCAATTGGGAACTGCATGAAATTAATATAAGTAGATAAACATGCATTGAGATCATATCAATAAAACGTACCGCGTGCATGATATGTGAGTGAATGAGGGATTGCCACAATTCTGGACGATCGACCGTGCAATTATATATTATATCGTAGAGAATACAATGTAGCAAAACGTAATGAGTAAAGATCAACCTTGGTGAAAGGCAATGGGCTAATTGGTCCAGTCGACTCATTGTGCGGAAACTCAGCGGACAACATGGCTTGCTATGGCTTATTAATTATGACGACCAACTGTCACCAAACGCCACCATAATAAATTGTCACACCAACTATGCCATCGCTAATGTGGTACGTGTGTCCGCAGCCAATCTCCCGAGAGATAAATTGGAAAGCAGTATCTCATGCAACGCTTAAATCTGGACTATTGGGCGCCCAGAAACGGAACAATGAGGCAGTTATGTACTTTTTATGTTGAATCGTGTGATTTTATGTGTAGCTATAGAGTTAAATGCGATTTTATATGGATATATTTATTCTGTGATCTATTCTAGAAGCATAAATATATGTGGTCAGAGTAGTCTCGTGAATGTGACCGATCATCCTTTATTTTGATATCTACATCATCAAACCTTTCAAAATGCACTGTTATAGAACAATACAAGAGATATCCATATATACTGGGTAAAATGTGAAGATCCTATTGTCTATGCCTCAAAATAGTAATCATAGTTGCCTCGAATCATGTGACAAAACACGAATATGTCGCTTTTGTAACAAGAATGCTTGGTGGTATATTATGAACACAATTTATCAAAACACAAAAGAGTACCATTGCCTATCTTCAATAATTTCTAATCTTGACCAATATGGTTTACATACTCTGTGGCTGAGACTGTTTATAGCTAGAAATTATATTTGGTTATATTCACCAAAGCCACATATACGCGAAAAGTACTACGATTTATGCAATGGCATCACCGCGTTTACCCCTTATTCCCAATGTTACATATAGTTGTTGTACACAAAACCACAAATAACAACATTTAACGAATGTTCAAGGCTGAAATAACAGCTTTGAACGATAATCCCCTGTTATTTACCATAATTACGTGGGTGGTATTGGTGAGATATTTTCAAACAAAACGATACTGAAAACTAATATTGTGCATTTCGTGGTAGAATATCCCAGTTGTAAAGTGGGGACTGAAGTAATTTGAACAAAATTGTCTTGTCAGATGTGGCGCCATTCTGACAAGACAATTTTGTGTTTCTTTGCAATATGATAAGCATTGGGACATATGTAATGTATATTATCACGGAGAGTGTAGCAAATTCCATACATGTAACTAGTCTTTATACCACAAGGGTGTACACTTCAGTTTATGTGTTACATTTAATAATTAATCACAATGCCAAATGAAACTACCATGCACTGCGTGGCGAAACATTACTTTATGTGTTGCATGACCAAACTTAATCTATTTTGGCCGGATAGTTGGATGTTGGATAAGCAGAAAACCCGAACTTTAAAAACGGGAACCATTCGGTTTGACTTGCGTTGCAGTGACCAAAAAATCCTTCAGATGGATCTGTTTTAATGATATGTGTACCGTTAAAGATACTAAACAACATACTTGTACATTAATAATACGTATTTTCACTCCTATTTAGTTATCCAATATGTTGCTTTCGCCGTACCATGCCTTGGAGTTGCGGCCATTTTGACAGCCATTTAATTGTTTTATTTTCTGTCCGTGTCACTATATTCGCTCCCGTGCCACAATTTCACAAACTTGCATAACTGTGTAATGCCTATGCAACAACATATCGTATACTTACCTTCATAATTTACGTCAGACCACCCCGTCCGTATTCAGGGCACTGTAGAACATTTTTTTCCCAAAGCGAATTTTTGGATATGTTATACACGAAGATCTCCTCTTTCCAACGATACCAAACATGACATCACGGATATTTTGGGGTAAAATATCGAGATCAAACATCGGAGATTCCCTGCTTATATAGCGTCGGTTGAAATTTCCAAGAAAGATGATTTTGAAAGTTATACAGACATGGCTCATTTGAGCTTCCAAATTTTGTCTACTTAATTTGGAAGGATGTATACGATAATTTGAAAATAAGAAATATTGATATACCGGCGTCATATACTCCAAAAAAATAAAATTACTTCCCATGGCCACAGCCATTTTCCAGCCGTGTTAATTTGTTTGTACAGAAGTGAAATAAACGCTCTTTATTTCGACCATATCAGGAATATGCTAACACGGAACGATCTGTTTCTGTTCCATGCGGTGCAAATGGCTGTTTTTGTTTGGGGCCAAACATCAGCTTAAGGTTGTTACGACTTCATGCAATGCTCTTATAGAAAGGTAGTTCAAGACGGAACTTCAAGTATTTATCGATCTATTTCGAAACCAGGTAACATTCAAAAGAGAATATTATTAGGTTACTTTGGAGCGCAAGCCGCCAAGTGGCTTTAAACTGAACATGATCTGCTACAATATCAATATAAACCAAAGTTGGTCGCGAACAAGGCACATGACACCAATCAACCAACACATGTTTCAGGTTGTTCACGACTGTTGTTCCTGAAAAGACGCGGTTTTATGATCACGAGTCAATATATATATAGTTCTCCTTGAAGAACATCATCGTCGGGTATAAGCAATGGCCCATGTCGGGTAGGCGAAAATGTTCAAAGTTTGGCATATTTCATAGCACTTTAATATTTGACGGATAACATATATTTACAATTATTTTTAACAGACGTGTGATAACAACATTACAACAATATAGCACATGTAAAACAGAAACATTCGGCAACCAATAGGGTTGAATTAGATCAACCATTATATAAATAGATATAGCACTCAAAATGAAAACTTGCAAGACCATATAAGGCGCTTCATAAATTGGCAAGAACTTGTACGTTCGGTTCCTCGTCTGTGTGGAAAAGTTTAGTGAAGTTTTTCATCTTTCTCTTTGCCGCCTGTGTGTCGACATTTCGGCTATGCGTTGTTTTGTCGTCGCAATGGACTATATATACTCTGGATTCTGCATGTCTGCCTTTACATTGCTTTGGGGTAGATGTCAGGGTTTCTGTTGATGGTGTCCTTCTTTCTAAGTACAGTGGTGCACATTTTGATTTTGTGACAGTCTCCAAACGATCATGATATATGTCTGTATTCTCTGAAGGAACATAACTGTCGGAATCAATGGAATCATCTAAACCAAGTGGGCGTGGTGTCCTCCTGACCGCTTTATTGAACTTTCGCTTTATTTTCTTCTCGATCGTCCTTATTTTGTTGAAGACATTGACTGACTTTTTGTTCTTTGGTGTGAATGCTTTGATGTAATTCTGCTGAAGATCAACCGTTTTATCGTCGTTTATTGTCCATGCTAGGATGCTACCCATGTCCGTTGACAGATAAGTGTCGGCGACCTTCTGTGTGGCCATCTGAAAGGTAAATAAAAGACGTCTGTTATTTAAAATGCATAAAAAGAAGATGACAATGTGCTATATTGTGTTTTAGGTTTTTCATATATTCAAGCAATGTCCTACGAAATGAGCAACTTAGCACCTTCCGCATAATGAACCACTACTGATCATAATTACGAATAGCTTATAGTAGTAAAACAAATGTATTCGGACAGTCCAAAAACCTTTTCGCAGAATTGACGACTGCGAGTCTGTGAGAATATAGTGCCGTTCAAACATATTGCTACTCATAGTAAGGTGGTATAGAATATAGTGCCGTTCAAACATATTGCTACTCACAGTAAGGTGGTATATTTTTGTTTGCCGTGATTATTTTGTAACTAATTATGTTGCTATCAGGTCAGTCAGTGATATAGGTTCGAGTATTACATGCAGAGCTCGCGTGCTCATGCTTGACCTCACTCGTAACTATGGATATGGCAAAACAACAACTGATAGAAAGACTACCAATTCTAGTGACGTCCATATTCATTTTGAAAAATTGGTCGGACTAACTCAAAATGAATTGTAACCCACAAAAGTACCTAATAACAACATTAAGATTTCCTTATACGTATTAAGTTATGGGGTGGCCAGACATGCGAAGTGTTAGTCTACATTGGAGTCTGTCGGGAGGACTATCTTCATTAAACTTACCGTAAAAAAATTTAAGAATCACGAATATCCAATTACATATATAGGTTGGTAGACGAAATGTTGCGGACGACTGTTGAGAAGAAATAATCATTGAAGACATACTCTTGGTTTTATATATGAAGGGATACTAATCTGTTTACACACCTTTCGTTCACGCCATTTATTATTATATTAACACTTAATTATTTGGATTGTACTGTATATTTGACATCTCCCATCTTTTCCTGAGAAAGTCATCACCTCATAACGGTACACCGAAAAGGGATCTTGTGATTGATTCAATTAGTAAATTATTCTAACGTCCGACCTATCAGCTAATGTTCTCACCTAGTCAACAAGTTACAAGAACATTTACAGTTATGAGACTATTCCAATTTACACCACGATAGAATAATCGTCACGTATATAATTCTGTATAGTATATATACACGTAACCCCCCCCCCCCCCCCAGAATGATGTGATAATAAAATGACGTTATTTGTGTGTGCTTTTTCATATTATTCGCTTGGCCTTGGTGGGCTAAACTTTTTATATGCCCTCATTTTTTTAACTAGTTTGTGGAATATGAATCTTTTACACTGCCACGTGGACCTGTCTTTGCTTTCGTTTGAATTATCTATAAATAAATTATACACTACATGTTAACATACCTGTTTCTTTTGCCAAAACATTGTCTAGTGTAATTATGATGTGGGTTTTTCTTGGTACTTTGGTTTTGTTTGGATTATGTACATATATTCTATCTCCGTCGTATATATATGCGAATCTAGATCATGTGGACGCCCAAATCCGAAGTATCTTTCCGAAGGTGTCGATGAAATAAAAACAGTCAGACGTGACCAGCAGATAATAGGAAGATACTGCTTGTCACGCGGTATTGTGTTGTTGTTACAGTAAGCGTGTCATGGCGCCTTTCACTCACGGACTTTGTTTGGTGCAGTTTTGAAGTCAATAGTTTTATTTGCATGCAGGTACACGTCTTTTCTCCAAGGTGGGTAAATGTTACTATTTATACCATCCGCCAGACACGCAATCATGATGTAACGATGTAAGCAGCATTTTACAAAGACCATTGCGATTCCAGTTTAGATTCCAAAGTGTGACCAGATATTTTAGAAATGTGTCTAATATATCTGGTATGACTAAATTAAATGCGTGTGTCGATAATTGCTTCATTTTAGATCTGAGTCAGGACTCATTTGATCAATACACATGGAGGGTTTCCATTCCATTTAATTTTTGTCGTAACTGGGTTTGGTTTTGTTTTTTTTTAAATACAAATATATCTTTAGTGCGTTGCAATTAAAATGACGTGTGTTCTGGTTTGGCGTTTGGATTTTTCAAACAAATATATGTTGTTATACTTACACATTAGATCTGAGTGCAATTCTAAATATAAGCAATCGCATCGCTGGCGTCCCTCGTATAGCTCGCTTCGCCGTCTGTAAGGGCCTTAATCAATTGCTGTGGACACACGTATCACAGTAGCGATGGCATAGTAACTGTGACAATTTATTATGGTGGAGTTTGGTGACAATTTGTCGTCATAATTAATATGCCATAGCTAACCATGTCGCCCGCTGCATATCCGCACAATGAGTCTACCAAGCTCAACCAGCGTCGCGTTCGATCTTTCAAGGATGTATCTACCCGAGTGTCTTGTCGCTGTTGATCTTAGCGCAACACGCAGTGTTATATTTTGCATGCTAACACACAAGTCCACTTCATAACTTAATGAATAACCAATTTCTATCATCAAATCGCCCGTGTAATTTCTCAGCAAATGTAAGTGAGTCAAACCTTGTAATCAGTTGTATGTAATTGCTATGTCGTGTTCACATGTACGGTCGAATGATGCCACAGCTTAATCGGCCCGCATGATTATGCGTAAAACTAAACGTCGCGTGCATGATATGTGAGTGAATGAGGGATTGCCACAATTCTGGACGATCGACCGTGCAATTATATATTATATCGTAGAGAATACAATGTAGCAAAACTTAATGAGTAAAGATCAACCTTGGTGAAAGGCAATGGGCTAATTGGTCCAGTCGACTCATTGTACGGAAACTCAGCGGACAACATGGCTTGCTATGGCTTATTAATTATGACGACCAACTGTCACCAAACGCCACCATAATAAATTGTCACACCAACTATGCCATCGCTAATGTGGTACGTGTGTCCGCAGCCAATCTCCCGAGAGAGCAATCGAAAGCAGTGTCTCATGCAACGCTTAAATCTGGACTATTGGGCGCCCAGAAACGGAACAATGAGGCAGTTATGTACTTTTTATGTTGAATCGTGTGATTTTATGTGTAGCTATAGAGTTAAATGCGATTTTATATGGATATATTGATTCTGTGATCTATTCTAGAAGCATAAATATATGTGGTCAGAGTAGTCTCGTGAATGTGACCGATCATCCTTTATTTTGATATCTACATCATCAAACCTTTCAAAATGCACTGCTATAGAACAATACAAGAGATATCCATATATACTGGGTAAAATGTGAAGATCATATTGTCTATGCCTCAAAATAGTAATCATAGTTGCCTCGAATCATGTGACAAAACACGAATATGTCGCTTTTGTAACAAGAATGCTTGGTGGTATATTATGAACACAATTTATCAAAACACAAAAGAGTACAATTGCCTATCTTCAATAATTTCTAATCTTGACCAATATGGTTTACATACTCTGTGGCTGAGACTGTTTATAGCTAGAAATTATATTTGGTTATATTCACCAAAGCCACATATACGCGAAAAGTACTACGATTTATGCAATGGCATCACCGCGTTTACCCCTTATTCCCAATGTTACATATAGTTGTTGTACACAAAACCACAAATAACAACATTTAACGAATGTTCAAGGCTGAAATAACAGCTTTGAACGATAATCCCCTGTTATTTACCATAATTACGTGGGTGGTATTGGTGAGATATTTTCAAACAAAACGATACTGAAAACTAATATTGTGCATTTCGTGGTAGAATATCCCAGTTGTAAAGTGGGGACTGAAGTAATTTGAACCAAATTGTCTTGTCAGATGTGGCGCCATTCTGACCAGCCATTTTTGTGTTTCTTTGCAGTATGATAAGCATTGGGACATATGTAATGTATATTATCACGGAGAGTGTAGCAAATTCCATAAATGTAACTATTCATTAGACCACAAGGGTGTGCACTTAAGTTTATGTGTTACATTCAATAATTAATCACAATGCCAAATGAAACTACCATGCACTGCGTGGCGAAACATTACTTTATGTGTTTCATGACCAAACTTAATTTATTTTGGCCGGATAGTTGGATGTTGGATAAGCAGAAAACCCGAACTTTGAAAACGGGAACCATTCGGTTTGACTTGCGTTGCAGTGACAAAAAAAATCCTTCAGATGGATCTGGTTTAATGATATGTGTACCGTTAAAGATACTAAACAACATACTTGTATATTAATAATACGTATTTTCACTCCTATATAGTTATCCAATATGTTGCTTTCGCCGTAGGCCTACCATGTCTTGGAGTTGCGGCCATTTTGACAGCCATTTAATTGTTTTATTTTCTGTCCGTGTCACTATATTCGCTCCCGTGCCACAATTTCACAAACTTGTATAACTGTGTAATGCCTATGCAACAACATATCGTATACTTACCTTCATAATTTACGTCAGACCACACCATCCATATTCAGGGAACTGAAGAACATTTTTCCCAAAGCGGATTTTTGGATATGTTATACACGAAGATCTCCTCTTTCCAACGATACCAAACATGACATCACGGACATTTTGGGGTAAAATATCGAGATCAAACATCGGAGATTCCCTGCTTATATAGCGTCGGTTGAAATTTTCAAGAACGTACGATAGTTTGAAAATAAGAAATGTTGATATACCGGCATCATATACTCTGAAAACATATATATACTTCCCATGGCCACAGCCATTTTCCAGCCGTGTTAATTTGTTTGTACCATATCAGGAATATGCTAACACGGAACGATCTGTTTCCGTTCCATGCGGAGCAAATGACTGTTTTTGTTTGGGTCCAAACATCAGCTTAAAGTTGTTATGACTTCATGCAATGCTCTTATAAAAAGGTAGTTCAAGGCGGAACTTAAAGTAATTATCGACCTTTTTCGAAACCAGGACAAATTCAAAGTACATAACTGCCTTATTGTTCCGTTTCTGGGAGCCCAAAAGTCCAGATTTAAACGTTGCATGAGATACTGCTTTCGATTGCTCTCTCGGGATATTGGCTGCGGACACACGTACCACATTAGCGATAGCATAGTTTGTGTGACAATTTATTATGGTGGCGTTTGGTGACAGTTGGTCGTCATAATTAATAAGCCATAGCAAGCCATGTTGTCCGCTGAGTTTCCGCACAATGAGTCGACTGGACCAATTAACCCATTGCCTTTCACCAAGGTTGATCTATACTCATTACGTTTTGCTACATTGTATTCTCTACGATATAATATATAATTGCACGGTCGATCGTCCAGAATTGTGGCAATCCCTCCTTCACTCATATATCATGCACGCAGTACGTTTTATTGATATGATCTCAATGCATGTTTATCTACTTATATTAATTTCATGCAGTTCCCCAATTGCGTTTTTTATATTTTGCGACGTTTAGTTTTACGCACAATCATGCGGGCCGATTAAGCTGTGTCATCATTCGACCGTACATGTGAACGCGACATAGCAATTACATACAACTGATTGCAAGGTTTGACTCACTTACTACATTTGCTGAGAAATTACACGGGCGATTTGATGATAGAAATTGGTTATTCATTAAGTTATGAAGTGGACTTGTGTGTTAGCATGCAAAATATAACACTGCGTGTTGCGCTAAGATCAACAGCGACAAGACACTCGGGTAGATACATCCTAGAGAGATCGACCGCGACGCTGGTTGAGCTTGGTAGACTCATTGTGCGGATATGCAGCGGGCGACATGGTTAGCTATGGCATATTAATTATGACGACCAATTGTCACCAAACTCCACCATAATAAATTGTCACAGTTACTATGCCATCGCTACTGTGGTACGTGTGTCCGCAGTCATTGATTAAGGCCCTTACAGACGGCGAAGCGAGCTATACGAGGGACGACAGCGATGCGATTGCTCATATTTATAATTGCACTCAGATCTAATGTGTAAGTATAGCAACATATATTTGTTTGAAAAATCCAAACGCCAAACCAGAACACACGTCATTTTAATTGCAACGGACTAAAGATATATTTGTATTTTTGTTTTTAAAATAACCAAACCCAGTTACGACAAAAATTAAATGGATAGGAAACCCTCCATGTGTATTGATCAAATGAGTCCCTGACTCAGATCTAAGATGAACCAATTATCGACTCACCCATTTAATTTAGTCATACCAGATATATTAGACACATTTCTAAAATATCTGGTCACACTTTGGAATCTAAACTGGAACCGCAATGGTCTTTGTAAAATACTGCTTACACCGTTACACCATGATTGCGTGTCTGGCGGATGGTATAAATGGTAACTTTTAGCCAGCTTGGAGAAAACACGTGTACATGCATGCAAATAAAACGATTGTCTTCAAAACTGCACCAAACAAAGTCAAGAGATTCAAGATTTTAATTTCTCAAGTTATTTCCTAATCATAAGACATAAGAGAACAAAACAAAAAGCGTGAAATAAAATAAAATTACGGGGCAAAAAGGTTGTGCGTTACCAGGTCGGTGGTTGATGCACCAGCAGGTCGTGAACCATTATCTCGGGTACGATAGGCTACGCCCAACACGTCGCGGGAAAGTACGCACCAAGTAACAACCATGGCAACTACCCTCTTCCGCCTAGATTTCGAGTCCCTATACGTATAGACATCACGCCTT
This sequence comes from Siphonodentalium dalli, assembly GCA_032622095.1. Taxonomy (NCBI): domain Eukaryota; kingdom Metazoa; phylum Mollusca; class Scaphopoda; order Gadilida; family Siphonodentaliidae; genus Siphonodentalium; species Siphonodentalium dalli. The sequence continues at coordinate 137,011,174 of CP136062.1, read as the reverse complement.
AAAGATACGGGCGGCGTTGGCGGTGGGTATGCGGTTAACATACCTCCGTCAAAAACCACCATAAACATAAATAATAGTAAAATATAGACAGACCTTGTTCTTATACCAATCAGAAATATGGCATAAACAGTATGTTATTGTCAAATGTTTTTCCTTTGTTATGTATACAGAAGCAAAAAACGTTACAGAACCTGGATTTTGTTTAGATCCGGATATGGTTCACATAAAGGGCGTTATTTGTTACTGTTTTCCTGATATGGAAATAATAAAGATCGTTGTATCATTTGTGTGTGCTTAAGTTAACCTTTGAACCCTGGCTCCCCACAACGATCGACACCCTGACCCTGGGCTCCCAATGGTATTTTTTATATTGTGGCCAGTGTTTAGATGTATGGTGTTGTTTATGTTCAAGTGGTGTCACATTTCTGAAATTTTAGATGTATGTTCCCCATGGACCACTGATTATTTTACGATCTGGTTACATTGCCACGTGGTCACTCCCTGGTAACGGTTGCTAGGCATCTACCCGATATTGAAAGTAAAATACAATTATAGCTTTTACGGTCGTAATTCAGCCCAAGGAAATGGCGTTTTTGATGCAGTCAACACCCTATTGTGAAATTTGAGATATCTCTGGCCAGAAGTCTGATCCTAACTTGTATTTAAGGGTAGCAACGGTTGCTAAGCAAATACCCCAAATGATCGAATGATACCATTGCCCTGTGAATCCAATTGTATTATGCCCCAATTTGGCATGCACATGCTGATGGTTATGTTCAAATGGTGCTACAGGTCTGTAATTTTACAGGTATATTCACATGGGCCACTGTGTATTTTAGAACGGTATACTTTGCCACACGATCACTCCCTGGTAACGGTTTCTAAGCAACTACCCGGAACTGAAAGTATAATGCAATTATAGCTTATAGCGTTGTATAATTATGCGCTAAGAAACAGCATTTTCTATGCAGTCAATACCCTATTGTGAAACTGGAGATACATCAGGTCAGAAGATTGAACCTACATGTAGTTTGTATTTAACGGTATCAATGGTTGCTAAGCATATAGCCCAAGTGATCGAATGACACCACTTCCCTGTGCATTCAATGGCATTACGTCCCGTTTTAGACATCGCATATATGGCACGGTGATGGTCATGTTCAAATGGTGCCACGAGTATTAAACTTTACATAATTTCTCAATAATGCACGATTTGACCACGTGTTTGTAGTGTGCACGCGCATCTATCGGACTAGATGGTATTGTGACCATGCAACCCATTTCCACGGTACTACTCTGGTGCAATGTCAAAACGTGCAGCTGTATAACGCAAATTTATGTACTATGGAGATCCTTGATGTGATTGTATCATTTCACAAAAATCCATACATTTATCATTTTATCCTATGCGCATGCGCGAAACAAATCGACTCAAATAAGAAACTGCGTGCACCTTCCTCACATATGACAGAACACTGAGTATGTATGCAATACTAATTTAAACCAAAAAGAGTGATCGAAATGGTGTCTTTCTACAATCATGCGAACCGCGCAACAATGTAGAGCTTTACCCGAATCGCTTCAAATAATGTACGTTTGTTTAATTATGCGCTGTGCGCATGCGCATGTTTTTCTACCCCAACTAGCCGGCATCAAACTCATACACATGCACCCATGGCACTGCTGAAGTTCCTTGGGATCATTTACATAGATATAAGTGGATATACCAATGGTTATAACATGTATACACATGCTACATATGTTTATGATGTCACTGAATGCTGCTGGCCGCTTTTGCGGCCAGTCAGGTGTATGAACGTTTTCTGGCTGGCCGCTTTTGCGGCCAGTCGGGTTCAAAGGGTTATCCAATAGAATTGCGCTGTGTTATGTAGCAAAATTTCTGTAGCACGAACAGGCTCTTGTTTGCGTACACCATCGTACGTCTTGACGACAATATACTATTTACGCGCTGATTATGTTTGGCATATCAACAAAACTATATATATATATATATATATATTAATATTCCTTCTGTTGATGGCGATTTGAACAAATATGAATATTTCTGCAACGAACGCCGCCCGTGCCTTTAATTACTTCCGGTAGTCTGGCAGAATAAAAGTTTAAGGTGGTCACAATCGTTCTAGTACTTTCCCAATCAATCTATAGATTTATCAAAACTGATTCCTCTCCAGCGCTAAAAAGCTCATATAGCTTATAATGAGAGGGATCTGTATAATAATATTCTTCAATTAATTCCGTTCTATTACCATGTACAGCCTGACAGTTAATGATATAGTCCGTGTGCCATGAGACGCGCTCCGTAACAACAACACAATACCGCGTGACAAGCAGTATCTTCCTATTATCTGCTGGTCGCTTCTGACTGTTTTTGTTTTATCGACACCTTCGGAAAGATACTTCGGATTTGGGCGTCCACATGATCTGGGTTCGCATATATATACCACGGAGATAAATTATATGGACAACACTTCCTTTACAGAAATTGTGTATATATATTCAATATTTTTACAAAATATATTAAAAACAACCCAAAAAAAATCACAAAAACCAAAAAAAAAACATTAACTGTATATATATATATATTCACATATACCATTGTCTACCATCGTACATATTTTTTTCAACCAATAAACTACAACAAGAACATGAAGATGATTTCACTTACGCCCGCGCCCTGGGAACCCATACAAATTGAGGGAAAAGCAATCATTTCTATAACAGGCACTACCCGCCACCAGTATAATTACAAATTCATTTTCAGAAGCTAGCGCTCATGTCATACACATTCCACTCACCTAACAACACCAACAAGCGGGATCCGGCTTGAAAACCGACCCAGCACTAGCTTGGGGTGGGGTGCAGGAACTACAGACCCATAAGTGGTCATAGCTCTAAACGAGTTAGGAGCGGCATATACCAAAATATGCTCGCCCCGCTTGCCGCTCTGACATTTCTTCGGAAGTAGGACGGCCCACGGCTCAAGAACTGAACACACTGAAATGTACTAAATGTATACATAATTTTAACAAAATAAAGAAATTACCAAAAATATAAAACCAAAAAATTCTATTGAATGTAATCATATATATCTCTGTACAAAACCATTCACATATATCGTCAACAATTAAAGTCTATCTTGTACATAATCTTCAGATTTACTTCACCTATCGGAACCCAAATAACTCTGCACATAAAATTGTCAGAGTCTTCACTTACGCCCGTGCTATGGGATGTAGGGCGGTCCATACAGAAACAACGAAATATACAAAACATACTGTCTCTGCACATTTGGCTATAGCAGAATAGCGGTATGATGGCGCATTGAATCACATTGAATCACATTGAATCACACGCTCTGCCTTGCGGTTGTTTTTTAAACAACTAACAAACTAACACTATTTTAAAATTATAACACGGGGCCCCGCTCCTTTTTCAGCGCACCAGATGACACGCTCAGCTCAACCAAATATTAAAGGGACCCACCGGGACACCCCATATTAAAGCTCGTGGGCTCTTCCCCAAAATCCACCCAATCAATTCAATCAAAGAAATAACATTAATTCAATTATGTCCGCTTTTGCCGTGTTCAGACGTGACTATTTTCTGTGTGCTATATCTCCTACAACAACAAACCGTGGGGTGAAGGAGGAGATCACTCGATCTTTTCGACCATCCCGGGCGCTTCGTGCCCATCTACTCACTCTCTATATGGACATATAATCCCGGTGTCCCCCCAGCTCCGCGGGCAGCTACAGCAATAACAACAGCGGTAACACCTCCACCTTCAGTATGACTACAGAAGAGAGAGACGCCCTCTGTGCCAAACTCGACAAAATGCAGGCACAGGCGGATGCAGCACTAGCATTATGTGCAAAGACCCGCGAGGACCACTCGTCACCACCGCCGTCTCCAACTCCGTCATCAGGAAAAAAGAATCCCGCCAAAAGAAGGAAAAAGAAACGATGCTCTTTTTTGTTTGTTTTTTTGTTGTTGTTCTCAAAATAAAGCTACAAAAAATGAGGGGTGAAGGAATAGACCTTTCGGTCTATTCGACCATCCCGGGGTTAGCCCCCCAAACTACTCACTTATATATGGACATAATCCAAACAAAACCAAAGTACCAAGAAAAACCCACCTCATAAATACACTATAGACAATGTTTTGGCATAAGAAACAGGTATGTTTACACGCATTTAGTGTATAATTTCTATATACATACTTCGAAGGAAAGCAATGTAAACTCATATACATGGCAGCGTAAAAGATTCATACAGGACTTTACACCGAATTAGTTACAAAAGTGATGGCATGTTTAGCCCACCAAGAGAATAATTTGAAAAAGCACACACAAATAGCATCGTTTAATCATCACATCATTCTCGGGGGTCACTTAAACATGTGAAGAGGTACGTGTATATGGAATATAAAGTGGTATATACGTGACGATTATTCTAACGTGGTGTTAATTGGAATAGTATCATAACTGTAAATGTTCTTGTAACTTGTTGACTATTAACGACGTGAGACGTTATAATAATTTACAAATTGAATAAATCACACGATCCTTTTCGGTGAACCGTTATGAGGTGATAACTTTCTCGGGAAAAAATGGGAGAATGTCAAATGTATACAGCACAATCCAAATAATTAAGTGTTAATATAATAATACATGTCGCGAACGAAAGGTGTGTAAACAGATTAGTATCCCTTCACATATAAAGCCAATACACGTAGTATGTCTTCAATGATTTTTCTTCTCAACAGTCGTCCGCAACATTTCGTCTGCCAAACTATATATGCAATTGGATATTCGTGATTCTTATAATTATTTACGGTAAGCTTAATGACAGTCCTCCGACAGACCAACGCTACGCAGGTCTGGCCACCCCATGATGTATACGTATAAGGAAATCTTACTGTTTTTATTCAATACTTTTGTCGGTTACAACTTACAATTCATTTTCATTTGGTCCGACCAATTTCTAAATGAATATATTGACAGTTAAGTTTCTTAGAATAATAATGCAGAATGACTTGTAGTCGACAAAAGTCATTTAAAAATGTAAGATTTCCTTATATTCTGTATACGTGATGGCAGTGGTCAGACCAGCGTAGCAGGGGACTGAACTCTGCCTGACAGTTTCTCCCATTCTAGTTTATTCGTCATGTTGTAGATTAGTTTATGATACACTGCCTCACTTCACACTGATGTCATTATATACGCCATAAGTATGTGCTATTGATTTCCACTGTAGTGAACAAATAAAATGAGCTTCGAAAAGGTTTTTTGACTGTCAGAAACAAATTGCGACTGATATAAGCTATCACATAAGTAGTATAATATAGTTCATTACGCGAAATGTGTAAAGTTTCCCATTGCGTAAGATATTTCTTGTAGAACATGAACAGACAATATAGCACATTGTCATCTTCTTTTTATACATTTTAAATAACAAACATCTTTTATTTACCTTTCAGATGGCCACACAGAAGGTCGCCGACACTTGTCTGTCAACGGACTTGGGTAGCATCCTAGCATGGACAATAAACGACGACAAAACGGTCGATCTTAAGCAGAATTACATCAAAGCATTCACACCAAAGAACAAAAAGTCAATCAATGTCTTCAACAAAATAAGCACGATCGAGAAGAAAATAAAGCGAAAGTTCAATAAAGCGGTCAGGAGGACACCACGCCCACTTGGTTTAGATGATTATATTGATTGCGACATTTGTGTTCATTCCGAGAATATAGCCACATAGCATGATCGTTTGGAGACTGTCACATCATCAAAATGTACACCACAGTTATCAGAAGGAAGGGCACCATATACTGAAACCCTGACATCTACCCCAAAGCAATGTAAAGGTAAACATGCAGAAACCAGAGTATATATCAGTCGACGTAAACATCTCCGTAATAATTATAATATGAATTTATATGATATACTGAGTCGAAATTTATGTCGACTGAGTATATATAGTCCATTGCGACGACAAAACAACGCATATCCGAAATGTCGACAAACAGGCGGTAAAAAGAAAGATGAAAAACTTCACAAAACTTTTCCACACAGACGAGGAGACCAACGTACAAGTTCTTGCCAATTTATGAAGTGCCTTATGGTCTTGCCAGTTTTGCTATATATATTTTTAGAATGGTTGATCTAATTCAACCCTATTGATTGCCGAATATTTCTGTTTTACTTGTGCTATTGTTTTTGTAATGTTGTTACCGTATGTTTGTTAACAATTGTAAATATATGGTATCGATAAAATATTAAAGTGCTATGAAATAACCCAAACTTTGAATCTTTTCGCCTACCCGACGGGCCCTTTTTACCCGACGATGATTAGATGTACTTCAGGGACAAATGGTCAGTTCTTCTAAATGGTACACCGAGGTCAATATATATATATTGAATCTTGACCATAACACCGCGTCTTTTCATAAAATAAAAGGTCAGCTGACCACAGTGTCCCCCGAAAACGTGGCAAGTCGATGCCGCTTTGTTAAAGAAATTTTGAAAAATGTTGAAAAGGGTTAATAACTCTGTAAAAAAAAAAAAAAAATCCATCATCTATATACATGTTGCACATCTCCAATATGTGGGTAACAATACTCTGAAGTTTCAAATAGCTACGATCAGAACTGTAGGAGGAGTTGATTACACCATGAAGGTACCCTCATACAAAACATTATAAAAAATGTTGAAATTTTCTAAGTCGAAAAGGGTTAATAACTCCGCAAACAAATACTTTTTCCGTCGTCTATATACATGTTGCACATCTCCAATATGTGGATAACAATACTCTAAAGTTTCAAATATCTACAATAACAACTGTAGGAGGAGTTGATTACACCATGAAGGTACCCTCATTCAGAAAATTATAAAAATATGTTGAAATTTTATAAGTTGAAAAGGGTTAATAACTCTGTCAAAATATAATTTGTTCGTCATCTATATATATGTTGCACATCTTCAATATACGGGCAACAATATTCTGAAGTTTCAAATCTCTAGGATGAAAACTGTGGGAGGAGTTGATTACACCATGAAGGTACCCTCATCATGAAAATTATATAAAATGTTGAAATTTTCTAAGTCGAAAAGGGTTAATAACTCTGTCAAAAAATAATTGTTCCGTCATCTATATGCATGTTGCACATCTTCAATATATGGGCAACAATATTATGGAGTTTCAAATCTCTGGGATGAAATCTGTAGGAGGAGATGATTACACCATGAAGGTACTCAAACGTGTGACGGACGGACGAACGGACGGACGGGCGGACGGACCCCGTTTATATAGTCCCCCGAAAATAAATTTTTCCGGGGACAAAAAAACAACCGGAAACATGCATGTGTTGGTTGATTTGGTGTCATGTGCTTTGTTTCCCGACCAAATCTGGTTTATATTTTAGCAGAGCATGTTCATTTTAAAGCCGGTTTGCGCTCCAAAATACACCTAATAATATTCGCTTTTGAATATTTCCTGGTTTCGAAATAGTATAGGTTGATAAATACTTGAAGTTCTGTCTTGAACTGCCTTTATATACGAGCATTGAAGCATTGAAGTCATAAAAATTACAACTTTGAACACGCTGTTTGTGTCGCAAAACAGAAACAGATCGTTCCGTGTTAGTATATATTCCTGATATGGCAGAAATAAATAGCGTTTATTTCACTCCTGTGCGAAAAAAAAAACACGACTGGAAAATGGCTGTGGCCATGGGAAGTATATATATTTTCAGAGTATGTGAAGTCGGTATATCAATATTTCAACCTATCTTATACATGTACATCCTTTCAAATTAAGAAGACAAAATTTGGAAGCTCAAATGAGCCATGTTCGTTTACCTTCAGAACCATCTTTCCTGGAAATTTCAGCCGACGCCGTAAGCAGGGAATTTCCGATGTTTGATCTCGATATTTTACTCCAAAATGTCCGTGATGTCATGTTATTCAGGATGGCATGTTGGTGGTCGTAGTCTTCTGTCGGGGCTGAAGATATAAGGTCTACCAGGAAAAAATTCTTAACAAGATAAATTTGGTATCATTGGAAAGAGGAGATCTTTGTGTATAACATATCCAAAATCCGCTTTGGGGAAAATGTTCTACAGCGCCCTGAATAGGGGGGGGGGTTGTCTACCGTAAATTATGAAGGTAAGTATACGATATGTTGTGGCGCCGACAGAAAATAAAACAATTGCGGCCATGAAATGGCCGCAACTCCAAGGCATGGCACGACGAAAGCAACATATTGGATAGCCATATAGGAGTGAAAATGCGTATAATGTACAAGTATGTTTTAGTATCTTTAACGGTACACATCATTAAAACAGATCCATCTGAAGGATGTATTGGTCACTGCAACGCAAGTCACACCGAATGGTTTACGTCTTTAAAGTTAGGGGGCCTGTTTCATGAAGCAAGGTCATAAGATTATCTTAAGATGGACTTAATCTAAGATCTAAGGTGGATCTTATGATGTAACTTTTCCGTTTCAAGAACGCGTTTCACAAAACAAGATTAAGTCCTACTTAAGTAGTAAGTTAAGTTCCCGCGCATTTAGACTGGTTATCGACAATTTTCTACAGTCCGGAACAAAAAAATGTGGGCTTGTGCAATCTTTATGTACGGCATTGAGAGGTTATCGAGAAAGAGCCGAGTCCGAGTTGACATTATTGTGTGACAGGGATGCTGGATAGCGGCTGGGGTGGGGGTGGGCGAATCAGCGCATATATCTTAGTGTCTATAGTCAGTGGCCTTATATTCGCATATGGATCTTAGACTTGTATGAGTTCCACGATGTGAATTCGAACATGAGTACATCGCAGGCTCTTAAAATGACGAGCTTTGCGTTTACTGACGAGTGGCGGTGTCAGAAATAAGACAATATAATTATATGGATCGATGCATGACTGCGACCATGCATTCACGCCGAGTTAATCCACTGAGAGCAATGATCAGGCGGCGATTTTTGTATGTGAGCCGGCATAACTCGTGTATTATCGACCACCGTTCTCTACGTGTAGCAATAATCAAAATAAATCGGCGATGTCATCAGGACACACATAGGTCATTTTTCGATTCAAATGGAAATGAAAAATATTTGTTAGAGTAACTTTTTTATTATTTTTATGCAGATGTTTTATGCGGTTGTCATACCATGGATATATATATAACTACATTTTCATTAGCACACTCGTATTAAGGGGTGTCATCGTTACGGGTGTGTATATCATATATACAGTATGCTGTACAACGGTCATCCCACCCCTGAAAAAAACATGACAAAAATTTGGACAGCCTTGAAAATCACGACATGTGGGCATAAACTCAATAAAAATAATATTCTCTATAGAAAATTGTCACTATTTATAAAACATATTTTGATAAAGAGCGTTTGTGTTACCTTTCCTATATGACATATCTGCTTTGTAAACAGCCGACGGAAATTTGGAAAGAGGAAATAATCAATACATTAATTGATCTCATTTTACCCCATCTCCCCACACACATATGGAATAACATAGAGGAGATTGTGAGCTTTGAGCTAGGTCATAATTCTTATCAAAAGTTTAATTCGTGGGTAATACAATTTTATAATATATATTATCTATAGGTCACATACACAGCTGACAATTGACTATATCCTACATTCGACGAGGCTCGGGGTGGCTAGTTGGTCTCTGTGGGGGGGGGGGTACATCGTGCAATTTCCAACTGCACCCGCCCCTTAATTGAAGCGGGCCAAAACTTCCATGTTCGCGAAATGCCATGTCCACCCCACCCGTTGGATTTAAACTTTCCAATTGGTATCTCAAATATTCCAACCGTTCGAAATTTCTAACCTGAAATGATAAAGTTGGTGATTTTCGGTTGCTGCTGTTTGTCTAAAACAACACAATCCTTTACTAGTTAGAAATTCAAACAATTGAAACCTATATATAGTGAACGATTTATGTTGTTGTCAGGCATGAAATTTCCAATTGCTAAACATTTTGACCAAAGTGTGTGTGTGGGGGGGGGGGGGTAGACAACACACAAACCCCATTCGCCACGTCCCTGATGATAAGCCTGTGCTCTGAATTGTTTTTACCAAACTATCCCTATTGTGATACGGTGGGGGGTTGCCCTCTCCAAACTATGGTTTTGGAAAGTTTGAGGGTACCAGTTGGAATGTTTAAACCCAAAGAGAATTTGGTGTTGTTTAAGGGGGTGTAGTTGGACATTTCGAGGAGAACACCCCCTCTCACTCTGTTGTCACGACCCTGTATACCAGACGACGAATTGCCCACCCAGACAATGTACAGATATCTCCGTAATTTGCAAAATAACATAGGCCGCCATACTTGTGATCGATATGCCACTTATCACGTTGGTCTTAACTTTAAGATTATCTTATGACACCTCACAGCAGTCTTAAAGTTAAGACCAAAGTTAAGACCATCTTAAGTTAAGACCTTGTTCGTGAAACGCACTTATGACTGAAGTTTGAACTTATGACCATCTTAAGTCCCAACTATGTCATAAGTTGCTTTCATGAAACAGGGCCCAGGTTTTATGCTTATCTAACATCCAACTGTCCGGCCAACATTCAATAGAGAATAGTATTAGGTTACTTTGGAGCGCAAGCCGTCGAGTGGCTTTAAACTGAACATGATCTGCTACAATATAAACCAAATTTGGTCGCGAAACAAAGCACATGACACCAATCAACCAACACATGTTTCCGGTTGTTCACGACTGTTCTTCCTGAAAAGATGCGGTTTTATGGCCACGAGTCAATATATATATATTTCTCCTTGAAGTACATCATCGTCGGGTATAAGCAAGGGCCCATGTCGGGTAGGTGAAAAGGTTCAAATTTGGGATATTTCATAGCACTTTAATATTTGACGGATAACATATATTTACAATTATTGTTAACTGACATATGATAACAACATTACAACAAAATAGCACATGTAAAACAGAAACATTCGGCAACCAATAGGGTTGAATTAGATCAACCATTATATAAATATATATAGCACTCAAAATGAAAACTTGCAAGACCATATAAGGCGCTTCATAAATTGGCAAGAACTTGTACGTTCGGTTCCTCGTCTGTGTGGAAAAGTTTAGTGAAGTTTTTCATCTTTCTCTTTGCCGCCTGTTTGTCGACATTTTGGCTGTGTGTTGTTTTGTCGTCGCAATTGACTATATATACTCTGGTTTCTGCCTGTTTGCCTTTACATTGCTTTGGGGTAGATGTCAGGGTTTCTGTTGATGGTGTCCTTCTTTCTAAGTACAGTGGTGCACATTTTGATGATGTGACAGTCTCCAAACGATCATGATATATGTCTGTATTCTCTGAAGGAACATAACTGTCGGAATCAATGGAATCATCTAAACCAAGTGGGCGTGGTCTCCTCCTGGCCGCTTTATTGAATTTTCGCTTTATTTTCTTCTCGATCGTGCTTATTTTGTTGAAGATATTGGTTGACTTTTTGTTCTTTGGTGTGAATGCTTTGATGTAATTCTGCTGAAGATCAACCGTTTTGTCGTCGTTGATTGTCCATGCTATGATGCTACCCAAGTCCGTTGACAGACAAGTGTCGACGACCTTCTGTGTGACCATCTGAAAGGTAAATAAAAGATGTTTGTTATTAAAGATGCATAAAAAGAAGACGACACTGTGCTATATTGTGTTTTTGGGGTTTTCATATATTCAAGCAATATCTTACGAAATGAGCAACTTAGCACCTTCCGCATAATGAACCACTACTGATCATAATTACGAATAGCTTATAGTAAGTCAAACAATTTATTCGGACAATCCAAAAACCTTTTCGCAGAATTGACGACTACGAGTCCGTTTGTGAGAATATAGTGCCGTTCAAACATATTGCTACTCGCAGTAAGGTGGTATAGAATATAGTGCCGTTCAAACATATTGCTACTCGCAGTAAGTTGGTATAGAATATAGTGCCGTTCAAACATATTGCTACTCGCAGTAAGGTGGTATAGAATATAGTGCCGTTCAAACATTTTGCTACTCGCAGTAAGGTGGTATAGATTATAGTGCCGTTCAAACATATTGCTACTCACAGTAAGGTGGTATAGAATATAGTGCCGTACAAACATATTGCTACTCGCAGTAAGGTGGTATAGAATATAGTGCCGTACAAACATGTTGCTACTCGCAGTAAGGTGGTATAGAATATAGTGCCGTTCAAACATGTTGCTACTCACAGTTAGGTGGTATAGAATATAGTGCCGTTCAAACATGTTGCTACTCACAGTTAGGTGGTATAGAATATAGTGCCGTTCAAACATATTGCTACTGACAGTAATGTGATATAGTTTTGTTTGCCATGATTGTGTTGTGCTTAGTTCTGTTATCAGATCAGTCAGTGATATACGTTCGAGTATTACATGCAAAGCTTGATTGCCCATGCTTGGGATTCTCGAAATCGTAACTACGGATATTGCAAAACAACAACTGATAGAAAGACTATAAATTATAGTGACGTCCATATTCATTTCGAGATTGTTTTGGACCAAATCAAAATGAATTGTAACTGACAATAGTGTTGAATAAAAACATTAAGATTTCCTTATATTCCATATACGTGATGGAGGTGGTCAGACCTGCGTAACGTTAGTCTGCATTGAAATATGTGAGGATGACTATCATCATTTAGCTTACCGTAATTAATTATAAGAATCACGAATATCCAATTACATATATAGGTTGGTAGACGAAATGTTGCGGACGACTGTTGAGAAGAAATAATCATTGAAGACAAACTCTTGGTTTTATATATGAAGGGATATTAATCTGTTTACACACCTTTCGTTCGCGACATGTATTATTATATTAACACTTAATTATTTGGCTCCCATCTTTTCCTGAGAAATTATCACATCATAACGGTACACCGAAAAGGGATCTTGTGATTGATTCAATTGGTAAATTATTTTAACGTTCGACATATCAGCTAATATTGTCACCTCGTTAATAGTCAACAAGTTAAAATAACATTTACAGTTATATGAGACTATTCCACTTTACACCACGTTAGAATGATCGTCACGTATATAATGCTTTATAGTATATATTATATACACGTGATACTCCAGAATGATGTGATGATAACATGACGTTATTTGTGTGTGTGTTTTCATATCTTTCGCTTGATGGGCTAAAAATGCTATCATTTTTGTAACTAATTTGTGCAATATGAAACTTTTACACTGCCACGTGGACCTTTCTTTTTAATTTTCTATATAGAAATTATAAACTACATGTTAACATACCTGTTTCTTTTGCCAAAACATTGTCTAGTGTAATTATGAGGTGGGTTTTTCTTGGTAGTTTGGGTTTGTTTGGATTATGTCCATATATTCTATCTCCGTCGTATATATATGCGAACCTAACTCATGTGGACGCCCAAATCCGAAGTATCTTTCCGAAGGTGTCGATGAAATAAAAACAATCATAAGCGACCATCAGATAATAGGAAGATACTGCTTGTCACGCGGCATTGTGTTGTTGTTACAGTAAGCATGTCATGGCGCCTTTCACTCGCTGACTTCTGTTTGTTCAGTGCAGTTTTGAAGTCAATAGTTTTATTTGCATGCACCTACACGTCATTTCGCCAAGCTAGCTAAAGTTACAATTTATACCATCTGTATTACAGCTTTAAATATAAGCAAAATACGTGATATTCATTCAATGGAACTACACGGAGGGTCTGATGTCGATATTTGAAATGAGGAAGTTTTAGTACGTTTTGATTGTTGTCGGTAGCAAATTCCCATTTGATAAAGAGCGTGAATGGTAAAAGCGGTAGACAACACTCTCAATTGTGAACTTTTGTACTTGTTTTAAACGTATTACCGATATATACTTTAGTGTATTTCCGCCATGTATGTGTCCTAGGAATGATGGTGATTCATGTATTACCGATAGATAATTTAGTGTATTTTCGCGATGTCTGTGTCATAGGAATGATGGTGATTGACAGTATTTTCATTTTCTTTTGCCTGGTAACCGGAAATTCGACAAATTTGGTGTCAAATCTGACCGAGCATCATTAAAATATAAATTCTGACTCTACGGTCTATTTCCAGGAACAGATTTGTCTTTACTGCATTCAGCACATTCCTGAGAAAAAAGGGGATAAGAAAAAAAAAGGATGTATTGGTCACTGCAACGCAAGTCACACCGAATGGTTTACGTCTTTAAAGTTAGGGGGCCTGTTTCATGAAGCAAGGTCATAAGATTATCTTAAGATGGACTTAATCTAAGATCTAAGGTGGATCTTATGATGTAACTTTTCCGTTTCAAGAACGCGTTTCACAAAACAAGATTAAGTCCTACTTAAGTAGTAAGTTAAGTTCCCGCGCATTTAGACTGGTTATCGACAATTTTCTACAGTCCGGAACAAAAAAATGTGGGCTTGTGCAATCTTTATGTACGGCATTGAGAGGTTATCGAGAAAGAGCCGAGTCCGAGTTGACATTATTGTGTGACAGGGATGCTGGATAGCGGCTGGGTGGGGGTGGGCGAATCAGCGCATATATCTTAGTGTCTATAGTCAGTGGCCTTATATTCGCATATGGATCTTAGACTTGTATGAGTTCCACGATGTGAATTCGAACATGAGTACATCACAGGCTCTTAAAATGACGAGCTTTGCGTTTACTGACGAGTGGCGGTGTCAGAAATAAGACAATATAATTATATGGATCGATGCATGACTGCGACCATGCATTCACGCCGAGTTAATCCACTGAGAGCAATGATCAGGCGGCGATTTTTGTATGTGAGCCGGCATAACTCGTGTATTATCGACCACCGTTCTCTACGTGTAGCAATAATCAAAATAAATCGGCGATGTCATCAGGACACACATAGGTCATTTTTCGATTCAAAGGGAAATGAAAAATATTTGTTAGAGTAACTTTTTTATTATTTTTATGCAGATGTTTTATGCGGTTGTCATACCATGGATATATATATAACTACATTTTCATTAGCACACTCGTATTAAGGGGTGTCATCGTTACGGGTGTGTATATCATATATACAGTATGCTGTACAACGGTCATCCCACCCCTGAAAAAAACATGACAAAAATTTGGACAGCCTTGAAAATCACGACATGTGGGCATAAACTCAATAAAAATAATATTCTCTATAGAAAATTGTCACTATTTATAAAACATATTTTGATAAAGAGCGTTTGTGTTACCTTTCCTATATGACATATCTGCTTTGTAAACAGCCGACGGAAATTTGGAAAGAGGAAATAATCAATACATTAATTGATCTCATTTTACCCCATCTCCCCACACACATATGGAATAACATAGAGGAGATTGTGAGCTTTGAGCTAGGTCATAATTCTTATCAAAAGTTTAATTCGTGGGTAATACAATTTTATAATATATATTATCTATAGGTCACATACACAGCTGACAATTGACTATATCCTACATTCGACGAGGCTCGGGGTGGCTAGTTGGTCTCTGTGGGGGGGGGGGGTACATCGTGCAATTTCCAACTGCACCCGCCCCTTAATTGAAGCGGGCCAAAACTTCCATGTTCGCGAAATGCCATGTCCACCCCACCCGTTGGATTTAAACTTTCCAATTGGTATCTCAAATATTCCAACCGTTCGAAATTTCTAACCTGAAATGATAAAGTTGGTGATTTTCGGTTGCTGCTGTTTGTCTAAAACAACACAATCCTTTACTAGTTAGAAATTCAAACAATTGAAACCTATATATAGTGAACGATTTATGTTGTTGTCAGGCATGAAATTTCCAATTGCTAAACATTTTGACCAAAGTGTGTGTGTGGGGGGGGGGGGGGGTAGACAACACACAAACCCCATTCGCCACGTCCCTGATGATAAGCCTGTGCTCTGAATTGTTTTTACCAAACTATCCCTATTGTGATACGGTGGGGGGTTGCCCTCTCCAAACTATGGTTTTGGAAAGTTTGAGGTACCAGTTGGAATGTTTAAACCCAAAGAGAATTTGGTGTTGTTTAAGGGGGTGTAGTTGGACATTTCGAGGAGAACACCCCCTCTCACTCTGTTGTCACGACCCTGTATACCAGACGACGAATTGCCCACACAGACAATGTACAGATATCTCCGTAATTTGCAAAATAACATAGGCCGCCATACTTGTGATCGATATGCCACTTATCACGTTGGTCTTAACTTTAAGATTATCTTATGACACCTCACAGCAGTCTTAAAGTTAAGACCAAAGTTAAGACCATCTTAAGTTAAGACCTTGTTCGTGAAACGCACTTATGACTGAAGTTTGAACTTATGACCATCTTAAGTCCCAACTATGTCATAAGTTGCTTTCATGAAACAGGGCCCAGGTTTTATGCTTATCTAACATCCAACTGTCCGGCCAACATTCAATAGAGAATAGTATTAGGTTACTTTGGAGCGCAAGCCGTCGAGTGGCTTTAAACTGAACATGATCTGCTACAATATAAACCAAATTTAGTCGCGAAACAAAGCACATGACACCAATCAACCAACACATGTTTCCGGTTGTTCACGACTGTTCTTCCTGAAAAGATGCGGTTTTATGGCCACGAGTCAATATATATATATTTCTCCTTGAAGTACATCATCGTCGGGTATAAGCAAGGGCCCATGTCGGGTAGGTGAAAAGGTTCAAATTTGGGATATTTCATAGCACTTTAATATTTGACGGATAACATATATTTACAATTATTGTTAACTGACATATGATAACAACATTACAACAAAATAGCACATGTAAAACAGAAACATTCGGCAACCAATAGGGTTGAATTAGATCAACCATTATATAAATATATATAGCACTCAAAATGAAAACTTGCAAGACCATATAAGGCGCTTCATAAATTGGCAAGAACTTGTACGTTCGGTTCCTCGTCTGTGTGGAAAAGTTTAGTGAAGTTTTTCATCTTTCTCTTTGCCGCCTGTTTGTCGACATTTTGGCTGTGTGTTGTTTTGTCGTCGCAATTGACTATATATACTCTGGTTTCTGCCTGTTTGCCTTTACATTGCTTTGGGGTAGATGTCAGGGTTTCTGTTGATGGTGTCCTTCTTTCTAAGTACAGTGGTGCACATTTTGATGATGTGACAGTCTCCAAACGATCATGATATATGTCTGTATTCTCTGACGGAACATAACTGTCGGAATCAATGGAATCATCTAAACCAAGTGGGCGTGGTCTCCTCCTGGCCGCTTTATTGAATTTTCGCTTTATTTTCTTCTCGATCGTGCTTATTTTGTTGAAGATATTGGTTGACTTTTTGTTCTTTGGTGTGAATGCTTTGATGTAATTCTGCTGAAGATCAACCGTTTTGTCGTCGTTGATTGTCCATGCTATGATGCTACCCAAGTCCGTTGACAGACAAGTGTCGACGACCTTCTGTGTGACCATCTGAAAGGTAAATAAAAGATGTTTGTTATTAAAGATGCATAAAAAGAAGACGACACTGTGCTATATTGTGTTTTTGGGGTTTTCATATATTCAAGCAATATCTTACGAAATGAGCAACTTAGCACCTTCCGCATAATGAACCACTACTGATCATAATTACGAATAGCTTATAGTAAGTCAAACAATTTATTCGGACAATCCAAAAACCTTTTCGCAGAATTGACGACTACGAGTCCGTTTGTGAGAATATAGTGCCGTTCAAACATATTGCTACTCGCAGTAAGGTGGTATAGAATATAGTGCCGTTCAAACATATTGCTACTCGCAGTAAGGTGGTATAGAATATAGTGCCGTTCAAACATATTGCTACTCGCAGTAAGGTGGTATAGAATATAGTGCCGTTCAAACATTTTGCTACTCGCAGTAAGGTGGTATAGATTATAGTGCCGTTCAAACATATTGCTACTCACAGTAAGGTGGTATAGAATATAGTGCCGTACAAACATATTGCTACTCGCAGTAAGGTGGTATAGAATATAGTGCCGTACAAACATGTTGCTACTCGCAGTAAGGTGGTATAGAATATAGTGCCGTTCAAACATGTTGCTACTCACAGTTAGGTGGTATAGAATATAGTGCCGTTCAAACATGTTGCTACTCACAGTTAGGTGGTATAGAATATAGTGCCGTTCAAACATATTGCTACTGACAGTAATGTGATATAGTTTTGTTTGCCATGATTGTGTTGTGCTTAGTTCTGTTATCAGATCAGTCAGTGATATACGTTCGAGTATTACATGCAAAGCTTGATTGACCATGCTTGGGATTCTCGAAATCGTAACTACGGATATTGCAAAACAACAACTGATAGAAAGACTATAAATTATAGTGACGTCCATATTCATTTCGAGATTGTTTTGGACCAAATCAAAATGAATTGTAACTGACAATAGTGTTGAATAAAAACATTAAGATTTCCTTATATTCCATATACGTGATGGAGGTGGTCAGACCTGCGTAACGTTAGTCTGCATTGAAATATGTGAGGATGACTATCATCATTTAGCTTACCGTAATTAATTATAAGAATCACGAATATCCAATTACATATATAGGTTGGTAGACGAAATGTTGCGGAATGCGGACGACTGCTGAGAAGAAATAATCATTGAAGACAAACTCTTGGTTTTATATATGAAGGGATATTAATCTGTTTACACACCTTTCGTTCGCGACATGTATTATTATATTAACACTTAATTATTTGGCTCCCATCTTTTCCTGAGAAATTATCACATCATAACGGTACACCGAAAAGGGATCTTGTGATTGATTCAATTGGTAAATTATTTTAACGTTCGACATATCAGCTAATATTGTCACCTCGTTAATAGTCAACAAGTTAAAATAACATTTACAGTTATATGAGACTATTCCACTTTACACCACGTTAGAATGATCGTCACGTATATAATGCTTTATAGTATATATTATATACACGTGATACTCCAGAATGATGTGATGATAACATGACGTTATTTGTGTGTGTGTTTTCATATCTTTCGCTTGATGGGCTAAAAATGCTATCATTTTTGTAACTAATTTGTGCAATATGAAACTTTTACACTGCCACGTGGACCTTTCTTTTTAATTTTCTATATAGAAATTATAAACTACATGTTAACATACCTGTTTCTTTTGCCAAAACATTGTCTAGTGTAATTATGAGGTGGGTTTTTCTTGGTAGTTTGGGTTTGTTTGGATTATGTCCATATATTCTATCTCCGTGGTATATATATGCGAATCTAGATCATGTGGACGCCCAAATCCGAAGTATCTTTCCGAAGGTGTCGATGAAATAAAAACAATCATAAGCGACCATCAGATAATAGGAAGATACTGCTTGTCACGCGGCATTGTGTTGTTGTTACAGTAAGCATGTCATGGCGCCTTTCACTCGCTGACTTCTGTTTGTTCAGTGCAGTTTTGAAGTCAATAGTTTTATTTGCATGCACCTACACGTCATTTCGCCAAGCTAGCTAAAGTTACAATTTATACCATCTGTATTACAGCTTTAAATATAAGCAAAATACGTGATATTCATTCAATGGAACTGCACGGAGGGTCTGATGTCGATATTTGAAATGAGGAAGTTTTAGTACGTTTTGATTGTTGTCGGTAGCAAATTCCCATTTGATAAAGAGCGTGAATGGTAAAAGCGGTAGACAACACTCTCAATTGTGAACTTTTGTACTTGTTTTAAACGTATTACCGATAGATACTTTAGTGTATTTCCGCCATGTATGTGTCCTAGGAATGATGGTGATTCATGTTTTACCGATAGATACTTTAGTGTATTTCCGCCATGTATGTGTCCTAGGAATGATGGTGATTCATGTTTTACCGATAGATACTTTAGTGTATTTCCGCCATGTATGTGTCCTAGGAATGATGGTGATTCATGTATTACCGATAGATACTTTAGTGTATTTCCGCCATGTATGGGAATGATGGTGATTCATGTATTACCGATAGATACTTTAGTGTATTTCCGCCATGTATGTGTCCTAGGAATGATGGTGATTCATGTATTACCGATAGATAATTTAGTGTATTTTCGCGATGTCAGTGTCATAGGAATGATGGTGATTGACAGTATTTTCATTTTCTTTTGCCTGGTAACCGGAAATAACATTTGGGCAGTTTGCCGAAAAATTCGACAAATTTGGTGTCAAATCTGACCGAGCATCATTAAAATATAAATTCTGACTCTAGGGTCTATTTCCAGGAACTGATTTGTCTTTACTGCATTCAGCACATTCCTGAGAAAAAAAGGGATAAGAAAAAAACAGCCAAGTAGTACATGTATATAAAGACTTAACATTCTCGGAAAAGTATTAAATTTAGTAAAATGTCTTTTATATACTATACCGAGTTGCATATCAGTAACTAGGGGGTCGTTTTTCAGACACCTATTGTTTTCGGTAGGTTAGGGTAGAGGTGTGAATAATCCTCTTAATGACTACTTAGGCCCTTCCTAGTTGGTTTGATTGGATTCGGTTTTTTTCTGCCCTTTTGATTATGGGACCCTTCTACGTGGTTCGTGGTCCTTGGCCCAACAGTGTCAAAGTGGTTCCACATTATTCTTCCGTGGTCGCCCTGCACCCAGAAGCTTGTCATGTAGTCTGTAAATTGCGTTACCCTGTGGTCTACTTGTTGGTCGTTGTTCAGTGAAATGTCGTTCTCTTCGATTGTGGTGAAGATCAATATCTTGTCACTTCCACCATCGGATGCAAGAAGGAAGTTTTCATTATATGGTTATGAGGAGTTCCCGCTGACGAAACAATGCCATTCTTTGTATTAATAGTAGCACTACAAGTCTTTACACAACAAATCCAATGAATATTTTCCACACGCCGATACCTGACTCTGTATTTGTTGCCGTTGTAGATGAGATGCCTGCCGCCCCTGCTGTTTGGAATAAACGATGCACTAACTAGAGAATTTGCCATTTTGATTTATGAAAGATTGGCCATAGTCCGGTCCTTATATACAAATAATATTCACGGTGAACATTAGTTAATGTTATTTACATATGCACGAAAAACAAGTGACAACAGTATCAACACGTTTAAGGTGGCCTGGACACAACATTAAATATTCACTGTGAACATTAGTTACATATGCGCGAAAAACAAGTGACAACGGTTACCGTGGCTTTAGTATAAACAAGTTGGCCTGAACACAACGCTTAACTTGGATCGGCCCAATTGCCGGCGTTGTAACAACACAATCGGCCGTACCTTGAGTTAATCCCCTACCGCATGTCTGCAAAGTGAGACTAACCCGTAGCTCCCACAGAGGTTTCATGGGAGCACATGTGGGGGCGTGCAAGCCGTTAGTGTAAACATATTTTTATTTCCAAATCCAAACGTAATACACATAATACACAAATGACATAAATATACAACATATAAGAGATAATGTATGGAAATGAGGATAAGACAACAAGCCCGAGGGCTTATATGAAGTCTTCTCCTCTTTGAGTTGGGGATGGAAACAGCGGGAAGATAGTGTTAGGGATAGCAGGAGGCAGAGAGAGAGATAGAGAGAGAGAGAGAGAAAGAGAGAGAGAGAATGAGAGAGCGTGAGAAAGTAGAGGGGACAGAGTTTTCAATAATTTAGTTGCTGCGTGGTGAAAATTATGCTCGTAGTAATATGCATGCGTCAGGCTCCATGGGAGGGGGTCAATCGCAATGGCCAATTCCTCTTTCAATGGGGTTCACTGTGAATATCGCTGCATTCTTCATGTAGAATCATTTCACGTATATACAGGATAGTGACAAGTAAGAAACTTACAAAATAATCGTTATCGGAAGACATTTAGTACTACATATTTAATGGGGAACATCGTGCTGCCGCATAACGCGGCCGGAATCCAAAGCAATTTGTTACCCATACAGATCATGGAAATCGTTTTGTTCTCATGATATATGTCTGTACTGCATTAAATATTTGTTTGTTTTCGCGAAGGCTAAGCTCCCTTGATCCCTGCATTAGAGTATTCTCAGATAGGGCAACATATTGGGTAGGGAGTCATATAGTCAGTGTTCACGCTGTCGGTAGCCAAATTAGCCAATGGCTAATCTTTTTCGAATTTAGCTAATAAAAATTTCAGTTGGCTAAACTTTTGGCTAAACTTTTTTTGAACCCAAATGGAGATTGAAAGCATGGAGCCAGAAAGCTAATTAATAAAAGCGCTCAATACATCGACATTCGAAGACGAAGTTAGGTGACGAAAGTATTTCATTATTTTCGTAGTTATGAAATATCGTACAAAGGGAAACCTGATCGACGACTCTATCAACCAAGCGATCACAAAGTGATATGCAATCATCTTTAGTTTTCACAAGACGGACATTCAAAGACGCATGGACATTAAACCGACCATGGTTGAATTATGACAATGTGAAGAAAGCAATGTTTTGTAAAGTGCATTGACGCCGGTATATAAGCAATTTGTTCGTAAAGGGCTGTTTTAATCTGGAGAAAGATTACGTCACTCTGCACGAAGCAGCAAAAGGTCATTATTAATTTTTACATTTAATCCCCTAATCCCCCATTCAGCCCATTGTCTGTCTGGTCACTCACGGCGCGCCAGCACAATGCATGTTTATGATGACATTGTATTTATGACGGTCGAGGTTTATGAGCACCAAGTGTAAGACAATAGCTTAATCAGCCAAATGTGAATCACGACAGATATTTTGTGGCTATTTGTCGTCAATACCGATAGTCAAAATAATATGCATGCTTTTATGACAGATTGTAATTTGATAATGGCGTAACAATATTAAGTTATTAGTTTCCAGATGTCACTTAGATATTTTCGCAAGGATAAATATTTAATGATTTAAAAAAAGATATTGATATAAAACAAAAAAATAATGACATTAAGAGGGACAATCCCGGGTTATTCTCCCCCCCCCCAATCACTCTTTCACATAAAGATTAATAAATTTTTAATAAATGATATATATAAAAATACTTCTAGTTCATCAACATTATTTAAATTATTGTGTATTTTACCTGTGTCTGTTAGATTTTACGTTTTAGTCATTAATTGTGAACCGAACAGAAAACGATGATTTAATTTTGCCAAAGTTTTTTTTAATTTGGCCAAACACCATTTGGCTAAAGTTTTTTTCATTTGGCTAATAAAATTTTCATTTGGCTAAACTTTTGGCTAAAGTTTTTTTCGGTCCAGCGTGAACACTGCATATAGTTCTCTTCTTGTCTCTTGATAAAATGTACATTCAAAGAGATTTAAAAAAAAATACATTTATTCATTAACTCATGAATGAATTGGACCCAAAACTCAGGCACAGCCTATTTTATTGGGTCCAAACAGAAAAATACAAAAAGTTGACAAACAAGGACACATGACAATTTAATGGTGTATATATCTTGTATCATGGAAATTCCTAATAATCATTAAGTATGAAGTCACTAAATAAGATTAAATAACACAGGGTTATCCTGAAAATACTGTTGATGGCAATGAGTAAGAGTTTAGAGTTTAAAATGATTCAATTCAATATTCAAATAAAGTTGTGATGATATAATAACCATATAAATTTGAATATAAATTTGAATGATACGTCACATCCACATGTATCAATCTGCAAGTTAAACTTAAGCAGAAAAAGTGTACTGCAGTTGATATGTAATCACAGTCTCTCAGTAGATTCAAAGTAAATATGAAGTGCATTACATATTGTTGAATTTGTATTAGGAACAACATGGGATGATCCAATAAGAAAATCTTTAATACAAATTTCACAATCTAGGTCTTTCAATGTTGATACTAAGGATTCACGTTGTCTATAAAATAATGGGCAAAAGACTATGTAGTGCTCAGGATCCTCATAAGCATAACCACAACTACAGCTTGGATCATCAATTAGAAACCTTTCATACTTATGAGCATTCAGATCACTACAGCCTAGGCGCAATTTAGCATGTATTATTTGGTTACATCTGCTCCATTCATAATAGACTTTGGGCACCACTGCATTGAATCTAGTCAGGTCAAATTTTAATTTAGATAGAGAATTTGTATTTAGTGTATCAGTGTCCACATTGTTCCACAGTCTCACACCAGAAGGAAAGAATGAGTTATAGAAACTTTTCAGATTCCATTCGAATTCAATTAATTTATCCACTCGAAAAGAGTAATCACATGTATCAGAGACACGTCTTGGAATATTCAGATAGAGATACTGTGGACAAAGCCTATTCACAAGTTTAAACATCATAATGGTTTTTCTACGTTCTCGTCTTAAACTTATGGGAGCAAAACCAGTTTCAGTGTATATTAGATTATGACTGATACCTCTAACTGCACCACATATTGTGCGAAGACCATCAAGGTGTAAATTTTCCAACTGAGTACATTTTGTCAAAGAGCAATTGCCCCAAACTGAGTCTGCATAATCAAATAGAGGTAATATGAAAGACCTGTATATGTTCAGTAAGGCCGATCTCGATAGGCGA
Organism: Siphonodentalium dalli; assembly: GCA_032622095.1. NCBI lineage: Eukaryota > Metazoa > Mollusca > Scaphopoda > Gadilida > Siphonodentaliidae > Siphonodentalium > Siphonodentalium dalli. Next base: position 136,986,628 of record CP136062.1, on the reverse strand, counting down.
TATTTAAAGCTCCTACAAATGTTTATCATAGGTGCAACCTTATTGACAATAGTGTCAATATGGATGTCCCAATTTCCACTCCTACTAAAAGTGAGACCCAAGGGTGTTTGTGTTCATCTACGTCTTGTACTGGTTGATCACATAAGAACAATACTGGATTAACATGGTTACCATCCACTCCGATTGTCAAAGTTTTTGTTTTGGCAGGGCTAAAATTAACTTGCCATTTCTTTGCCCAGTCTCCAATACGGAGAAGGTCCCTATTTAGAATCTCGGCAGCCATAACTTCATTGTCTACAGGCAAAAATAAGCAGGTATCATCTGCATAAAGTATAATGTTAGATTCTAGACCCGACACTATATCGTTGATGTAAATATTAAATAGGAGGGGGCCTAGTACTGAGCCTTGGGGTACACCAGCATGTATAGTACTATTCTTAGAAATTTTTCCATTAATTACTGTGGACTGAGTTCTATTAATAAGATATTTAACAAACCATGACAGTAATTTACCTCGGATACCTATTGCATTTAATTTATGTATAAGACCTTTGTGCCAAACTCTGTCAAATGCCTTGCTTATATCACAGAATACAAATCTGACGGATGACCTATCGTTTAAAGTTTGTTGGGTGAAGTAGTCAATGTCGAGAAGTTGGTATATTGTACTATCGCCAGGCGTAAAACCTGACTGATATGGAGTTAACACGCAGTGAGAAGAAGTAAATTCATACACATATTTAAACACCACCTTCTCAAACACTTTACTAAGTGTACTGGTCAGAGATACTGGCCTATAATTACTTTTTTCATTTACAGAACCTTTCTTATGTATAGGTGTTACATTAGCATGCTTCCATATTTGTGGGAAATGTGATTCTTCAAGAAGAACATTAAATAATCTAGTTAGAGGTTCTGCCAATACAAAAGAAAAAGTTTTCAATACCCTATTACTCACGTTATCAGGCCCAGAGGCTTTACCAGTTTCAAGTGAATTTAGAATCTGATTGACATCTTCAACAGTTACTTCAATTTCTTCCAGACATTTACTGTTAAAATGTAAGTCTGGTCAATGAAGCGAGTCATCAATAGACGCACCCTGCTCAACAAAATAGTTATTTAGAATATTAGCTATATCAGAAGCATCACTGATTAGATTATTGGATTCAATCATTGGTGGAAAATTCCTATGCGTATTTTGAGTCCTTTTCATGAAATCATTTGCTAACCTCCACCATTGTTTATTATTGAAATTTCCAGTTGAAACTGATATGTCTAACTTCTGGTCATATTCTAATTTTGCTTTTCTGATTGCGCCAATTGTCTCATTTCTTACTATCCTGAATTTCCCCCAGCTATCCACGTTATTATTTTTTTTTGCTAATTTGTGGGCCCTATCCCGTTTTTTCATTTTACTTTTTAAGTCACATGTGATCCAAGATTTATCATTACTCTTTACTGTGACAACTTTATTTGGAACAAATCTGTCAGTTGTCTCCGTGATATAAGCAACCACTTTCTCAGCCACATCAGTATATTTAGATAGAAAAATAGTGTCCCAGTTTACACTAGTAAATGCTAGCTTCATACCTTCGAAATCCATATGTGCGTAATCATATATACGTCTTTTAAAAGAAGGAAGGTGTGTACTAGGTTCTTTAAAAGTCACCAATGTAGCACAATGATCAGTACAGAAAGGTGCCGATACAGAGCAATCTTTAATCATATTTTCGCATGAGCTGAGAACCAAATCAATTAAGGTGGCTGACTTATCAGTAACACGTGTTGCTGTTTTTACAAATTGTTTTAGACCACATGATACTTCTAGCATTTTTTAGACAGTCTGCATTAAAATCCCCAACTATTATGCATTTACGTGTAACATTTTCCCTTGCTAGTGATATAGAACTATCTATGAGATCCCAATAACTACTCAATGCATTTGGTTGACGGTAAAACACACATAGATTGAAAATCTTATTTGAATATCTTATTTCTAGCCACACTGCTTCTAGACCAGGTTTATCAAAATATGTTAAGTGTTTATATGTAAGTTCCTTTTTGACATAAATAACAATACCACCGCCTTTGTCAGCAATTCTGTCAATTCGAATGGGAGGTGAGTGGAACCCCGGGATATCTAATAAATCATCAGTTACCTTATCACTTAAGAGACTTTCCGTAATGGAAATAATATCATAATTTGATAGTTCAGCTGTTACCAAAGGCACTTTATTTCTGAGTCCTCTGACATTTAAAGATGCAATTGAAATGTTTTTATTTGTGGGTCCTGGCTGAGGGTGCACATCAACACAGATAATTACCATAAGAAGTAACATCAACAAGAAACCTCTATGTCCAAAACAGCATACCAATTTAACCAACATTATACTTTCAAAATCCAAACCTCCAATGATCCTGCCTCCCCAAAGTAACCTATCCTAGCTCGATACATTTCTATGTTAATCCCCATTAGGTGAGTAATGGTAAGTTCTGGAATAGCTAAGATAGGTCAGAATGGGTTTGCAGCATCGCCTTTGTTGATTTCTAAGTGCATATATTGGATGTGTGTAACTTTCCATGATACAAGACAATAACAAGATCACATATATAATAAAATACAAAAAATAATATAAACAGAACATGATGCACCCTGGTGCAAATATTACATGAAATGTGGGACGATGCCTGCCAATTTATTTTTAACCGCATTTAATAAACAGCTGATAGAGATAGTGGTAAGTTGTCTCAAGTTCCCCACATAAACAGAAGGGAGAAATTTTTACATGGTTATCTGTCAGGTCAGAACTCGGGTGGCTGCACTTCAATCTTAACCGTGTGTGAAGGATATCAGATTTACGGGATTTACTATGATAAAAATAGGCAGGTGGACGTATATTGTCACTGTTCAGCTCTTTTTTGAAGTCTTCGATTGTACTGCAGCTTTTTATAGTTTCCGGTAGTTTGTTCCATTCGGTAATTGCAGATGGTAAGAATGAATCCATATAATAGTCATAGTTAATATTCGAGGGTAGTCTTATATGTTCAAATCTGAAATTATATCTGGAATTGTTTGCCTGGATTGGCCGTACATAGTTTCTCAAGATTGATGGAGCCGTTGTGGCTGCTCATCTTTTGCCACTCCAAAATGGCTACATATCGGTGTTGTCTGTATATGATCTACACGATCAGAACAAACGATTTCAACGTGAACATTTGTGCTTTTTTATTTTTGTATGTTTTTATATAGTCAGAAGGTTTACATAATTCATGTTTTAAAATATATATTCGTTTTAAAGCATATAGAGTAAAAGCAAGTTGCCGAAATCCACATGTGACTGTTGCTGGATAAGTCTAATATAATATACCCGTGAGCATGACAATGGAGAGAAACGAATTAATTACAATTATAAAGGTGTCTTTGGGGAAAGTTGACACGAAGACACTTTGAGTTAACAATATATCATTTCTCACAGTCGCCATTTTGACCTCCATCATGGACAGAGAGTACCAATTCTATTTCATTTTTCATTCAAAACTATTAATAATATCAGCCAACCCGCACACGAGTGGATAGGGATAGATACTTCACTTTACTATTATATAGCGATTGATATTAAATCGCAAAAACACGTCCCACGCGAGGTTACGATTGAGGCTAGGATTAGTGACGATATAACGGAGATGTTTGAAGAAGTACTTTTTAAAAAAGCGTTCCCCTACCCCCCCCCCCCCCCCACACACACAAGACCACACAGACAATGTGAGAATTTGGTTATTTCGTCAGAGTACCGGTATGTATATAGAGTTATAACCCTTCCGAGTAGCTCATGATACTTATTTAGAAATGTAATCCTAACCTCGCGTGTCACCTGTTACTCCATTTGAATATCAATCACAATCTAATTGCGAGCCCCGATTAAGTATATTTCGATGTATAATAGTGTGCGCATTAGGTTATAATATTCTATTGACATTGGCGTTTTATCAAATTTAGTACCATTCACAAACTTCCAAAGTGAACGTCAGAGTATATGTCATTCGAAGTATTTGTTGGTGTACGGACCAGATCTTTCAGGTTAAAATAAAACCATGTTTTCGATATGCGATTCCGGTATGATTCAATATATAGAAACTACTGGTATAGATACTACTAACACTTGATCACTCAAGAACTTGAACACAATAGTTTAGTCATTTAAATGTAAATCTAAAGTCGAAACTCTTGGAACTGTTGGGGATGCGTTCTTGTAGGTTGTCGACAGATTAAAATAACAGTTGTTGATTTCAAATTTCAAAAAATTTGACTTCAGATGGATTTCATGTGGCATTGGTATAAGTAATTTCACACATACTTGTATAACTGGGTAATTCCTATGCCATAACATATCGTATATTTACCTTCATAATTGACGTCAGACCCCACCCCTATTCAGGGCGCTGTAGAACATTTTCACCAAAGCGGATTTTAGCGGATTTTGGATATGTTATACACGAAGATCTCCTCTGTCCAAAGATACCAAAATTAGCTTGTTAAGAATTTTTTCCTGGTATACCTTATATTTACAGCCCCGACAGCCAGACTACAACCGCCAAAATGCAATCCTGAATAGCATGACATTTTGTGGTAAAATGTCGAGATCAAACATCGGAGATTCGATGCTTACAGTGTCGCCTGACATTTCTAAGAAAGGTGATTCTACCGTTAAACGGACATGGCTCGTCCGAGCTTCCAAAGTTTGTCCACGTAATTTGGAAGGATGTATACGACAGGTTGACAAATACGAAATATTGATATACCGGCTTCATATACTCTGAAAATATATATACTTCCCATGGTCACAGCCAATTTGCAGCCGTGTTAAATTTTTCGTACAGGAGTGAAACAAACGCTCTTTATTTCTACCACATCAGGAATATACAAACACGGAACGATCTTTTTCTGTTCCACACAGTGCAAATGGCTGTTTTTGTTTGGGACCCAATCATCGTGTTCAAAGTTGTATTTGTTTTGACTTCAATTCTCGTATAGAAAGGTAGTTCAAGACAGAAGTATTTATCGACCAAAAATTCAAAAGCGAATATGATTAGGTGTATTTTGGAGCGTAAAACGCCAAGTGGCTTTAAAATGAACATGCTCTGCTACAATATAAACCAAATATGGTCGGGAACAAAGCACATGACACCAATCAACCAACACATGTTTCCGGTTGTTCAGTGTCATTAAAATAAATGACCATTTCTCCCTGAAGTACATCATCGTCGGGTATAGGCGAAAAGGTTCAAAGTTTTGGGATATTTCATAGCACTTTAATATTTGACGGATAACATATATTTACAATTGTTAACAAATATACGGGAACAACATTACAACAAAATAGCACAAATAAAACAGTAACATTCGGCAACCAGTTGAATTATATCAACCATTCTATAAATATATATAGCACTCAAAATGAAAACTAGCAAGACCATAATGCGCTTCATAAATTGGCAAGAACTTGTACGTTGGGCTCCTCGTCTGTGTGGAAAAGTTTCGTGAAGTTTTTCATCTTCCTCTTTGCAGCATGCTTATCGACATTTTGGCTGTGTGTTGTTTTGTCGTCGCAATGGACTATATATACTCTGGTGTCTGCCTGTTTGTCTTTACATTGCTTTGGGGTAGATGTCAGGGTTTCTGTTGATGGTGTCCTTCTTTCTAAGTACAGTGGTGCACATTTTGATGATGTGACAGTCTCCAAACGATCATGATATATGTCTGTATTCTCTGAAGGAACATAACTGTCGGAATCAATGGAATCATCTAAACCAAATGGGCGTGATCGCCTCCTGGCCGCTTTATTGAATTTTCGCTTTATTTTCTTCTCGATCGTGCTTATTTTGTTGAAGATATTGGTTGACTTTTTGTTTTTTGGTGTGAATGCTTTGATGTAATTCTGCTGAAGATCAACCGTTTTGTCGTCGTTAATTGTCCATGATAGGATGCTACCCATGTCCGTTGACAGATAAGTGTCGGCGACCTTCTGTGTGGCCATCTGAAAATTAAATAAAAGTTGTTTGTTATCAAAGATGTATAAAAAGAAGACGACACTGTGATATATTGTGTTTTTGGGGTTTTCATATATTCAAGCAATGTCTTACGAAATGAGCAACTTAGCACCTTCCGCATAATGAACCACTACTGATCATAATTACGAATAGCTTATAGTATTTTTTTCGGACAATCAAAAAACCTTTTCGCATAATTGACGACTACGAGTCCGTTTGTGAGAATATAGTGCCTCTCAAACATATTGCTACTCACAGTAATGTGATATAGAATATAGTGCCTCTCAAACATATTGCTACTCACAGTAAGGTGGTATAGAATATAGTGCCTCTCAAACATATTGCTACTGACAGTAATATATAATGTAGTGCCTCTCAAACATATTGCTACTGACAGTAATGTGATATAGAATATAGTGCCTCTCAAACATATTGCTACTGACAGTAATGTGATATAGAATATAGTGCCTCTCAACCTTATTGCTACTCGCAGTAATGTGATATAGAATATAGTGCCGTTCAAACATATTGCTTGCTACTCACAGTAATGTGATATAGAATATAGTGCCTCTCAAACATATTGCTACTGACAGTAAGGTGGTATAGAATATAGTGCCTCTCAAACATATTGCTACTGACAGTAATGTGATATAGAATATAGTGCCTCTCAAACATATTGCTACTGACAGTAATGTGATATAGAATATAGTGCCTCTCAAACATATTGCTACTGACAGTAATGTGATATAGAATATAGTGCCTCTCAAACATATTGCTACTGACAGTAATGTGATATAGAATAAAATGCCTCTCAAACATATTGCTACTGACAGTAATGTGATATAGTTTTGTTTGCCATGATTATGTTGTACTTAGTTCTGTTATCAGATCAGTCAGTGATATACGTTCGAGTATTACATGCAAAGCTTGATTGCCCATGCTTGTGATTCTCGAAATAGTAACTACGGATATTGCAAAACAACAACTGATAGACAGACTACAAATTCTAGTGACGTCCATATTCATTTCAAGATTGTTTTGGACCAAATCAAAATGAATTGTAACTGACAAAAGTGTTGAATAAAAACATTAAGATTTCCTTATATTCCGTATACGCGATGGAGGTGGTCAGACCTGCGTAAAGTTAGTCTGCATTGAAATATGTGGGGATGACTATCATCATTTAGCTTACCGTAATTAATTATAAGAATCACGAATATCCAATTACATATATTGGTTGGCAGACGAAATGTTGCGGATGACTGCTGAGAAGAAATAATCATTGAAGACAAACTCTTTGTTTTATATATGAAGGGATAGTAACCTGTTACGAACCTTTCGTTCGCGACATGTATTATTATATTAACACTTAATTATATGAATTGTGCTGTATACATTTGACATTCTCCCATCTTTTCCTGAGAAAGTTATCACCTCATAATGGTTCACCGAAAAGGATCGTGTGATTTATTTAATTAGTAAATTATTATAACTTCTCACGTCGTTAATAGTCAACAAGTTACAAGAACATTTACAGTTATGACACTATTCCAATTAACACCACGTTAGAATAATCGTCACGTATAGACCACTTTATTTTGTTTATACACGTACCTCTTCATTGATCCCCGACACTGATGTGATGATTACATGATGCTATTTGTGTGTGCTTTTTCATTTTATTGGCTTAAGTGGGCTAAAATTCCATCATTTTTGTAACTAATTTGGTATCAAGTCCTGTGCAGTATGAATATTTTACACTGCCAAGTTGGACCTCACTTTGCTTTCTTTCGAATTAAGTATACAATACATGCACGTTAACATACCTGTTTCTTTTGCCAAAACATTGTCTATATATAGTGTAATTATGAGGTGGGTTTTTCTTGGTACTTTAATTGGTTTTGTTTTGATTATGTCCATATATTCTATCTCCGTGGTATATATATGCGAATCTAGATCATGTGGACGCCCAAATCCGAAGTATCTTTCCGAAGGTGTCGATGAACAGTCAGAAGCGACCACCAGATACTATGAAGATACTGCTTGTCACGCGACATTGTGTTGTTGTTACAGTAAGCATGTCGTGGCGCCTTTCACTCACGGACTTTTGTTTGTTTTGTGCAGTTTTGAAGTCAATAGTTTTATTTACATGCTTGTACACATGTGTTCTCAGAGCTGGCTAAAAGTTACACTTTATACCATCCGCCAGACAAGTAATAATGATCTAACGATGTAGGCAATATTTTAGAAAGTCTATTGCGGTTCCATTTTAGATTCCAACGTGTGATCAGATATTTTATCTAATATATATGGTATGACTAAATTAAATGGATGAATCGAGAATTGGTTCCTACAAGATCTGCGATCCAGGGACTCATTTGATCACAATACACATACACGGTTTTCTATCCATTTAATTTTTGTCGTAAATGGGTTGGGTTATTTCTTTTTTAAATTACAATTATATCTTTATTCCGTTGCAACTAAAATGACATATCTTCTGGTTTTATCGTTTGGATTTTTATCTGAGATAGGACCAATGTGATGTCTTGATGGCCAGCTGTCGACTGTTGAAATGAGGAAGTTTCAGCACGTTTTGATTGTTGTCGGTAAGCAAAGATCAAATGTTAAAGAGCGTCCATGGTAAAAGCGGTGGACAATAAAGAGCGCTCTCAATTATGAACTTTTGTACTTGTTTTAAACATATTACCGATTGATACTTTAGTGTATTTTCTCGATGTAGGTGTCCTAGGAATGATGGTGATTGACAGTATTTTTCGTTTGCTTTTGCCTGGTAACCAGAAAATCACATTAGCATAATTAAAATATAAATTCTGACCCAAGGGCCTATTGCTAGGAATACAATTGTCTTTACAGCATTCAGCACATCCCTGACAAACAGAAGAAGAAAACACACCCGAGTAGTACATGCATATAAAGACATTCTCGGAAAAGTATTAAATCTAGTTAATTTAGTAAAATGTCTTTATATACTGTACCGATCATAGTGCATATCAGTAGCCCGCAGAGACTTCAGGGGAGCACATGTGAGGTCGTGTTGCAATTTATTGTGGCTACTCATCTTTTGCCATTCCAAAATGGCTACAAATTGGTGTTGTCTATATATGATCTACACATGTGATAGACCGAGAGCCCTGGGTGTTTTAATTACACTATCGTGCACGATACATGTAGGTTTCATGCCCTCGATTTGGTATCACCGTTGAACCATCGTCAAAAACCTATTTCTTTAGCTTCACAGTCCTGACGTTTATGGAGCGAGGAGCGCTCCAAAACCGTCTAAACTAACTTTCAATTACACTATCGAGTACATCTACATTTTTTGTGTTAAATATCCACTAATGTTTTACTGATCATAAACACATAACTTAAGAAACAAAATTCCCTGGCGTTTATATATGGTACTCAACCCCATCATGCCCGATGTTTACTTTTAATTATAGTACAGACGATATTGACGAAACCTTATACCATGCAAATGTCTTAATTTCACCCAACCACAACCAGTTATCTTCCTTGTAATGTCTCCTAGCATTTTTCGAATATCAACAAGCACAAAAGATGAACGTCTATCCGCCAGACAAGATGGCGTCCAATATGGCAGTCGTTTTGAATATGTGTCAGGTCAGTTTGATCTGCATGTTACAACCCATAATATGGATGATGGGTAGCTTTATGTTTTTATTCACAATAACAAGGCGTTTTTTTTCCCCACAAAGGACAACATAGAACTCATAATACAAGCAACCAAAATGGCTTCGAAAATCGGAGAACAAAACACTTCCCAGAAATGGTAACTTGTTTCCTGTTGGTTAACAATGGCGGTCGATTGTGATATGCTTGTTTCTCATCACATGGTACCACCCAGACTATGAAATAAGCAAAACTATGATTCCAGGCAAGAAATTATTAAACAAAATAAAAATTTCCAGAAATAAAAATATGAAAAAGTTCTAGAGACAAATTATTTCCATTATGGTCTCCTGTGGTATCCGATCACATGAAAGGCCAGAACGCACCGACCAAGGTATTTGTGATATAATTTGTCTATCCGATTGTACCAAGATGAAGTATTTGACTTTATTTCCCCCTAAAATGGAACACTTGGATTGTCCTATATGTTATATCCTTGAGAAAGTTGCATAACTCTTTTCTATCCTTTTCACAATTTATGTACCGAATGTATGTAAATTTGAATTTTTAGGGTATTGCATGTAATCATAGAGTTTGCCTATTTACTTATATGGGTGGTACTCTGTGTTGAGAAAAAAAGAATCATACAACAATCGACCATCTGTTTTACCAAACAGGAAACAATTTATAAAAATATCTTTGCAGTTATCAATAATTTTTTGCAATTTTGGACGACATTTTGATAACCATCTTGGATTAGGAGTTCCGTGTCTTCGTTTCTGGAAAATGCAATGCCTTGTTATTGAAAATAAAAACATGAAACGATCCATCAGCCATATGACTGGTTGTAACATGCAGATCAATCTAATATGGTACATATTCAAAACGGAAGCCATCTTGTCTGGTGTCTGGATCTCCATAATTTGTGCTTGTTTGTATTCGAAAATAAGTTAGGAAACATAACAAAGAAGATAACTTGTGTGAAATTAAGTCATTTTCTGTAAGGTTTCGTCAATATCGTCTGTACTATAACTAAAAGATAAACATCTGGCAGGAGGGTTGTGTACCAAAACGCCCCTTCTTATATCTATAAACGCCAGGTAATTTCATTTCTTAAGTTATGTTTTTATGATCGGTGAATATTACTGGATATTTAATATAAAAAAAATGTTTATGTACTCGATAGTGTAATTGAAAATTGGTTTTGGGGTTTTTGGAGCACCCCTAGCTAGCCCCTAAACGCCAGGTTTGCGAAACTTAAGAAATGGGTTTTCTACGATGGTTCAAGTATAATACCAAATCGAGGGCATCAAACCATTCGTACGCGATAGTGTAATTGAAACCATCTGGGATCTCTGTGAGCTTTTATCAGTTGCGTATTGTCATATCCGTAGTTAGGATTTATATTTCAAGAAGTGAAGCACGTGTAGGCGAGCTTGTGTGCAATCATCGAGCCTATACCATTGACTATAAACCTGATAACAACACAATTAATACTATATATACTATATAAAAATACTATAATTCGTGTACTTTTCCCTAACTTGTATTAAAAATTATAAATTACGTACTGCATCGTGCAGAATTAAATAATTTGACGTTAACACTCCTCACACCGTTCTTATGATCCGAGTTTTAAAAGTATGAGTAGGGTAAATAGAAAATGTATACCAACATGTCACACTTCTCAACAAAAACATATACCAAGAATGAATTGTTATGCACGAGTAGTAACAGCTTTATGACTAAAGACACATAATATGGGGACTGTCGTCCGAAATCCCTTTGGAATGATCATTCCCACTAGTCGAATATATTCCCCGCCACACGTATGGACTGTTAAATTAATCTGCCGATGATTGGGATGCGATGTTTGACATTCAATCCAATGTTACAAACCTATAGAAATTAAACGAAAAAGCATACTTCAATTCCATACACGCATTGCTATTTCCGAAATCATTCATTTATTTGCACATGCATAATCATTCAGTTATAATGTACTTTAAAACGACAGAGATTTTGACAGATTGTTCATCAATTGAAGACATTCCCTTAACGTCAGTGGAATTCCGTCGGTATCAACTATCAAATAATTCAAGAGCTGACGAATTTTCGGTAATCCGGTTTAGCATGGCAGCAGATGTATTGCTGTATACGACTTATATAATAATTGCAGCTTCCGACATTTTATGGGGATAAAACATTCGTTTGATACAGATGACGGTATTCGAATAATTATGTCGAGGAACTCAATATTTTTCAATCCGGGTAAGAAACATTGCGTTGAAATGTTAGACCCTGTCTGGTTTACGGTATTCAATATATGCGCATACGTGGAACATCGAACCAGAATGTAGTCCAGAATGTTTCAACTCTGATATCTGCGTATGCAATTTCAAAGGTTGCGAATACTTTCGAGTGGCAAATAATGCTGTCTAAGTCTGTGTTACCTGAAGACAATATATGTGGAAATTCGTGCTCTCCATAGTTCATGTGTATCCTCCACCAGTATTTAAAGGCTTGCATATTGGGCCGACAAGTAATAATAGTACGTCGATAATGAAGAGTCTGAAGACTGAAATTAGTAAATCATCTGGCAGATCTGTGATTGAGATGCTGAAACAATAAAAAAGGAAAACATATTAAAATATATATAAATGCATATTCTCTCACGGATTAGCATTTTCATAAAAGAAGCTCATTTGGGGGTGACTTCGAACTTTGCAACTTCGCTCCCTCCCCATGAGGTAGGTCAGATTGCCGACTCAAGAAAGTTCAATTTCCTATACTGGTACTTCTAGTAACACAATTGCCAGAGAACAACCAGCAGAACACTATAGCATGTGTTCACTGTGCAAATTTTTAATCAACGAAACAATTTATGATATACCGCACTGAGAATAGACAAACACATACAGCGACTCAACGTGCCTTCCCTCCAGAATAACATCACTTCACGGACATTTTGGGGTAAAGTGTGATAAAACCGCGGAGATTGACGTCATATACAGCGTCGACTGAAATGTCCACGATGGATGATTCTTAAATTAAATTGAAAATGCTCTGCTACAATATAAGTCATATTTTGTTACTTCTAGTAACACAATTGACAGAGAAGAACCAACAAAACACTATATTATGCGTTCATTGTGCCTCTTTTGAATCAACGAAACAATTTACGATATGTGGCACTGAGAATAGACAAATACAGCGACTCAACGTGCCTTCCCCCCGGAAAAAAACATCTCTCCACGGACATTTTGGGGTAAAACATCGTGATCAAACCGCGGAGATTGACGGCATATACAATAAACTGAAATTTCCATGATTCTGAAATTAAATTGAAAATTCTCTGCTACAGTATAAACCACATTTGGTTGAGAAACACATTTTTGCGGTCGTCCACGACTATTGTGTCATGAAAAGACAAGACGTTATGGTCACGAGTCAATATATATTGACCTCGGCTTGCCATTTAGAAGAACCGACAATTACTCCCTAAAAGTACACCATCGTCGAATAAGCAATGGGCCATGGCGGGTAGGTAAAACGTTTCAAAGTGTGGAATACTTCATAGCACTTTAATATTTGACCGATATAATATATACAATTGTTAACAGCCATACGGTAACAACATTACAACAAAATAGCACAAATAAAACAGAAACATTCGGCAACCAATATGGTTAAATTATATCAACCATTCTATAAATATATATAGCACTCAAAATGAAAATTAGCAAGACCAACAGTCTCTTCATACATTGGCAAGAACCTGTACGTTCGGTTCCTCGTCTGTGTGGAAAAGTTTCGTGAAGTTTTTCATCTTTCTCTTTGCAGCATGTTTGTCGACATTTGGGATATGGGTTGTTTTGTCGTCGCAATGGACTATATATACTCTGGTTTCTGCATGTTTGCCTTTACATTGCTTTGGGGTAGATGTCAGGGTTTCAGTAGATGGTGCTCTATCGGTTTCTGATAACTGTGGTGCACATTTTGATGATGTGACAGTCTCCAAACGATCGCGATATGTTTCTATATTCTCAGAAGGAACACAACTGTCGGAATCAATGGAATCATCTAAACCAAGTGGGCGTGGTGTCCTCCTGGCCGCTTTATTGAATTTTCGCTTTATTTTCTTCTCGATCGTCCTTATTTTGTTAAAGATATTGATTGACTTTTTGTTCTTTGTTGTGAATGCTTTGATGTAATTCTGCTGAAGATCAACCGTTTTGTCGTCGTTAATTGTCCATGATAGGATGCTACCCAAGTCCGTTGACAGATAAGTGTCGGCGACCTTCTGTGTGGCCATCTGAAAGGTAAATAAAAGATGTTTGTTATCTAAAATGCATAAAAAGAAGATGGCAGCATGCTATATTGTCTGTTCATGTTCAACAAGCAATATCTTACGAAATGGGCAACTTAGCACCTTTTGCGTAATGAACTACTACTTATGTGATAGCTTATAATAGTCGTATTTTTTTTCTGACAGTCCAACAACAAAACCTTTTCGCAGAATTGACGACTATGAACGAATCTCATTTTATTTGTTCACTACATTGGAAATCATGAAGTATATAATGACACTAGTGTGAAGTGAGGCAGTGTATCCTAAACTAATCTACAACATGACGAATAAATTAGAATGGGAGAAATTGTCAGGCAGAGTTCAGTCCCCTGTTACGCTGGTCTGACCACTGCCATCACGTATACAGAATATAAGGAAATCTTACATTTTTAAATGACTTTTGTCGGCCACAAGTCGTTCTGCATTATTACTCTGAGAAACTGAACTGTCAATATATTCATTTCGAAATTGGTCGGACCAAATGAAAATTAATTGTAAGTTGTAACCGACAATTGTATTGAATAAAAACATTAAGATTTCCTTATATTCCGTTTACGTGATGTGGGTGGCCAGACCTGCGTGGCGTTAGTCTGCATTTAAGTCTGTCGGGAGGACTGTCATCATTAAGCTTACCGTAAATAATTATAAGAATCACGAATATCCAATTACATATATTGGTTGGCTGACGAAATGTTGCGGACGACTGTTGAGAATAAATAATCATTGAAGACAAACTATTGGCTTTATATATGAAGGGATACTAATGTGTTTACACACCTTTCGTTCGCGACATTTATTATTATATTAACACTTAATTATTTTTATTCTCCTGTACATTTCACATCTCCCATCTTTTCCGGAGAAAGTTATCGCCTCATAACGGTACACCGAAAAGGGATCTTGTGATTGATTCAATTAGTAATTATTCTAACGTCCGACCTATCAGCTAATATTCTCACCTCGTTAATAGTCAACAAGTTACAAGAACATTTACAGTTACGAGACAATTCCAATTTACACCACGTTAGAATAATCGTCACGTATATAATACATTATATATTATATATACACGTATACATACCTCTTCACATGATTAAGTGATCCCCCAGAATGATGCGATGGTTAAATGACGCTATTTGTGTGTGCTTTTTCATTTTATTCGGTTGGTTGGCTAAACATGGCATCATTTTTGTAACTAATTATGTGTCAAGTCCTGTATGAATCGTTTAAACTGCCATGTATATAGGACTTTACTTTGCTTTCCTTCGAATTATGTATATAGGAATTATACACTACATGCATGTTAACATACCTGTTTCTTTTGCCAAAACATTGTCTATACAGTGTAATTGTGAGGTGGGTTTTTCTTGGTCCTTTGGTTTTGTTTGGATTATGTCCATATATTCTATCTCCGTCGTATATATATGCGAACCTAGATCATCTGGACGCCCAATTCCGAAGTATCTTCCCGAAGGTGTCGATAAAATAAAAACAGTCAGAAGCGACCAGCAGATAATAGGAAGATACTGCTTGTCACGCGACATTGTGTTGTTGTTACAGAAAGCATGTCATGGCGCCTTTCACTCACGGACTTTTGTTTGTTTTGTGTTTTTTTGATGATGATTTATACTCGAATTCATATGAATATATAGAGAATTACAAAGAGTTATTTATAGAGGATAATATAAATAGTATGATTGGATATATACATATTATATACATGTCTCCGGTGTAATTGTGAAATATTTCACCCGCCATGGGTTAATCGTTTTATCTTGAGGTACGAAGATGTCAGGTACGGTACGTTTTTATATATATAACCTAATGAAAACAGAAACACGTGTAAGCGGAATGTCGCCAATTGTGAGGAAAGTAAACAGGTAATCTAATTACGAAGATTGTCAATGGTCGTGATACATAAATAATATGATCATGTACGTAAACGTAATTTGCGCCCGCTTGTTACTGTTCATGGGATTATCGGATGAATTGTTATCTTTATAGAAGGATTTGATGATAAACCCTAAGGGTGGATAAACGCATGCATGTAATCTCTGTAATTATCGTGTATTTGGCGTTTTACGTGGATCATACAGACGATGTAATATGTGTCCACTGACAACCCAAGCATTGCCTACGTGTTGAACGCACTGAGTTCTAGTTCCAATTAAGTCGGAATGTAGATAAGCCGTTATCTTGGACCGAGTCGCCAGGCCACTTAAAATAATTGTTCGTGGGATAACCCATATGGTAGACTTTCTATTTAAATAATTGCCAATCCTCTCTTATTTATAGCAGTGGTGGATCAGGATTTCCCCGACGCATGCAGGGGCTATATATGACCCCGAAAGCTACCAAGCGGGGTGGCTAACTCTGAGCTATTTAAGTAAAACATATCATATTGTACCTTCTTGCCCAGATTATTCCGACCGATACATTCAACTAAGTCCCTTAGCGATTTGAAGCTTTCGAGACCCCCCCCCCCCACAAACAAGCATCATGGTTGAAAATGTTCTACATCAAGCCTGTATATCATATATGCCAGACGTATGGCTTCTGGTGGTCGTGTATTAATACAATGCCAGATATCACACAGACTTGACTAATTTTCGCATCCGTGAGAGAAGACATGTTTTGGACTGGCCTTAAATGTACTGATAGAAGACAATTTGTCTGGCCTGTTAACAATGAACCGCTCGCGCTCAGGTGAGTAATGTTGTCAATTATTGGTGTGGCCATGTAAAATACATGTATTTTACATACAGAAATTACATGCATGTGTGTATCCACCCTAATTATAATGGGACACAAGAAAATGATATATACAATGCATGTAAATAATCACATATAGGCCTAACGTAAATGTGGATATTTAGCCTGCCATGTAATACGAGACTCAGCTGTCTGGCCATCGACGCAGTCCTGTCTGGAGTTTTGCGCGCCGGTGTAGGTAGTGACGTCATGGTGTACGTCTTGGTGTCATGACGCCTTTCCTGGTTTCCCAAGAAGCAATCTTAAAATGACTCTGCGATCTTTCAATCGGAACTTAAATTTTCCGTTTGTCGGCCTTGAACTTTGAGAATATTTCATATTTTTTTTAGGCGGAAATACCGTTAGAAAATTGAAGATAATATGTAAACGGCCAGCAAGGTCGCTAGATTCCTCTTTCGGGGTAAATATTTTTAATAATTTTATGAAATATGTAAACAAAACTTTTTCATGCAATTTAACTTTTTTTTGTTAACCAGAGCTTTTGTTCAATTTACATTCACTTTTTGAAAATATATTTGGCTTTACGAGCATGATGTTCCTACATATGATGAAGTGTAGGTAACAGTTGTAAGATCAAAGTTTTTTTATTTTTGCCCTGGAGCATTTTGCCCAATTACATATTTCGAGGTGGCATTAATTAATAGAAAATGGCGGCCGTCGCCAACAATCATTTTTGGACTCCGCTGACCTTTGAGTTATGAATAAATTATCCTATTTTAGGTGATTTCAATTTATTTTTAGATTGGGCCGAAAAAGTCGATTAGTATATATATCTCATATTCGCATACGTATACCCTGGTCGCTTCGCCGCGGGAGAGCGGGCGCTATTACTGACCTGAACTGTGAACTGCTGAAGTTCGATTTACACTGGGAATGTTCGGATAATGATCTAAAAAATTAACATCCTATATAGGTTCCCTTATTGAGTTTACCTGCCCCAAATTACTGAGTTGGAATCTCAAATGCAACTTTTATCAGAATGACCCTCAATTTCAGCGATGTAATGGTAAATTTTAAATTATTGATAAAATCGCCGGATAAATCTATATATACTAATTAACTGTTACTTATTAAATCTAGTGGGGTGGGTGGGTGCTGGTTTGGTCTGACCAGTTTGCGGGTCTGCATGATCTGCGCAGAGCTGAGTTATATCCTCTCACTTCGATATGATACAGTTTGAATGAGCACCATCAACAGCATACATATATATAAACTTATATAATTGTATAATAGAAGCAATATTATTTAAATCGCTATACATGTATAGCCAGCAGAACATGAGAACATTGTCATGTCTGCGACGTGCATTAAGTTTTTTTTATTATGCATAGGCAACATCCTATGTACATCACACGGAGTGAATTAGTATAATTATATAACTATCATCAATATGATGCAGAATGCCGCAGCTTAAAGTTGGCCATGCTAAATATCAACATGCTGTACAAAATAATAATGAAAATAATAATATTGTGAAGAATAATAAGAATATATCATTCATCAGGGTAAGAGTACATGTATATTTAGTTTAAACAGTATTTATTTTTCCCTCTATGGTACGGTGGCTGATTTGCGACATACTCAATACATATATTATCTCGAGATCTCGACATATTATCTCGAGATCTCGACATATTATCTCGAGATCTCGACATATTATCTCGAGATCAGAACTTGCTCGATTGGGAGATTTAGAATGGCTTGTTCTCTCATTTTTAGGTTTTGTAATATTGAGGTCATGGACTCATGGTAGAATACCATGTGTTGATGCCCTTTTTTATGACCTAACTATGTTGCCCGAAAAGCCTCTTGTAATAGGGGGTTGGCATTATGGTGAAGACGATGTAGATATGTAATGAGATATCTGACTATTTGAAAATACATTGGGAACCTTCCTAGCTCAGATTGAACTCCTATATTGGGGCTTTTTTTGTGTTTACTCCCAGAATGAATCTACAGAATCTTATATGCGATTGGTCAGCAATGTTGTCCTCATATATTGTACTAAAAGGGTTCGCATTTGTACTAGCTCTTTGAACTGCCTTGTAGTTAGGGTTGTAACGTCCCCACACTTCTACTCCATAGAGTAGAATTGGTTTGACGGTGTGATCGAATAGGTGTAACATGGTTTCAGGAGAGGCTCTAGAATTTGACATTATTTTACTTAATTTAAAAGATGCCTTAAGGGACATGTTATAAATATCCTGCTTATCGTGTGTGAACAGACCGCTTGATTGAAAAATTATACCTAGATATTTATATTTTTGCCACGTGTCTCAATTATACAATTGTTGTAAATGAAGTTTTGTTGGAGAAGATGGCCACCTTTGTTAAAAATAATAAATTTTTGTCTTAGTTGTGTTAAGAGTAAGGCCCCAATCATTGCAATATTGTTCAAGTAATTGAAGCTTCTGTTGTAAGCGAGTTGCAGTATGTGACGTAAGAATCAGATCATCATAATTAAAGGGTTAAAATAGCCTCTAAAACGAGTAATTACGGCTCGTTATTGAAATACGATTGTTAATTCAATATTTATATCTTAACTAACGAAACTGTGTGTTTTCCTTGATAATATTAATCAAACGAGGTGCAAGAGGTAAGTAGTGCGCATTTTAATAGTTTCCAATTTATTTTTTAAATAGCCATTACGTAACTTTACGGGAAATTCCAAGTAAATTGTCACATGATTTCAAGATGGCGTCGGCAAGAGTAACGTTAGTTTTATTTCTCCTGTTTTTTTCTTTTATTAACTTACTTCCCATCATGTAATGGACTTAATACGTGGCATGAACGAGTAGACCTATGTGAAAAAACAACAAAGTGCTTCTATATCTGTATATGTTTTGATCACCAATGTTGTATTCTGTAAAATAATAAATGTTCTCCGTGACGGCAGAAACACTTCAAACAGTTCCGGGACACATCCAAAACGAGCTGTATATCTCGTTTCGTCTATCATATTAGCCCGATTGAGATACATTTTTAATGTGATTTACACCTCTCATTCGATTTTGGACTCAAGCATGAAAAAACGAGATAGCAATTGAATTTCGTTAGTTTGGTACGGTACCACTATCAACAGGTCAGGGAGAACCCAAAATCGATGTACTAAACGTACTCGATTTGTGTAAAAAACCTCGATCGAGGTTCTTCGAGACCAATGCATGTGACCACTGGTCAAAACATACACCCATGATATAAGGGGAAACACTCAAAATAAATATGATACTAATGGAAGTAATATAGTGTAAGTGATATAGTGTGGAGTATTTCATAATACACCTGTGCGAGGCCAAATTCACATTTAATAATTAATTGTGCTTGATTGCGCTTAAGCAAAATTCATTATTAAATGTGAATTTGGCCTCCCATAGGTGTAAGATGAAATACTCCACACTATATCACCAGTGGTCACATGGTCTCGAAGAACCTTGATCGAGGTTTTTTACACAAATCGAGGTTTAGTACATCGATTTTGGGTTCTCCCTGACCTGATCAAGTCTACAAAGAACCAATAAACTCAACGACTCGATGACCACAGCTATTAAAGCGCAATTAATGATGTTTTAATTAAGACCTGCTAGCGAAAATATCAGATTTTGTTAGAAAAATAAGAAAGTTCCGCATTTGTATTCACATGTGGTATATTATTGAAGGTCATGAACATTCAATCGATGCGTCTTACCTTATTGCATGGATTAAGCGAACAACTTCACTCTGAGGTGACTGTTTGTGAAAATGTCAAGCGAACACCGTCAAGAGAGAATATTACGTACGGAAGTACGAGAGATCACAATCTTGAAATCAAAGGAATCATGTGAAATGGCTGGGATGAATACAGTTTATGCGTAACTTTCGTGCTGCTGATTAGCTGATGACTGGAATATCATAATAAATAGTAAATTCAGGTTTCAACACTGGTATTCGATGTACCGTACCTCACTGAAATGTCATGGTTGTTAATGTGTATTCCCGTACATTCAAACTGGTGCATTTTTCTTTCAAATATCATTAAGAACGTACCACAAAGCCAGGCATAAATGCAGCCCATCAGATTGAGCTTACAAACGGCGTTGTCTTGATATGTTGAACAGCATCTTGTGAAAGTTGGATGAAGATTTTAATCTCGGATAAACATATTTTTATGATTATTTCTTCCCCTTCTAATGGCAAATGAACCAAAACAGATTAATTTTGCATTGCTCAAAAGGTATATAAGCTGTGGTTCAAGTCATTGTTTCTTTGTAGATGTGATAGTTGTTCCCGACTAACGAAAAATCAAATGAGACATGTAAATCACATTAAAAATGTTGCTCAATCAGGCTATGATAGACGAAACAAGCTATACAGCTTATTTTGGATGTGTGCCACGACCTGAGAAAGTCAGATATTGCTTTAGGACGTTTAGGTCAACATGACCAGCGGATCAGGTCTTGGGAATGTGAAAATTCAGCTACAATAGCTGAATTCAGCTAGGATATACATGTAGTTGAATTCAGCTATCACAAGTGATTTCAGCTATAGATTATACCCTCCAGTCACTAAGTTTTATGCAACATGACAAAAGTTTCTTAGAATGTGCTTATCATCACCAAACCCCCCTCGCTTTAGTAACATGCGCAACCCACCCTACCATGTTTATTTCCTATAATGTTCTAGAAATGTGTGTCTCGATGGTGTGAACTAAATAACAGGCATAATAGAGTTATATATTTCTTTGAGAAACTCAAAACTGGACAACGTCTGAGGAAAGTCATATAATATTGTCCTGAAAACCATGAAACTGACTCCACAGAAATTCTATAATTATTTTTTGCTGTTCATGCAAAGTGAAGTAATCTTTCTTGAGAGACGAACACTGTGCATGTTTCAAACAAATTACTTATTCAAGAAAACTGTCATATTTTAACCAGTCATTAAAGTGATGTGAAACACTCCAGTAGGGTGATCAAATAGAAATGGAGAGTAATCTTGTTCAAAGTAGTTATTTTTACAAATATTATATCTAAATGCAGGACAACACACACTGTCATTCTTATATATTAATTAAATGCAGTGACTGCCGATGGCGAAAACATTTTCATTAGTTTATCGCTGATAGAAGCGTCCCGACTCGAGTAGTAAATATTTACAATTTAGCGTGGTTCAGATAATGTTTTCTATGGAGTTGTACGGTCGATTTGCTTGAAATTTTCGGTGATGATAGTAGAATGCTATATTCCCCTAGTTGGCATAGCAGTTTCACGCACCTGAACAAGTACATAATATGTCTTTAACATTCCATGTGATGATACTATTGATGATGATGTCGACAATGAAGATGATGATGACTATGTTGTAAATAGTGTACATGTGCATACATGTACATTGTACGTTACTTTTATTTCATGTTAATTCATTATTGAGTTATTAAAGCATTCATTGCATGGGAATTTGTGAGAATTACATAAAAATTAGAAGAGATTCTTTGTGAGGAATTAATTAAATGCTCAACACAATCATGTTTTGATTTCTTGTGAAGAATCCTTTCTATCCTTCGCTTATAGCACCGTTTTTATCAGTCTAAAGCATTAGAGACCAGATTCCTCATGCCAGACCACACATGATCAGGCTGGTTGGTCCAGTTGCAGGTTTCCTTGCTTAAGTATGGGACTGAAACACACACATGGGTTTCCTCAGAGTCTAATGCTCTCAATTAAAGGTACCATGGCTTGTCCCACAGCCTCAGTTAATGTGTGAAAACAATGGAAAATATTGGAGGAAAAATCTATTTCTGGTGATAAAAGCAATTAATTTCATAATATATATAGTTGTGAATTATTTAAAAAAAATAATAACAATCATGGACTACTATGGTGGCACATGCTAACTGTTAACTGTATTTCTGATTCTCCATTCTCTGATGAAGGATATCATAGATATGATGGTATCTTGTTTCTAGTTACTATCTAATTCGGCATATGGGAAAGTACCTCGCCGACAAAGAAAATATTCGATAGTAGATACAAATGTAGATCGGTTTCGATGGTTTGATATATTTGCAGGCAGACCTTTTGTAGAGGTCCTCATACAATTGAAGTTCCAATGGAAGTGTTCAGAGAGAACAGACAGAGACTGTGTGAGAGACTGAAGGCCAATAAGGATGTTCCACCAGGTGCCATAGTTCTGTTGCAAGGTGGAGAATTTGAATCCAGATTTTGCTCAGATCACGAGCCATTATTCAGACAGGTATGTACCATATATGATATTAAAGCAATTTGCAGGACAAGTAGCCTGCAATATTCTATTCAAATACTCACCAGCAATCATAAACATAATTATACATGTAGATTGAAAAACTTTTTATTTTGCAAACATACTGGTAGCAGATTAAACATGACTATTGGTTTACAAATACTTAATTGTCACAGTCAAACCCATGTGCATATACAGGGGTTGCACCAGGATTTCTCGGATGCAGGGGCTACGATCCCCGATAGGGTGGTCTATAGGGTCCCGGAAACTACCAGACTGACCATTACGGATTTCCCCTACTGGGGAAGATTATGCAAAGATTATGCTGCAAGTTTGGCATTATATAGTGGAGATTGAGAACTATTGAACAAGTTTATCTTCAACAAGCATCAACTGGATTATCTGCCCATTATAAGCTATTTTATTGATTATCCATCTCATTTTGAATGCAAGGATTCCAAATTGCAATATTTGATCACAATGTCTGACAATCATTCAAATAGAAGGCAGTTGATTTGATCTTTGGCTGGGAACTCTTGTAACACCCTATCAAAACCATCTCAAATAATTATATTTATGTTTTAGGAGTCGTACTTCCACTGGACATTTGGTGTTGAGGAGCCTGATTTCTATGGTGCAATTGAGGTCGATACTGGGAAGGCGATATTGTTTCCTCCACATCTATCTACTGACTATGCAACATTCATGGGGAAGTAAGTCATGTTTGACTCAGTCTCATCGCACTTAAATATACCCTGTTCAATTTAACACCACTAAATAATTATTTCTTCTTCTTTGAGGGTGAATAATATTTTATTTGATCGAGGAATGATGGGTTCAAATCTCTAACAAATCAGATTTAGCATTTTGAAATATCTCTATTTTCTACCCCTCGAATTGCTGTCAGCCTAGCAAAAATTCCAGCGGAAATTTACACAACATGAGCAAGTGTTTGGGATTTCACATTTAGTGGTGATCGGAAATGATGCTCGGACTAAAAGATGATGAAATTATCACCAGAAACAAAATTTACAGTATCTTGTGATATTTGGCTAGTTGGCAAGCCGCTAGTGTAAATTCAATATTTCTTTCCAGACACTCATGAGATATTTCGGTCTTCAAACAAAGACTGTATGTATTCTCTATGTTTGTTTTTTTTGTGAAACTTCATTCTTATACCTGCTATAATTTAATTTACAGTATTTTCCCATCTTATTAATATTGTTGACAAGCTTGTGATGTGTTTGTGTGTGGACCATTTCAGATACATGCTGCAACATTGTAGCTTATCCATGAACGTCAGGGCATGCTTGCGGACATGACATACTGTCATCCATGTACATGTATCTCAGCTTCTTTAATTCCTTCATATTGCTTTGCTTATCTAACTTCTAGGCTCCTAACAGAAAATGATTTCAAGACGAGATATGGAGCTGATGAAGCATACTTCAGTGACAAAGTATGTTCCTTATTAAATAAGACTTATTTCATTACTTCCGATAATATCTCAATTAATTAAAATAAGTCAATTTTCTTATCTCGGTTTTGTGTTATTCAAATTCCAAAAGAAAGTTGTCCCTTGCTATTTATGATAAACAATGTCTTCTGGCACCTTTGATATGTTACAACTTTAACAGAGATATATCTAAATTGCTAATTGAACGTATCCATGGCCTAACCACCCCGGCAGTGGGGATATCCTTAAAAAGGAAGCTCTTTCACTGAGAGTTGGGAAGCGTATCAGTCTTGAACATAGGTTTGAATATTGACACACATCGGATCTGCCATTATACTGGAACAGCACAATGACTTTCCTCTGAAACTATATATGTGGCCATTTACAATTACTAGTATTGGCATGTATATATCAGAGGTATGAAGGCACAGACTCAGTATGGGTGTTGTCATTGCTTCATATCATATGTGCTTAATTCAGTGAGTTCAAACAAATTCTCATTCTTGTTGATATGGCCATGTATCGATCGGAATGACACATTGAGATGTCCCTCAACTCAGATCAAGCTTGAAAAACCGTCCCGATTTTTTGCCCATGTTGGTGTTCGAACCCATGCCAGACTGTGATGATCGTATCCACGACCTAACCCCCTCGGCTACGGAGACATACAATACCGGAATCTCACAGCATGACAAACCAGTGCAATAACCGTTAATGTTAACATGTTTACACAACTGTGTTGTTCTACGTTATTTTCATTTACAGCTGACATTGTCAACTGAATATAATTTTTTTTTCAACATATTCGGTTTGTAATGTCCAAGGATAAGACAAATTTTTTTGTTGAAAATTTGGAAAGATTCTGTATTTTGCTATATTTCGCAAAACTAAACCAATGGGTGTGGAATAACATATATGCTATGCTACGTATGTATTACACCTACACATATGATCCCCTCCTCAAATCCAAAAGACGTGACGTAGCATACTGTACATGTAAGGCACATGACTATATGTAGTTACACATACTGTCATTCGAGTATATGATAATCATGTACATGCTTGTCAATAATGTAAATCTAATATACGCTCTATATATTTTAGATTGCAGACATATTGAAAAGCAAGAATGCATCTGTTCTTCTTCTGCTGGTGAGTATACTCATATATGAGGAGTCAGTTCCAAAGTCGGTTGTCATCATCTCATGTGTTGAATTCATGTTATATGCTTATTATTATGTCGGAAACTGAGTCTTAATTTACACTTCGGGTGGATGTTAGTTTACAATCTGGTAGAATGAAGTATGCAACATTCAAATACCAGTTCAAAAAAATCACCATTTCAAATAAATCACCATTTCAGTAATTCGGACCAAATTTAAACCTAATCTATATATATAATAAACTAGCAGGTGACCCGGCTTCGTCCGGGCTTTGACCTTGAATTGAGCATCTTGAAGGTCAAGGTCAGGTCGGGGTCACGATTTGACATGTCCAAAACACTTTCCGGACAAAAGTACACCTAGGTATCAAATTTCGTCGAAATCCGTCTGGCAGTTTTCCCGGCCATAGCTAACAGACAAACAAACAGAAGTCCCAAAATATATATTAGACTAGCTGGTGGACCCGACTTCGTCCGGGCTGTTTTCCCTCTGCTTTTCGGCGAATTGCACGATTTGACCTTGAACTGTCCATTTTGAAGGTCAGGTGGGGGTCATGATTTGACCCGTCCAAAACACTGCCCGGACAAAAGTACCCGTCGAAATCCGTCTGATTTTACCCGACTTGACCTTGAATTGACCATTTTGAAGGTCAAGGTCACATCGGGGTCACGATTTGACCCGTCCAAAACACTTCGTGGACCAAAGTAACTCCAGGGATAAAATTTCTACGAAATCCCGTCAAAATTCTCGATTTGACCTTGAATTGACCATTTTGAAGGTCAAGGTCTGGTCGGGGTCACGATTTGACCCGGACAAAAGTAACTCTAGGTATCAAATTTCGTCGAAATCCGTCCGTTTTACCCGATTTGACCTTGAATTGACCTTTTTGAAGGTCAAGGTCGGGTCGGGTCACGATTTGACCCGTCCAAAACCATCCCTGGGAAAAATTACCCCTAGGTATCAAATTTTGTCAAAATCCGTCAGGCAGTTTTCCCGGCCATAGCTAACACACATACACAGACGTCCCAAAATATATAGTAGAAGAGTAGGACCTGTCTATCTGTATGTATGTCTGCCTGTTTGTGATTTTTCTCCCAGAACCCTGGACCAATTTAAACCAAATTTGGTGTGGTGACTCGGGGTACCCTGGCGAATATTACAGCGGCGTAAGTTTTTCAAAATTTTGGTTTTGTTAAATTGAGCAAGGACTTCAATCTAAAAGAATTAAAAAAAAAGAAAATATAGTTTTTAATTAAAACTTTAAGACAACTAGTTAACATTGCATATACATTTTTACAGAAGAATGGTATTGTGTATTGCTAATTTGAATATAATATTTGTGTAAATACCTACATTGGGCAATATTTTAGTTGACTCCTGCATATGAACACCCCAGCAGAGTGTTAATACCACTTTAACCAAAGCAACAATTTCTCCTAAATGTTCAGCGACATGCTTGGAAAATTTAGTATTTTACTATTTGTCTAAAATTTATCAAAGCTGCAATGAAAGCAGAAATTGTCCCTAACAGATCATTAATTGCTGGTATGCAATAAATCAGACATTTTCTTGGTTTTCAGCATGGGCTGAACACAGACAGTGGGAAACATAGCAGAGAGGCAGCGTTTGATGGTATTGGAGAGTGAGTTTATTATAATATTATTTAATATTAAGTTTGAAATTTATGAAATACATGTACTATAATAAGACTGGATGATGACGAGGCCTGTGGATAACCTTCCAAGAGTGATCAGGTAATCACATAGTTTGGGAAAATAGTCTGAATGTTGCAAGGAAGTTGAGGGAGGAGAACCATTTTACAACTTGAGTACTCAGTGCAGGGACATTGCTAGAGGGTTCCCATGGGGGATGTCCACCTTGGAATTTCTGCACCCCTTTCCCCCTTCAACCAGACCAAGCTCCCATGTTCACAAATTCTATCCCACCCTCCTGTGTTGGAACTTTCCAACTGGTTCTTCAAACTTTCCAAGTGTTGCAAATTTCCCACCAAAAAAATGCTGCAATTGATCTAAAAACATGGTGGAAATTTCAAACTAATGTTGAGTCAGGCATTCCAACTGTTGAAGATTTTAATCAAAGTTAGGGGGTGGTGAGATCCCCCCCCCCCAACAAATCCCCCCTGTTGCTACATCCCTGGTTAGGTGAAATGTTCTTTTGCTCTGTCAGTAATATTCAGAGGAAACAAACTATTTGTTTTATAAAAGGACGTTTTTGACTAATCTTGGGTTTAAATCATAAGAAGTAATGTATGATTTGTTACTGAAGGTAATTTCAAAAGACAAAGGGTAGTTTGAGTGTGCAGGTACTGGTAGAAGCCAAACTATCACATAAGTGTACCGAAAGCTCTTAATTATGCAATTACTTTAGTGAGTTATTTTGAGGTATACAAAACTACAAAGTCCATGTACAAGTACTTCTTGTATTTATCAACCTATTTGTTATCCCTGTAAACATGACAAAAGTGAAAATTTACCGGGCTTAATTGTAGGCTTGAAGATTATACCGGTATATCGACGGTGGGCTTCTAAAATGTCGTACTTGTCATTCTGGCTTGAAACTTTTTATTGCATTTTTGTAATCTAAGGGTTATATTACACAAGTTCATGGGATAAAACAAACTTGTCAATATTTCAAGTATAAGTGCCATTTTTCGGGGAAATTCGTGTTCTAAAATGCCTCTGGGTTTCCTTCGAAAAAAAATTGATAATTCTAACATGTCATAATTTTTATTTTCGAAACTGTATCTGGTAGGATAATTCTGATTGGATTGTTATGAAGAGGAATGGTCGGAGGGCATATTCTCCTTATCCTGAGTGACGGAGTATAACGAAGCCTCGGAAATCATAAAAACTAAAATGTCGTACCTAACAGATTTCAACTTTGTCCTTCTAAATTGTCATATAACAATCATGTTTTCTCATCAACTAGGAGATAATTGAATATGAAATTGTAGCTATTATAACAACTGTGATCTAAAGTGTTATTGAGCAAAGTTATTGGCAGATACCAATTCTAGTATCAGAGATAATTAGTTCTTTATGTCTCGTGAACAATTTTAATTTTTCTGAAGTACAACATTTTAGAAACCCACCCACGATATCTCTCTAATTTCTGTTTCTCTCAGGTTCAAGACAGAAAACAAACTGCTGCATCCAGAGATTGCTGAATGGTTAGTAATGTTCAGTGTCCTAATATGGAAGAGTGGCAATGGCTCACAGATATACAATGATCAATAGACTGGGGACTTTAACCCTTTCTATACTACTACATACTCATTGAAGAGTAGTTCACATAAGAAATGTTCAGATAATAAGTTCAACAAACGACCATAGGTCGTTTGCTGAACTTATTATCTAAACATTTTCCACTATTATCATTTTGTATGTCTGTCATCTGCTTACACTTCCTGAACTAGGGATTCTGAAGTCGAGTCGAAGTTGACAGGTCGGTACCTGCAGTCGAGAATTATATAGCTATACCCATATCCTTATTTCCCTCCTCTTCTTGTCACAATTTTCGCCCATTACTAGTGATGTTCAAAGGACAATAATTCAGTGGAAAAATGTCAGTTTATTTGTCAAATCACGAGAAAAAAATCTATATAATTGATTCAATTGATGAAGGAACTCGTGTACTGATTATGCTCACAGATTTTTAAAGCAAGAGATCAACACAACAGGTATACAAATAATCATAAAATATCAGCTTTTTTCGCATGCTACTTAACAGGAAGTATTTAATCACGTGATTTTGATAAATCAGTGTTCTTCAACAACCCAAATTGACAAAAAATTCCATTGAAACAATGTTCCGACCTGTCGACATTAAAATATACATTGGGAGCTATCGGCGTCAAAGTTGGTTGGTCTACTAATCATTTAACGCTATCCTGAACACACCTCCAGATGAATAAATGACCATTCCAATGTAATTTTTTATTATTGATGGGAGAATCCATTTAGTAATGAAAGGGTTATAATAACACGGTATCCGTATAACATGAATAACTGATGTCAGTGAGGCGCGAGGATTAAAATAACAAGGTATCCGTATAACATGAATAACTGATGTCAGTAACAAGGTATCCGTATAACATGAATAACTGATGTCAGTGAGGCGCGAGGATTAAAATAACATGGTATCAGTATAACATGAAGAACCGATGTCAGTGAGGCGCGAGGATTAAAATAACAAGCCTTGTCAAGGTATCAGTATAACATGAAGAACCGATGTACTAAGATTCAAGTATTGACAAATTAGCACACTATAGACAGGGACCAGCCTAGAGGGTGATTTGGGAGACATTTTCTCCCTGAAATATGCCACTTCTCCTTATTTTTGTCCAAGGGAGATGTGACTTCTCTCTCATATACCAGTATGCATTTGGCCCAACATCACATTTAAAGGATATAAAGTCATGCAGTGCAAGCCTGCAAATAGTGTGTTTGTATGTATCACTAAATTCACCCTCTGGGAACCTCATTCTGCTTAGTCCTCAACTGTTATTGAGACCTAGGATCAGATTGAAGTTCCCCAGTTGAAGTTGGTGATGTTCATCCATTAGTCACGTCAATTATGCATTTTATCTTCTGCAAATTAGGGGATATAGAAACTTCCCAGAAGGGAAAAAGTTACTAAAACAATGTTAATTTGAGACTATATTAATTAGCTCAGTAGAACTATTGAGCTAATTAAGTAATATTACAAAGTTTCATATGTTTATTATTTTTCTAATTTTAGCAGAGTTTTCAAGTCAGATAAGGAAATCAATGTCTTGCGTCAAGTCAATAAAATAAGCAGCAATGCCCACAAAGAGGTAAGACTCTATACCACAAAAATGGACCAGTTTAGATCGGAAGACATCACTCCTATTATCTCTTCCATGACTGGAGCTTCCTGAAATTTTGCAAAATAAACCCTGTGCCAATCCATTCTCTTATACATATGAGTCTACAATAAGGAGCCTCGCATATATACAGGTCGGCACAGGTGCCAAAATGAGCTAAATAGCTCATATGAGCTCACATAGCTAAATCGAGCTAAATTTTTAATGTGATTTAAGTCCGTTTCCACATTTCCACACATGCATCGCATTATCGCAAAGGGAATTGACTTTTACTGGACCAACCTAACAATGAGCTTTGCAAAAATACCTTTTGCTCATCTACTCACAGCAGTCTTGATATCTTTTACGTGACATTTGCTTAACGATTTATCAATATGTTTTCATTAAAATTCTTAAGAGAAAATAGTGTTTAATTTACTTTTCAGTCGGTAAATCTTGGGCCAGGCACTGTGTCAACTTCGCATCGCCATCTTTAATCTTATCCTAAGATAAAATGAAACAAACATTCTGATTGGCTGCTCAAAGCAGGCTCCCTCTATGTGTTTATAAATAAGATTTTGAATTTCACCAGTTAGGTAGAATACGAATGTATTGACCGCTTGTGCTTCCATATTTCTTCCTCTCCTAATGGGAGTTCAATCACTTTAGAAAAGATATTTCTCGTAAAGGGATGCCAGCGGTTTATCCAATTGGACAAGACGTTGTAACCTTGTGTCCTTAACCTTCAGAAATACATTCCAGGTAAACGCATATGCAGGTCGGGCACAGGTGCCAAAATGAGCTAAATAGCTCATTTGAGCTCACATAGCTAAATCTAGCTAAATTTTTAATGTGATTTATGTCCATTTCCACATTTCAACACATGCATCGCATTATCACAAAGGGAATTTACTTTTACTGGACCAACCTAACAATGAGCTTCACAAAAATACCTTTTGCTCATCTACTCAAAGTTTTGATATCTTTTATGTGACATTTGCTTAACGATTTATCAATATATTTCGTAAGTTCAATAAGAAGTTTAGTCAAATTCCTATAAGTGTTAATCAAATCGCCTTTCATCGCACCCCGGCTGTTTTAATTAGTTGTACCGAAGGTGTTTCTGTGAAGCTTGACATGGGGTCTAAATAATGAAAGTAAATTCGCATCCCGATAATTTGCGGCATGTGTTGAACTGAGGAAAATAGACTGAAATCATATTTAATATTTAGCTCGGTTTAGCTATTGTGAGCTCAAATGAGCTGTTTACCTCATTTGGCACCTGTGCCTGACCTGTATATAAGAGAATACATTGGCCTCACAATATTTACCGAGACAATGTAAGCCAGTGCATTTTTTTTATATATGCGAGGCTCCCTAAGAGAATGCACTGGCACATGATCTTTAATGCTGCACCAGCGCAGCTCCCCTTATGAAAGGGTTAATGCATCAAGAAACTATATTTCTGGTCGTACCTTATTTGTTGACATTCATTTAGATATTATTCCAGCCAGCTAACATTACTACTGGCAGCCATATTGAATATTGGCAGTTCTAAATGAAATCACTAGGATCAGGTCATATTGAATTTAAACGTTTTATTTCACTAAATACACATTGACAAGTAGTTCCCTTTGGAAATGTTCAGATTATAAGTTCAACAAAAGATCTATTTGTCTATCTGTTGTCTGTTAATATTTCCTGACCACCCCATCCAGATGATTAATAGACAATTTCATTATATACTTTTATAACTGAATGGGAGAATCCATTTAGTAAAGAATTGGTTAAATACAAAACACCCTTCCATGAAAACTATCTGTTGGTGGTTATTGATACAATCATTTATCTTAAAGGTACTCAATCCGATTTGATGGTCCCCATCTCATCAGATTCCAACAACAACAACATTTGTTTAAATGCAGCTTCAGTTATCAGAATCAAGTAATTGCCCAAAATAATGCTAACCACAGTCAACTATAGTTGTCAACTATAGTATAAAATTGCCAAAAACCTGTTATTTATAACGGTTTGTCAAATATCTGACACAAAAAACCAGCTTGAATTTAGAGTTTTATCCATCTTCATCCGCAATTTGATCCGAGACAGTCTTCTCACCAACTGCTTACTGGACCACTAAAAATTCTGGGTGGTGAAAATTAATAGATTTCGAAAATTGATATCTAATCACTCTGAGCTTTGATGAGTGGGTTCCTCGAATTGAATCAAATATTTGTTACCCCCGAAGCCAAGGAAATTGTAATTTGCAAGCATTAATTCGGTTTATGCATCTTTAAAGTTTCTTAAAAGTATTCAGGGTTTGACTTTTCTTTTCTTTTATCTAGATGCTTGTGTACTAAATAACATGTTTTGAATTTTAGAAAGATAGCAATAATTATCACAATAATTTGAATAAAGATGGTATATTTCCAATGGGTCACAATTATAACAACATTATTTTGTATAAATCCCGAGTTCAAGACAACAAATAACTATTTTGTGAACCAAATACAGATAAAACTGAAGATTGGGTATTATATTAATCTGTAAAGGCAAAAGAAAGTGTTTTGTTTCAAACATAAGATCATGGTGAAATCTATAGTTGAAAAGCAATTTGCCATGAATGAGGATTCTAACAAGATAGAGTTCTCCATCTTGGTGTGCTCCAAACATTTTCACTGGGATTTCTGTTCTAAAAATAGCCCCTAAAACTGTCCCGCAGATGTGATAAGAAAATAAAATAAATAAATACACTAAACTCTATACTCTAATGATCAAGGGGCGCCTGCGGCGCATAAGATTATTATCGTTATATTATACATCAAAATAAAATTTATATTAATTGATACAAACTTTTACGGGCATGTGTCCTCAATTCATATCTACTATTTTATACCACGGGATCTATAGAAAACATTCTGGGAAGAGACAGACCATCTTTAACTTTTCAACAGTAATATGGCAATGTCTGGTAAGGTAAGTCTAGCTTAAATGTTACATTTGGTTTTTATACCACCTCCCCCCCCCATATATAAAAGAATATACAGGGTTTTTGCAAAATTTAAGGAAGCTATGGTAATGGAAAGGTTAACTAAAATTGTGTCATAACAGATACTTTCCATTTCAACAATTTGAGATACATTGTTATTCACACTTTCATATTTTAACAATTGTAGGTGATGAAATCAATTAGACCAGGAATGTATGAGTATCAACTTGAAAGGTAAGTCTCACTCTTATATACGAATATATAGTCATTTATAGCATTGACAGTCTAATATGTCTTGACTTATTACAGACTAGCTGAAACATTCAGTGTCGGAGAGGCCTGCTGCCTAAATATCTAAATATATGCAAATTAGCTAACACCACATCTTGTGGTTATTGTGGACTGGTAGGATATATATGAATCATTATTCTAGTATTCAAATGTGATGTGAAACTACTGAGGTATAGCACTGTGTGTGCATGGAGAAGATATTCTTGCAATATAACACAAGGCGGGAGACAAAAACAATATGATTTGTGGATTGACACGTGACAGGACTTGGGCCAATCAGACAAGTGTTGAATAGAAGCAGGGTAACAATTAATATTGCAAATGTGTCTTCCAAATGAGTTTGTTGGATAGTGTTTTCGTTAGCGTTGGAATGTTGCTGTGAAAAAATAGAGCATAATCAGAAATTGTAAAAAAATTTAATTGAAATATGTTCATCAATCTCTCATTGCACCTTATTTTCCGTATATACATGTACATGTACTTTTAACTTTAAACATATTTATTGTGTCCCATTATATACAACATACAACATAAAGACAATAAATATGATGAATCGGTTCACAGGGGATCGGAATACAAGTCACCAAATTTACATGTACATTAGCGTAATTTCAGTTGACTAGTTTCTCTTATATTTTCAGCATCTTCCAACATTACTGCTATTTTATGGGTGGCATGCGAGAATTGTCATACACATGTATCGCTGCTACGTGAGTACTTTCTATTGTTTGAGTTGCTCTTTTTCAAAATCTCAGATTGTTATTATAAAACCTTTCAAATTCAGTAAACCCTTTCATGAAAGGAACTGCGCTGGAGCATCATTAAAGATCCTATGCCATTCTCTTATATATGCAAGTCTCCAATAGGGAGCCTCGCATATATAAGAGAATATACTGGCTTACAATATCAAGGTAAATATTGTTAGGCCAATGTATTTTCTTATATATGCGATATACCATATGGGAGAAAATTTCAGGAACCTCCGGTCATGGAAGGGTTAAGGTTTTCTAGATTTACAGAGGCTATCCACATAATGTATTGGGAATAGAGGTGTTGCTACTATTCTTAAAGGGAGACTGTGTCTAAATTTGTAGTATTTGAGCGATTTGTTTAATCTTAAGTAACAACAAGAACATTAACAATATGCTATGTGTGGATGTCGATGGAACGGACATCGCTTTTCAAGAAAATGTGTTTCTAGATCATAATATATCAACTTTCACTTTGATTTTATATCAGATATTCGAATCACTCAATGATACCAATTTACAGATGAAACAAAAAAATGGAATTTGATCGCCAAGGAGATCTGATTCTTCTCATACTATTTCCAGATGAATGTGTCAAATAAAATGTTAGATTTTATGTCGCCACATCCAGGTAATAATTGATATTTGATAAATAATCAGTGCCCCATGTCTTGAATTTGATGTCATATATATCGTGATTGCTTTTTATGCATAACATAAGCTAATTTCTAATTGTCCCAATCCACCGTCCGTTATGTAATTGTGGTTACGTTGCAAAACCTGGAACTTCTAATATATATTGTAATCGAATTGATCGCTCGAGTTATTAACTCTATTTAATATAATTTTCATGTTGATACCTGCAGTTATTTTGAGTATGCTTGTGAATTCAGCATGCATCCTCGACTCAAATTAATTCATTTGTAGCATATTTTCCATTGAATGAAGTGAAAGGCTTATAATAAATAAATTGTCAGATTTGTATACAGCAGCTCTTTAAGATTAATTTGAAAAGTAAATGTTAAATAAAAGCAGGATGTTACCAAGCAAATATTTAAGGAATAAAAATGATGTACCCTACCATTTCAGGTAAATGCTTACCATAAGTTATTTTCCAGAAAATCTGAAAGCCATATATGAGCTTAGCATATATTTATCAGCCTATTTCATTATAAATGAACAAACAATAGCCTTATAATAGCCTTGAAATATTTAATTAGTCACATTTCTAAAATCTTTGGCATTTTTTCATAAACTGCGGCCAAATAGGAAAATTCACAAATAAGCCGGAATATTTGGAAAATCAAATTAGGAAGACTAAAAATAAAACAGAAGGCAACCAAGATCAAAAACAACAAGATCAAAAACATTTTTAGAAACAAAAAGGCAAAATAACGAAAAGACAAACATAAACAAACATTTGTTTGATAAATAGATAATGAACAGTAATTCCCTAAATAATCGACTCCTTAACCACAGCAGAATTATAGGTAATTTTTCAGGAGAGCAACAAGCCATATTTCCGACAAAATCCTGAAAAATTACCAATAATTCTGCTGTGGTTAAGGAGTCGATTATTTAGGGCATTACTGTACCTTCATGATTACACTATATTTCAAATGAGATAATCATATTTCTGATGATTTTTCAGGGGAGATAATGCATCAGTATTACACTATGGACATGCTGGAGCACCAAACAGTAAATTGCTCAATGACGGTGACATGTGGTACGTATTTTAAACATTAAAGATACATAATCCCATTTAACGCACTAAATTACTATTTCTTCGGTTTCAAGGGTAAAAAATATCTGAAATAAAAACTCAAAGTTAGCAGATTTTGATTTTTGAAATCTGTTATTTTTCACCACCTGGAATATTTGGCGGCCTGTCAAAAATTCTACTGACTTCTTTCAGAAATAGTACAGACACTCGCGGATGCCGTTATGAGAGGTCACGCAAGGTCAAAGCTCCCTGTATGATCAGTGCATCAGTGGCGATCGCAAATTAATTTGAATATAATTCGATGGAACATATCACTATCAACTAGGTGATGGTATGTTGTGATAGTTAATGTGTGGATACATACATTTGCTAATTTATGGATCAGTAATCATGTTTTATTCATGCAAATAGACATGCTATATGTGGAAATACTATGTGTTTACATTAGTGATAACACGTGTTGGGGAATTCCAATTTAAACTAAGAATCACCATATATGGAAGTTGTAAAACACACTCATTTCTTGTCAGACTGCCAAGAAAGACTGTTATTATAGGACTTTTTCGGAAAATATGATATCGTGATTGGTATTTTTGTGAGCATTATAATTTGGCTTTTGGTGAAATTCCATTGTTGTTGTTGTAACTGGATGATATGGGAACCATTGTGTCAGATTATCAGCAATCTGTTAATCCTTTCAGAATGGGAAAAGCGCAGGTGCAGTATTAAAAATCCTGTGCCAGTGTATTCTCATATATGCGAGTCTCCCACAGGGAGCCTTGCATATATAAGAGAATGCACTGGTTCTGATTTACATGGTCATGGTAAATATTGTTAGACCAGTGCATTCTCTTATATGTGTGAGGCTCCCTATGGGAGACTCAAATATATAAGAGAATGTGCATTGGCACAGGGTTTGACCGAGACCAAGTACAAGTGGTATAGTGAAAATTCTAGGTGGGGGTGTATTCTATGTTAGAAGCTATGTTATCCATTTTACACATTTGGTGATGAAAGAATACCTTGGAATGGTCTAAAATATGCATGGATTTTCAGGAAAAGTATGCAGAGGTAAGTGCAGAAGGTGCCCCCCCCCCCCTATTTATTGGATTGAAATGTTCAGATAATAAGTCGAGTTAGTCGACACTATCTACTATATTAGATACCACAGAATCAGGTTACTTTTTCCACCACGGGCAAGCCTACAAATAGAGTGTCTGTCATTTGCAGAATGAGATCCCCAGAGGGTGAATTTAGTGGTGCTTAGGCATCAACAGCTGTCCGAGCCTAGGATCAGATTGAAGTTCCCCAGTTGAAGTTGGTGATGTTCACCTGTTGGTCACCTTGATAATGCATTTTAACTTCTGCAAATTAGGGGATATAGAAACTTCCCAGAAGGGAAAAAATTAACTAAAAACAATGTCAATTTGAGACTATAGATACTTCTCAGAAGATGAGGCCTAAGCAGAATAAGGTCCCCAGATAGTGTGAATTTGATGATGCTAGCCGCTGTGCAGGATAGCATCACTAAATTCACCCTCTGGGGACCTCATTCTTCAAATGATGGACACACTATCTTCTGGCTTGACCAGGGGGGATTTCTAGAGCAATACCATAGTAACACAGGATAACACACCTGGCTATTGTTTTTGTCCTTTCTTTTCCAGCTTGTTTGACATGGGCGGAGAGTATTACTGTTTTTGTTCTGATATCACCTGCTCATTCCCCGCCAATGGAAAATTTACACCGGAGCAGAAATTCATATATGAAGCTGTTCTAAAAGCAAACAAAGCTGTCCAGGCTGCTTTGAAACCTGGTAGGGATAATTTATGGATAATATATCAGCTTAAAATTAGAAGAATATGAATAGGAGTGGTATGAATCTGTTGCCTTTTATGATCAGAAGATATTTCAATCTTCTGCAATAAAGTTGATGCATATAAATTTGTTATGTTTTTAATTAGTCTTGTCTTACAATTGGACTAGTTCAAATTCAGATTTGAGACGCTTATTTACTGTAGTAATGTCAGGATAATAAATTGTAGTCCATTCAATGTCATGTTAAAAAAAATTTGTTTTAAATCTGCATGTTAAATCTGTTAAATCCTAATTTGAAGACATGAATGTAGACCCCGAAGCCATGACAAATAGTTTTCGTGGTTGGTTCAACCAATTTTGTGGCGTTCGTGGCTGACAAAATATGGCGGCTCAGCCGACTGAGACGTTATAATTCAGGGTATTTTCGTTTCCGAAATTTTCCTAATCCCCGGTTATAGACCCCGTTTGTTTTAGCGTCTGGTGGACTCGTAGAATTCCAGACCACACATACTCTTTTGGTGTTGGGATTTTCCATTATGGCGAAAATACACGAAGAACTGGCATGGATGTACAACGTAATTTCCCATCTAATCGGCATAAGTTACATGGGACTTCTGTCGACTTCAGACTGCTATCATCACTGGCATCTTGCGATTTATGGACGCATCATTGAATGATGAATCCGATAGTATTGATATCATATTTCAAACTATTTTCTATTTTCTTCTACAGGTTATGTGCATATATTGACAAATGCCAGCGATGGCTGCTCAAGACTGAGTCGTGTCGAAATAAACAATTTATACTTTAACCCTTTCAATACTGAATGGATGCTCCCATTCAGTTATATGAAAGCATGCATTGGATTAGTCTATTCCACATTGAGATACCCGGGTGTTCTGATAATATAACAACCATGCATGCCGTGTCCAGGCGAGTAAGCCAATATTCACCTAATACGCACATGTTTGACTACCAAAATATATCGAATCAGGGTTCATAATTACTTGGCATATAATCACCACCACAGGAAGCACGCATGGTTTTGATTAATTATCATGTTTAATCTGAAGGGTGTGGGGAAGGTTAGGGGAATGCTCTTTAAAAACACTTCAAATATTTCCTTTATTTCGTAAAAACACTTCTTCAATTATCTCCATTATTTCATTAATAATAATAATTTCCTATTGCACTATTTCGCCATTTGCTGCAATTTTTATTCCGCTATTTTGCTGTATTTCTCTCTTTCATTGTATTTCATATTTCGATAATTCGCTATATTTGATATATAATGGGATATGGGATTATATGCCAATTGCCATGTAATCATGAACCCCGATTACATATTGTTTTGTATATAATCCGTGGCATATTGGCTGCAATATTAGGCAATGGGGTTTAGTTCTTTGCGATTCACAGTACAGTTGACATATAAGCCCATGCAATTCCGGTGGCGGAGATTTTTTCATGTGGCTGGCGTTAGAGATAATATGGCTGGCGGCGGCTTGTTGGCAATATGGCTGGCGGCGGCGTGCGATGGCGGCTTCGTGGCTCTACATGAATGCATTATTATTTGATAAAACACAGGACAAACATCATTTGTTACACATATTTCAGCTAGAAGTCTTCAAAGTGATGCGAAATACTACACTGAGGTGTTCAGAACGGAATAACAAAGAATCATGAATCCAAAAAATGTCCCGAATAAAGTAGTAATATTTACATTTGTGCGTTCTTCAAAAGTTGTGTTTTTTGATAATCTTCGTTGATTGCTACAATCTTCCAGTGGAGATATAATAGTGTTTAGTTACTAACTTATCACTGAAGTAAGTCCATATATGTCTTGAAAAGGTAGAATCGAAAAAAAACATACCTACAGTAATGCCCTAAATAATTGATTCCTTAACCACAGCAGAATTATGGGTAATTTTTCAGGATTTATTCGGAAATATGGCTTGTTGCCATTCATTGGAAAGCTCTCAAGCAATATTTCCTACTAAATCCTGAAAAATTACCCATAATTCTGCTGTGGTTAAGGAGTTGATTATTTAGGGCATTACTGTATAGTACATATGAACAATGTAATGCTCTAAAAATAGTAACTAAGTCTGTCCAAGTTCTTGAAAAAAATATTTCCTGGTGACAGAAGTTCTGACTCAAAATTATTATGTTATAACGGTACCTGTGAATCAATACAGAACGTTAGGGAAGAAATATAGATCATAGAGATGGATGTTTCAACTTCTGACTTTCTACAGATTTTTACTATAGGTATAGAAAATTCAATATACATTCCTGTAATGGCTTTCATTTTGTCAGGTGTGTCATGGGTCGATATGCACAAATTGGCTGAGCGGGTCCAACTTGAAGAGCTTCAAAGAGAGGGGCTTATACAGGGAGATATTGATGAGATGATGGCCAATCGTGTTGGAGCACTATTTATGCCACATGGACTTGGGCACTTCATGGGATGTGACACTCATGATGTTGGAGGCTACCCAGAGGTGAGGAATTTTTGAATTTTTTTTGCTGACCTATAGTACTGTTTGTGGTTGTTGTTCCTTCGAGATATGGAACAACGAAAGGTTTGTTATACCAAGAGGCACCAAAAACGAGTGCAATAATGTTGAGCCATTCACATTGTCATTCTATGTTTATTTCACTCCACAAAGACTAGCTTCTTCTGTTGAAATGTCGGTTCTGGTATAACGACCTACAGTAATGCCCTAAATAATCGACTCCTTAACCACAGCAGAATTTTGGGTAATTTTTCAGGATTTAGTCACAAATATGGCTTGTTGCCATTCATTTGGTTTATTTGCTTAAAAATATTAACATCCTCCGCCAATCCTGTTGACACAATGTGATAACTAAATATTTTTCACATGATCACTATATTAAGTGCGAATTGTTGAAACTTTAGCACTCATGAAAAGGTTGATGTAAGGATTTATAAAATTTATAAAAATAGCTAATCGCTATCGCCAAGGTATGGGTTAAACATTTGCCGATCGTGATCGGCCTCTCGTTATAATTTTTAGATAGAGTTATCCAGCATACTACACTCCAAACGACCACGAGCTGTAAACTGTCCCAAATTGATTGTGTGCATGTTATACCAGTAATTCAAAATAAAATCAATATTAATTGATAGAAGCATTTCCAGACAAGGGTCTTCGATTCATATATATTATTTTATACACAGGAAGCTATATAAAACTTGCTATAGGAAGAGACAGACCATCTTTAAGAAAGAAGAAACTGTATGACTACATTGCAAACATGCTCCTTGAAATGCACAAAATAGGCATTTTGTTCTCCATATATAGGCCAAACCAATTATCAATTATTGTTTCGCTAGCTGGCAGTTGGTGGCATTGTATTATTTTGTCTCAACAACAATTTTCTCTCTATTGGAAAAGGTTTGAATTTTTACCCAAATTGTAACCATTTCCTACAGTAATGCTCTAAGTAATCGACTTCTTAACCACAGCAGAATTCCCTAGAGCTTTCCGATGAATGGCAACAAGCCATATTTCTGACTAAATCCTGAAAAGTTACCCATAATTCTGCTGCGGTTAAGAAGTCGATTACTTAGAGCATTACTGTATTTAACCCTTCAATATGATTCAGGTATCAATTAATGTTTTATGGTAATGTTCTCCTGATATCTAATTTCACTGACATGAAATAAAAATTGAGCCTATACCACAGCACTTGGCCCACATATCACTTTGTCTAACTGATTAGCTATCAATTCACTTTATTTTTTAAAGGGAACAGAGAGAATTAAGGAGCCAGGGTTGAAGAGTTTGAGAACTGTGAGGACTGTGGAGGCGAGAATGGTGCTTACTATAGAACCGGGCATCTATTTCATTGACCACGTATGTGTTATTTAACTATCCCATGATTGGAAGTTTCTGTGGCCATTCATTCTCTTATATATGCGAATCTCCCATAGGGAGCCTCGCTTATATAAAAGAATACATTGGCCTAACAATATTAACCCTTTGAACCCCAGCGGCCGGAAAACCGGCCGCTGCGTGAACCTCCAAATACCCTAGCGGCCGGTATACCGGCCGCTGAACCGGCCATTACAACGACCGCCACGTGTTTATAGTTTATAGCTATGCGATTCAATAACAAATCGACGTCTAAACTCTAGTTATATATATGAAATATAAAAAGCCTGTTCAAATTATATTTATATGGTGAAGGGCCTCGATCGCATATCAAGTTGATTTCTTCGCGCATGCGCAGAGCAGCGAAATGCGAAATAAATGGTTTATAGCGTACTTATGCACGACATACCCACTAATATATGTTTAAATGGCCACATAGACATCGGCGGTGGTCAGGGTGTGTATATGGAATGTCTACCCGCTATAGTATCGGGTAGGAATATATGCGCATGCGCAGAACATAGGTTGTAAATGACAAAACATGCGTTTTAAGCAAAATATGGTGTTATATATAGGACATATAGCTGCATCATAATTGCAGTTTCTTGCTAATGCCGGGTAGTTGTCTGGTAACCATTACTAAGAGAGATTGGTGGCAAAGTGTCCTTATATCTTAATGATCATAGAATGGTCCATGCATAACATACATATGTATGCACAGTTTCAAACAGGTGCCCCCATTGAACATATACAGCATTATGCGACTAGATATTGTATAAATTAAGGGAACACTACCACTTAATTGTTAGTGCAGTGGTGTCACCCGTTCATTTGTGGTACTTGATTAGCAACCGTTGCTACCTTAAATAATTAATTTCATTCGATCTCTCTTAAATTCTTGTCGGATATATCTCAAATTTCACATTAAGGTATTATCGTCATCAAAAACGCAATCACTGGCATTGAGTTATGACATACCATATTATAATTGCCTTTTCCAGTCAATTCGGGGTAGTTGCCTAGCAACCGTTACCAAGACGCTGCCGCGTGGCAAAGTCTCCCGATTTTAT
Source organism: Siphonodentalium dalli (assembly GCA_032622095.1). Classification (NCBI taxonomy): domain Eukaryota; kingdom Metazoa; phylum Mollusca; class Scaphopoda; order Gadilida; family Siphonodentaliidae; genus Siphonodentalium; species Siphonodentalium dalli. The sequence goes on along the minus strand of CP136062.1, from coordinate 136,943,559 downwards.
AATGATCAGTGATCAATGGGGGGGGGACCTGTAAAGTTTCATACCTGTATCACAAATTAAACATAACCAACATCATCCAACAAGACACTATAAAATTTAAAGGAAAATCCCACGAGGAGCCCAGGGTCAGGGTGTCGGTCGTGGTAGGGCGTCAGGGTTCAAAGGGTTAAGTATGACCTTGAAAGCCAGTGCATTCTCTTATATGCACTGGCGCAGGATCTTTAATGCTTCACCAGCACAGCTCCCGTCATGAAAGGGTTACAAATAAAATTGTGTTATCTCTTCTACTGTCCTTTTAGTATGTACATCATTTGTTAATCTTTGATAACTGGATACTTGTCTGTGGGTAGTTATTTGATGCCAATTTATTCATTCATAGGGATATGTTCAACAAATAAAAACTGCTGAACGGTATCTAAACACACCTAAAATAGAATGAGTGGGAAATTCTCCGTATTTCTTTGCCCACCATGTGCTTATGTTACTTCAATCCTTTATATACCGAATGGATTCTCCCAGAAGTTATCAAAGTACACAATTGAATGTTCTATTATTCATCTGAAGGGGTGTTTAGGAATTATGAACAATGTTGCTATTTAATTTATATTATTTATAAATTATACATTATGTGCCACCATGCCAGTAGTCAATAGATAGGAGCAACTTATCTGGACCCAATGCATGCGACAAACCTCAGATAAAACATAGTTTAATCTTATCAGAGAGATACACAAAATGTGCGCTTTTCACATGCGACAACCAGACAAAGGCAAAACAGAGACTAACACATAATACATTAAATCAGCAATACAACCATAATGGTGAGGACTGAAATTTCAGCTTCTTCTTGCAGGAATACTTTCATTTATGTTTTGTCATTGCAGCTATTAGATGGTGCTTTTGATGATCCAAATCTAGCGAGATTTCTCTGTCGAGAACAGATTGACAGATACCGAGGATTTGGTGGGGTATGTTTATACGCAATAATTGGCTCGTTTAATTAACCCTTTCTATTCTCATTCCTAACATGCCCATATACTACCATACATCATAAATACTACCATACATCATTATGATTTCTCTAATGATGACTATGACCCTATACCGCTAGACATACATATAAACATTACATATATGTAATACTGTTGATTTGAATTATCCCAAAACCTCACTCAACAAAAAGACTTTCCAGCGATTTATATAGATTCCTATTAATATGTTTACTTAACTAAACAATGCCGGTATCTCTCCTCTGAATCGGTTGTAAAAAAAAACCAAAAAAATAATAATAAAGCGGAGACAGAAGAACTCTTGGTTTGAGTTTGAGTTCTGGGTTCAGTGAGATATTCTCTATATAGTGAATATTATGTTCTTGATATACCCATGGAACTGGAATTGGAACCGAAACTGTTCATATGTTTTAGAAAATCTCAACAGTACAAAACGTTCCTGTGGAGAGATAATACATTTTCGATCGTATAACTCTTCTGGATTGGCTCACAACCACACCAATACCTGTTTGTAATATGCCCTAAATACTAGGCTCTAGATAGTTTTATATATTATTATAGTCTGTTCGTGTGCATGGTTATGAAACACAAGCCATCTAATCAATTATTTATAGTGATACTTGTTTTAGGGGGTAGCAGGAAGAGAGCCTGACATGGCTAGGTTACTCCCAACAATATACAGCATTACCGTATTATGTGTTATGCCATTGTATAATTCATGTGTGTATTGTAAATAAATTATCCTATCCTATCCTAAAGCATCGTTGATGAGTAGTTATCCATAGAAAATATTCAGATAAAAAGGTCGTTTGTTGAAATTATTATCTGAACCTTTCCCGCAATAAATAAGGCTCATTCTGCACTTTTGTTTATCTGAAATCTGATTTTATCACTTTAGCATCCCTCCAAATCAATAACAGACCATTCCGACGTACACTTTTTAACTGAGTGGGAGAATCCATTTAGTATAGAAAGGGTTTCTGATCTAGATGTTATATATTATTGTTTTTATTTACTGTTGAAATTTTTTTTTCAGCTAGTGTTTTTGTGTTTAACATCGGACTTGAAATATATATTTTAGCTGTGTCTGGAGAACAAACATCTAGGTTGGTCCATATCATGTATGCATTTAAATACTTTCTATTTGACAGGTGAGAATTGAAGATAATGTGGTGGTTACAGAGGACGGCATGGATTTGCTGACATGTGTTCCACGAACTGTGGAAGAAATTGAAGCTCTGATGGCTGAGGGTCAGCAAAAGGAACCAATCAAACTTCCACAGGAGATGAAGTAACCACCCACTCAACGAACACATGCATATAAATATTCTCTGATTCAATTCCATGCATATATCAGCAAATAAGACGACATCTAGGTGCTTGTTTATTGCAAGCAGAAACATGTCTCAAAATATACTGCGATTCTATTCCATACATATATTAGCAAGTGGACTGTTATGCTAGCTGACTTGCATTGGGGGCTTGTTTTTTGCAGGTAGAACATGTTTTCTGAATTCAATGAGTCACAGCTCAACTTTACTTGATGGCAAATCAGGTTGTTGGAAATATCATGCCACTTCCCCGTCTAATGAATTTTGGGCTTAAAGGGGTACTGTACACAGGGATAGACAATTTTTTTTATTTACTCCCATTGAAATAACTTTCAAGTTAGATTGTGTTCGTGTTATATGAGTTTCGTGTAAACCTAATTTAGCGAAGAAAATATTGATCTTGGAAACAAAAATATTACGATTTCAAACTACGCGCCATGTTTTTGACCTTCACCGGAGAAGACTCATGTCGCAGGAAGAACCGGAAGTTCATTGTTCACAGCTTCAATTGATGCATCCAATCTCTTCCATCGAACAATCTCACTCCGTATAAAATTATTGACGCTTCAGGACTCTTGTTTCTTTCTCCTTTTTTCCGATTCGGTTATAGCGGGCCTTTCTTTTGCAGGTAACATGTTATGTGTGCAACTCAATAATGTTCGCGAACGGCCGTCGATAAAAGACACGCAACAGATACTATTTCAAGAACGGTAACTCGTACTGGCATAATTCTCCATTTTATGACTCCAGCCATAAATGAATTTATATTAAATAATTAAATTTTACTTTTGTGATAGCCTGTTAACCGGAACGTTTTCAGTAGACATCGTCGACTCAAATTAGTTATTTTAAAATATAATATTGATATTAGATCGCTATTGTCACCGGGAATTTATTGAAATTGGGGTACAGTACCCCTTTAAGTTTGGTAGAACCCTGCCAGGTTTATTTTCAATATTGTTCCAAAAATATTTGTCGTTTGAATCTTTTGACTTGCCCGTTATTTCGTACATATGATTTTAAACAAAATGAAAAGTGCAATTAGAGTCATCTCTCTTGGAAGAACACAAAACTTTTGGTGAAAATAGGGACATTACTGGATATTGACATGCTATTAGTTTCCAAACCAAATAAACAGGCCTGAAATGGCCCTTGTAAATGTTTTGGTACATCGAAGGATTCAAGCAAGTATTCCTGACAAATTGATGGCTATGTTGGATTGCAGATGATTTCCTATTGTCCTTTTAGCTCAACTTGACAAAGTCAAGTTGGAGTGGGATGGGTTGGCATCCATCGTCCATACGTCAGTCAACAATTTCCTTTAGCACACTCTTCATCTCTCATCCGATTGTCACCAAACTATATTTGGATCTTTGGTGACCTCTAGAAGGGAGCGATCGAAATTTGTTTTTAAAAAATGTGCCTGCAAGCGGCCATCTGCCATCTTGTATTTTTAATTTGTCATTGACAATTTGACACTTTAAATTTAATTGGCTAAAAACAGAATGCCACCAGTAATAGTAATGCATCCATGTTTGTTCCATCGATAGATGTTATCCCCATTAAAATCTTCTCATTCAGTAGCAGGTACGGTAAGTATTTCATAAACTAGAATCTTTCTATGTAAAGCAGTTTTCATAGTAGAGTAATTGGCAACTGATTAATATTTAGTCTTGCTATATGTATTGGTGTATTCCACCATTTATTGACAGCAATGCTCCTTATAATTATTACCCCTTGGCATTAGCATATGACAACATTGCCATATATTTATATACTAAGTGTTGTCATCACTAAATCCAGCATTCCTATTGGTTGGCGCCCACGTGGCTAGTTGCAATTATTTCTCGGTGAATGCGCAACAGCTCATAACTGCAAGCTCATAACAACATCGATACGTCATTTGGGTTTGGAAAGACGAACGCGTAATGTTTTGGGCGCATTTGGATTCGCGCAGGATTGACTTAATAGATCATCGGGATTCAATTGTTCCTGTTAACTTTTGCCAAGGGTGCTATGTGATATTTTGGGCTGGTTTTGTCACAATACACTTTTCGATTTAAATACGTGTAAAAAGTGGCTTTTTCGCTAAATGTATATAAATATAAGGATTAACTGTCATGTGGACTGTTTTTATGGAGATGTAACCGTGAGGTAAGTGGTCATAACTTGTATGTAAACTTCGGGTTTTACACAAGTTATGACCACTTACCTCACGGTTACATCTCCATAAAAACAGTCCACATGACAGTTAATCCTTATATAACATGCTCTTAGGAGGATGTACATTTAATACAAGCTTCATCGGATATAAATGATCTATCTATTAACACACCTACAATATCCATTTTCATTTGACCAGGCATCCATTAACACTTTCATTACTGGAGCTTCATGAAATTTTGCGAAAACCCTGTGGCAATGCATTCTCTTATATATGCGAGTCTCCCATAGGGAGCCTCGCATATATAAGAGAATAGATTGGCTTAACAATTTTTACCTTAACCATGATAGCCAGTGCATTCTCTTATAAATGAGAGGCTCCCAATGGGAGACTCGCATATATAAGAGAATACACTGGTAATTCCTGAAATTTTGCGATTACCCTGTGCCAATGCATTCTCTTATATATGCGAGTCTCCCATAGGGAGCCTCGCATATATAAGAGAATACATTGGCCCAACAATATATACCTTAACCTTGTAACCCAGTGCATTCTCTTATAAATGTGAGGCTCCCTATGGTAGACTCGCATATATAAGAGATAGCACTGGCACTGGTTCTTTAATACTCCACCAGTGTAGCTCCCATCATGAAAGGGTTAAATGTGTAGTGAGATAGCTAATTAATTAATAAATGTCCTTTGTCCAGCTAACAAAGTGGCATGAATTTGAAAAACCATTGGGTACACAATTGTCGCAGCTCAGAAAATTTCATTTCACAGGCTGCTTGTCAGTTGTCACTGATAGAGACATTAGTTACCCACAATACCCCAGTGGTAACCCATCAAAGTAGAAACCAGGCTTGTTATTACTTAACCTCACAGATCTAATAAGAACAGGGTATCTCATGTGGTCGCCAAATAATAGTTTCTAGTGGTTTGTACAAAAGTCTCATCTATGTGACATTAAAACAAAGCCATTTTCTTGTCCATCAAAATTTAGCTTACATCATTATCATGATAAGATGTTCATTTCATTATCATAACTAAATATAATTTTTATCAAAATATACTTCATTGCCACGTATTTACACTTTTGAAAATAATATTGCATTCAACAAATTAAATAATATTTATTCAGTTGATGCTTTGTCTTGCATTGCTTCCCATTGAGTCAAATTGGATCACAAGTTATCATATATCAGTGATTGCCAGAGAATAGTTTCCAGCGGTTGTACAAGAGTCTCATCAGACTCATCTATATGTGAAGCCATTTACTTGCCAATCAAATTTCGCTTACATCATTATTATTGATGATAAGTTGTTCATTTCATTATCTTATTTATTAGACGAGACATCTCCAATCCAATTAATATGGATTTACAACATGCCAAAAATCTTCTTCACTGCTATAAAATAACGTATAGGTATCCATTTTTGCGACGTCACTCATATGAAAGAATTGTCAGTTACTGAAGAGCCGATCTAATTAATAAATAGGTTGATTTGATATTATTGACCTGATATCAGCCCTCATAAACCTGATATCAGCCTTCGATCTTTGGTTTCAGGCTGATATGAAGTTACCTCGGCTTGATATCAGGCCCAATATCAAACAAACCAAGTAATATCCTCTAAACTTATGCATGATTACAATAAAATTTGTGAATTTTTATTTCAACAAATTAAATAATATTTATTCAGTTAACGGCTTGACGCTTTGTTTCGCATGTTTCCCCTGGAGTCAAACTAGATCACAACAAGTTATCACATCTCAGTGATTGACATATAATAGTTTCCAGTGCTTTTTACAAAAGTCCCATCTATGTTATCTTTATATTAAGCTATTTTCTTTTCCATCAATTTTTAGTCGAGTTTTTTTCCAAAACTCGACTTATAGTTTGATGAGGGACGGTGGGCGGCGGACGGGCGGGCGGGCGGGCGGCGTGTTTTGCTTATAACTCAACTGTTTATTGACGGATTTAAAAAAAAATTGGTGTGTGAGTACATATCCATGCTCGTAAGCTGCAGACAGAAAATCGGGTTCGTCCGCACATTTATTACAGAGTTATGGCCCTTTGAATTTTCAGCTCGTTAGCGCGATAACTTCAACAAACGTTATCCGATTTGATTGAAATTTGGTATATAGGTGTCTCCCAAGAATATCTCGGATGAGTTCGAAAACCGGCCTCGTCCGATAAAATTTGATAGAGTTATGGCCCTTAATTAGTCATTTTTCAAAAAATTTCAGCTCGTTAGCGCGATAACTTCAACAAACGTTATCCGATTTGATTGAAATTTGGTATATAGGTGTCTCCCAAGAATATCTCGGTCGAGTTCGAAAACCGGCCAGGTCCGATAAAATTTGATAGAGTTATGGCCCTTAATTAGTCATTTTTCACGAATTTTCAGCTCGTTAGCGCGATAACTTCAACAAACGTCCTCCGATTTGTTTAAAATTTGGAATAGACATACTTGCCAAGAATATTTCGGACGAGTTCGAAAACCAGCCTGGCCCGATAAAATTTGATGGAGTTATGGCCCTTAATTAGTCATTTTTCGATTTTACCTATTAATTAGTCTACCGATACTGATGCACACCAATTGGCGGTAGCCACCGAAAACGAGACACAGCATCTCTGATGCCACCTCTTGTTTCATTGATGATATGATGTTAATTTCATGGTCATAACTAAATATTTTGTTCAGTATTTTCTATGTTTATACAATTCTGTATGTATATCAGCAGACTGACCCGATGTCATGACGATCTCAATGGTTTGATGCTTGAAGGGTAAGAGTATCAAAGCTTCACATAGAAGTAAGCATACATCTTTGATGAGAAAATCTAGTTCCTTCTAATGTTTTTTCCATCAATATTAAAGTTACTCAATCCGATTGGATGGCCCCCATATCATCAGATCCCAACAACAACAAAAAAATTTGAAATGCCACTTCAGTTATCAAAATCAAGTAATTGCCCAAAAATAAAGCTAACCACAGACAACTTTAGTACAAAATTGCCAAAAACCTGTTATCAACATTTTGTTCAACGAAATTTTACCAGCTTGTCATATATCTGACACAAAAAAGCATAGATTTTAGAGTTATCCATCTTCATGGTGAAGATGGAGAACTCTAATATCCATCTTCATGATGAAGATGGACAACTCTAAAATCTATGGCTTTTTTAAATTTGATCCGAGCGGGTCTTCTCATCGACTGTTTACTGGGCCACTTAATATTATCGGTGGTGAAAAATAATTGATCTCAAAAATCGATATCTGATCACTCTTGAGCTTTGATGGGTGGGTTCCTCAAATCAAATATTTATTACCCCCAAAGCTAAGGAACAAGCCTTGAAATAGGGTGTCTGTCATTTGCAGAATGAGGTCCCCAGAGGGTGAATTTAGTGATGCTACCCCGCATAGCGGGCTAGCATCACCAAATTCACCCTCTGGGGACCTCATTCTCCTTACACCTCAGCAGAATGAGGTTCCCAGAGGGTGAATTTGGTGATGCTAGCCCGATATGTGGGGTAGCATCACTAAATTCACCCTCTGGGGACCTCATTCTGCAAATGACAGACACCCTATTTCAAGGCTTGCTAAGGAAATAGTAATCAGCGAGCGTTAATTTGGTTTATGCATCTTTAAATGAGGGACTGGTTATCTGTTATCCGACTGAAGTAACGCAATCAACCGAATGATAGCAATAGGTGTGTAATCAAAAAGTTCTCCTGGGAGTCAAAAAGATTATAGATTAAAACATAGTATAAAATTGTTTCGACTGGAGAACTTTGGTATACATGGAGCTTCCTCTCCAGTGGTATATAGTATTAAATTTGATATACATGTATATAATGTATATTATATTGGGATAACAAAATATTTGAGTCAAGGAACCCACTGGCCCTTTAAAACTCAGTTATTAGAATTTGTTTTTTTAATCTTATTTTTTATTTTCTCCACAAATATTTGTCATTCTTGCAAAAATTCTACCAGAAAAAATATACATGGACATATGCGGATGCCGTAACGATACGTCACATGGTGTCTTTGGCAGATTGGAAATGATTTTCAGAATAAAAGATGCAAATTGTTATAGAAACTTGAAACTTGTTATATTGGCATGAAATTATTTATTAGACGAGACATCTCCAATCCAATTAATATGGATTTACAACATGCCAAAAATCTTCTTCACTGCTATAAAATAACGTATAGGTATCCATTTTTGCGACGTCACTCATATGAAAGAATTGTCAGTTACTGAAGAGCCGATCTAATTAATAAATAGGTTGATTTGATATTATTGACCTGATATCAGCCCTCATAAACCTGATATCAGCCTTCGATCTTTGGTTTCAGGCTGATATGAAGTTACCTCGGCTTGATATCAGGCCCAATATCAAACAAACCAAGTAATATCCTCTAAACTTATGCATGATTACAATAAAATTTGTGAATTTTTATTTCAACAAATTAAATAATATTTATTCAGTTAACGGCTTGACGCTTTGTTTCGCATGTTTCCCCTGGAGTCAAACTAGATCACAACAAGTTATCACATCTCAGTGATTGACATATAATAGTTTCCAGTGCTTTTTACAAAAGTCCCATCTATGTTATCTTTATATTAAGCTATTTTCTTTTCCATCAATTTTTAGTCGAGTTTTTTTCCAAAACTCGACTTATAGTTTGATGAGGGGCGGCGGACGGGCGGGCGGGCGGGCGACGTGTTTTGCTTATAACTCAACTGTTTATTGACGGATTTAAAAAAAAATTGGTGTGTGAGTACATATCCATGCTCGTAAGCTGCAGACAGAAAATCGGGTTCGTCCGCACATTTATTACAGAGTTATGGCCCTTTGAATTTTCAGCTCGTTAGCGCGATAACTTCAACAAACGTTATCCGATTTGATTGAAATTTGGTATATAGGTGTCTCCCAAGAATATCTCGGATGAGTTCGAAAACCGGCCTCGTCCGATAAAATTTGATAGAGTTATGGCCCTTAATTAGTCATTTTTCAAAAAATTTCAGCTCGTTAGCGCGATAACTTCAACAAACGTTATCCGATTTGATTGAAATTTGGTATATAGGTGTCTCCCAAGAATATCTCGGTCGAGTTCGAAAACCGGCCAGGTCCGATAAAATTTGATAGAGTTATGGCCCTTAATTAGTCATTTTTCACGAATTTTCAGCTCGTTAGCGCGATAACTTCAACAAACGTCCTCCGATTTGTTTAAAATTTGGAATAGACATACTTGCCAAGAATATTTCGGACGAGTTCGAAAACCAGCCTGGCCCGATAAAATTTGATGGAGTTATGGCCCTTAATTAGTCATTTTTCGATTTTACCTATTAATTAGTCTACCGATACTGATGCACACCAATTGGCGGTAGCCACCGAAAACGAGACACAGCATCTCTGATGCCACCTCTTGTTTCATTGATGATATGATGTTAATTTCATGGTCATAACTAAATATTTTGTTCAGTATTTTCTATGTTTATACAATTCTGTATGTATATCAGCAGACTGACCCGATGTCATGACGATCTCAATGGTTTGATGCTTGAAGGGTAAGAGTATCAAAGCTTCACATAGAAGTAAGCATACATCTTTGATGAGAAAATCTAGTTCCTTCTAATGTTTTTTCCATCAATATTAAAGTTACTCAATCCGATTGGATGGCCCCCATATCATCAGATCCCAACAACAACAAAAAAATTTGAAATGCCACTTCAGTTATCAAAATCAAGTAATTGCCCAAAAATAAAGCTAACCACAGACAACTTTAGTACAAAATTGCCAAAAACCTGTTATCAACATTTTGTTCAACGAAATTTTACCAGCTTGTCATATATCTGACACAAAAAAGCATAGATTTTAGAGTTATCCATCTTCATGGTGAAGATGGAGAACTCTAATATCCATCTTCATGATGAAGATGGACAACTCTAAAATCTATGGCTTTTTTAAATTTGATCCGAGCGGGTCTTCTCATCGACTGTTTACTGGGCCACTTAATATTATCGGTGGTGAAAAATAATTGATCTCAAAAATCGATATCTGATCACTCTTGAGCTTTGATGGGTGGGTTCCTCAAATCAAATATTTATTACCCCCAAAGCTAAGGAACAAGCCTTGAAATAGGGTGTCTGTCATTTGCAGAATGAGGTCCCCAGAGGGTGAATTTAGTGATGCTACCCCGCATAGCGGGCTAGCATCACCAAATTCACCCTCTGGGGACCTCATTCTCCTTACACCTCAGCAGAATGAGGTTCCCAGAGGGTGAATTTGGTGATGCTAGCCCGATATGTGGGGTAGCATCACTAAATTCACCCTCTGGGGACCTCATTCTGCAAATGACAGACACCCTATTTCAAGGCTTGCTAAGGAAATAGTAATCAGCGAGCGTTAATTTGGTTTATGCATCTTTAAATGAGGGACTGGTTATCTGTTATCCGACTGAAGTAACGCAATCAACCGAATGATAGCAATAGGTGTGTAATCAAAAAGTTCTCCTGGGAGTCAAAAAGATTATAGATTAAAACATAGTATAAAATTGTTTCGACTGGAGAACTTTGGTATACATGGAGCTTCCTCTCCAGTGGTATATAGTATTAAATTTGATATACATGTATATAATGTATATTATATTGGGATAACAAAATATTTGAGTCAAGGAACCCACTGGCCCTTTAAAACTCAGTTATTAGAATTTGTTTTTTTAATCTTATTTTTTATTTTCTCCACAAATATTTGTCATTCTTGCAAAAATTCTACCAGAAAAAATATACATGGACATATGCGGATGCCGTAACGATACGTCACATGGTGTCTTTGGCAGATTGGAAATGATTTTCAGAATAAAAGATGCAAATTGTTATAGAAACTTGAAACTTGTTATATTGGCATGCAATTATTCATGAAAAATAGACAAGTTATAATACCATGCCGATCACACATGAAAAAATTGGTTTGTTTACATTCAGTGTGATAACACACGCTGGGGAATTCCAGTTTGAACCAGGCCTCTCCATAATATGGAATTCGAGTTGGAGAAAATAAATAGATTTAAAAAATAAAAATTTTATAAATCGGGGAATCTTTGGAGAATTGGTACCTTCCCTCGCCACAAATTCTCTTTGTCAAAGAATGAAATACAAACAAGTTTATACTTTTAGTACCATTATGCTTTTATTCATCATCTCTCATACATGTGGAATTTGTCTGACATTCAATGAGTATGCACTTATGTCAACAGGCAATGCATCAACAATTCAAAAAGGCTGCAAAAATAACATTTCACAACAAACAGCTCTCCAAACCCACTATCAAATTTATCTTGGAAAGTCAAGAATTAGCCATAAAGTAAGATTCAGCCATATTATAGCAGTTCTATTGACCTATTTTGTGTTGAGGAACACATTCTCCCATTTACTTGAAAGGATTCTTCATTAAAGCTAGGAGTTCCCCTCCATCCATAGATACAAAACAGGAATTCATGGCTGAAGGGAAACTTCCCAGGTGCCTGTGGATTGGAATGATCTTTTCATTTGTCAAATATTTTCTGGGACGTTCAGATATTAACCCTGTCTTCACTAAATAGATCTTCCCATTCAGTTATAAAAGATACATTGGAACAGTCTATTATTCATTTAGAGGGGTGTTCAGGTAATATTTACACTCACATATGCATTCGCGTTGTGGAACATGAATGCAGGACGTTGGTTGGTCGAAATTACGTCACATGACATCGCGTGCTGACCCCAACTTGCATCCATTTTAGTGTAGACGCAACTTGCATCAAGACACGAGAACAACGTTGAAATGGGCGCTTACGGCTCTTCTAATCTGCCAGTTGACTCGGTTGAGTGTAAATATAAGCAATGGATGTTGATTTTGTTGCATTCCATAGAGTATGGATGCAAGTTGGTCTGACATTTTTATGTGTGGAACGCTTTCGCGTTCCACACAAAATGTCAGACCAACTTGCATCCATACTCTATGCAACGCAAGCAAATCAACATCCATTCCTTAAATAACTGCAGGCATCAGATAGAAAAACTGATACTAAGTAATTTAAGAGCAGAATGATCCATATTCATTGTTGGGAATGTTAAGATAATAAGACCATAGGTCGTTTGTTGAACTTATTTTCGGAACATTTCATTGGGAACTACTCGTCAATGAATATTTAGAATAGAAATTGTTAACCCTTTAAACCCTGACGCCCTACCACGACCGACACCCTGACCCTGGGCTCCTCGTGGGATTTTCCTTTAAATATTATAGTGTCTTGTTGGATGATGTTGGTTATGTTTAATTTGTGACACAGGTATGAAACTTTACAGGTCCCCCCCCCCCCATTGATCACTGATCATTATAAAATCGGAAGACTTTGCCATGCGGCAGCGTCTTGGTAACGGTTGCTAGGCAACTACCTCGAATTGACTGGAAAAGGCAATTATAGCATGGTATGTCATAACTCAATGCCAGTGATTGTGTTTTTGATGACGATAATACCCTAATGTGAAATTTAAGATATATCCGACAAGAATTTAAGAGAGATCAAATGAAATTAATTATTTAAGGTAGCAACGGTTGCTAATCAAGTACCACAAATGAACGGATGACACCACTGCACTAACCATTAAGTGGTAGTGTTCCCTTAATTTATACAATATCTAGTCGCATAATGCTGTATATGTTCAATGGTGGCACCTGTTTGAAACTGTGCATACATGTGTATGTTATGCATGGACCATTCTATGATCATTAAAATATAAGGACACTTTGCCACCCAATATCTCCTTAGTAACGGTTACCAGACAACTACCCGGCATTAGCAAGAAACTGCAATTATGATGCAGCTATATGTCCTATATATAACACCACATTTCGCTTAAAGGTGGATTATCTCTTTGTAAACATGTATTATATAGTTACCGGGGTATAAAATATTAGATTTGAATCAAAGACTCCTGTCCGGAAATGCTTCTATCGATTAATATTAATTTTATTTCGAATATTTTCTGGTCTAAAAAGGGGTGTTTGTTCAGCTAACGAACAATAGTGGTTACTGTTAACATAGACCAGAAATTATATTGTGCAATTTTGTCACAAATAAACGTTAATTATACTCATTATCGCTTATATCTGTGGAACAAAACAATACAAACAACCAATCTGTGTCATTTGACATTCGTTGCGTAGCCGTAGGAACAGCCCAGTGCTCTATATCGCAATACGGTCTCATCCGAATGGTCGGTTCTAAAAATAGTAACATAAATGGGCCCGATTTAATATTCGAAATAAAATCAATAGTAATTGATAGAAGCTTTTCCGGACATAGGTCTTCAGTTCATATCTATTATTTTATACCCACGCAACTATTTAAAATTTGTTATTTAAAGAGATAATCCATCTTTAAAACGCATGTTTTTGTCATTTACAACCTATGTTCTGCGCATGCGCATATATTCCTACCCGATACTATAGCGGGTAGACATTCCATATACACACCCTGACCACCACCGATGTCTATGGCGCCATTTAAACATATATTAGTGGGTATGTCGTGCATAAGTACGCTATAAACCATTTATTTCGCATTTCGCTGCTCTGCGCATGCGCCAAGAAATCAACTTGATATGCGATCGAGGCCCTTCACCATATAAATATAATAAATATAATTTGAACAGGCTTTTTATATTTGGTATATATAACTAGAGTTTAGACGTCGATTTGTTATTGAATCGCATAGCTATAAACTATACACACGTGGTGGTCGTTATAATGGTCGGTTCAGCGGCCGCTAGGGTATATGGAGGTTCATGCAGCGGCCGGTATTCCGGCCGCTGGGGTTCAAAGGCTAAAAGACTATGTTCAACTTATAAGCTGAAAATCCCTACAAATGAATTACTGGGAGTGGCACTGATCAGGTTGTGTCCAGTTATCAACAGACTTGATCTGAAACACTCTGGTAGGGTGATCAAATAGTAATGAAGAATAATCTTGCTCAAAATAATTATTTTTACACAGTCATTCTTATATGTTAATTAAATACAGTGACTTCAGATCGCGAAATAGCTTTATTAATTATCGCTGATTGTTGCATCCCGAATCGAGAAGTAAATATTTACAATTGAGCGAAGTTCAGATGTTTTTTTTCTATGGAGTGGTGTGGTAAATTTGCTTCATATTTTCGGTGATGTTAGTTGAATGCTACATTCCTCCAGTTGGCATGGTGCCTGAGTTATAACTTATCAGTTACTCGCACCCGAAGAAGTCCATAAAATGTCTTTAAATGGTTAAACAATCCTATCTTTGGAGCAACATTTTTACAGCAAAACAAAGAGTTTAAGTAGATTTTATATATTGTTCTAACTGGAGGTCTGGAACCCTGGATACATATTTAATAAACAAAATAATCAATTAATCTAATTATGTGAAATGCTGCATACCAAATTATGTTAACCATGTGAAATATGATTATAACTCATCAGCAATCAACGTAGGTGCAAACTCATAGCAAAAAATCAGAACAATGTGGAATTAAAAAGAAATTTGAATAATCACAATGACAACAAATTAACAGATATATGAATTGATTGAGGGTATATGAAAAATAAAATATAGAGCATTTATTTCATGCATTAATTGAAACTTATTTTTCACTAAATCACAGTAGAAGAAATTTGTTGTTCATGTGCATGATAGAACGAATAATGAAAACACTGGTGAGGTTCAGATATTAACCCTTTCTATACTAAAGCATCATTGATGAGTAGTTATCCCATAGGTAATGTTCAGATAATAAGTTCAACAAACGACCATAGGTCATTTCTTGAACTTATTATCTAAATATTTCCCTCTGTTGTCTCCTGTTATCACATTAACATCCCTCCGAATAAATAATAGACCATTCCGGTATACACTTTTTAAATGAATGGGAGAATCCATTTAGTATTAGGGTTAACACTAATGAATCCTTTGTCTGTCATAAGGCTGGATGGTAGATGGTGGGTAGTGGTATACTGTCAAGTAACAATGGTGGGATTAAAGAAGTCTAGACACGGTATTTGAAGGTATGGACATAATTATATAGAATGTTAGATGTTAAATAAAACAAAAATATTCATTGTGAGACTAGAAAATCAGGATTTAATTTGGCCAAAGTTTTTTTTCAATTTGGCAAAACAATAAATCAGAATTGGCCAAAAAAATGGCCAATATATTTTTTGGCCCAGCAAGAACACTGCTTGTCAGTGAGTATTTAGTACAGAGAGGGTTAAGACCTAAAACTTACTGTAAATGGTCTCCTCTAAAGAGACTAAATATTAGTTATGAATTCCACCCTGAATCAGAAAATATTATTTCCATGAACAATGAAGTTATTAACACAAATGTGAAATGATTCTTTTAAATATGGCTGATAATCTTCAATATGATATATGATAAGTCAGGTTCGGAAATAATATATAAGTTCTAATTAAATATAAATAAATTACTACAAAACTACACAAAAAACAAGGTGGGACTCTGCTATGAAAGTAACAAGCCTGAGTTTAGTGTGCCTGTCATTTGCAGAATGAGGTCACAAGAGCATGAATTTAGTGTCGCTATCCCGCATAGTGGGCTAGCATCACTAAATTCCCTCTCTGAGAACCTCATTCTGCATGGCCTCATCAGCTATGGGAGACATAGACTCAGATTGAAGTTCCCAAATGGTGAATATTGTGATGTACACCCATTGGGCACCTCGATTATGCAATGTGTTGTCTGTCAATTTGGGGATATAGAGAAACTAAATTAAAAAAGAAATAGAATCTATGTGAAGAAGTTTCTGTAGAAATTTGATAATAAAGAAACTTTCAAAAGAAGATGAGGACAAAGCAGAATGAGGTCCCCAGAGGATGAATTTAGTGATGCTAGCCAGCTATGCGGGATAGCGTCACTAAATTCACCTTCTGGGGACCTCATTCTGCAAATGACAGGCACACTAAACTCAGGCTTGGGAAGCAAGGCCAAATAAAGAAAAACTGGGTTCTCAGACAGTCCCCTCATCTCATCATGTGGGTATCTTTATACACCCTTATAAAAAAAACAGGACAAATTTTGTTGTTGGTTATATTGTTATTGTTATAACTTTAAGATAATCTCAGCTGATAATGAATGGAATGCAATTTGGTACATGTATGTGGGCTTACAAGCACAAAATACAGTTCAAATTTGGGTTCAGCCCACCAATTTTCACCATAGTTAAGGCCCTTTTTGTTGGAATTAGCACTCAATTTTCATTTCCAGATGATAACTTTAGTAAGTCGGAACTGAAAGGAATGAAATTTGGTATGTGAATTTACAAGCTCAAAATACAGGTCAAGTTCAAATTTGGGTTCCGCCACCAATTTTCACCAGAGTTAAGGCCCTTTGTTGAAAACTAAGGCCGAGTTTGATTTTGAGCTCTGTCGTTGCACCATCACATCAGATGGGCCATTATTCACGTCTTCATTTTGGATAAACTATGCCCAAGCGATGCTCTTGTTTCAATTTATCCAGGATTAACTCAGTTGTCAATAATTTTTTGTACAGGGACCAGCGAAGAGGTTTCACATTAACCCTTTGAGTGCCAGGTCGATTTTTGTATCAACCCATATACCCTGTGCCAATGCATTCTCTTATATATGCGAGTCGACCATAGGTCGCCTCGCATATATAAGAGAATGCATTGGCCTAACAATATTTTTTTTTTTTTTTTTTACAATTTTAATAATTTATTCTTATATTCTTTAACAGACTTATTTTGTAGGTTTAGGGCCGATGAGATCGCCCCTGGCACTCAAAGGGTTAAGTCATTTCTCCCTATTTGATTAATAGGGAGAAGTGGATTTATCAACAAGTCATATTGGCTCAAGTTCCATTTTCACCCCAACATCACCATTCTATGATCAAATAAGTGTGTGAATTGCCTGAGAACGCAGATATTTATATTGATTTAAATGGCCTCATTAGTCGGCTCAGATTTTAATGTTTTGGTACCGTACCCTCCACTATAAAGCTGATAAGGAATGAAATAGTAACAGCCAATCACTGGCAAGTCAATTAAAGAGTGACACGTACATTTGAATTTCACATTATTATCATGAACATTTTCTAAAAGCAACTGCCAAAAACAAAATAGACTTGAAATAAGTAAGCTGTATATCACATTTATTAAATTGAGTTTAATGTGGGCATTGCAATCCCATATTTTTAATGATGTTTAATATTTTGGCAAAGCGCGTGTAAGAAAGAGTGTTTTACGATTACTGACTGATAGAAAGTTAATTGATTACCACCGATTCATTGTACGGATCTTCAGCAAGTTGAACCCAGCATGCTGCTTGTTCAACTTAACACCTGAATATCACCACAAATGAATATGAAGGGTTTCTCTGCCTGCCGTCAGCTTAAATGATCTGAACATCTCCACAAACGATGAATAGGTAGGCTTTACCATGGTTGAATCCATTCGGTAATGGAAGATTCAAATTCTTTAACCCTTTCATGACTGGAGCTTCCTGAAATTTTGTGAAAACCCTGTGCCAATGCATTCTCTTATATGTGTGAGTGGCCCATAGGGCGTCTCGCATATATAAGAGAATGCTTTGGTTAATAATATTTACCTTGATATTGTAAGAAAGTGGATTCTCTTATATATGCAAGGCTCAGGCATTTAACCCTTCCATGAATGGAGCTTCATGAAATTCTGTGAAAACCCTGTGCCAATGCATTCTCTTATATATACCAGTCCCCCATAGGGAACCTTGCACATATAAGAGAATGCATTGGCCTATTAATACATGTATATACTTTGACCTTGTAAGCCAGTGCGTTCTCTTATATATGTGAGGCTCCCTATGGGAGACTCACATATATAAGAGAATGCACTGGCACAGGATATTTAATGCTGAACAAGCACAGCTCCCGTCATAAAAGGGTTAAAGCAGGCTACCAAAGTGCTCATTATAGGGAGTTTTAGGTATGGAAATATTCAGTCTGAAGATCAGAAGAAAAACGGACATTGCCTTGTGATAATGGATCTTGATGATCCTTCAGTACTCTTAACCCTACAAAGTTAATTGTAAAATCAGAAAAATTATAAACATTCTCAAACAAAAGATGAAAAATTCATAGCAATAATAAATGAACAAAAGAGCATATGCATCAGGTGTTTGGTATTCAGTGATGTACACATGATCTCAAAATAAGAACCCATTAACCCTTTCAGTGCCAAGTCCGATTTTTGTATCAACCCATATTTCCTTGATCATTTTTCAAATTTATTGATTATAATAATGTGATACATTGATGTGATACATTGATGGAAAGATCTTAGATATTATTTCCTTGATCATTTTTCAAATTTACTGATTATAATAATGTGATACATTGATGGAAAGAGCTCTTTGAGCTCTTTCCATCAATGTATCACATTATTATAATCAATAAATTTGAAAAAATGATCAAGGAAATATGGGTTGATACAAAAATTGGACTTGGCACTGAAAGGGTTAAATATATTTTTCAGCAATGAGAGGTACAAAGATTGTGTATCTGGGGGATAGACTCTGATGAATGTTCGAGATTGAGAAACGATAGAGTAGTACCATATTTGGACAATGTCAAACAACAATACATTAATGTGACAATATGTAGGTATACATGGGTGTCATCGTGGGGAAGATATTTATTTTGAGAATATGTGTACATCCACTGAATGGAAAACAAATGCTGACAGTTCAACCGACCCACAAGACTGGACCAAATCAAATTATAGTGAGATTGGGAATGCAATATTTGTGATACATTTTTAGCAAACAATCAAAAACATTATTATAAACAGGAAATCTTTTAGCTTCAAAATTTAACTTAAATTTCAAAGGAAAATCGGTCCAAAATAACTTAAACAAGATCTTTCCATTGCGTGTCGAATATTTAATATGTCCTTTTTTATTTCAAATGCTTATTATATAAAGGGGTCACACTGACCAAAAAAGGAATGGGTAAAGATTTTCAGAATGTGGTGAAAGATACACCGTCAGCTTTCAGCTAAAAGTGGGAACAGTATTCAAAAAATACTGAGGTTGGCTATACGGTAATGCCCTAAGTAATAGACTCCTTAACCACAGCAGAATTATGGGTAACCTTTCAGGATTTAGTCGGAAATATGGCTTGTTGCCATTCATCGGAAAGCTCTCGAGCTTTCTGATGAATGGCAAGAAGCCATAATTCTGACTAAATCCTGAAAAGTTACCCATAATTCTGCTGTGGTTAAGGAGTCGATTACTTAGGGCATTACTATATGAAATTTACATTCATATTATCGATCAGGGACCAGCCTATAAGTTTAAAATTGAGAGAAGTCACTTCTCTTTATTTGATAATTAGTGAGAAGTGGACTGTTATCAGGGAGAAGTCATAATGTCTGACCCTTTGAGTGCCAGGGGCCGATCTCATCGGCCCTAAACCTACAAAATAAGTCTGTTAAAGAATATAAGAATAAATTATTAAAATTGTAAAAAATTGTAAAAAAAAAAAATTATAGGCCAATGCATTCTCTTATTTATTCGAGGCGACCTATGGTCGACTCGCATATATAAGAGATTGCATTGGCACAGGGTATATGGGTTGATACAAAAATCGACCTGGCACTCAAAGGGTCCAATGTTTACCCAAATTGTTTGGTGATATTGACCCCTTCATCCAAAATTTAATTGGATCTATCAGAATTTGAAACGGATCTTGTTCTATGCAAATAATATCACAAATACACAATAATATGTAATGAAAAATTGTCTAAACTCATACATATATATCTTCATCCGTATATTTCTATAAAAAAGTAACCTATATAGAGCACGTTTAGGAAATGGTCCCAAGGATTTCACATGTACTGCATTCAGTCTTGGTACCAGTCATTCATCAGCCTGGTGATTTGAATGAGATTTCAGCGTCCACCTGGATATCTCCAGGCCGAGGAGATTCCGGAAGAACATCATCAACAACATCACTCT
This sequence comes from Siphonodentalium dalli, assembly GCA_032622095.1. Taxonomy (NCBI): domain Eukaryota; kingdom Metazoa; phylum Mollusca; class Scaphopoda; order Gadilida; family Siphonodentaliidae; genus Siphonodentalium; species Siphonodentalium dalli. The sequence continues at coordinate 136,922,989 of CP136062.1, read as the reverse complement.
CCATTTGTTCCATGCTTTCCACACTCCCACAATCCTCTGACTGAACCTCTTCTCCACTCTCACAAGTGTTCAGAGGACTTTTCACACTGGAGGAAACTGGGCTTATTCTCATTTCAGAGCCAGCTAGCCCATCATCAGTGTCCATTGCGGTATCTGCTTCCATGTTAACCGTAGAAAATGTGTCACTGGGAGGCAACGAATCATCAGAACAGGTTTCTTGACACTCCATTGGCTGCTCTGAAGCGTTATCGCCTTCCTCGTAAACAATAGTTTTTTCTTTCTCACAATCGGTCTCATTTTTATCCTTCAGTTCATTTTGTTCGATATCGTCATTGGTGACAAGCTCGTTTGTGATTCTCTTGTCTTCAGTGTCAGGAGCCTCCACAATTTCTTCTTTCTGAGCACCCTCTACTTTTTCTTCAGGTGTTGCCACATCGTCCATTGTTGATTTAAATTCAGAGCCAGATTCTCGACTGGTTGGCTGCTGAGAACCATCATCTGTAACAGTATTGACTAGTTCCTCGCTATTTCCAATGGACTTACTAACATCACCAGTTGTGACTGGTTGCTCACTTTCCACTGCAGACTCCATAGCAGAATCAGTAGCGACTAGTTCCTTGCTTCCTTCCACAGACTCACTAATAGTATCAGTATTGACAGGTTCCTCACTTTCTCCTTTGGTCTTACAAACTTCATCAGAAGTGACAGGTTCCTTGATTTCGTCTGCAGACTCACTAATAGATTCAGTATTGACCAGTTCCTCACTTTCTCCTATGGTCTTACTAACATCATCAGAAGTGACTAGTTCCTTGCTTTCATCGGCAGACTCACTAATAGATTCAGTATTGACCGGTTCCTCACTTTCTCCTATGGTCTTAATAACATCAGAAATGACTGGTTCCTTGGTTCCTTCTACAGACTCACTAATAGATTCAGTATTGACCGGTTCCTCACTTTCTCCTATGGTCTTACTAACATCAGAAGTGACTGGTTCCTTGGTTCCTTCTACAGACTCACTAATAGATTCAGTATTGACCGGTTCCTCACTTTCTCCTATGGTCTTACTAACATCAGAAGTGACTGGTTCCTTGGTTCCTTCTACAGACTCACTAATAGATTCAGTATTGACCGGTTCCTCACTTTCTCCTATGGTCTTACTAACATCAGAAGTGACTGGTTCCTTGGTTCCTTTTACAGACTCACTAATAGATTCAGTATTGACCGGTTCCTCACTTTCCCCTATGGTCTTACTAATATCATCAGAAGTAACTGGTTTCTTGGTTCCTTCTAAAGACTCACTAACAGCATCCGAGACAACTGGTTTCTTACTTCCTGACTTCTCAAAAATGGAATGAGTAGTGACTGGCTCCTCGCTTTCTCTCACAGATTCACTATCAGTCTGCGTCGTCAGGAGTCCATTAAGCTTATCATTGTCTGAATTTGCCACACGCTCTTCAGTTTCACCAGGGCTACTGGACTGTTGGAGATCATCCTCAGTTCGCATTTCACAGTCATTCCCATCTCCTGACAGTTGCCCGGGAACAGTCTCTGGTTCATCACTGATTAGAGGCTCCGGGACCTCCTCGGGAGGGAGTATACCATATAGTCCATCCTCTGGGGGCTCATCTTTGATCCTGACAGGAACGCTGAGGTACTCCTGCACCTCCTCTTCCTCGCTCACTTCTGACTGCCCGTTGGGAAGGATTTGTTCGGAATTTTTCTGGCAGTGCTCTGCACTCAATCTCTGATACTGAAAGAACAGATAAGTTTAACATCAGTAAAAGTTCTTACTTCGACAAGCGGGACATTGTGACGGGACATACTTTTCAACAGTTATAAATTTGATATGGGATAAAAAGTTGAAAATTTTAGGATGGAAAATAAGTACAGTAATGGCCTAAATAATTGATTCCTTAACCACAGTAGAATTATGGGTAATTTTTCAGGATATAGTCGGAAATATGGCTTGTTGCCATTCATCAGAAAGCTCTCAGTGAGAGCTTTCCGATGAATGGCAACAAGCCATATTTCCGACTATATCCTGAAAAATTACCCATAATTCTGCTGTGGATAAGGAGTCGATTATTTAGGCCATTACTGTATGTAGAATAGGTGGTTTTTAGGTCAAAAGTATTCATATACTTTCTGCCAAATTTCTAACTGACAAAACAGCAGCTGAAAATTTTCTGAGTAGGAAATTTGTTATTTTCCCCATCAGTTAGATAGCTGAGAATTCAGATTTTGTTCTCGATCAAGGGTGAATAAACCTTTAGGCATGTCCCTGTATTCTTTAGCTGGAGAACATTTCATGCACATGAGTTTTTTTTATACAATTGTAACATCTCTGTAGTATTTGTAACCTTCTCTGCATTCACAACTCCTCTTTCAAAGGTAAAGTAAAATTTTTGGTATAATATAAACAGCAATATAATTTTTCCAAGGACCAATCTTGTAACTTTTTAACTTCATTCAAAGGCTGTAGATGCATCAGACTGATGCCCACATGTAATTAAAAGTTTGTTTATGCCACAGTGTTGAAACGATTAGTCAACTAGAATTTTGGCAATAATCAATTGACAATCTCCTATAATCAACTAATCCCCATATTTTCCAGAAATTGTTATCTGTCGGACAAGCGGGATACTTTTGATGTCTCATTGGAACAATCATTGTTCAGCTATGTCACATCGGCAGAGTTATTGTACACATTCACATATTCAAAGTCTTTGATCTGCAACATTCTATGTAAGACGTTGCAATAGAAATGTTATGATTTTTTTATGACATGGTGACTGAAACAAGATCAAACTAATTCTGATGTGACCACGTGTTCACTCAATCCTGACTGGGTGCTGGTATATGTTTATATTGTGCTGGATTATGACAATATATCAGTCAGATCTCTAAACATTGTCATATAACCCAAACACCCCATAAAGTAGACCAACGGTTACATGGTATATCGGAATACTCGCTGAACATTATGTAAAATGTTACCCCTGTATAGAACCATGTATATATGCGCAGTTGTGATATCATCGAATGAAAAATAGACTGTGCGTGTGCTCGAAGTTAGGAAGCTTCTTGCATCCAGCTATTTCGAAGTCTCTCCATCACTTTGTCGGGAACACTGAAGATTACCCCAATATTATATATGATTGATGTTCATGTCAGATACTTGCCTGCAATTAGGCTGTCAACATTGATAAATATAATGATAAATATGCATGTTTTAATAAATTTATGATGACAAATAGCTGTGAAAATTTGCATTCTAAACAAATTGAAATGGGCAAATCCTTGATGTGTAAGAAAATAATTTGATAATCCTATGTGAGATTTTGATATTTCCATATATTGTAGGTGTCGACTAGTCAGCTAATATTCGACTAAGAGCCGGCGACTACAAAATACCATAGTAATTTCAACACTATTATGTGATGAAACAGTAAATATATAAAAAGAGTCAAATAAAATCACATTGTGACATGCTATTACATTTGATTTATGACCACTTTTTTAACCCTTTCAGTGCAAAGTCCGATTTTTGTATCAATCCATATTTCCTTAATCATTAGCACTGAAAGGGTTAAAAACTACAGAAAAGCTGCAAATGCAGGCTCATGAGCAACAAGAGCTACGCTGGGCGTGCAAAATACGCCCTCTCTGGGGAAAAAAGGGGCATATCTCTGGTAAAAATTGGCGGACGCAACTCAAATTTGAACTTGACCTGTGTTTTGGTGGGAGAAAGTAATATACCAAATTATCATTGAATCCGATAAGCTCTAGTAAAGTTATCATCCGGACAACAAATTTCAGGGATTTTCTAAGTCAAATTACGTCAAATAAGGGGTACAACTCCGGTGAAAATTGGTGGACGGAACCCAAATTCGAACTTGAGCTGTCTTTTCTCCTAATAAACCCACATACCAAATTTGATTGAAATCGGTTCACTCTAGATAAAGTTATCATCCGGACAACAAATTTCAGGGATTTTCTAAGTCAAATTACATAAAAAAAGGGGCCATAACTCTCGCAAAAATTACGGGTTTTGCGTATAAACATTCCAAAATCGAGTTATCATCCAGAAACCAAAAAACATAAGAAAAACTTGACCTGTGTTTTGGTGGGAGAAAGTAATATACCAAATTTGGATTCATTCCGATAAACTATACTAAAGTTATCATCCGGACAACAAATTTCAAGGATTTTCTAAGTCAAAAAACGTTAAATAAGGGGCATAACTACGGTGAAAATTGGCGGGCGGAACCCAAATTCGAACTTGAACTTACTTTTCGGCTAATAAACCCACATACCAAATTTTACAAATTTTGGTTCACTCTAACTAAAGTTACCATCCGGACAACAGGTTAACGGACGGACGCCCGCCCGCCCGGACGGACGGACCAATACTATAATACGGCCTTTTTTTCAAAAGGGCGTATAAAAATGTTACACCAAAATTAACCAAATTATCTATCAATTTTCTATTTGGCATCATCTTATATATGTTACCTGATAGTAGTCTCCAATAAGATGCTGCATCTCGTGTCGTACCAACTGGTCCGATTCCGCAAAGAGCCGATCACAGTACTGACACATATACTCATCACTGCTAACTGAATTAGTCCTCAAAGCATCACCATCCAAACTATCGTTATCACACTCAACATGCTGCGAATCGGCAGGGTCCTTACCATGAGTCCCATCCTTAATCCTCTGAACCAAGGTAACAAACTCCGATATGTCTTTGCTTTGCTTCGTGCGATCAATCTGGCCGTTCTGGGTCAACCACTCCGATAGCTCTGGTAAAGGACAGAAGTGGACACGGATGTGTTGGACTAGTAGGTTCTGTTTAGAGGCACTATAGTCACAATACGGACACGCTAACTCACTACGGATCATGTGGAATTTAAGGTGTGCTAGTAGATGATCCCGACGAACATTAGCATACGGACATCTGTCACAGCGATAAAGCTTCTTCGAATCAGGATCACATAAAACGGCATTGTTCTCATACAAATCAAGATGATCATGAGTCAAACTAACTGTCACTGGATCCGTAGAGTCAATCGGTGGAATTGTTGTTGCCAAGGCAACATCGGCTGGCACTTCCGGAAGCTGTTGTAGATTTGATATAGATTGAGCCAGCAGTAAGTTCTGATTAGGCGTCATATGAAGCTTTTGGTGTTGTGTCTGCAGATTCTTAAACGCTACACTGTAGTCACAATAGTCACATGTATACCGTTGTCGACTTCCATGGAGTTCCACGTGTCGTTCAAAATGGGACCTTTTAGAGCTTGCATAAGGACATTTCTCGCAACAATATTTTTTGAAACATGCTATATCCATTAACGCGTCTACTCTATGCTCAGGTAGTACATCAATTTCACCACCATTTCTGTCATCAAAATTGACTCGGATGCCTTCTTTCTTCTCAAGTTCAAAGGTTATTTCCTCTGCCGCATCTATCGAATATTCTTTCTGATGAACTTTCATGTGATGGGACAGTAGACCCTTTGCACCAACAAAATAATCACAATGTAGACATTTTAACAAAGGATGATCAGACTTTCTTGGCCCGTGCATCAGTTCATGTAATTTCACATTCTGTCCTCGAATATTCGTGTATGGACACTTCTTACACTTCAACACCTTTTTATAAACACCATTTTTCATAACATATCCTGGTTTATTTCCAACTGAACATTGTGTTGCTATCTTCATTGGAGAGAGTCCTGGGCTTTGTGAGATACAACGAGTGATTTTGGAAGAAATAAGCTTCTGCTTTATTGAAGCCAGCTCAACTGTGTCGAATATAATCGAAGCCTCAGACAAGTCCGATTTAGCCGGTGATGCATACACAGGCTTAGGTGTCTTCTTACTTCTATTATTAGCCACACTGTGCAGACGTTCATGTTGTTTGAGAAGGCGCTTGTAATTGACACTGTAGTCACAATGATCACATCTAAATAGAGTGTTCTGGCGTGGTCGATGAAATTGCTTATGGTACAAGAAATCGTTCTTTGAGTTAGTTGTGTATGGACATTTTTCACAATTGAACTTCTTGGTGGCTGCGTCAAATTCTGGCAATGTAGGGTCATTCTCCGTATCATTCGGACGCTGCGGATTCTGCGCCTGATACTCTGGATGCACCTCCATGTGTTGCCGTAGCAACCGAGCTACAGTCACATAATACGGACAATAGAGACACTTGAGTTTATTTGGACCACTGGCTTTATGATAAGCAGAATGAAGCTCTAGTAGTTTTCTTTTTGATGTTTTATATGGACAAGTCTTGCACTTGTATCTTTTTGATTTTTCCAGCTTATTTTTGTGTGCCGATGCTGCCTCTTGTTGATTATTTTCTTCCATGGGTGAAAGACTCTTGTCGATTTCTGGCAGCACAATAAGAGGTGACTTTTTATTTATGGCTGGGGATATGACAGTTCTTTCAGCTTTGAGTCGACCATCGACCTTTGTTATTCTCAGGCATTTACTGTATTCAGATGTCCCGTGTTTTTCCCTTAGATGACGCTGAACACATGATCGCCATGTTGACTGGAAGTGGCAGTCTTCACACAGGTAGATCTCAGTGAAATTCGGCGGGAATTTTGTCACATTTAGCTGCAGAGGCTTCTTAGTTTTCTCAGGCGTAGAGAGCCCAGAGGCAGCACTTTTCTGATTGGCATTCCCACCTCTTTGTGGCGAAGAAGCAGACATACTTGATGAAACCTTAGGGCTTGAGTTTCTCCCCTTTACTGTAACATATTTTGCGTAGCTTTTGGTGACTTGATGAACATCTATGTCTTTGCCGTGAGCTTTTCTGATATGACGATACAATGGACTACGATGAGATGCCACAAAGTCGCATGTTAAACAGGCAAATGCCTTCTGTTTATGTATACTCTCTAGATGCTTATTCACTAAATCTTTGTCCTTGTTAGACCACAGACATATGGTACACTGCCACGTTTTATTAAGAGAATTCAATGGATTTGGTGATGGAACAGGATCTTTAGGTCTGACAAACTCAACATCCCCATATTTCAACACAGAATTAGAATTTGAAGATGGTGCCAAAGCAGAACTATCAACTAATTCATCTACATCCATTGGCTCTACTTTAATGTCAGTCAACAATCCCTGTTTTGTGTCTCCGCCTTCAGACGGAAGAGCCCGGGGCGTAATAACAACATCGGCCGGAATGATACCCTTGAATTTCCGCTGAATTCTCTCATATTCCACTACAGTTTGTTTCGCAAAATTAAGGTCCAATATGATAACTTTTGGTTTCAATCCGGGATGGCGCATCCTCAAATGACGATTAATGTCAGCTCGCCAATTGCTCCGATACGGACAACAAGAGCACTTGAGTCTTCGAATCTTTCCACCATTGACGTCAGCTATGGTCGTTTTCTTAACTGGAGTTACCGAAACACCAACTTGTTTCTTTGGAACTTCAACTGATGGGCAATCTTTAGCAAGTGTCGCTCTCGCCTCATCATGTGACATAACGATGACCTTTCCTCTTCCACTGTGGATCAGTCGTATATGTTTCTTAACATCCCACTTCCAATTAGATCTTTTCCCACAAACACTGCATCTGAAAAGAATCGATTGGATAGAAAATGTTTGAGTTATTGCATTATGCATAAAGTGCCTACAGACGGCTAGACAAATGAAAGGGTGTTTAAGTGGAAAGAGGTTTAATTGTTGAGGTCCGTCCATATTAACGAGCTTAAACGAGGCATCAAAATTGCACCAATGAAAGAGGTTCAAGGACTACTTTGAACATTGATATTAGCATACCACATACATGTATACAACATATATTATCTCTGTAACTCTGTTATTAGTAATTTGATGTGTATACGTCTACATGTATGTGTTATGTAAACTCTTCAGTACTGGAGAAAAATAAAAATTATTTGCAATATATTATTATGAATGTCCACTGGGGCTAATGAGCTTATTAAAGCCTCAATCCGATCAGATGGTCCCATCAAGATACAATAACAATATTTCTTCAAAATACGCTTTAGTTATCAGAATTGGAAACAAAATAATGCTAACCACTGTCAACTATGGTATCAAATTTCCCAAACGTGTTATTTATCAATATTTTGTTCAAGGAAATATGGCTGTGTAATCACTTGAGAATCTCAAAAATTTGCTATATTACCACTTGATTTTAGAGTTATCAGTCTTCATCCGCAATTTTGTCTGAGACTGTCTGTTTGACAATGTCTTTCTGGGCCACAAATAATTGCACATCTCGAGAAATAACAAACTTCAACAATCAATATCTGATCACTCTGAGCTTTGATGGGTGGGTTCCTCGACTTGAATCAAATACCTTTTACCCCCGAAGCCAAAGAAATATAGTAATTTAGGAGCATTAATTCAGATAATGCATCTTTAAACATGTGACATGTTGCATCTGAATCTCAGTTAAAAATGTGTCAATGATACAGTAATGCCCTAAGTAATCGACTCCTTAACCACAGCAGAATTATGGGTAACATTTCAGGATTTAGTCGGAAATATGGCTTGTTGCCATTCACCGGAAAGCTCTCCCCGAGAGCTTTCCGGTGAATGGCAACAAGCCATATTTCCGACTAAATCCTGAAAAGTTACCCATAATTCTGCTGTGGTTAAGGAGTCTATTACTTAGGGCATTACTGTACTTTATTTGGTGATTTTTGACAAAATTATTCACATGGAATCTATCAACTAACTTTTTATGGACATCTGTTCGGGAAATAATAGCCACTGGCAACTGAAATTAAACCCAGAGATAGCCAATGCAGATGTTTACTATTAGTAATACTTCGTTGTCATGTGGCCAAGAAATAAAATATTTGATTAAAAACTGTGTGCATGTGGTAGATACTCACTTGAATGGCCTGATGTATCCAATCTTTTTTGGGTTGTTACACGTCTCCTCATTGGTTGGTATTTTGACCGGACTTTCTGCAATATCCAGTGGAGACGGTTCATGAACAATTGGCTTCTCTGGTGTGGATTTTTCAGATTTTTTCTCCGGAGTCGATTTCTTGCTTGATGACAGCCCATCACCCTCGTAAGTCCCATCCTGTATATTAACGATCTGGATATCAGTCCCTGGATGAATGTAATGATAGTGCTTCCTAACGTCCCCTGCTGTTGAGCATCGTTTACCGCAGTCAAAACACATGTACGGTTTGCCTTCAATGTCCTTCATTGCCAGTTTCCGTGGTGACTTCAAAGGAGTTCCAACATCCGAAATGCTCAAATTTGGAAACGTCTTCTCAGGAGTACTTGCTACCGATGCATCAGTCATGCTAGCTTCCGTAAGTTTAGGGTTCGGGCTCAGCTTTGGTGGAGAATTCTGGGATCCTTCTTTATTCACGACGACGATATCACCACCAACAGTAGGATGCATTGCTCTAAGATGACGACTCACAACCCATCTGTGAAGGGAAATGTAAGAACACAATGAACACTTATAGCACTTTATACTCTCTTTATCCTTCAACAGAGGGCTATCGGGTATTCGCTGTATTTTCATCAACTGTTGCTGAGTATTTTCGAGGTAATCTTTAATTGTTGCTGCAGCTTCTTCGGGTGCCAATGCAATACATTCTGAACCAGGAATGTCAGTGTGAAATGTCCGAATGTGCTTCTGTAGGTCCCATTTCCAGTTTGATCGCTTCCCACAGACAGAGCAGAGATATGGTTTGAGGTTTGTGTGAGTCTGGAAATGTGACCGTATCTTTGACGATTGTGGTGTGGTGTAGCTGCAGAACTTACAGTCGTATAAGCCAGCATCATTCTTCTGTGGAGTTTTCACTTCATTTTCACCATTAGTGATATTTGGTGGCTGTTCAGCTTCAATAGCCTTCGGAAATTTTGATTCCTTTGCAGACTCCGTAGGAGATATCACAGCTGTATCCTGATCTGGAGACCCTTTAGATTTTGGTGTGTCCATTTGATTGTCACATTTAACCTTTTCCGACCTCATTAATTTATCTTCATGAACTTTGACAATATCGTCTGCTGTTTTGTCTTCTTGCAATATATCGCTGTGGCGACGATAAATGTGGCGACGAATATCACTTTTCCAGAAACTTCTATAATCACATCTGAGGCATTCGAATGGCTTGTCATCAGTATGCAGCCTGGTATGTCGATCAAGTTCCGATTTCCATGGAGACGTGTATGGACATGCCGGACATTTATACAATGATGGCGATGTTTTCTTTATCGACACTGATGGAACTTGCTTTATTCTCGAGCTATCAGGTTCCATCTTGTGATCCTTCCTCACATGTATATTCAAATCACCAATATATTTGTAGTTCTTCTCGCAATTCGGACACTTATATTTCTTGTCAATAGTATGTACTGACATATGCCTTCTGAGATCACTCGGCCACTTTGCAATGTAAGAACATTTTGTACATTTCAGTTTGAATCCCTTTAATGTTAAGTCAAGTGGATGTTCACCAGGCGGGTATTCCTTATCTTCAAACATGTCCACATCTACGCCAGCTATTTTCTCGAATTTTTCACGGAAGTCTCTCAGCTTAACATTATGCTTAACCTTGGTGTGGCGATTGAGATCGGACGACCGCTTGTAAGCCAGGAAGCATATTGGACACCTGAATCGTATTGGTTTATCATCCCCTTTCTCAGTCATGTCTCCATCATCACTAGCTTTTGAGGTATCGTCTACGTCAGCATCATCGTCGTCGGAACCCGAGGAATCTAGACTAGATTCTTCAGCGTCGTCCATATTATCTGCATCCGCACTCTTTACACTCTCATTCCCTTCATTACTCCCAGACAATACACTATCAGGATGATGGTGATTAACCAGGTGGCGTTTGATTGGACCTTCAATATTTGACGAATATGAACACAAAGTACACTTAAATCTTCCATTCATCGTATGATTCTGCATGTGTCGATCAAAATGTGGCTTATAGTCTGTGACGTAACTGCATTCATCACACTGGATATTACTCCTCGTTAAATGCTTGGCTTTCATGTGTGAATAAAACTCTATTTTTTGTTGTGTTTTGTATTCACACTTGTTGCACTTGAATGTTGGAGCGTTTAAATGAAGTGCGTGGACATGCTTGTAGAGCTGTGATTTGGTCGCCGAGCTGTATAAACAGGCTTTGCACTTAAACAGTGTTTCGCCACCAGGTGGATGCAACTCAACAACATACCGCGAAGCTTTTGATAAATTTGGAATATTCAAAATAGTTTTCGCAGCAGCAGGTTTTGCTCCAGACCCCTTGCTCTCCCCCTTATTGTTAACAACCATATATGACGACTTCCCATTCTGGGTAATTGGTTTGAATTTCATTTTGATGGTCAGCTTTCCACCAACTTTCGTCTTTCCTTGTACAAATTCCGGCTGTTTTTGTGACATAGTCGCAGTTCCTGGAACAGCAGGCCGTGGTTTGATGGGAGTCGTTGGATAAAACAGCTGAACTTCTGATCTTGTCATTTTGTGGGCCATTTTCATGTGCCTTATCGTTTTCTGCTTGTGTTTTGAACAATATTCACAAAATTTGCACGGATAAATAGTGAAGGCTTCACCATGAGCATCAATCGAATGTTGCAAGAACTCTCGAGATTTCGTTGTTTTCAAGATGCACTTATCACATGAATAATGCCTTGATACAGGTGGCGGGGGTAGATTCCTATCCAGTTCACTAACGTCTTTGTGTGTTGGCTGCTCGTTTTCGGCTACTGATGGTGAAGCTGATGCAATGCTGTGTTCATCCGCAACAGATCCAGTCTCAGAACACACATTCTCCTGCAGCTCTTCATCCTCGTCATCGATGTCCCCTTCCTGGAATCAGAAGCCGATACAAAACATGAGATATTTCTAAAATTAATTTGATTTAAGTACAGTAATGCCTAAATAATCGACTCCTTAACCACAACAGAATTATTGGTAATTTTTCAGGATTTAGTCGGAAATATGGCTTGTTGCCATTCTTCGGAAAGCTCTCAGTGGGAGCTTTCCGATGAATGGTAACAAGCCATATTTCCGACTAAATCCTGAAAAATTACCCATAATTCTGCTGTGGTTAAAGAGTCGATTATTTAGGGCATTATTGTAGAGCCAGCTATCAAAGTATTCAATTTCTATGATATTTGAGGTCTCTTATAATCAAGATATTTTATATACAACGTATTTGACACTCATAGCATAACCGTCCTCATTGTATCACGGAACTAAATATAGTACCAGCATGATATGATGAAGTCTGATTATCCACGGTGTTTTCGGGGCATCAAATTCTTGCTTATGTCACATTTCTGCCAATCAAAATGGGTCTCCATATTCGTGAAAACACTTAAATGCAATCATTAAAATTGTCTTGGAAAGACTAATGGCTATAAAGCCAGCTACAGGCTATATAGAACCCAGTCTGATAAATATCCAGACTCCATCTCATTACTTTCATCTACGTCTGATGACACTCTCATTCTATTTTATTTCAAAGATGAAGGGGGAATTCCCTTTTTTGTGAAAACTCATTAATATTCATAAGGCAATGTTTATCATAGAGATACACACAGATCGACACACGTACTGCGGTCATGTTGCGTCATCTCTTTATTTAGAATACACGCTTGACATTTTACTCTACAATTACTCAAAGTTGTAATGATCCTTATTTGGCATGCCCATAGGTTAGGAGAAAATAATATTTTTTGAATATATTTGAATAAACGTAAATTAGTTTTGATTTTGAACATACAGCGTTTAGTTAAATTAACATATGCAACGCTAATATGTAGTTTATTCGATAACTTCATGAGATAGCAGTCAAATACCATGGGTGTGGCTTGTATGAATACGTGAATATTAATTGGATTTGCAGGAAGCTATTCATTGGTCAATCAACACATCGATCGCTGCGTATTGGCTGGATTTCTCCCGTTTGAAATAATTTTAACCATGAGAGTCTTTAGAATGTAAGTTGATTAAAATGAAACACGGTCTAATTTTATTTAGTTTGTATAGACCCCTGTCACCTCTATAAAATAATATAAAGCATGTTCATTATTTGCTTATCCTCATTTCACCAAGAAGCCTGCTGAAGAGCTACATTCAGTAATAAAACTGGTCCGAGTGTTTAACATGATATAGCTCATACATACAGTAATGCTCTAATTAATCGACCCCTTAACAACAGCAGAATTATGGGTAACTTTTCAGGATTTAGTCGAAAATATGGCTTATTGCCATTCATCGGAAAGCTCTCCCCGAGAGCTTTCAGATGAATGGCAACAAGCCATATTTCCATCTAAATCCTGAAAAGTTACCCATAATTCTGCTGTGGTTAAGGGGTCGATTAATTAGAGCATTACTGTACTCATTCTCACAGTTTCTCATTCATTCTACACTTTCAGTTTAACGCTTTCATGCTTACAAGGTCAAGGTAACTATTGTTAGGCCAATTTACTTTCTTATATATGAGAGGCTCCCAATGGGAGCCTCTCATATATATTCCCATATATATGATTAAATATAAGATTATATATATATGATTATATATAAGATTATATATAAGAGAATGCATTGGCACTTGGTTTTCGCAAAATTTCAGGAAGTTCCAGTCATGGAAGAGTTATCATATGCTAAAGTATCGGCACATGATGGAATGTTGGAATGTCGTCTTTATCATTGTCTACCAAGACCTGGCTGGTGCAGACATAGCGAGTGAAGACACAAGTGCGTGAACGAGAACCGGAGGAAAAAGCTGTAGTTCGCGACATGACAAACAAGTATGATAACTAGTTAACCAGCTCATACCACAGGGTCATTCTATATTTATTGCACACCCTGGATAACATAGCTTATAAAAGACTAAACTTTATACTGGTAATATCTTATTATAATTGAACAAATTATCTATTTATTTTTACTACACATCATAATAGTGAAAACATTTTCCATTAGAATTGATGTCAAAGTACAATGTACAACGTACTCGATATGTACCATCCAAGGACAAGATAGAATCTATTATGTATGTTTTTAACCCTTCTGTATTTTGCAGATATAAGGCCATGAGTGCGCAATAAAAAGGAAACTTGGTCTAATATATGATATCCCAAACCTAAAATGTCATAGTTCATGATACCGAATTAACAGATAAAATTTACCTGTAATTCATTCTCTTCCATTGCTTCATCTGAATCCTCCATGGCCTTAACATTCAGTACAGGTTCCTCAGGCTCTAAATGAGGTGGTTCCAAATCTTCAGGCACCGCCCCTTCATCCCCGGTGCAGTCCATTGGTGGGTCCAGAGTCGGTTCTGAATCTGGGTCAAGAGTTGGCTCTCCATCATTGTTTAATTTTCCGTCCATCCTTCTCTCCCGGACACATCTGTTATGGTGCCGTTTGAGGATGTACTTATTGTTTGTGACCCAGCCGCAGAGATTGCAGGTAAATTTGTTGACGGGAGTGGCAGTCGACATTGTATGGTCACTGCTGCCTCAGCCAATCAGCCAGTCCAACTATCATTCAGCACCAACCTGGAATACAGAACAATTATTTATTAGTGACAAGGTTATACAATCTATGAACTAAGCCTGAAAATAGTGTATCTGTCATTTGCAGAATGAGGTCCCCAGAGGGTGAAGATTTAGTGATACAATCCCACACAGCAGGCTAGCATCACCAAATTCACCCTCTGGTAACCTCATTCTGCTTAGTCCTCAACTGCTATGGGAGACCTACAATCAGATAGAAGTTCCCGAGTTAAAAATTGGTGATGTTCGCCCATTAGTCACCTCGATTAATATGCATTATCTTCTGCCAATTAGGTGATATAGAAACCGAAGAGAAGGGAAAAAGTAACTAAAAACAATGTTAATTTGAGACTATAGATACTTCCCAGAAGATGAGGCCTAAGCAGAATGAGGTACCCAGAGGGTAAATTTGGTGATGCTAGCCTGCCGAGGGGGATAGCATACTAAATTCACCCGCTGGAGACCTCATTCTGCAAACGACAGAATTCAGAATATTATCATTCAGTACCATTCTTGTCATGAGGCCTACAATATGCGAACGCTTATGGCAGAAATCTGTACTTTTATAGAGTTATCTACTCTATATCAGTTACTACAAATTACAAAAACATTGTAATATATACAGATAATTTCTGAACAATATCCCAGTGATCAAATTCGGCAAAATTTGATAGCTCCCATCTATAGGTCACCCTGAAGCTACATGTACATATGAAGTTTGGTGAAGATCGGATGAGGGATGCAGCATGTAGGGCATGCCGAAGGAAATTGTTGATGAACTGATGGACGCACACACGACTGATGCCAACCCATGGCAATAGCTCAAACTTTACGTTATAAAGTTGAGCCCAAAAGTGGTTGGCATACCAGGTAACCAATCTGGGCACCCAAACTGAAGACGCCCCAAAAAAATGGTGCCACGACTTTAATGTAGGAAATATTACTCAAATCAATAAGTGGAACTCTATTTTACTCAGTGGGGGTTTTTCAAATAAAGTATACGTTAAATTAATATGCTAACATCGGGTCATCTTCCATACTTCCGAGGTGCGATCGGTTTGACCGACCGCACCAGGGAAACACTACAATAGTCAAGCAGAGGCCATATCTATACCTTATTTATGGTGCATCTGATCGTCATAATACCCCATACATAGAATCAAAACCATTAATACAATAATACATGTTGGCCTACATTTATTGGATTTTCAAAAGTTAATATTGATAAACTGTCACTGAAGCCTTAGATTTTCTCTCAATACTGCGACAATGCATATCGTTTTAAAAAACAATTTGGGGGAGAATCCCATTGGGGGAGCTCCCATATTGACAATGGATTTGGGAAAAATCCACCAAACCACTTGTCAGCAGGAGCTCCCATACCCACCCCAAGTCAGGCCTTTTCAGGTGTCTCCAAATAATCCCTGCATCGGATGGCAGTGCATCCATCCTTGGGGCATACAGTATATTGCTACAGTAATGCTCTAATTAATCGACTCCTTAACCACAGCAGAATTATGGGTAACCTTTCAGGATTTAGTCGGAAATATGGCTTGTTGCCATTCATCGGAAAGCTCTCGGGGAGAGCTTTCCGATGAATTGCAACAAGCCTTATTTCCGACTAAATCCTGAAAAGTTACCCATAATTCTGCTGTGGTTGAGGGCTCGATTACTTAGGGCATAACTGTACCTCAAAGCATTAAGTGAGCAAGCTAAAAGCTTATTAACCCTTTCATGACTGGAGCTTTCTGAAATTTTGTGAAAACCCTGTGCCAATAAGTATTATCTTATACATGCGAGTCTCCCACATGGAGCCTCGCATATATAAGAGAATACAATGGCCCAACTATATTTACATTGACCTTGTAAACCAGTGCATTCTCTTATATATGCTAGTTTAGGAGCCTCTCATATATATAAGAAAATGTACTGGCACAGGATATTTAATAC
The DNA here is from genome assembly GCA_032622095.1 of Siphonodentalium dalli. NCBI lineage: Eukaryota > Metazoa > Mollusca > Scaphopoda > Gadilida > Siphonodentaliidae > Siphonodentalium > Siphonodentalium dalli. The sequence continues at coordinate 136,906,489 of CP136062.1, read as the reverse complement.
TGCACCAGCACAGCTCCAATCATGAATGGTTAACAATTGATGCAAACAAATTGTTTACCTCTATGTAATAGCATGCAGCAGGAGCTGCATTAACATGTCACATAAGGTTTCATATTATACCATCAGAATAATTACTACTGAGATCACAACAAACTACCACCACCACTATTATTCAGCATCCACACTGCCTGCATCTACCAATAATTTTAGCAGTCTCAATGTTTGAGTCAACATCAGCCTTCTATTATCCAATAAGTATTATCATGCAATGTGTAAGAAATTATTTATAATCCTCTTATGCAATCAATAAACACAGTTTAATCCATTTACTTGCACCGACATGTATGTTATGGGCACAAGTATAACATGGGTCATTTAGTTATTTCCGTATGTCAACAATGGAAGGAGAAGATTAGTGTGGTGCCTAGATGGTCTCTGTTAGCGGAGGGTTGTCCGCCTGGCGGAGGGTTGTCCGCCTTGGAATTTCCTGCTACACCCTCCCCCAACCCCCACCCGCAATGTAGCAGAAACAATTTTGAGAAAGTCCTTTTTCGATTATTTAGGGCATTACAATAGGAAAATATTCTACATTTCGTCTAAAAACAATGAATTTCACACTAAATACTGGTTGGAATATCAATTTAAACTGTTAGAACAAAATCAAAAATTTTGGTCTGAAATGTCCAACAATGTTGTGACAGGCATGGATTTTCCAATTGTTGGAAATTTTGGTAAAAGTCGGGGGTTGGGGGCTTTGAATTCTAAGTTTGACACTAGTCAATGAAGATCCTTTAGCCAGACCCCTGTGTAAGTCATAGTCACTCTGGAATATAAGAAAGTAGTCACTTCTTCCCTGGCAATATCTCATAATTGGCTCCCTTCTAGTCTGATCCTTTGTTTCGGGGTCACCTTGTGCCGGGATCACAATAAACGATTCAGCTGACATGCTGTAACATTAAAGACCTTGTATGACATGATGGGATGATACCAGTGAACAGTCATATAACTGCCTTCAATAAAGACGTTGCCTGACGGATGCTATGATCGAACGATATCAGTGAACCATGAGATAACTACCTTCATGATGAAGACATTGCCTGACAGAAGCCATGATATCAGTAAATAAGGACAGCTGCTCCAGCAGTGTATGTGAGACAGCGCAGTCATATTGATTGTGAAAGCAACTCGGGTTATGCACCAGAGAAAGCAACAGCATTGACAGAATAATCTCCGAGAGTTAATAGGCTCAAGGATAGGCTTTATTTCTCAACCACTCAAACTGAAGAAGTATTAAGATCCATTTCTAGGATTGTAGAAATGTAGGTTATACTATTGTTCTCTTGTCTGCCATGGGGAGACAAGAAAAGACCATTATCACTGGTGCTGAATGGTTCATGTGAATGGGTATATACACAGGCCTTGACAGTTGCATGAAGGGTATACACAGTCGTGAAGGGCATACACAGTCGCGAAGGGTATACTCTGCCGTGAAGGGTATACACAGTTGTGAAGGGTATACACAGCTTTGAGCAAAAGTGGGAAAGGGTACACTGGGTTGGATCTTCTGCTCAAATTGAAGTCTGCTCTTGTGTCAGTTCAGTGTAATTAAATTTAGATTCTCGTACAAGCTGCACATTGCAGAGTCAAAACGATTTCACTGCCATTCATATCACCACCATAGCTTCTGCAGGCAATCCATGCAGTATGGCGTCACAGCACCCAAATAGTTTTACAATTGACAGATATCTGCAGTCTCCTTTCGGTTTCGATTTCGCACATAACAAAACCAGGTGTTAACTGTAAAATTGTAACTATATTCTTGGAAATACTTAATTATATTCTCCTTGCTAGGTATTATTGGTCAAATTTTGACTCCTCATAGATATGTTTTAATGTTTTAAAGGGACAGCAATAATTCTTTTTGTTAATTTTTTTCGACAACAAAATCACATTTTTTTTTATTTATATAGGTCTAGTCTAATGCACATTTGTATTTCAAGAAAATATCTATTCTAAAATATTTAAATAATGGATGTCCTTGCTGACTGTTGCCAAATGATCAGAAGAGCCATCATGATATGGTCATTTTGCAACAGCCAGCGCAGCCATTTGATATCAAAATACTTTTGAAAGTTAGATACAGAGCTGTACAGAGAACGACTTTTCTTTAAATCATTCGTACTGGCCAAAGATCTCTGAAATGACATTTTATAAAAAAATAATAAATAATGGTACTATATTAACAGCACCATTTTGTCCCATCAACATCATAACTAATTCAGCAGAACCAACCAGAACAGCATACAGTAATGCCCTAAATAATCGACTCATTAACCACAGCAAAATTATGGGTAACTTTTCAGGATTTAGTCAGAAATATGGCTTGTTGCCATTCATCGGAAAGCTCGACAAATAGTTTTACAATTGACAGATATCTGTCAATATAGTACCACCCAGTTGATCAGAAGAGCCATCATGATATGGTCGTTTTGCAACAGCCAGCACAGCCATTTGATATCAAAATACTTTTGAAAGTTAGATACAGAGTATCTCAGTGAGAGCTTTATGATGAATGGCAACAAACCATATTTCCGACTAAATCCTGAAAAGTTACCAATAATTCTGCTGTGGTTAAGGAGTCGATTATTTAGGGCATTACTGTAACACAGCCGCTTTGTCAGGGATGTACTAGATGCCACAATGCCTAATTGACCTAGTTTAGGCCCTATGTACATGTGGCTGAGTCATGTGAAAGAGTGCTATCTACTGGTAGATTCCAGTAATAATTAGCCAAATGGCTGGAAGCAAAGACACAAACCGCAATGGGCTTCCTCTCAAACAAGCCTTGAAATAGTGTGCCTGTCATTTGCAGAATGAGGTCCCCAGAGGGTGAAATTAGTGATGCTATCCCGCATAGCGGGCTAGCATCACCAAATTCACCCTCTGGGGACCTCATTCTGCTTACACCTCAGCAGAATGAGGTTCCCAGAGGGTGAATTTGGTGATGCTAGCTACCCCGCTGATGCTAGCCCGCTAGAGCGCAAGATATAGGCAGATAAATGCTCACAGTATTGACTTATACATAACAGTCCTTTACTGAGTGTGATATACATATACATGTAGCTGTTAATATACAGGAGCTGACTCTGATTTTAACCCTTTCTATACTAGTTACTAAATATTCATTGCGTTAGCCAGAGTAGAGATTCATGATCTAGAAAAAATATGAACTGCAATAGATTGTTCCCCTCACAACTATCAAGACCATATTCATGCTGTGAAATTTACTATCAGATCATTCTAAACAAGCTCCAGAATCTTTTAGTACAGCCTCAATATCAACAACAGAAGAGATCAACTGGGACAAGAGATAGGCAAATAGATGCTAGCAATACCTGTGTTGACTTATACATCACCATCCTTTACTGACAAGAGCCATCTAGATATAGACCGGAGATATGGTCATGACACATATGCTTAATAACAGTGGGAAACATAAGGATGTGTTGTGGGCTGTTGCACGCATGATTCAGGACAGCTTCCCTGTATTTGTGTCAGTCTAACAACTACACCACACAACAGCTTAATGGCATTTTGATGGAATTTTGCCAGCTGGGGCCTGTTGAAACATTCATGAACAAAGCAGAATTCCATGAAAAGCACTTGATGGTTTATCAAACTATTACATTCCAAACAATAATTCAACACATATCAAGAAGTGAGAAGCATACTATACCTGTCCCAACTACTTATGAATTTCAGAGAAAATTAAGTTAATGGGTTAAAGGTACTCAATCCGATTTGATGGTCCCCATATCAGATTCCGACAACAACATATTTTTGAAATGCCGCTTCAGTTATCAGAATCGAATAATTGCCCAAAAATAATGATAACCACAGTCAACTATAGTATAAAATTACCCAAAACCTGTTATTTATCAACATTTTGTTCAACGAAATTTTGCCGGTTTTCAAATATCTGACACAAAAAAGCCACCTGATTTTAGAGTTATCATTCTTCATCTGCAATTTGGTCTTCTCGTCGACTTTTACTGGGTCACTAAATATTCCAGGTGGTGAAAAATAATAGATTTAATAAATTGATATCTTATCACTCTGAGCTTTGATGGGAGGGTTCCTCGACTCGAAACAAATATTTTTTACCCCCCCCCCCAAGCCAAATAAATAGTAATTGAGGGGCACTTAATCAGATTGAGTACCTTTAATGATATTTGTAAAGATAACCAGTAACTAAAATGACAAATGAAGCAGAATGAAGAATAATTTATTAAAGATGGTCTATCTCTTCCGGGGTCACAATTACAACAACAAACACAAATTTTATAAATCCCAATCTCAAGACAACAAATAGCTATTTTGTGAATAAAATCTGATAAAACCGAAGTTTGGGTATATTTCTCGATAAAGTCATAAAAAGTGGTTAATTTTGATCTTAAGATTATGGTGTAATCTAAGTATAAATGCAACTTGTCATGATTGCGGTAATTGACAAGATAGAGTTCTCCTTCTTGGTACGCTTTGGTGTGCTCAGAACATTTTCGTGCAGATTTCCGTTCTAAAAATAGCCCCTGAGAGTATCCCGCGGATGTGATAAGAAATTCTAAATAAATTTATTATTAATTGCATGATAGAAACTTTTTCCGGACAGGTGTCCTCAATTCATATCTATTATTTTATACCCTGGAAACTATGTAGAAACTATCTGGGAAGAGACATACCATCTTTAATGAATTTTTTTTTAGTGTATCTGTACTCAGCAGAAGGGATGTAACATGCTCCACTTACCTGGGCCTCCCCACCCCCCAGTGCCCAGAAAAAATGAGAAACAGAGATAGATTCAAGATATCACTATCATAGAGTGTACATTAAAATAAACTATCAATAAAGGACACATTCTACAATGAAGACACTAGCTGCCCTAGAAGTTTTTCAGGATATGATCTTATACAACATGTCAACACACATCCCACCAAAATCTATCCTTGAGAATGTCTGATGAATAATATTACTTGCTTCTACTGTAGTAATTATTCCACATACAGTTGGGTTTGCAATGAGTATTTTTGACAACAGAAAAAGTTTAAGAATTTGCTCAACAGCATCACTTTGGCCCACAAAAACTACAGCAATGCCCGAAGTATATGACCCTTTAACCACAGCAGAATTATGGGAAATTTTTCAGGATTTAGTCGGAAATATGGCTTGTTGCCTGTATGCCTGAAATATTTTGCATAATTCTGCTATGATTTAGGGGTCTATTATTTAGGACATTACTGTATATATCTAAACACCAAACAGGGCCCACAATCATTAACCATTTCTATACTAAATACTCATTGATGAATAAATTCCCTCCATTGGTCATTTGTTGCACTTATTATCTGAACATTTTCCACCAATTGATAGAAATTCTTCTGCACTTGTATTATGTGTTCGTCTGTCTGATGTCTGCTTTTATGACCAGAACATCCCTCCAAATGAATAATATACCATCCCAAATTCCCAATGTATTCTTTTATAACTGAATGAGAGAATCCATTCAGTAGAGAAAAGGTTAACCAATTTAGCAACATCATGGCCAGTTGTCCAAGATTGGTACTATGTTTAACAACAACATTTCTTCAGTATTCGTTCTGTAATGATCAAGGATCACTCGCTATTAAAGACATTAAAGAACATCAAATGATGCATCATGTCCATATGGGGAGACCATGATGCTTAAGATACCTCTATATTAAAGACAGCCCATCAAAAATGCATCATGCTCGTACGTCGTATGGGGAGACCATGATGCTTAAGATATCCTCTATATTAAAGACAGCCCATCAAAGATGCATCATGCTCATACGTCGTATTGGGAGACCATGATGCTTAAGATACCTCTATATTAAAGACAGCCCATCAAAAATGCATCATGCTCGTACGTCGTATGGGGAGACCATGATGCTTAAGATACCTCTATATTAAAGACAGCCCATCAAAGATGCATCATGCTCGTATGTCGTATGGGGAGACCATGATGCTTAAGATACCTCTATATTAAAGACAGCCCATCAAAGATGCATCATGCTCGTATGTCGTATGGGGAGACCATGATGTTTAAGATACCTCTATATTAAAGACAGCCCATCAAAGATGCATCATGCTCGTATGTGTATGGGGAGACCATGATGCTTAAGATATCCTCTATATTAAAGACAGTCCATCAAAGATGCATCATGCTCGTACGTCGTATGGGGAGACCATGATGCTTAAGATACCTCTATATTAAAGACAGCCCATCAAAGATGCATCATGCTCGTACGTCGTATGGGGAGACCATGATGCTTAAGATACCTCTATATTAAAGACAGCCCATCAAAGATGCATCATGCTCGTACGTCGTATTGGGAGACCATGATGCTTAAGATATCCTCTATATTAAAGACAGCCCATCAAAGATGCATCATGCTCGTACGTCGTATTGGGAGACCATGATGCTTAAGATATCCTCTATATTAAAGACAGCCCATCAAAGATGCATCATGCTCGTACATCGTATTGGGAGACCATGATGCTTAAGATATCCTCTATATTAAAGACAGCCCATCAAAGATGCATCATGCTCGTACATCGTATGGGGAGACCATGATGCTTAAGATACCTCTATATTAAAGACAGCCCATCAAAGATGCATCATGCTCGTACGTCGTATGGGGAGACCATGATGCTTAAGATACCTCTATATTAAAGACAGCCCATCAAAGATGCATCATGCTCGTATGTGTATGGGGAGACCATGATGCTTAAGATATCCTCTATATTAAAGACAGTCCATCAAAGATGCATCATGCTCGTACGTCGTATGGGGAGACCATGATGCTTAAGATATCCTCTATATTAAAGACAGTCCATCAAAGATGCATCATGCTCGTACATCGTATGGGGAGACCATGATGCTTAAGATACCTCTATATTAAAGACAGCGCATCAAAGATGCATCATGCTCGTACGTCGTATTGGGAGGCCATGATGCTTAAGATATCCTCTATATTAAAGACAGCGCATCAAAGATGCATCATGCTCGTACGTCGTATTGGGAGACCATGATGCTTAAGATACCTCTATATTAAAGACAGTCCATCAAAGATGCATCATGCTCGTACATCGTATGGGGAGACCATGATGCTTAAGATACCTCTATATTAAAGACAGCGCATCAAAGATGCATCATGCTCGTACGTCGTATGGGGAGACCATGATGCTTAAGATACCTCTATATTAAAGACAGCCCATCAAAGATGCATCATGCTCGTACGTCGTATTGGGAGACCATGATGCTTAAGATATCCTCTATATTAAAGACAGCCCATCAAAGATGCATCATGCTCGTACGTCGTATTGGGAGACCATGATGCTTAAGATATCCTCTATATTAAAGACAGCCCATCAAAGATGCATCATGCTCGTACGTCGTATTGGGAGACCATGATGCTTAAGATATCCTCGATATTAAAGACAGCGCATCAAAGATGCATCATGCTCGTACGTCGTATGGGGAGACCATGATGCTTAAGATACCTCTATATTAAAGACAGCCCATCAAAGATGCATCATGCTCGTACATCGTATTGGGAGACCATGATGCTTAAGATATCCTCTATATTAAAGACAGTCCATCAAAGATGCATCATGCTCGTATGTGTATGGGGAGACCATGATGCTTAAGATATCCTCTATATTAAAGACAGCCCATCAAAGATGCATCATGCTCGTATGTCGTATTGGGAGGCCCTGATGCTTAAGATATCCTCTATATTAAAGACAGCGCATCAATGATGCATCATACTCGTATGTCGTAGGGGGAGACCATGAGGCTTGAGATTCTTAGAACAGATAGAATGGAAGCTTGAACTAATTACGCTCAATATCAGGTGTGGACGAGGTTAGTATTGATTATATGGATGCTCCGTCCTCTCCAACAAGAGTCGCCATCAACACTGAACAATTGATCCTCTGGCTAAACCAGTATGACAATTCTCAGAGCAGCTTAATAGTACTGTGTACCATATATCTCGTACCGTGGGATCATTAGCTAGTGTTATACGTACAAATCTGGTATATAGTGATGTATAAGTGTTGTTTCATTCAGTTTATAGCATACCATTTATGATAAACTTTGATACTGAAATATAGGTTCTAGTAGACAGTGACAAATAGATCTACATGTATATACCAATAGTTCTATCCCAGTTTCCCTCACTGGTATTCCAAATTAATCATTTGAATGCAATATAGTCATCTTTCTTTAACATTTTACTCTTCTAAATCAACCTTTATAAAGTATGGAATTTATAACCACCATAGCATGACCCCTTAGTCAGGGATGTACTAAAATACATCAATGTGCTTGCCTAGTTTAGGCCCTACATGTAGGTATCTGTGGCTGACTGAGTCATGTGAAAGAGTGCTATCTATTGGTAGCTTCTAGTAATATTTAGCCAAATTTGATGGCTGAAACCTCATATGTATTATTAAACTACCATTTAAAGGGATTAAAGGCCCAACACAGTGAGTACACATATATGTGAAAAATCATAACACAGTGTACAATCATCATTATCAAGAAGATAGACTTTGTTCTTATTTTCATCATTAAACGGACATGGCTCATTCCGAGTCATTCGAACCTCCAAATTTTGTCTACATTATTTGGAGGGACTGTTATGATAGGTCCATAAATACACAAAATATTGATATGCTGGTTTCATATGCTTTGAAAAACATTTGCAAAAGTCACAGCCATTTTCCAGCCATTTAAAAAATTTCGCCCATAGTCAGATAAATGCTCTTTATCGCTACCATATCAGGAATAGAATAACATGGAATGCTCTTTTCTGTTCTATGTCATGCATATGGTTGTTTTTTTGTTTGGAACCCAAACACATTGTTCATAGTTGCATTTTTCATTAATTCAATGCGTCTGTTTGGGTTACAGAATGCTCGTAGAAAGGTAGTTAAGATATTTATCGACCTATTTCGATACCGGGAAAAATTCAAAAGCTAATAATATTATTTGTATTTTGGAGCGCAAAACACCATGTGGCTTTAATAATTTACCAATAAAAAGAGTTTAGATGTTGAAACCATTGTTATGTATTAAACATTAAATAGCTGTTACAGTTCATTCAACAAACATCACCAATAGCAATTGTTATTTAGATGAAAATCTGTGTTTTTTTCCAATATTTATCGATGCTATGACCTACATGTATTATAATGTTCATTTCATCATATGAAAGCTACCTTATCTAAAAAAAATAAAGGTAGAGAAAACAGCAATTTACTATGACAGCTGATGTTTACATAACAAGGGTTTCAACAGATGTTATCCCATTATTGGAGGACTATTGATCATGGAAATAACAATAAAGAATATCTATTTATTTTCACATTCATCTTGATGTAAGACAAGTGATGATTTTATGACTTTTATGTTATTATTCATGTACCCACTGAAGTTGAGTCCCTTTAATAATTGCGGTGGAATCTAGAGTCAAAACTGATCCACCCGATGAAAATTCTGCTTTATATAGCCGAGGAGGAAGAGAAGAGGTCCAAGTCTGCAAATAGTGTGTCTGTCATTTACAGAATGAGGTCCTCAGAGGGTGAAATTAGTGATGCTATTGCGCACAGCGGGCTAGCATCAAAAAATTTACCCTCTTGGGACCTCATCCTGCTTAGGCCTAATCTTCTGGGAAGTATCTATAGTTTCAAATTAACATTGCTTTTAGTTAATTTTTCCCCTCTGGTAAATTTCTATATCCCCTAATTTGCAGAAGATAAAATGCATAATTAATCGAGGTGACTAATGGGTGAACATCACCAACATCAACTGGGTAATTTCAATCTGATCCTAGGTCTCCCATGTAGCAGTTGAGGCCTAAGCAGAATGAGGTTCCCAGATGGTGAATTTGGTGATGCAAGCCACCTTGCAGTATAAATTCACCCTCTAGGGACCTCAGTCTGCAAATATCAGACACACTATTTGCAGACTTGAAGAGGTAGAGAAAAGACAGCAGAGATGGTTGATTTCATTGGGAAATCACTCCAATGAATATGTATAAACCTGGATACACGAACTGCCAGTTACCTCCCCTGTGTGTGAATCATAAATCCATGCTTATTGGGATTGGAACCAGCTTCACCATCACTGTATGGCTTTTGTTTGTCTAATGTGCCATGCAGATTGTGTTTTAAAGGATTTATATGGTCTAGAAACCAAACGCAATCAGAAAGCCCTCCCTTTCATGGCAGAAGCTGTGCTGCATCAATATAAGTGCAGCAATAAAGATCCTGTGCCAGTGCAATCTCTTATAAACAGTATGTGAGTCTCAACAGGGAGCCTCGCATATATACAGTAATGCTCTAAGTAATCGACTCCATAACCACAGCAGAATTATGGGTAACTTTTCAGGATTTAGTCGGAAATATGGCTTGTTGCCATTCATCGGAAAGCTCTCGGGGAAAGCTTTCCGATGAATGGCAACAAGCCATATTTCCGACTAAATCCTGAAAAGTTACCCATAATTCTGCTGTGGTTATGGAGTTGATTACTTAGGGCATTACTGAAAGAGAAGGCACTGGCTTAAATAGTGAAGGTAAATATTGTTAGGCCAATGCATTCTCTTATATGTGCGAGGATCCCTATGTGAGACTCGCAGGATATAAGAGAATACATTGGCACAGAGTTTTCGCAAAATTTCAGGAAGCTCCAGTCATGGAAGGGTTAAAACATCTAGGTGATCTCTGGTGGAATAGACACAGAGCACAAAGAAGCCATGGTTTATGGCAGGGTGTAGCATCAGTACTTAAAACTCTGTGAGAAAAGCTAAAAAACACAACAACAACAACTGTCAAGAATCCATCTAACCAAATAGAAATGAACCAATAATATCTTAATACAGTAATGCTCTAAGTAATTGACTCCTTAACCACAGCAGAATTATGGGTAACTTTTCAGGATTTAGTCGGAAATATGGCTTGATGCCATTCATCGGAAAGCTCTCATCGAGAGCTTTCCGATGAATGGCATCAAGCCATATTTCCAACTAAATCCTGAAAAGCCGAGAGCTTTCCAATGAATGACATCAAGCCATATTTCCGACTAAATCCTGAAAAGTTACCCATAATTCTGCTGTGGTTAAGGAGTCGATTAATTAGAGCATTACTGTATAAGCCAATGATGATCCACAAGAACTAACCGGTGAGAGCTTTCCGATGAATGGCATCAAGCCATATTTCCGACTAAATCCTGAAAAGTTACCCATAATTCTGGTGTGGTTATGGAGTTGATTACTTGGGGCATTACTGTAAGAGAAGGCACTGGCTTAAATGGTGAAGGTAAATATTGTTAGGCCAATGTATTCTCTTATATGTGCGAGGCTCCCTATGTGAGACTCGCAGGATATAAGAGAATACATTGGCACAGAGTTTTCGCAAAATTTCAGGAAGCTCCAGTCATGGAAGGGTTAAAACATCTAGGTGATCTCTGGTGGAATAGACACAGAGCACAAAGAAGCCATGGTTTATGGCAGGGTGTAGCATCAGTACTTAAAACTCTGTGAGAAAAGCTAAAAAACACAACAACAACAACTGTCAAGAATCCATCTAACCAAATAGAAATGAACCAATAATATCTTAATACAGTAATGCTCTAAGTAATCGACTCCTTATTTCCGACTAAATCCTGAAAAGTTACCCATAATTCTGCTGTGTTTAAGGAGTCGATTAATTATAGCATTACTGTATAAGCCAATGATGATCCAAAAGGACTAACACATGAAACCATTAAAAGACAATATCCTGATTGTAACTTGTTTCAAAGTCATCATTGGCAGACCCACAGTGACCAGGTATTGATTGTGTATGTGAAGGTATTGCTGTATGGTCTCATATAATGTAAGGCTAACACTGTAAGCTTCAAGAGAATGTTCTATTATTTATAGATGTAAGCTGGAGTCCATCTAAAAAGTAATGTTCATGTTACAATTGATGATGAGAACGGCAGATGGAATTCTCAAACAAAGCTAAGATACTTACCAGAAGGTTTTGTTCAGTTGTGCATGTTGCCAACACCCACCCAACTGTAGCCAGTATTGGAAGCCTAGAAACACTGTTTTATATTTAAGGAAACCTACGCTGAACTCATCTTGATGGCTTCCTGCGATGTATTATTGATCAGAGCATTGTGTGTGGTGGTTATGCGGTAGAGCTGGACACCCTGGATGGATATAGAACTGATGGTCTCTATCGTCCCCTGGAGTCTGCTGACACATCTATCTCACATTCCCGTCTCGATGCGTACATGCAGCCAGTAGTATGTCAGACCTTTATTGATTTAAACTCCCAGGCACATAGAAAGCCAGGAGAAAGATGTTTCAGGTTTCCAACAAGTATGATGAAAACAACCACAAATATGGTCAATCCATTTAAATTCATTTTCCAAATAAGGACAGGTAATCAAGATAATAACAACAATTCTCAATTAACCCTTTCATGACGGGAGCTGCGCTGGTGAAGCATTGAAGATCATGTGCCAGTTCATTCTCTCATATATGTGAATCTCCCTTAGGGAGCCTAGCATATATAAGAGAATGCACTGGCTTACAAGGTCAAGGTAAATAATGTTAGGCCAATGCACTCTCTTATATATGTGAGGTTCCCTTTGTGAGACTCGCCACAAACACGAAACACAGATATCTCTTACAAAATATACATCTAAAAAATGAGATGATTTTTTCAACTAAGGATAACCAATTAATAGCTCCAAACAGCCGAAATGTATATACGATGCAGAAGAAAATGTTCATCATGACTGGCCAACCTAAATAAGATTCTCAGCCCCAGATTACACGCAAAATACTCGCAAAGTCAGCGGGTAAACTAGTCTCTGAGAAAATCCTGAACCTTCATGCAAGTTGACAAAATATTGTATTCTAAGCTGGCCTTGCTATAATGGTTTATAGATATTTTAGAGCAAAATCACATATCATTTTAAGTGTATCAATTACGATGCAATTATGGTCAAAACACTTCCTAAAATCACAATGTCATTTAAGCCAGTTGATGTCCCTGGTTACTTGCACAATTTGCATATATAATAACGTCATGAAAGTAATATCTACTTAATAAAGCTATGTTGACCTAATAAAGCTACGTTAAACAATTAAAGCTACGTTGATTTAATAAACGTAATGCTTATTGGGCAGGCTTTATGTAGGCAATTATGGGAGGCCAAATTCACATTTATTAATAATTGAGCTGAAGCGCAATTCAATTCATTTTTCATATATGGCTAAACCCCCCAGTTAATTAATGAATAAATCCAATAGAAACATAATTGCGCTGAAGCCCAATTATTTTCCCAACTAAAACAGAAGGTACCGGTATGAATAAATCCAATAGAAAAATAATTGCACTGAAGCGCAATTATTTTCCCAAATAAAACAGAAGGTACTGGTATTGCGAGTCGCCCCAACTAATACAGAAGCTAATGCTATTGCAAGTCGCCCTGACTGAAACAGAAGATAATTATATTGTGAGTCTATCCGACTAAAACAGAAGTCGCGAGTCACCCTGAAGTATACAGAATATAATGCTATCGCATGTATAATTTTTATTCTGTAATTTTTGTGTGAACAGAACTGAAGAAATCTGTCAATTATTTCGACATGACAACATGCTGACAACATAACCGGAATTTCCAAAACCTACATCGTACAACAGAAACCGAAACAAAATGCAGAAGTATGACACTGCCTGTTATTAGTCTCACGATCCACTGTGAGGAATGGAGTAAAATACTACACCTATGGCTGATAAACACAAGTTTTACGCAACAAAATTCATTTGATAAGATTTTCAGACAATGCCACGACATTAACCCAATCGAAAAATATCTATTACCTTCCGCCATATTCCGGTGCTAGTTTTTAGAACAACTGTTTTTTCCAGATATTATTTTTATCGCCGGGGAAACCCAGCGCCCACACAGAAAAATAATTTTGATTAGTGCCGGTATTCTTGCAAAAAGAAGTCGCCCAACCGACAATAAAGGCTGCCCAACCGACAATAAAGGCTACCCAAGCAACCACATATAGAAACTGTTCAAATATAACAGACGAGCATCACGACCAGCGTATTCAGATTTGCATCGGGAAATAATAATGCCAATATTATGTACAGTGCTTAGCCATTGCAATTTTCGTACCGGACAAAACAGAAGGTACAGGTATTGCAAGTCACCCCGACTAATACAGAAGGTAATGCTATTGCGAGTCTCCACGATTTATAGAGAACATAAAGAATAAAACAGAAGGAAATGCTATCGTGAATTGCCCTGATCACTAATACGTACATAAGGCAATGGCAATGCCATCAGGAGCCGCCCCGATTCATACAGATGTTAATGGTATCATGAGTCACCCTGACTAAAACAGAAAGTATATACCGGTATCGCAAGTTACCCCGACTAATACAGAAGGTAATGCTATCGCGAGTCGCCCTGATTAAAACAGAACATAATGCTATTGCAAGTCGCCATGACACTGACTAATCAATCTTATTGAGAGTAGCCCAAACAAATAAAGAAGATAATCCAAAAGTGAATCACCCCGACTAATACAGAAGATTAATATTATCCATCATGATCTGGGGTGTGGGATGGACAAATCTCACCCGAGGGGCCAGATATTTGGGCCGGACACGAGGCTTGCCGAGTGTCCGGACCAACTATCTGGCCCCGAGGGTGAGATTTTTCCATCCCAAACCCCAGGTCATGATGGATCATTTTTCTCCCTACCCAAGAGCCTCATTCCGATTTTTTATTTTATACCAATCTTTGGCACATTCCAGTAGCTTCGTAACGGTATATTTGGGAAGAAATCTAATGCGATATTCGTGATTAACTGGGGTGATTTCGGTATATACCAAGGTATATACTGTAAAAACAAAGCGCGTTACCCGTGCGCGCAGGGTTAATACGTTAGAGTGAAATCGACAATGTCTTGTGAAAACGACATGGACACGTCACATCGTTGCACCTGCATAAACGCGCGTATTGATATGAAGTATATACAACTGGACTAACCGTATTTGTCATCGGAAATGACCATATCGATACCATTAGAAAAGGAAACACGTGAATATATGACAGACAAATGTTAGTTAGACGCGTTCGACGATTTATTGTAACGATGACAACAGTTCGAATGTGGAATTATTTCGTTCGTCATTTGTGAGGCGGCTATTGTTGACCTGTTACGAAATGTGCCAGTGGTGCCAGTTTCGCTTGGGGTCTTCCGTTTTATGGAATATGTTCGCAAATTAGTCGTTTATATTTCATGTTATATATGCAACTCTGTGTCTGCAAGTGAGGTTATGTTGAAGGTTTTTCGTGATTAATAGTTGAGGCTTATCTCCATTTGTATTAGCGTCCACGAATTCGTCCGTATGTATTTACTTGAAACGTGAAGCGTAACTGGTTGGTCGCCATTGTTTTGGTCTGTTTTAGTTCACACAACACATGATGACGGATTGTTAAATTAGTTCCGGCTCTTAAAGTCATTAGCTTCACTCCCGGTGGGTATATATTTCATGTCAGACAGAACTGTATCCGATATACCATAAGAAAGGTCATAAAAAACTAGAAATAAAACCCCAAGGTTGCATATTATTGATGCGGTATTCGCCCCGTATTAAATTGTTGAAAACTGCGGTCAGAGTAAGAAATCTTCTCAGATACAACCACATTTTCGGCGCGAATCATCGCGTGGAGGTCATGGAATTATATTCGGAAGAAATCGGAACCGCCCGAAAAACGACGATCGGCTGGCACGCACGGTTAAGAGAACAGCCAAAACAATAGCCGACATGTCGATAACCGAAAGTAGATTCAACAAAACACAAACTAGATAATGTGATTATGTCTTGATTTTTGCATCGATATCTCATGTTTTCTAATTGAAATGTCGAGAATTAATTGGCAACTAACAAAGTGTACACACTGTGTATATGTTATATATGGATTGTTTGCAAATTTAGGCGTGAATGGGTATTCACAGCATGCAAAATACGATTGGCACACCTCCGAACCGATCAGCTGATCCAGGTCGTCATGCTTCTCATCGATTGAAAATAAACAAATCGGGGAATTCCTGCCCTTCTTATCAAACGTCAACACATTTGGTCGAATTTAAGATGAAGTTATCTGCAATGGCATTATTGACTTATGTAAATGGAAATTATTAGCAATATTTCAAACGCAGAGAGTGCATGAACCACCGATCGATCTATAAATTATAATAGCCCAATCGGGCTGAACTAGATCGATTGATCTTCCTGGCATAGTGGTTGCTGCTGTAAGAGAGGGAACTCTAAATTTCTTAAATATTAAAATTTTGTTTGTTTTCAGATTTGTACAAGTTTATAATGAATATTACTAGTAAAAAAATATACCATTGTCTTTCATTAGTTTCAAAATAAATGAGAATTTTTTTTAATTGGTAGAAACAGCTGGTCGAAAGAACAATTTAGAGTACTCCCCTTATCCCAGATTCACTTTATAGTAGCTAATTACACTTAAGCATAAATTATTTATGCTTAAGCATAATTAACTTACGATCAGCGTAATACATTTGAATTACGCTTGACTGTAATTGGGTTCATCAGCTATCTCACCTCTATGGGAGGAAGCCAAATTAACATTTAATAAATAATTGAGCTAAAGCCCCCCCCCCCCCAAATCAAGGAATCTCTAATTACACTTAAGTGCAATAAGAATATTTCTTATCGCGCTTAAGTGCAATAAGAAGATTCCTTATTGCGCTTAGAGATTCCTTATTGCGCTTAAGTGCAATACGATATTCCTTTTTGTGCTTAAGTGCAATAAGATATTCCTTATTGTGCTAAGCGCAATTAGATATTTCCTTATTGAACTTAATCGCAATTATATCTTCCCTTATTATATCGCTTAAGCTCAATTATATCGCTTAAGCTCTATTATTATTAAATGTTAATTTGGCTCCCCATATACCTCATGTATATTGGTATAACCTGATGTAGGTTACTGGCATTAGTAATGCGGTTGCATCCATTTCAGCTTGAGGGGAGTTCAATGAGAGTGTATATGAATTACGTTTAAGCGTACTTCATTTACGCTTAAGCGCGGAACTCATTTACACATAAGCATAATTAATATGAATAATGCTTAAGCAAATACCTAACTCCAACTGATTTCCTTTGTCTGAATAATTGAGTCCATCTCATAGTATATGGGGGAGTCTAAACCGATGTTTGATTGATGTCTTATTGCCAGAGTAAATTTGAGTTTAGAGGAAATCGCATGGGAGACAGCCTTTTCAAATATATTATTTATTAGTGTAAATCATTTGCGCTCAAGCGCAAAAAATATGTGTCTAATAATATATTTGCGCTTTAGCATAAAATTGCCATAAATGTGATCTATTATATGGGAGGCCCTTTTCACATTTATTATTTATTTACGCTTAAGCGCAAATAACCTCTATCATTTGCAATTAAGCAAATAGATCATATTTGCGCTTAAGCGCAAATCATTTGCACTTAAGCGCAAATAAAAATCAATATGCAATGATCCCCCCTGAATTAATTTTACATGGCACAGGCCTAAACACATCACTAAAATTGATATAGCCCCACCATATGAGGGAAACAATCCCCCAGAAACCCCAAGATCTGTTTTATGACCATGGAAATGATATAGATCTGTGTAGGATATGTCTCTTTTATAAAATATACTATATCTCTGGGATGGCGACACAAATTCTTGGGGACAGGGATGCTGATATTATGAAAATAGGGGTTTTTCCCCAACTTCAAGTCAATGAGTACACCATATGAGGGAAGCAAACCCCAGTAACCCCTAATTCCCTATTTATGGCCATGGAAATGGTATATATCTGTGCAGGAGATAATAAAATATACATGAGCTCTGGGAGTGAGGCACCAAATCTTGGGACACCAGGGACAGAGATGCTGATATGCATATGGAAATATGTTTTTTCTTCAACTTCGAGTCTGTATGGGGCTATTACTATGGGCCCATGCTAATATAATATGAGATGGACTCAATCATTCACATCAGAGGGATGTAATGGAGTGTTAGGTATTTGCGCTTAAGCGCAAATAAATTGATAGACACATATTTGTGCTTAAGCGCAAATGATTTACGCTTAAGCACAAATATTTGTGCTTAATGATTTATGCTTAAGCACAAATATTTGCGCTTAAGCGCAAATAAATAATAAATGTGAAAGGGGCCTCCCATACTATTTCCGCTAAAGCGCATATGATTTGTATTTAAGTATAAATGATTTGCTCTTAAGTGCAAATGATTTACACTTAAGCGTAAATGATTTGCGATTAAGCAGAATCAGAATAAATGTGAAAACGGCTTCTCGTATAATCGCTTAAGCATAATTCATTTATGATTAAGTGTAATTAATCTATCAATGAAAATAAATGACCAGTGAGCTTAAGTGTAAATCAATTACGCTTAAGCACACTTTAATCAATTACGCTTAAGCACACTAGTCATAATTCTATTACTCATAGGAGTAATGCTTTATCTACATCATATGGTTAAGCGTAAGTGAAGTACGCTTTATATGTGTGCATTACACCTGAGTGTAATACATTACGCTTAATTGTAATTCACTTACGCTAATGTGCAATTAGCTAATACATGTGAAAAAGGCTTTCCATTATAGTTATCATCCATCAGAATGAATAGTGCTTACTAAAGCTTGACAACAGAATTTGCCATTAAAAACATTTCATGGCCAATGAGCTAACAAATGTTCTGTACTGGCATATTGAATACCAATTATTTGTACTATTGTACAGGTATAATGTAATTAAACAGTTTTGAGTTACAAAAGTAAGACAACTCTTTCTGAACGGTACTGTGCTTGCGGCCAGATTGATGTAAAAATTCGGTCAATGCGCTTACAATTTTCTATAAATAGTAACATTTTGGAATTATTACCTCTCGATCACTGTTCGATTATAATCTTTGCCACTAACTCGGCCAATGTTCTTCCGTTTGTGATTTCACGCAACAATTCCCTTTCTATTCCTTCCCTGTCGAATTGACTACCGATTGCGATGTCAATTTGTTTTTCGCTTTAATATTCTGATGTGCATGACGCTATTCCAGCGAACGGTCATCCTCCCTAGAAGCCATTTCTGAGAACGAAACCCGATTCAATCCCAATCGAGTCGGAAGTGCTCGGGCATTTCCGTGACTGCACAAGACAACGCATCGGTTTGTATTTTCGTGTTATTATGGTGAGATTAATCGGGACGATTGATGAATATAAATAGTTAGCCGAATGGCCGTATAATGTGTACAAACTGACTTCAGGATGGGGGATTTCGTGTATCGGAGTTATTTTATTCACTCTTCCCACAGAATGACGCAGGAAACTCAATTGTGAGGTTCAATTTACGTTTCACATCACTTTAATTAAATAGGTAAAGCAGTCACGTGGGTGGTGTGAGATAGATGGTCACGTGTTATGTGAGACAGGGAAATCTCACCCAGCTATCTCACACTGGCTGCCAGTGCTAAAGTGTGTAGGGGGTGGGAGAAAATGCTATCGCGAGTCGGCCCAACTAAAACAGAAGATAATGCTATTACGAGTAGCCCCGACTAAAACAGAAGCTAATTCTATTGCGAGTCTTCATGATTAATAGAGAATGTAATGCTATCACGAGTAGCACCGACTAAAACAGAAGGAAATATGCTATTGTGAGTCCCCCTGATTAATACAGAAGGCAATGCTATCACGAGTCGGTCCGATTCATACAGATTATAATGCTATCATGAGTTGCCCCGACTAAAACAGAAGGTACCGGTGTCGCAAGTTACCCCGACTAATACATAAGGTAATGCTATCGAGAGTCACACCGACTAAAACAGAAGGAAATGTTTTGTGAGTCGCCCTGAAGGGAACGCTATTATGTGGTGCGGCAGGGGAAACTTAGTCTCCTTGCCTTTATTCCTTCTGTATGTGACTGAAGACTTCTAAAGAATTTTCTGAGATGTGGTTTTAAACGAATAAAAATGACTCCGTCCATAAATCATTTGATATTATCCTCTCAGCCCTTAATGTAAAAGGTAGGTGTGCTCTCATGATTGTTTACTGTCTTTAGTTAACTCATAATACTCATGATAATAGGCAAGGAAGCAGTCTGAAGCGCAATTGGTTGGTATCGCATATGAATTTATGATAATGGAATAACCCATCTATTCAGGGAGCAAATTACTTTTGAAATTTTGATTATCAAATAACCTCATAATGACATAATTAGATAGCATTGTTCTGAAATCATATAAAATTCATACCAAATTGCATAGCTATTATCCAAATTTGGGTAGCAAATTGCGATGCGATACCAGTTAATTTTCTCCCTGCACCTATTCAACCAAACTTTAATAGTAATAATTGCGCTGAAGCGCAATTGAATTGCTTGGGTAGTATGTGAAAAATTAATTGCGCTTCAGCGCAATTAATTTTGACTTGCGCTGAAGTGCAATTAATTTTGAATTGCGATATCCCATATGAATTGATAAAAATGGAATAACCTATCT
The DNA here is from genome assembly GCA_032622095.1 of Siphonodentalium dalli. Classification (NCBI taxonomy): domain Eukaryota; kingdom Metazoa; phylum Mollusca; class Scaphopoda; order Gadilida; family Siphonodentaliidae; genus Siphonodentalium; species Siphonodentalium dalli. The sequence continues at coordinate 136,885,794 of CP136062.1, read as the reverse complement.
ATTCAGGGGTGTGAGCTTGTAACAATAATTGCGCTTCAGCCTGGATTGCGCTTCAGCGCAATTATTAATAAATATAAATTTGGCCTCCCATAGGCAATAGAACCCAGTGAATAAAGTCTGTTATCAAGTACTTTAATAGGAAGTCTATTAATTAGATTATTAATAATAAATCAATTAGCACCTCACCCTTGATAACTCAAGATTATGAATTTAAGTCATCAGCCCATTGGTGAAAAAATAGATCAGTCAATTGTAAACAAATTACTGTGAATTCCATTTTGTTTCTTGAATGCCACAGATTTAAAACCTCACCAATGTGACAATACTGTAAAGGCAAATCAATGCAAACTCCCTTCATTTCATGGATAAAATAACAACACTCTTTTGCTGGAAATTTTCAGCCTCATGCCCTTCTTCAGCCAGATGATAATATCAACAGCTTACATTTTGATAGTAGGTTGTAGAGTTCATTATACAGTAATGCCCTAAGTAATCGACTCTTTAACTACAGCAGAATTATGGGTAACTTTTCAGGATTTAGTCGGAAATATGGCTTGTTCCGATGAATGGCAACAAGCCATATTTCCTGAAAAGTTACCCATAATTCTGCTGTAGTTAAAGAGTCGATTACTTAGGGCATTATTGTAGTCCGTATATAAGAAATATCAGGTTTATGTTATTAACGCCTGATTACGTCTAAACCATAGTCAATGAACTCTCCAATCAATTGTCAAAATATAACCTGTTGATATTATCGTCTGGAGCCCTGAAGAAGACCATGAGGCCGAAAATTTCCAACAAAAGAGTGTTGTTGCTTTATCCACTAACTGAATGTCCCTCTTTACAATTTTCAACATAGGAATTATAATCCCATCATTTAGTTGACAACCATCAGGGGTGGTGTAAGCACTGAAGGCACGGGGGGCTCAACCTTCAGAATGGTACTTTTCCCAATGTAAATTATACATTCAAACAGGAGTAAGACAAGGGCAAAGGTGCTAGAGCCCCAGAATGCTCCTCTGTACCAACATCTCAGACGTAACCATGGCCCAATGATTATCGAGAACCACATTCTTGTGAAAATAGCATTAAAGCAATGCAGCATCCAGTAGTTCTTAAGATCAGTGGAACCCTGCATCTTTATATCCACATACCAGACTCTAACAACTTAGCAACAAGTGGCTGTGTGGTGGCTCCTGGTATAACCTAGTCTCCAGGCAATTCACCTTATCAATACCAAGACATCCTGGACTACAGAGAATGACAGCTCAAAGCACAAGACAGTGGATCTAAATTTAGTCTCAGCAGCCACTGTGAAGGACTGGATCCATTGAGCTCCGCTGCATCATTCAGCATGTATAATAGAATCATTAAGCTTGTGTAAAATGTTGTAATGTTCTATAAATAGCCACATTGTCTGTCCCATCTCACAGAAAATAAATGGAGAAACACTTACTCCTAAATATATACAGAAATATCAGGAAAGAGATGCACTCTTATCTTATCTGAACTTATCTGTCATAACAACATACATGTAGTGAATTGTGGGAAAGTTTGGACCAATCCACTCTTTTTCCATGATCATTGATTGGAATATACAGTAATGCCCTAAATAATGGACTCCTTAACAACAGAAGAATTATGGGTAACTTTTCAGGATTTAGTCGGAAATATGGCTTGTTGCCATTCATCGGAAAGCTCTCGATGAAAGCTTTCCGATGAATGGCAACAAGCCATATTTCCAACTAAATCCTGAAAAGATACCCATAATTCTGCTGTAGTTAAGGAGTCCATTATTTAGGGCATTACTGTATTAAGAACCCCACTCTAGTGGAAAGACCCATATAGCAAAAAGGAATGTACGATTGGCTCCAGAAGAACTTAAAATGTATCAAGACCACATCCACATGCCAGACTCTAACACACTGCTTCTGGTATTACTATAGTCTCCAGGCAATTCATCTTATCACCAAGACATCCTGGACTACAGAGAATGCCAGCTCAGAGCACAACACAGTGGATCTAAATTTAGTCTCAGCAGCCACTGTGAAGGACTGGATCCATTGAGCTCTGCAGCATCATGTATGATGGAATCAATAAGCTTGTGGATCCTGGCTGCTGGCTGTTAGAAGAAACAGCTTCTAGGCTGAGATAGATTTCCAATTGCCTCACACAATCTTTGTGTTCCATTGGACGATAACTGCTTAAGAGTTATATACAGAATATCAAAGATGACATCTCATGAATGTGGACTGCAACGTACTGCTTAATGCTTATAGAGACCATCTCTGCTTTGTAACTGCTTTAGAGCTATATACAGCAGATCTAATGATCATCATGGCTGTAACATATCATGAACATATAGACTGTATGTCCAATAATTGCCTAGAGTTATATAGAAAACATCCCATGAACATGGACTATAAGTCTGTAACTGCTTGGAGTTATACAGACAACACCTCATGAGCGTCGACTATAACTGCTTATAGATCACATCTCTGTAACTGTAACTGCTAAGGGTTATACCATACATGGTATCATGAATACCAGTCATATAATTATAACTGTAAATTTTGCCAAATGATTGAATTGAAAATAGTTTTCGCGAAAATGGGAATTATTTTTGTATTTAGCAAACAACAGCACGATACTCAAGTGAGTGATACTCAAGGCTGCTGACCAGCCCTTGCAATTAGGAAAAATGTCCTAGGGCAAATTTAATGCTGTGGTATGTTAGATTCCAAATGTTGTCACAGTGTTACCCACAGCATTGCATATTGCCTTGGCCAATTGCGAGGACTGACTGACATAAGAACCAAACCATAACAAGGTGGCTCACGCTGATCCTATTATAAAGATAGCATAACAATGTACTGTGCATACCCAAGTTTGTGTGTTGTTGATCAATTAGCTGGCACAGCAGTATAAGTAGCTGCTTGATGCACACACTGTGTGAGCCACACAGTGATGGAGTGTTGTTGACTCATTTTATCCAGTGTTCACCAAGCTGTGCACAACTTCACACATGTTTTACATGCATAGCCATAGGGTTTAGATATGAAATTTATGAAATTACAAGAAGGCCATAACAGAAACATATGTACATGGTTAACAAATTGAGTTTGCATTTATGTCAAATAGCATCTTTCAGCATATCGTTGGTGGGCTACAAAAAGGACATATACCCAGTTTTGGCAGGAAAAACTTTTTTGCATATATAAATCAGATTCTCCATGTCAAATTACACAATATATTTAGAGTGTGTGCCCCTTAGTCATCAGAAAAATACTTTGTCCCTTGTTATTGAGTTGTTATTTCCAAAATATCATTTAATTTCATTTTGGTTGGGTGACTGAAATTTTTGTTTTCCAAAATATCGTACAACTATTTTATTTATTTGGAGAAACATCTTGGTGGTCAGAGTACTCAAGAGTATTGGATATCAACCACACAACAAATGGAAAGTGCAGGAACCTCAGGCCCGTTCTGATACACACAAGGGAAGCGAGATAATCCAGCTTTAATGTTTAGCATACGACATTCTGGAATTTGAAAAAAAATTACCGCCACTATTCCAAAACCTCGCATGTAGAAAAAAGTACGTCGAAAATTGGTGACATGTCAATAAAAATAAATATTGAAAAAAAAACTCTTAATTCATGTCTCTAACCATAGTGGGCATATTCCCTATTGTGTGAACTTATTATATATACATAATTCTTGTTATTTTGACAACACATTTGAAATTTATTAAGTTTTTTGCTTCTCTAAATTTGCAAAAAGTAGTATACGTCCTTTTGGTAGCCCACCAACGATATGTGTCTATCGATAAAGGGTTTTGTTTTTATATATAGGCCTACATGAGTATATTGGGACATTTAAGGAAAATTATTAATATATATATACAGTTTAAGGGTTTAACACTCAAAACTCGGCTTGATGTTAATCTTAATTGATGTAGCAGAGAATTAAACTGGCAACTGGTCCAGTGTCCGCCTTGAGGGTTATGCTGGAAGATGTTATCAATGAGCATTCTGACAGATCTGGATAATGAGGTGGATGTGGTGGTCAGAAGGGCTGCTTATAAATTGGTTGAGTGCGATTTAGCTTTGTTTCAGCTGCTAGCTTTATGGAACCCTGAGTACATCCAGAAATGTTGGCAAATGAATGAATGGCTAGATGAGGAATGAGGACTGCATGGTCACCTTTCCTGTGGAAAAGTTGATATTGTGAACCTACGCAATTTTGAAATAATATCATTATTTCCAATAAAGTACAGTAATGCTCTAAATAATCGACTCCTTAACCACAGCAGAATTATGGGTAACTTTTCAGGATTTAGTCGGAAATATGGCTTGTTGCTATTCATCGGAAAGCTCTCACTGAGAGCTTTCCGATGAATGGGTAACTTTTCAGGATTTAGTCGGAAATATGGCTTGTTGCTATTCATCGGAAAGCTCTCACTGAGAGCTTTCCGATGAATGGCAACAAGCCATATTTCCGACTAAATCCTGAAAAGTTCCCCATAATTCTGCAGTGAGAGCTTTCCGATGAATAGCAACAAACCATATTTCCTACTAAATCCTGAAAAGTTACCCATAATTCTGCTGTAGTTAAGTAGTCGATTATTTAGGGCATTACTGTATATTATTTAGCCTTACAACCCTGCAATGATATTTTATATTGATTATTTGCAAATTAAGTCATAGTGTTTAACCCTTCCATGACTGGAGCTTCCTGAAAACCGTGTGCCAATCCATTCTCTTATATAAGCGAGTCTCCCATAGGGAGCCTCACATATATAAGAGAATACATTGGCCTAACAATATTACTTTGACCATATAACCCAGTGCATTCTCTTATATGTGCGAGGTTCCCTATGGGAGACTCACATTTATATAAGACAATGCACTGGCCCAGGAAATTTAATGCAGCACAAGCGCAGCAACCGCCATGAAACGATTAAATCTTATTTTCAAAGTATCTTCTACATGTATTTAAGCGGGGAAAACAAAATTCATATGGGAGAACATTCTGTCAAATCTCAAGCTCTAATGAGTTTAAATATGCATGCTTCCCCAAACTTTTTTCCAAAGACATGTCATCTCCTCTTATATGTAATGTCCATATCACCATAGATGCAGGTTTACAAGCCTTGTCCATAAAAAATTTCATCGACGGACAACTAACTATTATTTCTAGGAAAACAGAAGGACACTCCAGAACGGAAAATGCAAACGTCATTCTTTTAAAAATTGAGATCCGATGAACCATGGCCAAGATATCTGCATGGATGGACAAACAACAAAGTTTCCAGATAAACAAAGAAGGTCTTATAAGGATAATTATAGAATTGAAAACGTGAACTATGTCATTATTGAAAGCAGCTATGATAGTGAATCTCCAAACCAAATTTCATTCATTAATCGATAACCCATGTTTAGGATATATACATGTATACCTGGATAGACAAAAGACCACTATTTCCAGATGAACAAAGAAGTACAACTCTAGAACGGAAAATGCATATAATATCATTGGGGCCTCTTTTGAAAGTACCTCCAATGCCAAATGTCCATTCAAGGTTTATCAAAGGCTGAACATCCATACAAGGTTTAACAAAGGCTGAACATCCATACAAGGTTTAACAAAGGCTGAACATCCATACAAGGATCATCAAAGGCTGTTTATCAAAGCAGTCTTATTCTGAAATTCATTCAGGGCCATATTTCTCATCAATTTGTAAGACATTCAGTTAGGAGTCCAGTGAGTGTGACACATACATGTATATCAATGTAAATCAAGGTTACTGGTATTCAAGGACGTCTCTGGTCTATGGCTCTTTAAGCTTTCAAGGCCTTCAGTTGCCATTTGCCAGATTCAGGGCTATTCCAGACCCAGGTTCAGGAACCCTGTATATAGAAATGTTAGAAACAAAGCCATTATTTCATTGATACTAGACATAGATTCCAGGGTAACAACTACACATCAGTTTACAACTTAGTTCTTTTGAGTATAAAGCAAAGAGAGATATCAAGTCTAAAAATATACACACATCTCCATGCAGTTCACCAGTGCCAGCTCTATTGGTTTCTAACCTCTGAAACACTCAATGGATCTTGCTGGCTGTGGAGATCCTCCATGTAATTACCTTCAATGAATCCTTCTGTAAATGCTTGCAGACTCTAACACACTCTCTGGGTACAGATAGATTAGACCCAGAGAATTCAGTTCCACTATGATGTCTGATCCTCCTGTTAATGCTCGTAGACTCTAAAACAACCAGTCAGTACAGACATATTGCATCCCAGAGCATTTTCATCCACTATGATGTTGGATCCTTCTGTTAAATTAATTCCAACAGACACTTACAGTAATGCCCTAAATAATTGAGGAGTGATCAAAAGTGTAGGTGTACTACATACATAGCATAGCATACAGTAATGCCCTAAATAATCGACTCCTTAACCACAGCAGAATTATGGGTAATTTTTCTGAAAAATTACCCATAATTCTGCTGTGGTTAAGGAGTCGATTATTTAGGGCATTACTGTATATACTCACTAAGAACAGAGATACCAAAACCCGTAAGATTGCTCTTAGGATCCAAATAATCATGTACAATACCCGTTTGTTTATTATTTTTCAGCAAAAAATCCACAGATGGTAAAGTCCTGTATGATCTTTATTTGGGTTTGTACGTTTATATAATTTTGCTCACCGGCATAACATGTGCCCTCAGATGCAGAAGTTTCTGCCAAAAATGGCTGAATCATCTTTCCTTCTGTAACTGTAACAGGTTGACAATTACTGATTACTGTAATAGTGATTAATCCATCTGACAACGGCTCTGGAGAGAGCTTGAAATGAATCCACCCTGCACCGTTACTTGGGTCTATACTTTTTGTCAATTAAAAGAGTTCTTCCACCCTGTTCTATTATGTGGATCTCGAGAGTATGATGTTAGATCTTAGAGAAGTATTCCAGGGCTCGAGGCCAATTTTTATGCAACCTTTTTTCCACTTCTTAACCCTTTCATGATGGGAGTTGTGCTGGTGCGGCATTAAATATCATAGCCAGTGCATTCTCCTATATTTGTGAGTCTCCCATGTAAGCCAGAAATATGTCTTCCATGTAAACCAGAAATATGTCTCCCATGTAAGCCAGAAATATGTCTCCCATGTAAGCCAGAAATATGGCTTGTTGCCATTCATCGGAAAGCTCTCCCCGAGGCACCTCCATATCTAATAAGGTTCCCCAGATCAAATTACATATAAGTAAAACAATTCAGCTCCTAGGTTCCAGCGATTTCTGCATGAACAATTAGTTATTGATTACCACAGCTAGATAAAAGCCTATATACCTTGTCAATCTTGTGACATCACAAGAGGAAAGATTAACAATCCAGACTGAATAATCCATGATGGAATATTCAATCGCATGAATCAACATAACTTTAGTAACAGGTGGCCTACCACAACCATCTTTTCATCAACGTGCTCAGTGGATTAGCGGGCATCGATAATGACTGAGAAAAACAGTATCAGTAACACATGTCTTCTCAACTTGAATTTATAGGAAAGAATCCGAAAGATGAATCAAAATATCAAAAGGCCTCTCTCATTATGCATAATTTAATATCTGGCATATGGCCCCAACAAAAAAATGTGAACTTTGGCATTTCTCAAACACTAGAATCCAGGTGATGTGCACCCTATTAGCAGTTTCAAACTGGCCTTGCATATCAACAATCAACCACCAGATCATGGACTACCAGATCACAGACTCAAGGCCTGCTTACATTTTTCACATCCAAATAAATCCACTTTGAGATCTTAAGTGTAGATACACATAAAAATCTACTGGCCATGGATTGAATGAATTGATTACACACAACGGTGTCACATTATATAGATCAGAAAAAACATGTGGTATGTATATGATGTATCACAAGGTTTCTCAACCTAAATTTATAGGGAAAATCAACAAAATATCAAACAACATCTCCGATTATGCATACTTTAAATTCTGACATATGGATTAACAAAAGAACATGCATTAATTATGGTATTTCTAAACACTAGAATCCAGGTGATTATTCACTACTGAAGTAGAAGCTTTATTTAAACTGGCCATTGTGTATCCACAAGGACCACCATATCAACAACAGGTCATGGCCTGTGTACTATGCAGTATACACATTATCCAAATAATTTATCCCATGGCTCCACCTGAGATATTAAGTGTGGCCTACAGGGATCTATACATGTAGATACACATACGGATCTACTGGGTTGAATGAATGCACACAATGGTGTCTCATTGAAGTTTGTGTTTACAACAAAGACACACCTGCATCTAATAATGGCTGGCTGTGGATGTCCACAGCAGTCAACGCTATAAATACCGTAATGGCTGGCTGTGGATGTCCACAGCATTCAATGCTATCCAGCCAGGTGATTTTCTTTCAGGGCATATTATCACACTGCCCAATGATTTGTGACATCTCAGCACAAATGGATGCCTCTCAATGTTCTTCTTAAAAGCCTCTTAGTGCAATTTAGCAGAACTTAAAGATGCCTTGTCCGATTTAACACCTATAAATTACTATTTCTTCGGTTTCTGGGGGGGGGGGGGGTGAAAAATATTTTATTTGAGTTGAGGAACCCACCCTTCAGAGCTATTACAATTCAATTTTTGAATTCTATTAAATTTAACCCCTCTTCGCTGCTAAATGATGTTATGACGTCGTGTGCTGGGCTGTTGACATTATTGCCATTTTCCAGTGGGAAAATATACCGGAAGAACCATAAAACTGACTCAGTTGAATGGCTAATATCTTTCACAATCGTGGAACATCATACACTGTTAGAAACTTCGAGATACAGTTATTCCGATGCACTAATCTCAGAGTACCAGTAATGTATAGTAGGTCCGTAGTAGCTACGGACATATAGCACACGGCATGCACTTTACTTCTAGCAGCAAAGAGGTTAAATATCCACCTCAGTCAGCAAAGCAAAAATTCCAATGGCTTCTTCTATAGAAACATATATCTCTTTATTTCCTCCATTAATAAAGAGCTCACAAAGACACACATGTAACATATATACAGTTGAAAGAAGGGTTGGAATTATCGACAGATTTCTCCTCTATAGAAATTGTTTACTGACAATCTGTTGATTTGTATGAGTAAATAAATTATTAGCCGACAAGAAATCACTAAGTTCCAGATATTTAGTTGATCGTTTGACCGATTTTTAATGATAGTAAACTGTATGGGTGGTGAATTTAGAGACACATGTCGGCCATTGCTCTGAGCCGGATCAATCCTAAAAAATACGCTCTCCTGAGACAATAATCGGTGGTTAAAATTTTATCAAATGCAACGTGTATGAATGTTTCTGATGGGAGTTTGTGGTATTTATTGAAAGATGAATTCTTTGCCGATCCATCCGTGTATATATCGTTATCATTACTGGGGTGAATGGGCTAAATTTGTGCGACTCCCGAGCGATGGTGAAACGTTGAATTTCTACAGTGCCCCTTGTCTATATAATGTTCCATTAACGCGAAGAAGGCGCGTATATAGTTGCGGCGTATATGGGCAGTGCAAAAGGGGTGCGGACAGCGGAGCGCGTTACAGGCCCCTGTGATTAATGCCCCAAGTAATTTTACCCCTTAACCACAGAAGAATTATGGGTAACTTTTCAGGATTTAATCGGAAATATGGCTTGTTGCCATATTTCCGACTAAATCCTGAAAAGTTACCCATAATTCTGCTGTGGTTAAGGAGTCGATTACTTAGGGCATCACTGTATTTAAACCAATTTTCACAAGTCAGATCCAGCTACCTATTATTGTTTTAAGAAATGGACAAGTCACTGCTGTTTGCTGACATAATGCTATAACATGGAGGCACAGTTCCGGAATTAATTGCAACCCAGTCAACTTGAATTAAACAGTATGGATACTTATCTTTGCCAAAGGTCAGATCAGGTACCCAGTATTTTTGGGCTAATGGCTACAAAGACATCATGGAAGGTAGAAATACATATCTCTACCAAATATTAGCTTAATTTGCCAGGTAGTTACAGAGCATTGAGTAAGCCTGTGTGATATAATGTTACATCCTAATCCTTATAGCAAAACGTTACTGGAGACATATGAATAGTTACCCATGGCAGAAGTTAGAATAATATATACTGTAGATTTATTGTAGTGGCTGTGCACATCTTACATGACCCCATTATGTCAGAATGTGTCATCAGAATAAATCAGGTTCCAACCAGCTCACACAAGCACTAAGGACAGAAAAGTGTATGGCAGACTTGGAGAATAATTTTGCAGTTTAAAAGCTTTATAAAACTATATATTTTATTAATATATTAAAAGTCAAGCACCAATATATATCTTTTTAAAGATATGGCAGATGCACATCTACTGAGAAATTGCCCAATTTATTATTAAAGATGTTAATCAATATTAATGCCAGTGTTTCTCTTCGCACAATTATTTGTACAGATTCGGGGGTATAAAATAATAATTTTGAGTCAGAGAGAAACCTGTCTATAGCAGCTTCTATCACTAGAAAATAATATTTCTATAGTTATTTTCTATGAATTGGGACAGAAATTGTGGCTAGTTTTAGAGCATTACAATGTTTTCTTTATTGGAAATCTATCTTTTAAAGCAAGTGAAATACATAGTATTTGCAACACCAGATTGTTTCTCTTGAGTGCTTTGGTAACATAGTAATTGAAACCTGCCTCGGAAATGAGTTTCGTAGTAATTTTGTTGTTGGATGTGCTGCTGAGAAAATATAGATCATCTTTAAGTTATGACTTTCAATGTGACTGTTACTGCAGCATGTTAGCCACTTGGTGGTTTGCGCTCCAAATTACACCTAATTATATTCGCTTTTGATTTTTTCCCGGTATCAAAATATGTTGATAAATACTTTAACTACCTTTCTACAAGCATTAAACTTGTCCCAGAAAGACGAATTGAAGTCATAAAAAATACGATATTGAACACGATGTTTGGGTCCCTAACAAACAACAGTACAGTAATGCCCTAATTAATCGACTCCTTAACCACAGCATAATTATGGGTAACTTTTCAGGATTTAGTCGGAAATATGGCTTGTTGCCATTCATCGGAAAGCTCTCACAACAAGCCATATTTCCAACTAAATCCTGAAAAGTTACCCATAATTCTGCTGTGGTTAAGGAGTCGATTACTTAGGGCATTACTGTAATTTGCATGATATGGAACAGAAAAGAGTGTTGCATGTTAGTCTATTCCTGATATGGTAGAAATAAGAGCGTTTATTTCACTTGTGTGAAAAAAATATAAAACAACAGGAAAGTGGCAGGTATTTTTCAGACCGGTATGAAGCCGGTATATCAATATTTTGTGTATTTGTAAACCTATCTTATACCTCCGTTTAAATTATGCAGACAAAATTTGGAAGCTCGCATAAGAGAATGTACAGGATCTGTAAAGCTGCACCAGCTCAGCTCCAGTCATGAAAGGGTTAAACCATGTCAATGGATACCATGCTCCCCAAAGGAACCGACAAATTTAAGGAAGGGTTGATCAGCATGGCACTACTGATGATTCTTCCTGGATGTTATCAACAAGAATGATATAAGCCTCATTAGGCCTAAAAAAAATACATTTGTTTCCGCTAACGAGCTGAAAAAAATTAGGGTAGGTAGGTAGGCTTAACTTTTGTTTTTTTGTTAACTTTTTTTTTCAGTATCTTTAAAAATAATTGTATAAAACTTGTCAATAACCCAAACTATGCACTTCTTAGCCCCAATCAGGTTAACCCAGATGACAGAGGAACTAGAAACTCCAATTCAATCTTACATATGCTTTAATATTTACATATATACCAGTCTATATACTAATATAGTCTTTGATAATCCTAATACGTATTTCCCATATGGTCTGGCGACAACTGGAGTCAGTCCAGCACCATCTTGTACCGATCTATTAATGATGGCTTCACAACACTACCTTCTCCTCCGCATTCAGTGAAGGATCTAGGTATTTTTGGGGGACACCTGATTTTGGGCAATGATATGCCAAAGGCATAACCTGAAGGCTGAGCGGAGGAAGGTTTGGGAGGGATGACCCCCTGCTGATGGTGGGGGTTCTCCCCCTGGAAAAGTTTTGAAAATCCATTGCATTTAGAGCTAATCTAGGGCACTTTGAGTCAGTATTTTGAATTTTACTGAGAGGTCAATTTGATCAAGTTTCTCAAGCATAACTTTGGAAATTTTTTATATATGTATGGATTGGAAATGCTTATAAGTCATTGTCAGATATCTTTTGGTTCAATGGATTATGCTTATCCTGCTTGAAATGAGACTTACCATTATCACTCTAATTCATATAATTGGCTATTTTATAAAATTCAAGTAAGACACGTACAATCGTACATACATAATATACTACATGTAGTACAGAAACAATGTCTATTAAGTTAGTAATTACTATTTATAGTACTAATCTCTATATTAATTATTCATTTGTTATTATGAGATCACATCTGATAACCAGGTTGATTCGATCAAATTGTTAATGTCCCTGTACTGTATTTGGTTGAAATACTGAAGTCTGAAAGCTGAATGATAACAAACCTGAACTGAAACTATTTGAAGTTTTCACAGATGAAAGCTAGATAAAGCCAAACATACTTTACAGTATGATTCCAACTGTTAAACTTAAAAATCTTTTTGTAAACTTAAATTTTTTATGTCAATATATATAAATGTTTTGCATCTTGTTATGATATGAATTGGGACCAAAATTTGAAGAAAAAAAAATTTAAATAAAAAAAAAATATTGTTTTTTTTTTTTGGTCCAATTTTTTTTTTTTTTTGCAATGGCAATAAAAAGTTTAGGTCGGGCAGGTCGGGGGTTTAAAATAGGGTCGGTCGGGTTAGCGGAAACAAACGTCTTTTTTTTTTAGGCCTTACATAGACGAAAATGTTCAAGAGCCATCCTACAGAGCGGAAGTTATAATGGTGTTAGTTTTTCGATTTTGTTAACTTTAAAAAATAACAATAATAATAATATAAATTGAGCAAGGAGTTCAATCTGAATTAAATAAAAAAAATGTTTTTTTAATTATTGAAACAAAAAATATTTTATAATATTTTTTGTTTGCTTGTTAAATTGAGCAAGGAATTCAATCTAATTTTTTTTTTTTTTTAAATAGGGCCATAACTCCATTAAAACCCGGATAAAACCCCATATTTAAACTCAATCTCTATTTTGGGCTAAGAAACTCATATACAAAATTTGGTTCTGATTGGACAGAAAATGTTTGAGTTATCGCACCATGCGTAAAGTGTCTATGGACGGATGGCTCGATGAACGGACGGACAAACAACGAGTGGTCAATCCAGATGTCGATACCATGTGCATAGTATGGTATGGGTACACATAAAAATGAACAAAATGACTACTGCTGAACCTGTGGAAAATAGATGAAAGAAATGGATAGAAAATTCAATATTAATCAAGAATGCCGGTACTTTCAATGGAGAGTGTCACTTTTATACCCCTCCGACAACCCATCTTATTGCCATCAGGGGATGCCAGGACACGTCTCTGCCCTGGATAAACATATTACGCTAGCGAAAGTGTAATGCACTTGCTATCAATTTAATCTTAGTCAAAAAAGATTTGCATGCCACCTAATACGGCAGCACTAAATATTTTGAAAATAGGGTTTCAGTAACGTCCGTGCTTCAAAACTTCAAACCAATAAAAAAATACTGCCTAAATAAATACCAAACAATTGTTTGTAATTTAACCCTTCCATGACTGGAGCTTCTAGAAATTTGGCTAAAACCCTGTGCCAATGCATTCTCTTATATATGCGAGTCTCCTACAGGAAGCCTCGCATATACATGTAGAAGAAAATACATTGGCCTAACAATATTTACCTTGACCTTGTCAACCCGTGCATTCTCTTATATATACGAGGCTCCCTATGGGAGACTCACATATATAAGAGTATGCACTGGCACAGGATCTTTAATGCTGCAGCTCCCATCATGAAAGGGTTAAAAATAATGCAGTAAATTGTTAGTGCTCTTAATATCGTAAATCATTGCAACTATACAATATAAATGGGTTGAATACATGTAGTTTACCATATTTCTAATAAGATAGCTCTCCTCTGGAAAAACTTTCAGAGTCAAACATCTTAACTTAATAAATATAGGGGGGGGGGGGGGGGTGTCAAACTTTAAAATGTTCAATTGTGACACCCCTTCCTCTTGAAAGTTTGGAATTTGATGCGAACCTCCTCACCCTGGGAATGGGGATGTTCAACTAGGTATATGGCATCCCCTTTCCTTGTAAACAAACATTACCAAATATGGAAACATCATTTGTACCCCGACCAGCCCTTTGATTGGAATTCACCAACCGATAACCTCAAACTTTCCATATGTTAGATATTTCAAACTTAACTGTTGAAGGTGAGATACTAGTAGCCTTCGATCACCCCCCCCCCCCCCACTATAGATCAATAGAACTATACTGAACATTACAATCTTTTAAATTTCTATCTAGGCATAACCTCATTTTACCTTTAGTTTAATATGTTGCATGTACAACTGTGTACAATGGAAATTCTACAAATGCATTATGCCGGACCAAGCATATGATCAATCGGTATGCTATGCAAACCAAACTTTCTGACCATGAAAAATCATTGATGAAATGAAATGGTAGTTGAGATCATGTTGGTGATCCTTATTAATTAGCGATTTGTTTGTCTGACCTTCCAGTGTATGTGAAATGGAATTATGTCATGTTTTAATACATAGGCCTTACCCTCCGTAACATGAAGAATTGATCAATGTATTTTCTTCCTGATATACAGATATCTGAAGTTATGGTAATTGAGATCCCCATCATCCCATGATCCTCAAAGCGATGTGTCAAGTTTGTCTGACCTTTCAGGTTATAATGCAGTATGTGTGAAATGGAATGAAATAATCTTTTAACACATAGGCCTTACCCTCTGTAACATGAACATTTGCTACAGTTGTCTTCCTGGTACACAAGTACACAGATATATACTAGTAACATGCACAGTGAAGTGACTTGCTATCAGTAGTCCACTGAACAGTGCATATGCCACTACTACACTGTGATCGCCTCATAGTCTCAGATACAACAAAGAGTCGACGTCCACATATAAATACAATATTCACGCCTGAACAGGACCCAAGTCAGTCCATGCATAAGCCAGCCGTGACACACAGCACATCGACACACAGCGCTACAATTTACAAAGGCCGCTGCAGATTCTCGGCCATTATACGCACACTGAACTGAACCAAACGCAGTTGCCCACACGAACGTTTCCAGCTAAATACTCCTTTTCTGCACACTGATAGCGAAATAAATTTATATATATGGAAACAATACTCACTGCATGAGATAACTGTTGTTTTAGATTTTTCGAATACCATTCGAAACGTCCAAGATCTTTGATTTAATTGCACAGGCTAAGCAACCCAACACATTGCGGAGCCGTCGCTCGATAAGACAACCTTCGGGTGACCTCTTAAATCTGCATATTCATTAGCGGTGTTTGTGTCTGACTTGGTATTCGTACAATGGCTTTCCTCGGCTCCACATCTGCTCGCGTTTGATCCATACAGAGCGTTTTCACAAAGTCTGCTGTTGACGACTCGCTGCTTATCGATACCACTGATGTCTCACATGCTCCCGGCGGATTCAGAGTAATGCTTTATTTAGCGTAAAGTTCTATGTTCTTATCGGGGAAAAGACCAACAAACCTACATGTTTGGATTTAGAAGATCGACAGCTCTTAACTTCGACAGGCATGCATAGGCATATACATGGGTCTATCGGTTACAAACCATTACTTGATTCGATTATGTACGCGTCAGGCTAAGCTGCAGGCTTCTTGAAAGATGAGCTAGCGGCGATCCTATACCTGTATACTAAATAATCTCTTGTTTCCGTCCCCTTTTTGGCGATAAGCATAATAAAGTTTAAATGTCAATAATATTGGTCAAACACGAAAATACATGCCAGACTTAACTTTTACGTGTCCCATGGATCTGATCGAACGACTTCCACGTTATTGCTGAAGTCTCCGGTGTTAATAATTAATTTGTCCTGCTTTAAATGTTAACGTTCGATACACCTACGCTCTTTGTTTACCTTTTCATTAATCAAAACGCTCTTTATTGTTTTCATGCTTGAGAAAAAGAGACGCATCTCGGCCTCTAGCAATTCAGACGATCATTGCTTCACTCTGAAACATTCTTATCATTTTGAGATATATCCAAATATTTAGAGATGCACATGCACTCGAGTGACACGTACTATATGACAGTACGGTATACACATCTATTTTATTGTCTTTGTACAAATCGATGAGCAGATGCTCAATTTAAGCCAGCTATGTCACTTGGGTGGAAATCTGGTGAAAACTCCTAAAACGACGTTTGGGGGTTCATTATGGACTGTATGGTCCACGTTAAAGTTGAAATACCAGATTTGACAAAATTTCCGAAGCCAATGTTCAGTTACCTTGCTAAAGTAAAAAAAATTGAAATCATGCAACGTCATCGCTATTTCAAATCCACATAATCATTCACCAGTAATGTCGAAAACGATCGTAATAACTCTCTTTAAGAACGCTCTTTATCCCTTTCATGGCGGGAGCTGCGCTGGTGCAGCATTAATGATTATGTGCCAATGCATTATCTGATATATTGTAGTCTCAATCCCAAATGGAGCCTCACATAAATACCTAAAAAAAAAAGCCCCCCCCCCCTAATATATTCCGTAATATTTTATGAGATATTGGATGGATTTTGACGAAACGTATCTGAGACACAACCTGTGGGAGGCAAAGTCCTGTGAGTTGTGTTATGGCCGTCTGAGCACGAATTGAATGGAAGAGGGGTGCTTTTCAAAAGTTGCAAAACACTGACGTAGAGTGGACAGTCACTCCAGTGTTCCATTGTTCACACAAGTTGTTACTGGCTGTAAGGTGGTCCAAAATTAGTGACACTGTGAGTCTACGATAACATGCGTGTCACTTTCATGACACAATTTGCCCGCTGCATTGCCCAGGCAATTCAGTCTAACCACATGTAACCACATTCCTTTGGAATGACACCTTGAAGTTTCATGCCGTGAGCAACATAATACAGTTATTGAAATCAGTCTCTTTATAGCCATTTTTCAGTAAACCATATTTCCCACCATGTGGGTCATTGAGGTACCAACAGATAAGGATGTTCCGAGGTCCCGAGGCTCCGAGCCCATGCGAGAAGTTGGGGACCAGGACACAGCCGAATGACTGTGATCACTCTACCTGTGTTTTTGCAACTTTTGAAAAGTGCCCCTCTTCCATTCTAGGGGCACTTGATGTCTCTGGTACCACAAATCATTTATGGAAAGTTTCATCAAAATCCATCCAATATCTCATAAATTATTACCGAATATAATAGGGGGACTTTCTTTTTCTTAGGTCTTTATATAAGAGAATGCACTGGCTTACACGGTCATATTGTTAGGCCAATGTATTATCGTATATACGTGAGGCTCCCTAAATTTGGGAGACTCGCATATATTAGAGAATGCATTGGCACAAGGTTTTCGCAAAAAATCAGGAAGCTCTAGTCATGTAAGGCTTAATTTGTATACTGATTTTGTGATACGGAAACATCCATGGACGTTCTTTATAAGAGAGGATCATTGGAAATTTTGCTTCGTTCACAAAAAAACTCAAAACGTGTAAAATCTTCCTCTTTCGAAAGTCGATATATGGCCACCAAAACATCATATTAAAGATGCATTATCCGAATTAACGTTCCCAAAATTACCATTTGTTTGGCTTCTGGGATGAAAAATATTTGATTCGAGTCGAGGAACCCATCCATCAAAGCTCAGATTGATCAGATATCGATTTTTGAAATTTGTTATTTCTCGAAATGTATGTATAATTATTTGTGGCCCAGAAGAAGTCGTCAAACCGACCATGTCTCGGACAAAATTGCGGATGAATATGGATAACTCTAAAATCAAGTGTAATTGTAATTAATCGATTCTGATAACTAAAGCGTACTTTGAAGACATGTTGTTGTTGTTGTAACTTGATGATATGTTGACCGTCTGATCGGATTGAGTACCTTTAATGCTGGAGGGGTCAGGTTACTACGGTTTCAGATTTTTGCAGCTTTCGGCCAGGAACAAATCTATTCAACGAGATACGTTGAGTGCGTGCAAATAAACAGACACGAGAGTCGCAAAAACAGTGACAGACGACCTACAGCTAGATAGCAATATTCTTACACAAAGCCGTTATATCAACTTTGAGACGAACATTATTCATTAAAGGTACTCAATCCGATTCAATGGTCCCCATATCATCAGATTCCAACAACAACACATTTTTTTAAATTGCCGCTTCAGCATTAAAGGTACTCAATCCGATCAGACGGTCAACATATCATCAAATTACAACAACAACAACATTTCTTCAAAGTACGCTTTAGTTATCAGAATCGATTTTAGAGTATATATATCCATCTTCATCCGCAATTTGGTCCGAGACCGTATTCTCGTCGACTGTTTACAGGGCCACTTAAAATTATCGGTGGTGAAAAATAATAGATTTTAAAGATCGATATCTGATCACTCTGGGCTTTGTTGGGTGGATTCCTCGACTCGAATCAAATATTTTTTACCCCCGAAGCCAAGGAAATAGTAATTTGCGAGCGTGAATTCGGATTATGCATCTTGTTGTCGAATTCGCGCGCCATAGGCTAGCTTATGCATGGGTGCATGCATGCATGCATATATAGACCATGACTGCTGTAAAAAGCTGTCATCTCCCATTGCAGAGGATATGCCAATGCAGATTCTGCATGCAGCTGTATATATAAGCTATAGTGGGGCATTAACTTAACCCTTTTTATACTAAATGGATTCTCCAATTCAGTTATAAAAATGTGTACATTGGAACGGGTATTATTACTTTGGATGGGTGTTCAGGTAATACAAGCAGACGACAGACAGAAAAACAGATAACACAAGGCCAGACTGATTCATATTCATTGGTAGAAAATGTTCAGATAATAAGTTCAACAAACGATAGCACAGAAGGGGTAAGACGTCTTAAATAAGTTACTTAAAGGTACTCAATCCGATCAAACGCTCCTAAATTACTATTTCTTTGGCTTCGGGGTAAAAAATATTTGATTCCAGTCGAGGAACCCACCCATCAAAGTTCAGAGTGATCAGATATCGATTTTTGAAGTTTGTTATTTTTCGAGATGTGTAATAATATGTGGCCCAGAAACACGTGGTCAAACGGAGGGTCTCGGACAAAATTGTCGATGAAGATGGATAACTCTAAAATCAAGTGGTAATACGATCAAATTTCGTGATACTTTAGTGATAATACGGCCATATTTGTTGAACAAAATGTTAATAAATAACAAGTTTTGAGAAATTTGATAGCGGTTAGTATTATTTTGTTGAAATAAATCGATTCTGATAACTAAAGCGTATTTTAAAGAAATGTTGTTGTTGTTGTTGTTGTATCTTGATGGTATGGGGGCCGTCTGATCGGATTGAGTACCTTTAATATTGTGCCACTTGTTGGTATCAATGTATACCAGAGAGGGACTCATTACGTTTTAAAAATTGTGCCCCAATCCATTTTGTATTATATTACAAATAAATTATGTTTAAATAAATAAACCATATATAGGGGAAGTAGCACTTAACTGAACATTTATGTAAATTCAGATATTGTATTTCGTCGAAGGAGGTATATACCGCTTGAAACCCAACTTTAGTTCGTGAATAATGCATGGACGTCCTCGATCGACAATTTTAAAGTCTTGTAATGATATCACGACCGATACGCAATTAAATATCGTTGTGAACCCGATGCTTGTTTCATCTTCGTTTTCGTGCATGATAGATTTACTGCTTATCGATTCGTAAACAAAATCCGGAGTTCAATATTGAGGACAAACTCTCAATTTTCATGCAGTGATCAACAAAAGTACAAAATACACATTCTATAGGACTTTAGAAGTGTATAAACTATAATTAATGCTTTGCTCGGATGTAATATGACACCGTAGTGCACATTATCCAAACAGATTGGGCGATAGTGTGCGGGCGCCGGTATTTCGACTTTTATAGTTGTATTATCTACATGTGCACGCATAACAATTATGGAGCCGACAAGACATTTTGACTATATCGTTGTCGGATGTGGGGGCGTTGGCAGTGCTGCTGTTTACTGGCTTTCGAAGCGCTCAAATTCCGGTAAGTTTACAATATATGTACTGGTACCTTCTACATGCAGACGCTTGAAACTTCATCAGCCATTCATCAAAGTCATTTCTGCTCACTCTAACTAGCTCTGATATGGAGCGTATATATGTTGTATATTACATGGTGTGGACATAACTGACTTCGGTGAGTCTTCAATCAAGTGCAAACTTCAACGCTCATGTATGGTCAGGCAAGCGATTGTAAAACTGCAGCAGCTATATATAAATGCATGTCATGCAGCACTCAGCATTCGGCATATGAACACAATTAGGCCTAATTACAGGTCTGATGCCGGCATGCATTACCAAATAAGAAACGTTTGAAAAAATCGATTCGGTCAAGAGAAGAAAAACAAATTATAACATAACATAACCAGGCACGTGCTGACCAAAACCAAGCAGTGTTTTTGAACATTTGATTATATATGAGATTTCTTTATGATACTTTAAAGTCCACCACAATTGTCCATGGCAATTAATGAATTAATTCAGGCATGCAGTTCCAAACTCTAAATGGAGCACGGTGACATTTTCTTTTTTTGTAAATAACAATGCATTATCGATACACCAGATATCTTATTGGTTACGTAGGAAACGGTGTATCATGCCATACATATTATATAAATTGTCCATATTCTAGAATATATACCGCAAGGCGCAAGCCAATACGACGATTGCTCTAAAATTGCTGCCCGATTATATTTGCCCGTGTGTGAATGAAGCCTAATTAAATATCCAATATATTTATATATTATAGCGTCGATCATGCTCGTGCAAGTGTCCTTTGCGGATGCTCTGTCTCTTCCCGACAACACTATCAACATCATCAACAACAACATATATTATCAAACTCTTTTTAAAGACACATTTGCATTATTGTTTACCAAAAACACAGGAAACATCTCAGGCTGATGTAAGAAACGTTGAACGCGTTTTTCAAGTTAGAGTTTTATATGAAATGTATAATGTTCTAAAATAGCCACGTTTTATGTCCCAGTTCGTGGAAACATAATTTAGAAACAATTATTTTCAAGTACTCTCCTGTTGACTGAAGTCTCTAACTCTAAATCATTATATTTTACCTCTGAATCAAAATAGAAAATTCAGGTCCACTTAATGTTTGAGTCCCCGATTATTTCTATACAGAGTGATTATTTATTAACTATAAAACCAAAAAATATATATATTCCACCTGGGTACAGAACAGCTGTGGCATAGGAGCGTCCACCAAGTGATAGATATTCTCAGATTCACCCCAAGACTTCCCATTTATTTACCATAACATGCTGATAAAATCTACCAGAGCGCACCAGTCATACTTAGGTAAACCCTGCATGGAGTTTGGATAAATGCATCAAAATTCAAAACTATAGGAGATAGAGTTATTCCTCTTCCATCGAGAATAATAGGCTGGAAGTACCTGCAACCAGATCAAAATTAAGCAAACGTCGGCACATCGACACAAAAATAACAACGTGTTCACAGTTTATTCGACCGGATAAGTTGATAAAATACACTATTTTGGAGCTTCCTCTTTCAAATTGTATATAGTATAGAATATGATGTATATATAGAGAGGATCTCTAACGAGTCGCAATTCTATACGAAATTTATAAACCGGGTGCACTATAAATTCGATCAGAGCTTTAGCGAGGCTCGAATCGAATTTAGTGGATGAGTTTAATAATTTCGTATGGAATTGCGACGCATTTGAGATCCATTTTATCACATAATCACATTTAGCAAGGAAAAGAGATCTCGAAACAAAAACAAAATTAATATCGGTTTCCTTATCACAACCAAAGAGAAAGTAAAAATACCTTCTTGAAAAAATATAATTCCATTCGAAATGTGTCTATTCAATGTATTCATGTTGACAATATTGTTCAACCACCCTTATCACCCATGTTATCTCATAGTCAACTATAAATAATCCAACACGAATTGAATACCATAATTATATTCTAATTAACATATTAATAAAGTTCCAGCATTGACATCGGTACCATTGCGATGAGCGTTAATTATGTCACTGTGCGTGCCGACAATACACGTGTGTCTTACTAATAATATGAGGCCGGGTTTAGGGGCTAATTGTATGATAAAATGTGATCTGGAGATTCGAACATTAAGGGGGCCTTTAATTCTATTTTATAGTTCTCGGTCTGGAGCAGTTTAAACTGGGCCACGAACATGGCGGATCACAAGACCATTCTCGCATCATGTAAGTAAAAAATTATGACGAGAGCCGCGCTGGTGCATCATTAAAGATCATGTGCCAGTACATCCTATTATATATGCGAGTCTCCCATAGGGATCCTCGCACACTTAAGAGAATGCCCTGGCTGACAAGGTCAATGTATTGTCGTATATATATGAGATGCACCCGTATGGGAGACTCGCAGATGTAAGAGAATGCATTGGCACAGGGTTTCGCAAAATTTCATGAAGCTCCCAAGACCATTCTCGGATCCGACTCGTGTAACTTCTCATTTATGGATGTCCCACATTAAAGGGACTCAATCCATTCTCGAATCAGACTCACGTAACTTCTCATTTATGGATGCTCCACATTAAAGGTACTCAATCCGATCAGACGGTCCCTATATCATCA
Organism: Siphonodentalium dalli; assembly: GCA_032622095.1. NCBI lineage: Eukaryota > Metazoa > Mollusca > Scaphopoda > Gadilida > Siphonodentaliidae > Siphonodentalium > Siphonodentalium dalli. The sequence goes on along the minus strand of CP136062.1, from coordinate 136,862,805 downwards.
AGTTACAACAACATTTCTTCAAAATACGCTTTTGTTATCAGAATCGATTAATTACAACAAAATAATGCTAACCGTTGTCAACTATGGTATAAAATTTCCCAAAACGTGTTATTTATCAACATGTTGTTCAACGAAATATGGCCGTATTATCACTTGTGTATCACGAAATTTGGCCGTATTACCATTTGATTACAGAGTTATCCATCTTCATCCGCAATTTTGTCCGACACTATCGGTTTGACGACTCTTTTCTGGGTCACAAATAATTACACATTTCGAGAATTAACAAATGTCAAAAATCGATATCTGATCATGCATCAGCACTCTGAGCTTTGATGGGTGGGTTCCTCGACTCGAATAAAATATTGTTCACCCACGAAGCCAAATAAATAGTCATTTTGGAGCGTTAATTCGGATTATGCATCTTTAAATATGATCAAAACCATTCATGTAAGTTCTCGTTTATGGATTCTCCACATTAAAGTGTGCATGCGAAGTAAACAAAATTTATGTCCGAATGAATGTTAGCTGGTTGTCGGTTATCCTATTGCCGAACACGTATACGATCATCGGAAATTCGCGTTTTCCTTGCAGTACTGGTTGTATACAGTTACTGTATTGGTTGTATTTCATTTTTAAACCCACCGAATGATGATTACATATAGAATGTAATAAATTGTCGAATAAGTTGTGCAAATTAGATGAGTCTCACCCCCCATTCAGAACATGTTTGTACAGTTAGAGAAGATGTTGTATTTGCAAATGGAAATCTTCTGAGTTGAGAACATTTGTGTGGGATATATTTCTAATTTTCTGTCCAAGAGTACGTGGCTCTGTTCTACATGTTTATTACATGGTATAGAAAATAGTTTTGGTATAAAACATATTGTGATCCAACTCTGCATAGGGATGGGGCGTTTGTGAGGTGTTTGTAATTTGTACCCGATCCTGCGGAATTTCAAATTGAGAATAAGATATGCTTAAAGAGTCCCAATGCACTCGCAGTGGGTAAATGTGCAAATATATATATATATATAAGTCTGTAAAACATCACAACGGAAGAACATGGATAAATAGATACACTTTGTTCTAATTCATTATTGATAGTTCTCCAATAACGAAATTCTGAGTTTTGAAAACATTGTTATGTGAACACAACTGTTATAGTGATTTGTAAACAAACATCACTAATATTGTAGTAAGTTCAAATATATTAGTCTGAATATGATTTTCATAATATTTTTCAATGCGTTGGCCTTTTACAATGTTTATTGTCAAGTGTTGATTAAACTTTGGTATCTTTTTGGACTAATTGAACTTTTATCAGTAAAATTTTCCACTGTGACAGTAATGTTTACAATGGTTTCAGTACGCGAAATCTTGGACTTTATCTCTAAAATTTTCCACTGTGACAGTAATGTTTACAATGGTTTCAATACGGGAAATATTGTTCTTGGAGATATATTAATACTGAAAATAAGAACAATGTTTAGCTATTCTACTTGTACTTGTTGATGATATAGTTGGTTTACATACTTTCATAAAATTTATGTTATTTCGTGCGAACCCACTTCAAGGGGGTTTTAGTCCCTTTAACGTAAAGTAAATAAATAGAAAAACTATTATTATCAGATGTGAAATTCTATGGGGCTTTGTAAAAAATATACCATACATTTTGAGCCCACTTTAAGGATCGCCTGTCTGTAGAAATTTAAGATATATATTTTCCCATTTCACTGTTTATTTTCAGACGGATGGCTTACCACGACGACAAATATACAAAACTCACACCAGAAACGTACAAAGCGTGAGTAAAATATAGTTCCTCTCAAGTTGGGCACGCGAAACAATCGAATGCGACGGGTGGTGTGAATTGTGGACGATGGTAACTTCAATGTGTTCACAGCGACTTGTGTGTTTGAGACAGAAATATTTCGACCGACTTTGCTAACAGCCAGGTTCAGATTTCATCACGTGTAAATTCTGACTTCTGGAACTAAAGTAAACAATATGTATTGTTTCATGGAGGGATATCTCAATAAAATAAATAATTAAACATTTTTTGCGAAATATATAGTGTACTGTATCAGGAAAAGTGTCACCGCAATACTCAAAATGTAGCCACATACATTCATACATAGTGTGCAGAATCATGCGGGAATATGGATGGGTTTTTTTGGTACATTTACACAAAATCATTTGTGTAAATGTTACACAAAATCATTTGTGTAAATGTGCGGATTTTCCCGCCATGATACAAGGATTAATTATAGCCTATATATATAGACTGTTAGCCTAGGTCCGAATCGGCATCTCTGGTTTAGACTAGGTTTTATTCTAGACCAGGTTTAACTCCAGTTTAAACTAGGTTTAAGTAGGATTTAAACTTGGTTTTACTGTAGTTAAACTAGGTTTTATGGGAGTGAAACTGGGTTTTAGTGTAGTTAAACCCAGTTTTGTGATAAACTCAGTTTAAGTTTGTGGAATTCGATCTCAATTGAAACTAGGTGTTATTGACGTGATAAAGATATGGTAATATTACTAATTGTTAGTGGTGAATTGGCTATATAATCATCAGTATAAGCGTAGGTATATATGATTTATACGTATACCATACGTCTCGTCTCGAAAATATACCTTTAAATATACTTTGAAAAAACATCAAAGTTAAACCACCAAGGTTTTACTAAAACCTAGTTTTTTGGGTTTAATTATTCGGCCGATTTTTTCCGCCCAGTATTGATGTTGTTTCTTCGCGTATATGGGAGTGTTTATTTTGAATTGGGGGAGGCGTTTATGCGCGGGCGTTTGTCACTCAATGTACATGCAGGAGAGTGTTAGTGGAATTCGGGGAGGCGATGTCGGAACTTATGAGATAAATTCTAACAAAATATGTGCCAGTGTGATGGATGATTTCTTGCTATATATGTCTGTTTGTAATTCGCTCGTTCGGACGTCGGTTTGGCGGCTGAGAGCATGGCGGGATCGGACTGATCAGATTGACACGTTAGACACGAACATTACTTTTTAAACTGATTCCTTATTCACAAAAAGGTCTCTTTCGGTCAATTTGACACATGTGTTGGTGGCCCGCCCAAATACCCATCAGAGACACCCCAGCCTTCACCCGGGGGAGGGTAACGGCCACCCTGAGGGAGTGGAGTATGGACTATTTTGGAGAACTGTACGGATTTCGGTCAAGTTGATGGTATGGGTGGGTGGCTCGCCCAAAATAACCCATAGAAACACCCCATCCCTCACATCCGGGGGGGCGGGGGTACCGCCAGAGGGGGTGAACGTGGGATATGGACCATTTTCGAGACTGGTAAGGATTTCGGCCAATTGACGGCATGGACGGATGGCCCGCTCAAATGTCCCATATATAAACAGCCCACACCTGAACGCTGGGGGAACCACCCAGGAGGTGAAAATGGGGTATGGACCATTTTCGAGAACGGTAAGGATTTCGGTCAATTTGACGTCAGCAGTGTGGGTAGCCCGCTCCAACTACCCCCTAGAAACATCCTCACCCGGGGGTACCACCCGCTCGGGGGTGAAATGTGGTATGGACCATTTTCGAGAACGGTGGGTGGCACATCCCAAATGCCCCCCATAGAAACACCCCAACCCCCACCCGGACCCCATTTTCACCCGCTCGGGTAGAACCACCAGCGGTGAGGGTGGGGGTGTTTCTATGGACTATATTTGAGGGCGGGCCGCCCACCAATGACGTATTATTGGCCGAAATCCTTACCGTTCTCGATAACGGTCCATACCCCATTCCGACACCCGGGTGAGCGGTGGGGTGTTTCTATGGGGTATTTGGGGCGGGCCACCTACACATGCCGTAATATTGACCAACAGAGGCATGTTTTTGCGAATAATGAATAAAATGCTCCATACCCCATTTTCACCCCAGCAGGCTGGTACCCTCCAGGGATGAGGGTAGGGTGTATATAGGGGATATTTGGAGCGGGCCACACACCCCTGTCGTCAAATTGGCCGAAATCCTTACCGTTCTCGAACATGGTTCATATCCCACCTTCACCCCTCGGTGGTAACCCACCCAGATGTGAGGGTGCATGGGGTGTTTATATGGGTTAATTGAGGTACCCTACCCCGGGGGTGAGGGTTTGGGTGTTTCTATTCGGTATTTGGGCGTACACAATTTCAACCTCCTCGGGTGGCACACCCCCAGGTGAGGGGTGGGTAGGGGGTGGTTCTATGGTGTATTTTGATCGTGCCACCCACTCCTGCTGCCAAATTAATTAGCCTAAATCCTTACCGTTCTCGAAAATGGTCCATATCCCTGTTATCCCGGGGTGAGGGGTGATGTTTCTATCGGGTATTTTGGGCGAGCCACCCATTCATGCCGTCAAATTCGCCGAAATCCTTCCCGTTCTCAACAATGGTCCATACCCCATTTTCCCCCGGGGTGGTGGTGTTTCTATGGGGTATTTGTGGCGGGCCCCCACCCATGCCCTCAAGAGATATTTTTGAGTTCCAAAAGTCATGTTCGTCCATGATATTAGATAATATATAACCGCTATACAACAGACCGTGCATTCGTCGTGATTTCTCAAAGCGGGGTTATTCCCCTGATTAGGAGATTATATAGCGACAACAGGTCGCGTGACCGGACAATGCATTGACAAGTAGCGATAATAAACAGACAGACCACGCCTCCAACCTTGCAATTGGACAAGTGTGGCCCACAGGTAACGCAATCGACCAAATCTATGTCGTCCCAGCGGTGGAGAAAAACTTGGTTTTACTATACTAAAACCCAGTTTAAACTGGTAGTTTAAACTAGGTCTAAACTGGAGATGCCGATTCGGACGCCTCACAATGTATCTGAATGTGGTCAATTTATTGTACATTATCTGTTTTCGTGCTATATATTAATACACGATCCTCGAGCTGCCTCGATACCGGTTAACGGTTATATATAGGTTTGGTTTAATGGCTGAGTATCTGTCATTTACAATAGGGAGGTTTCTCAAACTCACGGTTAGAAGTTACGACTACGTTTAGCTAATAGTCGTCGTTAAATTTATCTGGGGCTGCGCTGGTGCAGCATTAAAGATCCTGTGCCAGTACATTCTCTTATAGATGTGAGTCTCCCATAGGGAGTCTCGCGTATATAAGAGAATGCGCTGGCTCACAAAAGGTCAATGTATATATTGTTAGGCCAATACATTCTCTTATATATGCGAGGCGCCCTACGGGCGACTCGCATATATAAGAGAATGCATTGGCACAGGGTTTTCGTAAAAATTCATGAAAGGATTATAGGGTTATTGAACACAGCAATGTATGGGTAATCTTGGTCAGTGAGATTTTCGCTTTGCCCGATCTAACAGATTAAGGATAGTTGTCCGAGACTTGATAAGTGATGCATGTATGATACAACAAAACTAATTGACTGATTGTCTGTATCTTAACATGAGAGAGAGAGATATGTTTTATTGACAGCCTTTCCGTTATGATGGTTACTACATCATGGATACAGTTAGAATCAGCGCATGTGTTGATGACGTACTTATCATAACCGCAATCGTAACAACTATCTGTGAGTTTTGCGAAACCGTCCTAATCAAGAAACTCACGGATTGGTATACGGCTACGTTCCAGGGTTGGGACGATTACATGCCAATGTAATCGATTACGATTACAATTACTTTTGATTTACATTATTACGATTACTGTTTACATTTTTTTCAATGTAATCGATTACGATTACAATTACTTTTAGTAAATGTAATTGATTACTTTTTGATTACATCTGGTTACAATTGTTAGTTTCCAACCATTTAGATCGCATAGGAATAAATGAAATCATTCAAATTAACATATCAAAGTTGATTGAATAAAGACATCACTGCCTAACATGGAAACAAGAAACGATTGAAACAATAGAAAGAAGCAAGCAATAAACATATAACCTTTTTACATTTACATGTATTGGAAAGGTTTCATCATGAAGTTATGCACCAACTTATTGGGAATACATTATGTTTATGTGTATTTATTATGTAAATATATTTTAATATATTTTTAATTTTCTTACATGCATTCAAATTAACGCATAATATTTATGAAAATATCACCAGCAACAATTATAAATTATTTGCATGTTCTGGTAGATTCAATACCCAACACAATGAAGATAACACTAAGATTTATTTGATGATCATCCGTTGTTAATCCTGATGAGGATTAAATGAGGCTTAACTCCATGACGAATCCCGGACATTTCCCCACCGGACACTTCCCCACCCGCCCTTGAAATGACAAAGCGGACATTTACCCACCCGGACATTTACCCACCGGACATTTCCCCACTTACTCAATATCAAAGCGGACAATTCCCCACCGGACTTTTCCCCACCTTTGACTGTTACTATGGGTGTGTGGTATTGACTATTACTATGTTTGTGTGGTAAAATCAGATTTATTTCAATGAACGAAATTATATACATGGAACAGCAATAACAACAAATGGTAACGATACATAACAAAACACTTAATCTTTCTTAACTCTAATGGAATGGCCAACAATGTCAAGGAAATCGACCATATTCTTCTTGCCGCAGTCGAAGTCCACACACAGCTTATGCAGCTTGTTCTGGAGTGCTGACATCTCTCGTCGAACTATCTTCGATGGCGGCTCACTCAGTCTTAACCTCTCGTTGTCTTGAGCCACTGGTGGTGTCCAGCTGCTACTACAGTCCTGTATTCCACGGATAGACTCACGAAGCCCCCTTAGTCTGACGAAGAGTCCAACTAAGGGTGTCCACAACATGTAGTCTATCCAAGGCCGCCAACAAAGCCGAGGGGATTAATTCAATAATCCCCTGCCAAGTCAGTCAACAGCTCATCTAAGCCTAAGTCAAAACATTCTTTGATGTCTGCGATTTTATTAGCAGGGTGGAGAAATATCCGGTGGGGGGAAATGTCCGGTGGGTAAATGTCCGGTGGGTAAATGTCCGGGTGGGGAAATGTCCGCTTTTGAGAGTGGGTAAATGTCCGGTGGGGAAATGTCCGGTTACCCGGACATTTCCCCACCGGACATTTCCCCACCGGGAAGGTTCGCTTGTAAATGACAAACCAGCTAATTAGGTCTAGCGATGTACATCACACCTGCTTTGTTCAGTTAATTAGCCCTATTGTACCAGTGTGACTCTACAGCCATTGTCTGCAGCAGTCCCAATACAATTTAATCCTAATTGAAGTCGGTTAGCCTATTTATTCATATTAGAACATTTCATTGTCTGTATCACAAGTTTATTGCCATTCATGCTGTATTCAACAATAAGTTGTTATCTGTGTCCACTGCCAGAATGTACATACACACTGTACCACTAACATAACACATGACAAAATTGTAATAACTTTCTAATATGTTGTTTGTATCTTTTCACACTCCACAGTACCACAGTATGAGACTATGAGTATCCAATAGCCATCCATATGGATATTTTAGTAAAAGTAATCAAAAAGTAATCAAAATGTAATCATGATTACATGTACATTTGAAAGTAATCGATTACGATTACTTATCAAGAAATGTCATGATTACTGATTACAGACGATTACTCAAAATTTTGTAATCGATTACTTTGATTACGATTACCCCAACCCTGCTACGTTCATCGATAATTAATATTTCAACCATAATTGTATGAAGTTTTCGCCTCATATTATTTTATAGTCTCATGATGCTTGACGTGCGATGTTTTTGACGTTCTCTAATCTAAACCTCCGAAATGAGGCTATACCTTGTGGAAGGTAATTCATTTATGATGGCGAACTCGTCGAATTTATGTCGACACCTCGTTACCAACCATTACTGGGCTAAATATTTGGCATTGCAGCTGGGAGGAAGTTGAGAGAGAATCTGGCCACCAATTGGTGCATCGCTGTGGCTACCTTCTACTGACTGGGAAAAATGAAAATATGGATACTCTCGAGAAGTACGCTCGTGCAATGGAATCCAATAAGATAACGTATGTATTCATATTTCGTCTGGTAATTCGACAAAAAAAACGCTAACATTTTCACATATTGGTATTATTATTGTATGGTGTCAAATCCCGTTTGACACATGAGAGATAACTCTAAACAATTTATAGTACAAGTGCGAATAAGCCACGCGAAGACGTACATTTTTAGAGTTATCTCACATTTGTCAGGCAAAATCTGTGAGTATTTAAAAAAAAATACTTCGTCCGATTTTTTACATTTTATGTTCACGAAAACTAACTTTATCAAACCCATTAAGCCATTTATATGAGGTTTGATTGTTAGATATCGACTTTAAAAAGAGGGAGTTTCATCACGTTTGGTATTTGATCACCTTTGATAAAGAGCGTTATCGTTTTCATTGCACAAAAGCGTTAAACACTAAAGAGCGTTCTTAATGGGGACATGTCTCTATTCCGAAGGTTCACTATTCCGAAGGTTCGCTATTCCGAAGGTTCTCTATTCTGAAGGTTCGCTATTCCGAAGATTTTTGTTATTGTATAGGTTAATTCTATATTCTAAATTATTGAGAGGGTTCTTTATCACGAAGACTCTTTATATGAAGGAAATAACTTAAAACAATAAAACATTAAATGTGATTGTGTTTGTTTTCGCGGGTTTCCTTGAGATTTAATGTCATTACGTATCACGTTATATCTCAATACATATTCACATCAAGCAGACCACACAATTGCTATGTTTCCATACGATTTAATGTCATTACGTTATATCTCAATAATCTTAGAGACAAGAATACGCCAGCTAAAGGCGGATTATAACAATGGGGCTATACTGGAGCGCCATAACATACTGCGTAGCAGAATATCGCTGAATAGACGGATATGAGATGAACCTAACTGCAATTGTGACTTTGTATTGACTTTAATGCCCACTTAATTTCCGAGTCACCTATTATTTTTTATAGTGCCTTGATATACGGTTTTAATAACAATCTATGCCATACAATATGATTAACATACTATAATTCATCACCATTTGAAACGTCTGTGTCTCAGAAGATGCCCATAGAGAAATAGAAAACAGATGAAATCATAAAAAGATTACCCCGTTATGGCTCCCAGAATGCAACAGAATTCAAACTAAAAATGTATTTTCAATGGGAGGGGAATAACTATATCTTCAAAATATAGTTATTCCCCTCCATTGAAAGTAATACACTTTGAGCAACAAAACCAGATGAAACTTAAGCGCAAATCACGTCGGTAACGCACCAAAACAACATGTTTACAGTTTATTACACCGGATAAGTTGATAATACAATGAGAGCTTCCTATTTCAAATGGTGTGTAATATGACATATATTTTAGATTTGTGATTTGGGGGTTCGAAAGGCCTGGGCCTTTAATGTTGATGTTTCTTTCAAGTACAGATTGCCAGTTCGGACAGACTGTAACTCTTACATGTAGTTTATTTCAGTCATGCAGTCATCGTGTTTTCAAATTTCCATAATAAACGATAAACTGATACTGTCTTCTTGCTATTAATAACCGACATATGGGACAATTTGGGAATTAGAATGGGGTGTATAATTGTACTATATGTGAATACTAGCGAAAGTATTTTTCATTCCTCGTGTGGTTTTAGTGGGGGTGCACATTTTGATTCATTTCTGGTTAAATACGCCCAGAATAGAAAACCTTCGGAATAGCGAACCTTCGGAATAGCGAACCTTCGGAATAGCGAACCTTCGGAATAGGGAACATTCGGAATAATGAACCTTCGGAATAGCGAACCTTCGGAATAATGAACCTTCGGAATAGCGAACCTTCGGAATAATGAACCTTCGGAATAGCGAACCTTCGGAATAATGAACCTTCGGAATAACGAACCTTCGGAATAATGAACCTTCGGAATAGAGAACCTTCGGAATAATGAACCTTCGGAATAGGGAACCTTCGGAATAATGAACCTTCGGAATAGAGAACCTTCGGAATAGAGAACCTTCGGAATAGAGAACCTTCGGAATAGAGAACCTTCGGAATAGAGAACCTTCGGAATAGAGAACCTTCGGAATAGAGAACCTTCGGAATAGAGAACCTTCGGATATAGAACCTTCGGAATAGAGAACCTTCGGAATAGAGAACATTCGGAATAGAGAACCTTCGGAATAGAGAACCTTCGGAATAGAGAACCTTCGGAATAGCGAACCTTCGGAATAGCGAACCTTCGGAATAGCGAACCTTCGGAATAATGAACCTTCGGAATAGAGAACCTTCGGAACAATGAACCTTCGGAATAGAGAACATTCGGAATAATGAACCTTTTCGGAATAATGAACCTTCGGAATAGAGAACCTTCGGAATAGAGAACCTTCGGAATAGAGAACCTTCGGAATAATGAACCTTCGGAATAGAGAACCTTCGGAATAGAGAACCTTCGGAATAGAGAACCTTCGGAATAGCGAACCTTCGGAATAGCGAACCTTCGGAATAATGAACCTTCGGAATAGCGAACCTTCGGAATAATGAACCTTCGTAATAGAGAACCTTCGGAATAATGAACCTTCGGAATAGAGAACCTTCGGAATAATGAACCTTCGGAATATGGAACCTTCGGAATAATGAACCTTCGGAATAGAGAACCTTCGGAATAGAGAACCTTCGGAATAGAGAACCTTCGGAATAGCGAACCTTCGGAATAGCGAACCTTCGGAATAATGAACCTTCGGAATAGCGAACCTTCGGAATAATGAACCTTCGTAATAGAGAACCTTCGGAATAATGAACCTTCGGAATAGAGAACCTTCGGAATAATGAACCTTCGGAATATGGAACCTTCGGAATAATGAACCTTCGGAATAGAGAACCTTCGGAATAGAGAACCTTCGGAATAGAGAACCTTCGGAATAGAGAACCTTCGGAATAGCGAACCTTCGGAATAGCGAACCTTCGGAATAATGAACCTTCGGAATAATGAACCTTCGGAATAGAGAACCTTCGGAATAATGTACCTTCGGAATAGAGAACCTTCGGAATAATGAACCTTCGGAATAGGGAACCTTCGGAATAATGAACCTTCGGAATAGAGAACCTTCGGAATAGAGAACCTTCGGAATAGAGAACCTTCGGAATAGAGAACCCTACCCGTTCTTAATTATGAGCTTTTGTGCTAGTTCTCGTTGTATTATTTAATGGTGATTGCAATATGCAGGTATTTTTTATTTTTAATATGCACGGTGAAAGGAAATTTGGCATAGGAATTTCTTATTAAGTGTGGATCCAAATTGCATCTGGCACCTTGTTTTAAAATGTACTGTGCCGGTAGCATTTATGAAATCTTATCACAGTATGCTGATTTTAAATTTCAACAAATATGTGCATTATGAACTGATTTGAACAAGAATAGTCCAGTATGGTTGCGTATTTATATCAAATTGGGCAATACACTATATATTGTATGTCGCATATATATATGCAGTTGTCTTGCATTATTCCAGATTTGAGAGGTGGAGCGGAACTGAACTGAGACGACGGTTTCCACAGTTCACCGTCGGCGAGGAAACGGTTTGTCTCTATCAGAAAGACGGGGGTCTGGTTGATGCCGCTCTGGCGAACTCTGTCCATATTCAATTAGCGCAAGCACATGGAGCGACCGTTATAGACAAATGTCCGGTGACCAGAATATATAGGGGACCAGATGGTACGGTACACGTGAGTATTATACTATTCAGTCATGTGTGGTTGATGCACGGACGAGTGACTGGATATCTGGAACTAGAATATTGAAGGCATAACGAACCGAGAATTTTACTTCTATATTATGTCCAGTCACAAAAATGGAAATCAGATATATCTGCACCGATGTGAGATGAATGCAACTAACAACCCCCTCCCACACCATTGCCACGTGTATCTCCCGGACAGTGAATTCATTTTACACAGATTTACACATTTGTGCTGACGTGTGTTTGTTCTCTATATTTGTACAACATGACTTCGAGGCAATTATCTATTGATTTGAGTTCTATCGAACATGTGTTGTATAATATTGGTTTTGGCTTGAAAGTGCATGTCGCTTCAACCTTGGACATCATACAGAACTCTAGCACTATTATATTACAACCCACAAACTCACTAGTTCTCCTGTGTTATTTAACTGGTATGCAAATGCATGAGCTGGATATATATGCTGCCATTAAAATTGCCTGCAAATTATTATGTTTGCTTGATGAGAGAGTTCTTATTTAAGAAATAAATACACGGTGTATCGGTGTGTATGGTCAAGTTGTACCACAAAAAACTGATTGTAGGACGACGCGTAGCGGAGTCCTACAATCAGTTTTTTGTGGTACAACTTGACCATACACACCGATACACCGTGTATTTATTTCTTTTGTAATACGACTGAAAGTTTATGGTCACAATTCGACTGAATTGTCAACGAAATACTGCGCTTATTCGGTCTCAGGTGAGAAAACATTTCGTGGTGTAATTCGTATTGGGCGTACTCGATTTCTTTGCATGGAGTACTCCGGTAATCTTGACTTGTTATGAAATTCCCCCGTTGACTTTTCGAGGCACCTCTTCTAGAAAATAATCGTTGTGATTGGCTAAAAAACGATGTGTTTTCAGCGGCGCCCGTTCCTTTCATTTAAATTGTACAGGAATACGATTGCGGTCATTTCTGTGTTGAACGTTGTTGGGACAACATGAATATGATCATCGACTATGGACCATTTTCCTTACACAAAGCGATCTAAATGATCTAGTTTACTAAACTAATCTTATCCCCCTTCTGTACTGGTGAACAAACGCTTTCATTTTCAACTTGATTCCGAAATATCGAATATGATCGAGAATGACGAGATTCGAATCGACGAATTCACAGCCCGGCCCCATGGATTTATTTTGTCATTTAATATACTTATTAAGTAACTTTCTTTGGTCGTAACATATATCAATATACCATAACATCATTTGGACCATATTCATTGGCAACCAAACTGGTTTCAAGCGACAAATCGCTAGAAAATTCGCAAGATTGTCAAGATGTAGCAAAATTAAAAGGGTTACGGGTGCGGGTGTACTCCGTTGATGCCCCGTTTGCGCGGAGTTAGAAAAGACGGGAAAAGTCGCGTGCGGCGATCTGAATAAACCGATTTTTTTCGTGGTACAATTGGAAAAAGTAGAATTGTACCACAAAACTGGAACGAGATAGCCATGGTAACTCGGGCCACTGGCCAATCAGAACATGGCTTTTAAGCATAGTTAGGCAGGGTCGTATTACAATCGTGTATGTAGATCACCAAGAACTACACTATAGTAATTTTCAGAGATCTCTGTTCGTATACATATATAACGTAATTATTGTCAGTCTTTAGATAAATTATTAATGTCGATTTGTGTATACCCCGAATGTCGAATCTTTGCTTTTACACCTTGATCCCTTATAACATTTTATCACATACAACCATGTTTTTAACATGGTGTATCACACACAAACAACGTGTTGTAATTAACATGTTAAGATTTTTTACAAAATTTAGGACATAACACCAAAAAAAAACACATGTTAATTAACACACTGATTAACATGTTCAATTTTATAAGGGATTCTTTTCAATTTCAATATAAGGATATGTTATACATGCTTGGCAATTCCGTGTCATTTAATTACTGGGGTTTTTTCATGCAGGTGAATACGACGCGTGGAAGATTCACGTGCCGCAAAGTAGTCGTCTGCGCGGGGGCTTGGATAAACAACGTGCTCGGATCGATCGGAGTTACTATACCCATATACGTCACACAAGAGCAAGTTACATACTTCGCCACTCCGCACCCCAAGGACTTCCACAAAGACAGGTATATAATAGACAGGTTTACAGATCGAGAACTTCTAACTTCAAACGGCAGTCGCTGTATACATGTAGCTATGCATATACGTACATGCCGTGGGAGAGGGGCTTGTCGTTAAGAAAGAGAGTAAAAATTTAAATAAAAAATATATCAATATTAAAAACGAGCGCGCCGTTTTAATAGCGGGTATTATAGGTTGGAATTGTCCAACCAGCGGGAAGGGACGTGACTAGTGGTCTCCGTTGGGGGGATGTGCACCTTGAAATTTCGAACTGCACACCTTGAACCATGCAGATCAATCCATTTGCACCCCACCTTGGGTTTGAACTTTCCAACTGGTACCTCCAGCTTTCCAATTGTTGGACATTTGCAACCTGACACCCCCGTAAGTTTGGAAAGTGTCCAACTATTGGCCATATCCGACCAACATTTTAGGAAATTAGGAAAATATGCTACTGTTTGTCTGAAAACAACAAATTCCCACCTAATTCCTGGTTGGAATATCAAGCAATCAGAACATTTTCAACCTATATATGCATGTGGTGTAAAGTGTCCAACTATATAATGTTGTGCCAGGCATGAAATTTTCAACTGTTGGGAAATTCGGTCTTCGGGGAGGTGGTGCTGTTGTAAGTTCTAAGTTGGACACCACGACGAAGATTCTCGGACCACGTCCCTCCATGTTCTTATGTATATTTATATAGGTACCCTGTATGGGTTTACGCCGCCAGAGACATCGATTATTACGCATTGCCGACACACGTGAACAGTTTCTCCAAGATTGGGGTTGATGCTGCGGGACCCCTCGTTACAGCACACAACAGGAACTATGCCCCAGATCCCAAAAGAGAGGAGCAGTGTGTCGACATTCTCAAACGGATATGCCCCAAGGTTAGAAACAATACTTCATATCACCATAGACGCTCGGATGCAGATAGCAGATTATGTTTTCATAACGTCCAACGTCAAACGTACGCCTGTAACTGTTAGCTACCTACAGTCACCTGATTGAATCAATCCCCATGCCTGTTCGCGTGCAGATAAATAGAATCCATGCATCATCTTATCGAACATAAAAAAACGGCTGACGATCATATGATGTGATCGTTAAAGTCGGTTAACGTTAGTTAACCTGTAGTTAGACGTTCTTAATATAAACCTGTATGTTGCATGGTGCTGAATTAACGTTTACATTGTTCCGTGCATACCTATATAGCTTCTCCTCAACAATGATTTGTAGACTCCAGAATCTCCAATAAACGCTCGTCCATTAATCAACCGACCTTCATCGGAGATATCATTGGTACCATATATAAGCAACGCTTCGAGATCCTGCATGGGTACCATATTCAATGTTTAGAGATACCAACGCATGCACTTGCAATCCTAGTGTTAAATTGTTCCCATCGAAGGTAATATTGCACCTCCAAGATATTTTACCCCTATACTTCACCAGCTCCGCAAAGTCCTAAGTTGTCACCTCTCCATCGAGGGTTATAGTATGCAGGGAATGTGATATGGGGGGCTAACCCCGGGATTCTTGAAAGGGTCGAATGACCCTTTCCCTAACCCCTCATTTTAAGCTTTTATTGAATCAAACAAACAAACAAAAAGAAGAAAAAAAGCATTTTTTGGAGATATTTTCTTTGTCTTCAATTTCTTTTGTGTTGTGGTGGTGGCTCTTTGGAACACATCAACTGGATCTGTCCCTCTTTTGTGTAGACGTGAACGATCCCAGGTGTTCGCTCGTGTTGGTTTGGCCCTCTGAACACCTGGCGATCCCTCAGCAGGAAGAATTCATAGTTGCTGAGATGGGCTTTCTTTCCCGCTAACTTAGTATTTCAAAATTAATGTCTTGATGCGGCGCCGTTCCTTCTCTATATCTTCGATGTTTTCTGGCCTCGCCGGATTCTCTTCGTCTCTCTGCGTCGCAGGGGCGGTGGTGTTGTTTTCCGCCCCTGGTGGAGTCTGGCTAGGTGGAGTTTCCATCTCCACGTCGAAGACAGCGGCAGGAGCCTCCGGTGTGACGTCGGTGCTCCTGGTGCCACTGTCCTCGCCGACGGCAGGGACCTCCGGGATGACTTCGGCGTCCCTGCTCATGCTGGTGGTGGTATCTTCAGCAGGCCGATCGGAGGCCAAGTGGGAGGGAACTGGGCGTCTCTCAGTTCCCCGTTTCCACTCGGCCCTCCTGATGGCATCTCTTCGGCGTCGTGAAGGGGTCTTTTTCTTCTTTTTCCGAGTGGTCCCGGCAGCCCCCGTCTGTCCATCCAGGCCCCGGCCGGTAGAGGGTTCTACCGGAGTGACATGGAACTTCAGTACCACGTCCAGTCTACCCGTATTAGCATGGATTGACCAGCTAATACAATGGGTAGACTGGAAGCCGCTCAGCACGCTGCGGACTTGGCTGGGGATTAAATTATCCATGTTCAGCCAAGCCCGACAAAAAAATCGACGGCCACGCAGGGATTAGCGAAGAGCTCTCGCTGGCACGTCCATCCCCCAAGTGACCGGAAGCGTGAATTGATTTGATTGAGGGTTATAGTATAGCCGATCAACAGCTTATATATAGCACTCAACGGGGCGGGGGTAAAGTATCATTCTTTGCGCGAAATGTACACATTAGCACTTTCTAAAGGCAAAACAGTTTTTTATTTATAACAAAACTTGATCGAAGTTAATCAAATATGTGATGTTCTGTTAATTTGGTTCTGATGCGACTTACCCTTTTCTTCTTATTACTTTCCATATATACATACAATGGTCATTGTATTAAAATAGTCATAATAATTACATTTTACTCCACGCTGGCTCACAAAAAATGTCTCTAACTGGCCACGATACATATGTTCCCGCTTAACCATGCACTTTATTTCGAAAATTTGCATCTTCCAGTTTCTTGGGCCAGTAGCCTATTCCAAAACATGCTTATACACGATGCCACCTGACCGGACATTCATCGTCGACACATGCGCGTCGAGTGGTTGGCCAGAAGTCATCGTCTGCAATGGAGCAGGCCACGTGTTCAAGTGAGTATATATTTGTATCACATCAAATGCAACAAAGAGCAACACGAACCCCACCATGCACAAATGACCACCGATCTATATATTTAGAGATAACAGGAGTCCTTCCTGGCCATTACTGCATGGTATTACCCATGTGTGTCTGCAGAATTTCCAATTAGGGGTAATTACATTTGCACCACTTAAACGAAACTATCCGAAAATGACTCTAATTTTCTCAACATGCAATTCAATGCAAATCGCACGTTTGATAAGTAAAATATCAACTTCGGTCTCCTAGCTATAGGTCTCAATTAAATTATTAACTTTTTAATTAACCATGCAAGACTAAAAGTAAGATTGATATCACCGAATTTGCATTACATTTCAACGTCAGCAGGTGAAGCGTGATTTAGATTTGTTCCCAGGGATACTTATTCATTGGCTGCTGAACAAGAGTTGGAAAAAAAATCGTAGAAGATGACCGTATGGTTGGCGTGTATCAGATACATGTATTGAAATTTCACCTTAATTTTTACAGGTTCTCGTGTCTCATGGGTAAGATTTTGACTGAGTTGGCTGTCAACGGTACGACCCAGTATGACATATCGGGGTTCAGCATAAACAGAGAAGCTTTGACCGACCCAAACTTCAAGCCAGCGTTCGTGATGGGGAATGAAACCGCACCGTCCCGATTATGATGCTTTAGATTCCAGCTTGAAGGCAAATAGTTTTTTCTCAGTAGATTCCGGCGGTCTGGAGCACCGTTCTGAAGAATCCACCGGCTGACTAGCTGACAGCCTTGGATAATTTTAGAAACCAGAATATTATCGCTATAGCGCAGCGCAATGATTATATTCCTATGACCCCTTTGTATTATTTCAACCGAGTTTGTGATGGTGGTATTTCAGTGCACCCGTCAATAAAACGTAATCTGCTTAATTGTACTCACTGCACTGCTGAAAAGGATTACAAACTGCTGAAATTGTGTGCATGTCGGTCAAATTGTGTTCCCTTCCTGTATTTTGGTATACCCCGTCGATTACAAGTCAAATTGCATAACGTACACCGACTAGTTTCGTTATAATTGAGTTAAACTGCGTTTGGAAAATCTACTGAACAGCAGAAAATGCACTGCTGAAAGGGATTTTTAACTGCAGAACAGACATGCCGGTCGGTAAAACGGATTCCGCTCCCTGTAATTGGTTATACACCGTCGATTACAAGTCATTTGCACAACATCTAACCTGATATCTTCGTTATAATCGAGTTAAACTGTTAGGGAGGATCTGCCGAACTTTATAGCCGATATACTACTGAATGGGATTTTGAACTGCTGAACTATATAAGGTGGAGGTCGGTCGAATGATCTCCCATCACTGTATTTAGGTATACAGCATTAATTACAAGTCATTTGCCCAACATGTTACACACTAAATTGTTCCGGGCAATCTGCTGAGCTGAAACGGATGAACTGCTTAACAGGATTTTGAACTGCTGAACGGGCATAGTAGTTAGTCAAATGGTATTCCCTCCCTTATTGGGATATAATCCATAGATTACCTGTCATTTATACAACCTACAACCGACTCTCTTCGTTATAAATAACTTAAACTGAGTTCGCGAAATATGCTGATCGACATTTTAGTATTATAAACTGTCCACCATGCAGCTCATTCAGCATTGCAGTTACACCGACTAAGATTCCGATTTGATGACATAATTATGTCGGAATGAACCAATAGTTTGAAATATATCTAGCTTTCCATTGTAGTGTCGAATTCCCAATACTTGATATGATATCATACTCACTCTAAAATTATGTGTCACCATCTGTTCGTCGTCATATTTACGTATTTATACAAGGTTCAGATTTGATGGCTATATTTTGTTGGACTGAACCCATTTCTGACCATTAGGTCTCCGTATACCGCTACTGGGCGGTTTTTGGTCGGAATTAAGTAACAATTAAGATTTTCGCGATTTCAAGCCGTCATATTGACGACATTTTTAGAAAAAAATCATCATCAATTTGAATGAAATAACACAATGGGATCTAACAGCATATATTATTATACTTTTTTTTTGGCTCTTTCCCAGTACAAGCATTCTCCATGTGTCAAGGATAGAATTGTTAACCGCCATCTTAGTTTAATCCAAATTTCTCAAATTCCCCAAAGCTCCCGGTGTTCAGCCGGTGAATTCTTCAGACGGATATATACATAAGACCACCGGAATACACAAAGAAAAAAACTGTATACGCAAAAAACAGCTAAAAATCGCGGTTTGGTGGCCGGACTATAATTACTGACAACAATCATTTATATAATATCTTCCGGAATTACAAAGATATCAATGTGCACGAAGTGGACGTTGTGGGGCCGTTCCAGCTTGTTCTCGTGAAAATAAATCATGCACGGGCTTATTTTGAATACCGCGTTTTAGGCCCATATAGAGCGTATTTGAGAAACAATAAGCTCTGCGTGGGCGTAAACTCGGCGTTCAAAATAAGCCCGTATATGCTTATTTCAATACGAAATAAGCCCATATTGAAACTATTTAAGTTTTTGTCATCGACACGACTTTCCAGATTCACGCTCATTTATAATGTGTTTCCACTGCGGCACGCGCCATTCAACTGAATAAATGGTATAAGTCCAATATGAACCTATGTGAATATTTACTTCCAATGTGAACTTATTTGCAATGAGGATATGTTGCAGATTCATGAAATCTCAACCTAATCAGGGACGTATAGCGAAAGGGTTTTCACCAGGCCTCCACATCTTTGGCTAAAATTTTCTGCAGTTGGAAATTTCATATCTGACACTGCCTGCATGACACAGCACTTTTTGGAAATTTCAGACCAAATGTAGCTTGAATTTGTTCTAATAGTTTGATATCCCAAAAAATATTTTGTGTGAAATTTGTTGTTTTCAGGACAAAAGTCAAATATATTCCTACTTTCGCTCATTGAAATGACAATACGTTGGGAATTTTCGACAACCTACGGGGTGTATTACCTACGGGGTGTTAGGTTGGAAATTTACAACAGTTAGAAAAATTCAAACCTAAGCAATGCAAATGGAATTTCTCAGACATGGAAACATT
Organism: Siphonodentalium dalli; assembly: GCA_032622095.1. Taxonomy (NCBI): domain Eukaryota; kingdom Metazoa; phylum Mollusca; class Scaphopoda; order Gadilida; family Siphonodentaliidae; genus Siphonodentalium; species Siphonodentalium dalli. Next base: position 136,842,851 of record CP136062.1, on the reverse strand, counting down.
GATATGTCTCAAGGGGTGGAGTTGGTAATTTCAAGGTGGATACCCCACAAACGGGACCCTCTAACCACGCCCATATAAGCGAGGCTGTATACATAATGCGTCACAGTATGTAACTCGGAGTTTGGTCAGAGAACCACACATGTTGCAAACAGATGTTAAGAGTTCACTTCATCAATGAGAAACCCGTCGATAGCTGTGTATAAACACTGGACAAAATATACGCTTTGTTTCGTGGGGATGACGCACTTATTCGTAGATGTTGAATGTGATAAACGACAACGCATGTCAACCACTGTACGTGCGATCTATGTAGTATTTATGTAATCAGATGTTACGCAAAACCATTCACTGTCTTCCATGCAAACTCTTTTGTAAATCAGAGACGGTGTCAGATTTTTAATAAAAGACTTAAAAGATAACAGTGGAGATCTACAACCCAAAGAACCCAGAACTGTTTAACCCTTTACCCAACAAACCGACCAAAACGCCCAAATAAAGCTTCAACAGCCTAAAATATCTTCCGTCTGTCTCAATAACACCATACAAATATGGATATCATTGGAACCGGTTCATTGACCACATTGTGATGGTTACATTATGCCCTGTGCCAATGCATTCTCTTATATATGCGAGTCGACCATAGGTCGCCTCGCATATATAAGAGAATGCATTGGCCTAAAAAAATCTTTTTTTAACACTTTTTACCATTTTTTCTTATAAAATTTTCTACATTCTTTGACAATTTGATCATTTTGAATGTGTTAAGCCAATGCATTCTCTTATATATGCGAGGCGACCTATGGTCGACTCGCATATATAAGAGAATGCATTGGCACAGGGCCGTTCTGTTGGGTAAAGGGTTAAGCTGGTGGATCTGAAAAGCAGATAAACTGATCTAGGATATTTCAAGAATCGTAGAAATAATAGGGAGGTTCAGATCGACAACTTATAACTTCACCAGCATTAGCTACCTATATCGATTAACTCCATCGCCAGACATCCGTGTACGGTTCAAAATGATCCATCTTCGTCGACATGTGTATCTCGCATATCATATCATCTGACCGTTGGTAGCCGAAAGTGCCTGAAGTTTGAAGTTATCGATGTTAACCCATTCTACACTAATCACTCATTGACGAGTAGTTCTCTTGGGAAATGTTCAGATAATAAGGTCGACAAACGACCGTTTGTCGAACTTATTACCTGAACATTTCCCACCAATAAATATGAATCATTCTACTCTTGTATCTTGTATTATATGCGTTCTGTCCTCGTGTCGTCTGCTTGTATTACACGAACTCCCCTCCAAATGAATACTATTGTATAACTGAATGGGAGAATCCATCCAGTATTAACCTTCCTAATGACTATCTAGCTGGCACGCAGTGTTGTTTTCGTCAAAGAATCATACCGAAAATAACCAATTAGGGATATATACATGAAATTTTTACATGGATGTTAACATTGACATGTAGATGGGGACGAGTCATTTTTGGGTCATTCGGCCATAAAACATGGCTGCCGGCGGCCATGTTAGATTTTACTATTTGCATGCCTAAATCATTGGGCACAACCTACAGACCACATCCCTTATCTGATCATCACCAAACTGAATATGGATCACCGGTGTGACCTCTCGATAGGAGCCATCAAAGTTTTCCGAATTTCGTTGAAAAACATGGCCGCCTCTTTGTATGACTAAATCCTTCTGTACACCCTACAGACGGCACCCTACTTGTTCAATCGTCACAAAACTTCACATGGATCTTCAGTATGACCATGCACAAGATGGGAGTAATCTAATATTTTTTCCGAATTTCGTTAAACAGCCGTTTTGGATTTGACTCGTTGCATGACTAAATCATTTAACACATAATACAGTCCACTTCCCTCATCGGATCATCACCAAACTTCATACTGATCTACTAGATGGGAGCTATTAAATGGGTTTTTTTTATTTAATTGGAAAACATGTCCACCAGCGGCCATCTTGGATTTTGCTTTATATATATATCTCTTCATGTTGATATCTCGTATATTACTCAGACATTTCAACTTTCCGCATTCCTAATCACTCCATTGACTGTAACACATGAAATTGCCCCCCTCTCCAAATTGAGCTACAGTGTCATTGACACTTTCATTACATTTGTCCCAAACATTCGAATATTTTCGCTCGTTCAGTTGGCCGAATATTGGAATGTCAAAACTGGCCGATCACTAATTCCAAGTTGCAATCCGTTGCGCTTAGTGTCCAAATTTCCAAGAGTTTGGAAGAATCTATTTGCAAACTATTGGGTTGAGAATTCGCGTGTAATCCAACCAAAAGACCTCTCTAGGTTTAGACAAAATTGTATCCTAGTTCTCAATCCCCAAATAAATTCAAGTCAGTAGAATGGTTATCAACATATTTCGAATGTATGTTTATGTTCACCATTTGGACAGTCAACTCTCAAGCTCAGAAGCCTTGATTTTTAAAGATGTATTCATGGTTCCGAACATCCAGTTACAACAACAACAACAACAACATTAAATATCTATTATATATTTTGAAAGATATGTGTGTGTGTTTGTGTGTTTGAAATCGATGGACTCGAAAACGACCAAGCCAATTTCGATGAAATTTGGTATTTTAGGGTATTTTCGGCCGGAGACGAACATAGGCATATTTATTTGTCCGTGCGAGGTCAACTTTTCACGTGCGGAGGTCAAATCTGTTTTTACGCCGTTTTGCGCTAATATATTTCAGTTCGGTGCTCACAAATCGATACGATATAGCGCGAATAATAAATTGCCAGTCATATAATTTGCAAGGTTAGAATCTGTGTGGCTTCATCTTTCCAACGATATATAATATGTATGTATCCGTTTTAGTTATCTGCCTCAATTATTAGGTACAAGTGGTGCGATCTTTTATCAGGATAAAATCAATGCGTAAATTCTATGACGTCGTCAGAGGTCATAAAGTTAGATTACGTTAACTCTCACCCTGTCGATGCATTTGACTGTGTCGCGTTAACTCATCACCGGCCGAGGTATCCGCAAATGACATTGGGCTATATATCTCGGTAACGGGTGTAGCTATCGACTTGAAATTTGGTATGTGAATGTATCTTGCCCCGGATACGAATTTTATCGGGTCGCCGAGCACGTGCGACGCCAGCTTCGCGCATGCGCAGACGAGATCTCGGAAACGGGTTGAGATATTGACTTTAAATTTGGTATGTGAATGTATCTTGCCCCGGATACGAATTTTATCGGGTCGCCGAGCACGTGCGACACCAGCTTCGCGCATGCGCAGACCAGATCTAGGAAACGGGTGGAGCAATCGACTTGAACTTTGGTTTTGTAATAGCCCGGACGAAGTCGGGTCACCTTCTAGTATATATATATAACTTAACATCGTTTTCTGATGTGTTCTGCAGCAAAACATGTTGAAAACTAAATATGACATATTAACGGTACCGATAAATACCAAATAATATAATTGTGTTATTAAAATAAATAATAAATTAATTTTTAGTGTCCCTCTAAAACATCAAAATGAAATGAAATACATGCACGGCAAATTTAATATCAAACAAAATAACATCTTTTATGTGGTACTTCTTATTCCAAACATATTAATTTATACACTAGAATCTAACTACAAATTAAAATAGGTTTCGCAAAATTTGGCCTGGAACCTATATCATGCCATGAATCTCTACTCTTGCTAACGCCCGTAGAGATCATATTCCACCAGTACAAAATCTTGGAACTTTTTGAAGTTTTGACAGGGAACCTTATGAAGTCGAAAAATAACGCGGGGAATATATTTCTTATAATTAGTTATTATCTGTTCCTTAATAATGTAATTTCACGATTTAAGTAAATTTGTGAGCGATTTTGCGTTGAGTCGCTTACAATTATGGCATTTCTCCTGGGTAATTCATTCCATGTTTATTGCGATATCGGCTCACAAAAGTAAGAGAAAAGCATGTAATATAGAGTTGGGATATTCACCTACAGTGAAGTACATTATTAAGGAAAAACTAGCAACTAAGAAATATATTCCCCACGTTATTTTTTCGACTTTATAAGGTTCCCTGTCAACACTTCAAAAAGTTCCAAGGTTTTTACTGGTGGAATATGATTTCTACGGGCGTTAGCCAGAGTAGAGATTCGTGGCATGATCTACTTGGAACCCTGAATGCATCTTTACTGGCCTGAAACACACCCCACTTCCACCATATGTTGCTGGTTCGAATAGGTTACAATAATGAATATAGTGATTAGGCGCGTAGCACCTAAGGTGATCGAAAAGATCAAAGGATCTTTTCCCGTCACCCCTCTAGAATACGATGATTTTACACATACAACCGGTTATATATACGCCCCCCGCTAATCCCTTCAGTTTATACCCGAATGGCCACCCCACGATGATATTGTAATTATTAACGCCTCAATTTTGTGACTGCATGCATGCATCACCAGAGTGACCCGAGCTTCTCGTTTGTGGTGGATATATGTAATATGCCAAATCTGTTATATAATACTCTGCATGCATATATCTCATGTATGATATAGTTATTGTGTTCCTGTGACGTAATATATTTTTCTGTTGTATCTGGTGAATTCGAGATTCCAGAGTATATACAGTCCTGTAATGGTTCGTCGGTAATTAAAGGCCACAAAATGGAACAATTAGCCCCGTGGAATTTTCATCGACGACTCATCACTACTACTAAAGATCAGAAGAACAAATGGGACCAGTTCCGCTTGACACTATAATATATTTCCCAGAAGAAATTCGTTGTTGAGGGCGCGACTGAGAAATAGGAGCCAGGTGGTCTGAAGGATTACATTTTCGTCAGTTTATAGTACAGTATATATCTAAAATTTAGTTCCGCGCCTCTGCCATATTCAATTGATTATTATTGTTTTGTTATACGGTTAGCTGTTTCCGTTACTGTTGACCACCTTTGAATGAACTTGCAGAAGACTATGTATTTTCCATTATGTGTGTATGAACCAATTATGTTGCAATTTCTCAGAATTTCGGGGTTTTTTTGCAGGAGGGGTGTGCCATGGGTCCATTCGTGCTTTCCCGATGAAATATGGTCAGAGATCTGCGCTTTTTCTGTTTTCCACAGCTGGACTCTTTTGGCTAACAAATCGGAAAGACAAATTTGCACGAGGAGATTTCTATAATAGACATAGTTCGTGCTCTCCCACTCAAATAGATCCATCGATTTCGCGCTGAAATTTGAGAATTCACCTTCGACTTTCGATAAACAATTGATATTCGTGCAAGGTGATAGCGGAGGCTGTACTAACCGACCGAATAGCAATCCCATGTAAACTGGTATTTTCCCGAAATTGTATAATACCAGTTATGGTCTGGAAAACAGAAAAAGCGCGGACCTTGGACCATTTTTCAGTGAGTGAGTGAGAGAGAGAGAGAGAGAATAAAAACCATACATAATACAACAATCAAAGTCTAGGTTTGTCACCACACCACATAAAGCTAGCTATATCTCAAAACATAATTTGAAGAGATGATTCTTTTACACGACCATGTTGAGGACGGATTGTGTGTTCAGTGCAATCAGCCATGCATGATCCGCGACGAGTTTTCGATTGTTTCGCGGAGTCCACTATAATGTAATCAAATTGTGACTGTTCATAATAGCACCAATGAGCTGTAAAACAATAGAAGATACGTATTCTTTAATTACAAAATGAATTATTCAAAAGAGCTTGTGCAATAGTTATCCATCTATATATCAATAATGTCATGCCTGGCTGTTTTGACAGCTGCGTGAGAGTATAGTAATGCCCTAAGTAATCGACTCCTTAACCACAGCAGAATTATGGGTAACTTTTCAGGATTTAGTCGGAAATATGGCAAGTTACCCATAATTCTGCTGTGGTCAAGGGGTCGATTACTTAGAGCATTACTGTTTATCCTTCACGTGGGCGTCCAATTATATTGCGTGCAGTAAAATTGTGTGTTTGCGAAATTTAATTTTGAGAAAATCAAATTCACTTGATACAAACACACATTATTGTGACAAACTTTCTCCAGAGAAGTGGGAATCTCTGTCCACTTAAAGTGATGTGAAACAGTATAGGGTGGTCATATAGAAATGGAGAATAATCTTGCTCAAAGTAGTTAGTTTTACAAATAATATATCCAAATTGACAATACACACCGTCATTCGCATATATTAATTGAATGCAGAGACTCTCGAAGGTGAAACCCTTTTCTTTAGTTTATCGCAGATAGTTGCGTCCCGAATCAAGAAGTAAATATTTACAATTGAGAGTAGTTCAGACAATGTTTTCCATGGAGTTGTACGGTCGATTAACTTGAGATTTTCAGCGATGTTACTAAAATGGTACATTCTTCAAGTTGGCACAACACCTGAATACTAACTTATCAGTTTCAAGCACCCGAACAAGTCTATAATATGTCTTTAAATGATGATCAAACAAATGTGTGTTTGTTTCCAGTAAAACCCGTTAGCATCATCGTCGCGCATAAATCATACCGGCGTATTGTATGTGGGCACCATCCGCTTTTCTTACAGACCGACTGCCTTCAAACATCACCTTGATCAGTGTAGTTTTTATCACAACAATTAAGATTTTAAGCGAAATCACTGCATGAGTCGCTACCATATTGCATTCACCCAGCCCCCATTCCGCGGTTTAAGTGCTACATATCAAAGTTCTGGAGTAGCATTCCATACATGGAGTTTTGTATATTCATGAATTCCATATATGGATTATGGAACACATGAATATTCAAAAGCTCCATATATGGAATGCTGCTCCAGAACTTTGACCTGTAGCACTAAATGCGCGGAACGGGGCTGGGTGGATCCACAATGGCAGCGAGTCAGTGATCTCGCTTATTGCAACTTGAACGGGACACTTCGCTTTCCCAAGTGCTACTATATATAGGAGTCTCGGATGCATTATCATTTGAAATTGCAATTCCCTCCTGGCATAAACGACAGGTAAATTATCAGTAGCACGTGACAAAACCAACGAAGGTCATTGTTGGAGTCGCATTTCTAATATGCTTGCCTCGTTGAAGCCGTAATGATTTGTTTCGACAACATGTTGCTCTATCACAGTATTTTAAACTAGGGTAATCATCCCTAATTGGGACATTATGCAATAAGTGTCGACGAAACTGCACCGTAAGGCGACAGAACCCCCGAATGGAAAGCAGCGATTGTCTAGAGAAATGGTGATTGATCGAGATATGAATCCGCGTCATAATCCATTAATAATATCGCTTCTTCCATGAGAAAACGAAAACACCCACGACCGAGATACCCCTCACACGATGAAGCTATATGACACAGAGTTTGTAAACGCGTACTTGGTTCAGTACACTATATACGCATGTACCGTATATATACACGAAGTCCTACATGCCAACTTTAAGCCATTTTTTTAAAAATAACTCGACGGATCTTAAGTCCGTTCCGGCGGCAAAAACAATGTGTTGAACTGCATGGATACCATGCATATGCCTTTGAGATGCATTCTTCGTGCATCTCAGGGGGGGGGGTCACTTTCTCAACATGGGCATTGGGTACCTCAAGTTATAGTCATTATAACCAACCGGCTTTCCCAATACCGAAATGCCCCTTATAGGCTAAGTCAGGCCTCAACCGAATCCCACCATTTTCCCACCGGAAATCCAACAAAACGCCAATTTCCCCACCGGACATTTAACCACTTTCTAAATATCAGAGCCAGACGTTTACCCATCCTGTGTTGATTGACTATAGTATAAATAAATACTATTGGTATATGTGTTGTTGGTAACTGCTGTCTTTATGCCTTGAAATTTGGAAGTTAGGATAAGATACAGATGTACATGTATTGTATAGCTATTTTAGATTTTTCGACCCGATCCACGACAGCAGGTTCCGAACCGCAAGTCTTTACGCCTTGAAATTTGGAAGTTAGGATAATATACAGATGTACATGTTTTATGATAAAACAAACTTTCCAAACGTACAACAATTGTCTAGCTGTTTTAGATTTTTCAACCCGATCCATGGCAGCAGTGCAGTGGAAATCGTATTCTAAACGTCGTTTAACCCTCTCTATACTAGATATTCATTGACGAGTAGTTTCCTTGAGGAATGTTCAGGTATTGGGTTCAACAATCGAACATATGTCGTTTTATTGTCATTTGTTTAACTTATTAGCTGAACATTTCCCACCAATGAATAAGAATTGTATTATCTTTTTCGTCTGTCTGTCGTCTGCTCATTTCCCCCGAACACCCCTCAATATGAATAATATACCATTTCAATATATGCTTTTATAACTGCATGGGTGTGATACTCTATTTAGTAAAGAAAGGGTTAAAGAAATATTATGTACTTGTGCGGGTGTGTGAAACTGATAAGTTAGTATTCAGGCGCTATGCCAACTGGAGGAATGTAACATTCTACTAACATCGCCGAAAATTTGAAACAAATCGACGGTACCACTCCATAGAAAACAGCGTCAGAACTACGTTCAATTGTAAATATTTACTACTCGATTCGGGACGCATCTATCGGCGATAAACTAACGAAAACGATTTCGCCATCGAGAGTCACTGCGTTTAGTTAATATGTAAGAATGACGGTGTGAGTAAACTGTTGTCAATTTAGATATACTATTTGTAAACATTACCTCTTTGAACAAGATTATTCTCCACTTTTATTTGATCACCATTCCGGAGTGTTTCACATCACTTTAAAGATCGATGTCCCATCCGAATTGACAAAATAAATCTACTGCGCACACGTGAGTTCTCAATACCTACAGATATCGATGTCAATCATATGCGTCCATCCGTGAGACGTGTTGATAGTCGGAATTCGACTATCAGAAAAGTAAGAGATAAATAAATATTACCGCGGACAAAAAGTCGAATTATCACCTACGTCCTACGGTAAATAAATAATGGCAAAGAGCGTTATGTATTCGTCGTTACGTTATATAGCAACGAGTTTATATGAAGAGCGTTGTTAATTAAAAACTTTTATACTTATTTTCGTCGTAAATATTTGTATATATTCTTGTCCGAATGGGTCTCCGAAATTCACGATGCCGTATGAGATAAGAATGTCGTTGATTGCAAGTTATTCTTATTATCAAGTCTGGAAATAGTGTGTCTGACATTTGCAGGATGAGGTCCCCAGATGATGAATTTTGATGCTACCCCTTATAGCGGTCTAGCATCATAAAACTCGCCCTATGGGGGCATCATTCTGCTTAGGCCCTATCTTCTGAGTAGTATCTATAGTCTCAAATTAACATTGTTTTAGTTACTTGTCCCCCTTCTGTTCAGTTACCATATCCCCTGATTTGCAGAAGATAAAATGCATAAGGTGACTAACGGGTGAACATAACCAATTTCAACAGGGGAACTTCAATCTGATCATATATAGGTCTCCCATATCAGTTGAGGTCTAAGCAGAATGTGGTTGACATTGGGTGAATTTGGCGATGTTAGCCTGCCACATGGGATAGCGTCACTAAATTCACCATCTGGGGACCTATTCTAGTGCAATATTCGTTTATTTTCAAGGGAAATATGCTATATAGTTATTAATGTTTAAAACTGCCTTTGAAACGAAGCTGCCACGTTTTTTAAATATATTTTCCTACCAAAATGGATCTATACTATTTTAATCAATCAGCGTACCAGATCACAATATTGGTGTTCAAATTCTTAAATTGTATTTCACGAGAATTCCGCGACAGTTTGATTTCACTTAGTTTTAAAAAATATTTGTTTCTGTTAATAAAAATATCTCACCTAATTCTGTGTCATGAATTACAGTAATGCCCTAAGTAATCGACTCCTTAAACACAGCAGAATTATGGGTAACTTTTCAGGATTTAGTCGGAAATATGGCTTCTTGCCATTCATCGGAAAGCTATCGGGGAGAGCTTTCCGATTAATGGCAACACGCCATATTTCCGAAAAGTTACCCATAATTCTGCTGTGTTTAAGGAGTCGATTACTTAGGGCATTACTGCATCTCCATCTATCAATAATTTCATAAAAAGTTGCCTGGCTGTTTTGACAGCTATGTGAGAGTATTTCATCCACGTGGGTGTCCAATTATATTGCGTGCAGTAAAATTGTGTGTTTGCAAAATTTCATTTTGAGAGAATCAAATTCACTTGATACAAACACACATGTATGGTTGTGACAACCTTTATCCAGAGAAGTGTGAATCTCTGTCCACTCAAATGATGATCAAACATGTGTGTGTTTGTTTAAAGTGAATTTGATTTGCTCAACATCAAATTTTGCAGACACACATTTTTCCTATTCCATCCGATTTATCCGATAGCAACCTGTTTCAAAGAAATGCCAAATATTGGCGGACATCGAGTTGTCGATACGGCGTGATAAGTTTTATAGCATTTGCGCATGCCAACAATATTAACTTCCACTCAACAGTACCGATAGTTCAGAAAATACGTCTAATTCATTATGAATCAAATAGATAGCATCATATTTTTTTAATTACCAGTTGTGAAGAATAAATCTTTTGCGAGGGAGGAAAAAAACGGGTCGCCTAAACGTCAACCGAACCCTTTCGACACTAAATGGATTCTCCCAGTCAGTTAAAAAAATGTACATCGGAATGGCCTATTATTCATTTGAATGGGCGTTAAGGTGAAAAAAGCAGACGACAGATAAATAAAAGCGCAGAAGCTAGGAGCCCTATTTATTGAGGGAAATGTTTAGATAGTAAAATCAACTGGGCGTTTGTTGAACTTATTATATGAACAGTTCCCATGGGATAACTACTCATCAAATATATTTCTATACTAAATACTCAATGACGAGTAGTTCCCTTAGGAATAATACTCATTAGATGAAGAGTTCCCATCATTGTATTATGTATAAGACTCCCGAATACCCATCCAAATGAATAATATACCATTCTAATGTATACTTTTAAAACTGATGGGAGAATCAATGCAGTATAAAATACGTTAAAGTGTTACTGGTATAATGGACGTAACGAGCTAGGGTTCGATGGGTGTCATGCATACTATAAAGGCCGCCACGGCGTATATAACATTCACACTCGGTGTTATGCGTTCATAGTTTATCAACAGACTATATTTATTCTAATACTGGTCGATGCAACTCCACTGAACTAATTTCCTCATACATGATCACATAACTGGGCCCATTCAGTTCTAATGTGTTTTCACCCTCTGACCCTGCATATCACGACCGCGCTCTTTTACTGACATGGTACCATTTAGAGCAAAGTGTGATCTAGAAGATTGATCCTTACCGAAAGGGCAACATCAAACAAATTCAAGCATATAGGATGATAAAGCATTTCAAATGTTAACGACGTTCAAACTCTTTGAATTGTCTATAACGGCTCCGAGAATATTTGTGTGGTTATAATTACATGTGCCCTGGGTTGTTTCCTTCCAATAATAGTGTCAAGATTTAATTGGGATCCACATTAATTAGCATCGCGCAATTACTGCTGACACATTGAACTATAAGTATATATGGAAAATAACTGGCGGCCAGGAATGTTGTTATCTACTAAAATCGATTATATATATATATATCTAACTGAAACACTTGACAGGAATATGGTACGTTTGCTAAGCCATTGAGAAAATAGGATAGGACATGATAGGATAGGATAATTTTATTTACAATATACACGCATGGAAAGTACAATTACAAATAAATTTAATATTGATAGACTATACATGTATATTGCTAGGGGTGATATAGTCATGGCTGACTGTCTTCCTATCACCCCTGGATGTGGTGACAGATTATATGATGAAGATGGCCGAATTAATTTGATTGTTTTTAGGTTACGTTTATCGTGTGCAGACTGGTTTTTTTTTATATATATAGGCGTTGTTAGGGCGATGGTACGAAAAGTGTTCCATATGTATGGGCACCTACTTGGTCGATATAATGAATGAATACTATGAATATTCATGTGTGAGTGGAACCGAGTAGGAAATATGTGAGTGAGGTTTGGGGAATGTTTTGGGGTTTTTTGTTATCAGAAAATTATGTATCGTTTGTGCAATCAGGGCATCTTCGGTTTTTGCATCGTGCACATGTGTACAGTGATCTGACGACAAGCCGATTGAGGTATATTACTGATTAATTGGTCATTATCTCTGGTTATTCCAGATAGTTTTTAAAGGCACGGGCGGTGTTCGTTGCAGAAATATTCGCATTTGTTCAAATCGCCATCAACAGAAGGAATATTAAAATATATATAGTTTTGTTCATGTGCCAAACATAATCAGCGCGTAAATAGTATATTGTCGTCAAGACGTACGATGGTGTACGTAAACAAGAGCCTGGTCGTGTTACAGAAGTTTTGCTTCTGTTTACATAACACAGCGCAATTCTATTGGTTAATCACACACAGATGATATAAACGCTCTTTATTATTTCCATATCTGGAAAACAGTAACAACCTAGAATACACTCACTGGAGCTGCCTATACTTGCGCCCATCACACATTTGGCATGTTTTGTGGTGTCTTACCAAAAACAGTTTGAACCACGGGTGCTGGCCCCTCGTTTGAGAGAGATCGATAACAAAACTCTAGATATCACATCTCAGTTCATCCATCGCTGACATATAGTTGTATGGATGTATCTCTGTTATCTCAAGTTGATCTATTACACTAATGCTAGTCTTAGTAATACGTATACGGGTTTTTTGACATATTTATAGAACAATATAGACATCGTTCATATAAAGGGTGTGAAAACGATTGGGTGCCGATGGTGCCATATTATATACCAATTGGGTTAAATTACTAGTTTGACTAGAATAACATCAAGTGTGTATGCCATTGCACTTCAGTGGCAAAAACCATCAAAGTAAAATACGTATCATATCTCTTTTCACCCATGGGTTCTCTATAACGTAGCTATTAGCGTGCCCGCCAAAATAGTATATGTTTTAGTATTATACATATAAATAAACGTTAGCCCAAAATACCTGTCAAATTACCATTGTTTTGTTGCTTATTCGATAGTAATCATACCGAATCACACCAAACCAGCACAAACATATTGACAGGACACACTAAAATGTAAGCCCAAACCGGTCCCAAATAAAAGTGGTATAGCGTGCTGTTATGTTGCGTTTTCTCCACTGCTTCTAAAAAGGTGTTTGTAAGCGGATGTTATGTCGCGTTTTCTCTATTGTTTCCCAATGGATACGAATGACATTTTGAACGTATGTCTCTTTGTACCACCTGACGTGGTGGCTGAAAGAAAAATTCATAAACGTTTTGAATTTTTGTTAAATTCACAAATTTGTTGATTATATTAAAGGCACGTGCGGCCTTAATTGTTGAAAATATTCATATTTGTTCCAAACACCGTAAACAGAAAAACATTAAAACGCATACAGTTCCGTTCATATATACCATGACCATCGCGTAAACAGCATGTTATCATAAATACCTACTATATTTTACCTAAGCAAGAGCCTGATTGTGTTACAGAAGACATCACAATGCTACTGGCTAATCACGCACAAATGGCATAAACGCTCTTTATTAGTTCCATATCAGGTATTCACCAACAAAGAACGCTCTTTATGTTTACCATCATAATATAAACAAACACCAGAAAAGTAACTTTTTATGCTTTTGTTTACATAACAATGGTCAAACATATGACCATAACATACTGTTTATTAGATATTTCTTATTTGTATACGGACAAAGTATATCTACATTTTTATGTTCTTTCTGTTTGTGGCGGTTTTTGACGGGTGGATATATTTTCACAGGATACCCACCGGCAAGGCCAACCGTGTCTTTAAACTGTTTCGTTTTGAAGAACATGCACCATAATGTATGGGCGGCCAGCTCCAATTAAAAGGTGTAAGCGGGCATGATGTCCCATTTTCTCCTTTGTTTATCAATGGATATAAATGGAATTTGGAATTTAAGTCCATATTGGCATATGGTATATATAAACATCACAAAATTATCACAAATTTCTGATATATATATCTCATGTATTTAGATTACCTCAAATATGGGTATTTTTTTTTAATTTCAATATTAAATTTATAATATGTCCCAAATATATGTGATAATTCATGGGTGAACTGATGCATGCATCTTATTTGTCTTGTATTGCATTGACATGTGAATGACATATTTCACGGAGACAACTGATGGACAGAATTAACAGTAACTTCAATTGTTTTATGCGATCCGCTATGCGAGTTGCATGTTTCGAGCATTAACTCGGTGATACTATTGCATTAATTTAATAGCAGATAGCATATGTGCTGTGACAGAGGTGAATATTGGTCAGATAGATAACTCTGTTAGAGATATTGGGTACGACGGCGGTCAATGTGACAACACCCCTAATGTCTATTTAATAACCCTCCTGTAGTCATGCCCCATCCAAATATTCCCTAATAAACCCCGTCATCGTACGTCGATTCTCTTACGAAAATCATACTTAACCCAGGGGGGGGGGGGGGTGAAAAAATTTCTTCCAGCACGTATGCCGGGGTGGGTGGGTGGTCAAAGCCACCAACAAGCAATTTTGTCCGCAACTAAAAAAAAAAATTCCTGCTTGTTTTTAGTGTTTTGGCAATGAGTTGGGCTTCAAAACCACTTTGAATCAGTTTGAATGAGAGAAATAATGTAATTCTAACTGGTAAACTGACTGCAGGCAGTTATCGTGTTGTATTTTGTTGCAAATTTTGAAATCCAAGATGGCCGCTGGCAGCCATGTTTTTTTGGCCGAATGACCTCAAAATTACTCATTCCTATTTACATGTCCATGTTAACATCCATGATAAATAGTATGCACAGAAATTCATATACAGCTGAATTTCCCCCCGCAAATCTCTGTTTTAGTGTTAAAAGTGGGGGTGGGTGTTCAAAAATGGTCGGAAAAAACTGCCGAAAACGGAAAAAAAATTTGGCGGTGGGGGTGGGTGGGTACAAAAAATGATCGAAAGGGAAAAAATGCCATACGTGCCTGAAATTTTTTTCCCACCCCCCCCCCCCCCCCCCCGCTTAACCTGGTTCGATTTAGTATACACATTTGACCCATCATGCCCGTCATACCAAACCTATTTATAAATATAACTCTGTTTACTTATGTTTGAATTTATATTTGTCGTAGGGAGCGGAGGTCCAGCTAAGTTTCCAGAACTTGTCCACCAATCCCTTATAATTATGTATTAATACATCCATTATACATGACAATAAATATGTTTAAATCAGACGGCGGTCTTATCTGCGGTGTTCGATAAATCAGAATGATTCTACGAACAGACATTATCTGTTTGCAAAACACAAGAACATGTCAATTAGAACAGAATCGACAATGTCTATGTTGGTTGTTGCAAAACAAGGACGAGTCTGAGTGAGATCTTCTCTAAAAAAAAACGCGCATGTCCAACGTACATGTCTCTAACTCGCGGCCATATTGGATCCACCAGGCCAGGTTCCGTGGTTTTAGTGCTACATGTCAAAGTTCTGGAGTAGCATTTCCATATATAGAAGTCATGAATATACAAAAGCTCCATATATGGAAATGCTACTCCACGGAACCGGGGCTGTGTGAATCTCTGAAACCACGGAACGGGGCTGGATAAATCCAATACGGCCGCGACTAAGTGATCTTGCTTATTGTACTTACGACCTCGTGGCCGTTTGATGTCTGAAAGTAAGCTCGTGTTTGCTACATTTCGCTCCGGTTTCTGAGGGGGTATAGATAGCGAAATACCGCATGGGACAATAAAGACCGTTCCTGGTTTGTCTGGAAAATAGCCATGGTTAACAAATTAAGGTAGTTTTGTTATCTCTTTGCCCTGACAACATCATTGCTATATCAAAAGAATACACAGTTCAGACAATAAGTTCATTGTTATCACCACCAATGTACATAATATGTACATAGCATATATCAGTAACTGGACTGTTTACATAAAGATCTCCATACCCCATTTAGCAAATGTTCCCATCTAATCGTTTTCCCACTCCCCATTTAGGGGCAGCCTCGACATACAACTACTCCATCATTACATTCTATACTATTCCACACTTGACATATACATATTACATACTTATATTTTATCTGTCAACTTTTCCAATATTCTGGTTATGAGTACTCTGTACTGATCCGTTTTGGGAGAGGACCTGGGCCCTGTTTCGTGAAGCAATGTCATAAGATTATCTTAAGATGGACTTAATCTACGATCTAAGGTGGATCTTATGATGTAACTTTTCCGTTTCAAGAACGCGTTTCACAAAACAAGATTAAGTCCTACTTAAGTAGTAAGTTTAGTTCCCGCTCATTTATACTGGTTATCGACAATTTTCTACAGTCCGGAATAAAAAAAATGTGGGCTTGTACAATCTGTATGTATGGCATTGAGAGGTTATCGAGAAAGAGCCGAGTCCGAGTTGACATTATTGTGTGACAGGGATGCTGGATAGCGGCTGTTGTGGGCGAATACATTAATTGATCTCATTTTACCCCATCTCCCCACACACATATGGAATAACATAGAGGAGATTGTGAGCTTTGAGCTAGGCCATAATTCTTATCAAAAGTTTAATTCGTGGGTAATACAATTTTATAATATATCTTATCTATAGGTCACATACACAGCTGATAATTGACTTTTTCCTACATTCGATGAGGCTCGGGGTGGCTAGTTGGTCTCTGTGGGGGTGGGGGGGGGGTGGTACATCGTGCAATTTCCAACTGCACCCGCCCCTTAATTGAACCGGGCAAACTTCCATGTTCGCGAAATGCCATGTCCACCCCACCCGTTGGATTTAAACTTTCCAATTGGTATCTAAAATATTCCAACAGTTCGAAATTTCTAACCTGACGCCCCTAAAGTTGGTGATTTTCCAACTGATTGCCATTTCGGTTGCTGCTGTTTGTCTAAAACAACACATTCCTTTACTAGTTAGAAATTCAAACAATTGAAACCAATATATAGTGTACGATTAATGTTGTCAGGCATGAAATTTCCAATTGCTAAACATTTTGACCAAAGTGTGTGTGTAGACAACAAACAAACCCCATTCACCACGTCTCTGACGATAAGCCTGTGCTCTGAATTGTTTTTACCAAACTAACCCTATGGTTATACGATAAGGGGGGTGCTCTCTCCAAACTTTGGTTTTGGAAAGTTTGAGGTACCAGTTGGAATGTTTAAACCAAAAGAGAATTTGGTGTTGTTTAAGGGGGTGTAGTTGGACATTTCGAGGCGAACACCCCCTCTCACTATGTAGCCACGACCCTGTATACCAGACGACGAGTTGCCCACCTCAGACAATGTACAGATATCTCCGTAATTGCAAAATAACATAGGCCGCAATATGTGTGATCGATATGCCACTTATCACGTGGGTCTTAACTTTAAGATTATCTTAAGACACCTCACACCAGTCTTAAAGTTAAGACCAAAGTTAAGACGATCTTAAGTTAAGACCTTGTTCGTAAAACGCACTTATGACTGAAGTTTGAACTTATGACCATCTTAAGTCCCAACTATGTCATAAGTTGCTTTCATGAAACAGGGCCCTGGTGCAAGTTGTAAAATACTTGTGCTCCAATCCCTATTGTGAACCCAATTATTGTCAACTTATTCGTTCTGTATCTTATGTGTTATTGTCTGGGAGATGCAAATGAAATGTTTAAACTATATATCGAAAGGATCCACACATGGGGCCTGTTTCATGAAGCAATGTCATAAGATTATCTTAAGATGGACTAAATCTAAGATCTAAGGTGGATCTTATGATGTAACTTTTCCGTTTCAAGAACGCGTTTCACAAAACAAGATTAAGTCCTACTTAAGTAGTAATTTAAGTTCGCGCGCTTTTAGACTGGCTCTCGTCAATTTATTACAGTTATGCACAGACAATGTTGGTTCTGTGTATGTTATATGCCTAGGTACAGTGTCTAGTGCGTGTCTAAGAATAATTATGATATTTTAATGCAAGGGCGATAATCAGTATAATGACTGGTGCATACTTAACTGCGCGAGCGATCTTTTTAACTGTGTTTTCGCGTCAGACCCCATCCACACATAGCTGCATGCGTCCAGTGCCTATTTTATACAAACGTAACGAGCTCAAATATATTATTTCAGTTATTAAAGGGACTTATACATCGTAACTCAGAATGTGAACCTTCATCCATATAACATGCCACAACGGCGACGCATGACATATATTCGCTCCTTTCGATGCTGATATTAGGTTCTAATGCATTATACGTCTTTGAAGCATCTATAATACCAGGAAACCGAATATGTCGCCACGACGGCATACACATACAATACACCACAATGGAAGCACTGAGCTAAACGCTCTTTATTGATT
Source organism: Siphonodentalium dalli (assembly GCA_032622095.1). NCBI lineage: Eukaryota > Metazoa > Mollusca > Scaphopoda > Gadilida > Siphonodentaliidae > Siphonodentalium > Siphonodentalium dalli. Next base: position 136,824,422 of record CP136062.1, on the reverse strand, counting down.
GCCAACATTCATGGAATACTAACACAAAACGCTCTTTATTTATATTGCTATAATGTGAATAGGACTTCATATCGTGCTCCAAATAGACTTATTTCCAATCTGAGACATACTTGTAGAAGCCATATATAAATGATGTTAATGCCATTTGCTCTGGTTCTGTTGACAAATGTGCTAAACGTCTGTTATAATTAAAGGTACGTGAGGCCTTAGTTGTCGAAAATATTCATATTTGTTCCAATCACCGTAAACAGAAAAACATTAAAACGCATACAGTTTCGTTCATATATACCATGACCATCGCGTAAACAGAATGTTATCATAAATATTTACTATATTTTACCTAAGCAAGAGCCTGATTGTGTTACAGAAGACAACATAATGCTGCTGGCTAATCACACACAAATGGCATAAACGCTCTTTATTCGTTCCATATCAGGAATTCACCCACAAAGAACGCTCTTTATGTTTACCATCATAATATAAACAAACACCAGAAAAGTAACTTTTTAGGCTTTTGTTTACATAACAATGGTAAACAATATGACAATAACATACTGTTTATGCAATATTTATTATTTATATACGGACAAAGTCTGTCTACATTTTGTTGTTCTTTCTGTTTGTGGCGGTTTTTGACGGGTGGAAATATTTTCACAGGATACCCACCGCCAAGGCCAACCGTACCTTTAACAAACTGCGTATGAACTTCGAAAGTAGGTTACGTTGAACGACATTCTGCATGTATGTTTTAATAAAAAACAAATCAACGACTTCTAATAAAGAGCGTTTATAATTAACAACACGTGAACAGACGGGCGGTTCACAGGCCCCTGTGGAAAATTACTAAAATACCAATATAGACTATTGGTATTTTAGTAATTCTCCCAGGGGTCTGTGGGCCGGTTCACAGTGATATTATATGTTCTTTCGCGGATCCCGGTGTGCCCGCGCGGTCCGTATACTATATACATGCTATATATCTTTTTATTTCATAGTTAATAGATTATGATAATATACATAATAATAATAAAATAACATATATTATGTATTATTATCTTGCCGATATATACGGGGTATATATACAATACATTTTACAATCAAATTATAACATAATAATATAGAAAGGCAAGTCAATAATAATAATAATAATAATAGCTGACATAAGCATTTATAAAAAAAAATGAGTATAAATCATTCACTATTATCCTCGATGTGAAAATGTTCGGACTAATTGTCTCAAAATTATTATTGTCTACAGTGCGATTGGGTGATTTGAATCGCAAATGATGTTCAATACTATGTAAATATATTCTTTTTGTTACAGCAATTAGAAATGTATATATAGTCCGGTCTTGGCGGTTTACAGTTAATAGCGGACACCCCGCCAATCTTGCAACTACTGGTCACGTCACTGATATAGCTTACCAGTTGGTTATTAATTACTACCATTTCTGAAACACCCCTCCGTGATAGCAAGGTGTTATTCAGTTAAATGTGTTTATAATAATATATACATGAACTAGATCCCATCCACATTTCGGACCAACTGCGGATCACAACGTAGCTAGGTCTTAACTTTAAGATTATCTTATGACACCTCACACCAGTCTTAAAGTTAAGACCAAAGTTAAGACCATCTTAGGTTAAGACTTTGTTCGTGAAACGCACTTATGACTGAAGTTTGAACTTATGACCATCTTAAGTCCCAACTATGTCATAAGTTGCCTTCATGAAACAGGGCCCTGTATACTATCATCATTATACTTGTTAATAATTTCTCAACCGGTTGAATATGCATAGCTGGTTACAAACCATATGACAACCAGGACCCCCCCCCCCCACCTGAGCTACATGTATGTATAGTTCGTGGCCGTGCATGGGTCTATGCGAACTCAAACAAATATCTCAAGTCTTATCTGGGGGCAGACAGTGGCTTAAATAAACTACAACACGCGGGGAGAGTGTGATCGGACAATGTACTTTACGAGTAACCGACAAACAGTAATGCCCTAAATAATCGACTCTCATTGAATGGCAACAAGCCATATTTCCGACTAAATCCTGAAAAATTACATATAATTTTGCTGTGGTTAAGGAGTCGATTATTTAGGGCATTACTGTACGTTGTGCTGTCTTATGCATCATTCTGGCGTCGTAACATTATCAAGACGTGTCCGGGGATCATTGGCCCACACCTCTGGGTCATGGGCCACACACGAATATGAGTGTTGGATCATGCACATTGTACCAGAGTATGTAAATGTGGCGACTACTTCACTGAGTCGCTACCATATATTGGATTCACCCAGCCCCGTTTCGCGCATTCACTGCTACAGGTCAAAGTTCTGGAGTAGCATTCCATATATGGAGTTTTGAATAGTCATGCTTTCCATAATATTCATGAATATTCAAAAGCTCCATTTATGGAATGCTACAACCGAGTTATTATTTCCATAAAAAGTAGAGATACCTATAAAGAATTTAGTCGCTTAAACCACCTGTCACGAACGCTTCATATCAGTTTTAGTGGCGGCTTACGCAGGTAAGGCAAGATAACATGTGGTTAATCAGGGAGGTTGAGCCTGTGAGAATGATGGTGATATTTACCAAAAAAATAATCCCCTGCTCGTGAGTTGGTGTATCCTTTGATAAGCATATATTGACAGATGCTCGGTTTATTGTTTGAGGATAATCCATTTGATGGACAAGACTTATAACGAATTATGGCTTAATCGCGGTCGTGATTTGTTCATGCGTGGTCAATCACGCTCACTTGGCATGGCCTGTAGATGCATGTCTTATATTTCATGTATATGGTGTGGGCCAACAAGTCTGAACCATAGGAATTCTGAGAAGTAGCGAGGGTCAAATGTAGGCAAAATTTGATCGAAATAAACTAAAATAAGGGTGAACACAATCTCGTCATATGATATATTTAGATCATTTAGAAAACTATTGATGTTTCTGCAACACAAGTCAAAATTTAATTTTCTAAAATTAAAAGATCACAAATATTTGAGAAAATAGACACAACTCTTGTAGACCTGCAAATGATGCCATGTATGACGGCCTATAGTCAAACATGGCTCCTGGATCTTCAATGCAGCAAACAATCTTAATTTCAGGTGAAATAACATTGATGATAGTGATGATCAATATATACTCTCAGTATTTCTCTTTGCACAACCCATCGCGATGGGGCCACTGGTGGCTCAGTCTATATAATGCATAGTATAGTGGGCCGCCGTAAGCCAGCATTGGCGAAGCTGACTCCACGACGGACCAGAGCGAATTTGTGCTTCGTGCAAATGGAGGGTAACATAAATGGTGTATATCTGAAGGGAAAGTTTGTCAGTTGCTTACAGGGGTCGGCGATTTCTGTTATTAATTGAGTGACTCGCCAGTCCTTCAAAAACTAAAATAGACCGATAGAAACTTGATATAATTATGGCCTATAGTGACTGAAGGACGATAAAACTCAGCACAACTCAAACCAAGTACATATGCACCCACCCGTCGTGCCAAATTTATTGTATTCCATTACTCTTGTTGTAAAACGTTATATACATTCTGCGTGTTGGAAGCGGAGGTTCGTCTAAGTTTCAATAACTTGTCCTCCAATCCCCCAGTCTATGTAATCATATTACGATCATAACATATTCTTAAATAAAAAACCAAGTCCATCATCAAATTCGTACGGAAGCGTATTCGGGACATGGTAGAACAAAAATAAAGTCAAATTTTTGACTTTTTATCTCGAAATTTTGACTTTCAAACTCAACATTTTAACTTTTTATCTCGAAATTTCGACTTTCTAAGTCAAAATTTTGATTTTATAAACTCAAAATTTAGACTTTTTATCTCCAAATTTTTACTTTGAAACTCAAAATTTTGACTTTTTATCTAAACATTTTGACTTTCAAACTCAAAATTTTGACCTTCAAAGTCAAAATGTTAACTTTCAAAGTCAAAATTTTGACTTTTTATCTCGAAATTTTGACTTTCAAACTCAAAATTTTGACTTTCAAAGTCAAAATTTTGACTTTTTAGAATTTTCAAAAAATAGAATAAGCAGTGTGATTCTATTTTAAGAAAATTATAAAAAGTCAAAATTTTGACTTTATTTTTTTTCTACCATGTCCCCGAATACGCTTCCGTAAATTTGTCATACGGTGTTAACGGACACAACAAAAATATTGTTCGTACAATTTCTCCACCGGAAAATAATGGCAAGGGTATGGAGCCCCGGAGGTGACATCCGAATTTTTTTTTTAAGTCGTGGCCACGAGAATAAAGTCGTGGCCACGAGAATATGAAGCCGTGGCCACGAGCATATGAAGTCGTGGCCACGAGAATATGAGGTCGTGGCCACGAGACTACGAAGTCGTGGCCACGAGAATATGGTCGTGGCCACGAGAATAAAGTCGTGGGCACGAGAATAAAGTCGTGGGCACGAGAATAATGTCGTGGCCACGAGAATATTCTCGTGGCCACGAGAATATGGTCGTGGCCACGAGTCTATGTAGTCGTGGCCACGAGGATATGGTCGTGGCCACGAGAATAAAGTCGTGGGCACGAGAATATTAAGTCGTGGCCACGAGAATATTAAGTCGTGGCCACGAGAATATTCTCGTGCCCACGACTTTATTCTCGTGGCCACGACCATATTCTCGTGGCCACGACATTATTCTCGTGGCCACGACTTTATTCTCGTGGCCACGACATTATTCTCGTGCCCACGACTTTATTCTCGTGGCCACGACTTTATTCTCGTGGCCACGACCTTATTCTCGTGGCCACGACTTCATAGTCTCGTGCCCACGACTTCATATTCTCGTGGCCACGACTTCATATTCTCGTGGCCACGACTATATTCTCGTGGCCACGACTTCATATTCTCGTGGCAACGACTTAAAAAAAAAATTCGGATGTCACCTCCGGGGCTCCATACAAGGGTTATATTGGATTTGTTGAATTTCATCAGAGGCAGTTTTGTCAGGGTTTGAATTTTTACCAGGCTCCTAAGAATAACACGAATATTCATGAATTACTTCTTCATGCATGCCCGGACGTCGAATATTAACCCTTTCTATACTAAATAGTAATTTCCGAGTAGTTAACCCTTAGGAATGGTCAGATAATAAGTTTAAAAAATGAACTTTTTGGTGAACTGTACTTATTATCTTAACATTTCCCTTAATAAATAAGACTCTGCACTTGTATTATCTGTCGTCTGCTAATTTTTTCCGAAACCCCATCCAAATGAATAATAGATCATTCCAGTCTATACTTTTATAACTGATTGGGTGAATCCATTTAGCATAGAATAGATTAAAAAGCATTCCTAAAATATGTTTTATGCTATTCTCGTCATGTTTAAATGTTCATGATGGGTCTATTTGATGCCTGTCTGTTTCGAATGACGTTGGTTACAATTACTTTCAATGTTGCATTCGCCTGACAAGAGGAAAGTTTATCTATTTTTGGTATCAAATCGGGTATTGGGATATTTAATATTTGTATCAGAAACAAAACAAGCTTGATGACAAGCAATTTGTATATATAGAAGACTTGAACCTCGAATTTCGAATCACTCGAAAATAGATATAATTTTCCTCTAGTGTCTGCTTATCTGACGCTGGTGCAATCTGTTTCGGGAAATCAGACTAATAAGAGGGAGATAAGTCAGATTGGTGAATGAAGATGAATTTCCCACGATATAGACTGGTGCTCACAGCGATAAGGGGTCTAATTGTCGGTAGTTTGACTGTCAGTCGTGTCGTCTGTTCACACCACGGCAGACGTTCTGGTTATTTACCGGTTATTCGAGATGTTAACGCGCGCATGTGAGTAACAACCGCATGCATCAATGATGCAGTTTGATTCTTTCTGGAAATTATATTTTTTTTAAATGGAATTGTTGACGGAATAGTAAGAGATTTGGCCCTCTCGTCGCCCAATGTTTATGTTTTCGATTTTGTTTCTCGTTTTGCACTTCTCAAATCTATCTTTGTTTCTTTCTCGACGATAGATTTTCATTTGAACATATTTTATTTGTATAATATTAAACAAGATTGTGGGGTTGGAGAATAAGTTTTTGAAACCTACAGCAACATACGTTCCCCACAAGCAGAGTATAAATAACGGCCTATTGCGACAAGAATAATTCAATTTGGCATGACGGGTGGATGCACATGCACAAGGGATAGGATAAATCCAAATATTAGTATCTGATATTCGTGGTATGTGGGATTTTTTTAAAAGAAGGGTTGGGAAATGCAGTTCAACTGCTCCGCGGTTTATGATTCCGTTCCGAAAAAGCTGTGCGGCTATTCCGGAAATGCTACGTTTCACTTTTGTTTTCGTCGAAGAATATCGATGAAATTTACAAAATGGCACATTTTTAAGTTCTACGCTGATCTCTGAAAGGAATAATTGGTATATTGGATCCGCGACTTATCGCGCTAAGTTTAGAAACACATCGAACTATATAGATAAGTATGCATATGACAAATTGTATATAGTCCTCATTTCTCGCTCGATTTGGTTGTTTACATAATATATCGTCCACACATTGAATATTGGGACGTTTTCTGCGAAAAAAAATATGATTCTGGACGCTGAACAATTAAATATTTCCAGTTTGACATCATTAGTGTTCTATTTTGATAAGCATTGCGTTGGTAGTAAAGAAAAATGTGTTTCGGAAAAGAGGACGTGAATTATACGTTTCCCTTTTCGTATGGCACGTTTCCGATTGACAAAAAAAATGATAGGCTCCTATTCTTTTTTTAAATATCTCCTTGTGAATTGTAGACAAATTTGCTTAATTGATGAACAGTCTGCCGAATATCAAGTTGCGTATTATGTATAATCAGTGTGTATATTATTTAGCTTTATATCAATATGATATGATTTTCTCCTATACACACACAAAAGTGACTGCACATGTGTTAGTTCTGAGTGTGTGATTCGATTAACTCAGAACATACCTCTCTGTGAACAATTATTTAAAAAATTTGGCATGCAATTCTGGAGCATTAATATATAATTTGAATAGCTAGCAAACACTATATCTCCATGCAAATCTAATGGATCATGCACCAAACCGCCATGAGTCGTTCAGTCTATATACGTGTATATAGTTGCGCTGGTTATAATCCATATGAGATTATATTGGTGTTCATATAAATTTAATTCCTTATAAGGGGTCATTGATTTATATGAGCAACGATATTTGTCCCAGTCACATTAGCAGACCCGAGATATCTGCGCTGCATTTGCACACCTACTAACACTTACAGCATCGTCATAATACTATCAATTCAGAAGGCCATGCATCCAAATCCACAAACATGTCCTATTACATCACAATAATGTCATTTTCTGACCTCCACGAGCAAAACCACATGTACTAAAAACGTATTTCTGTGTTTTATATATACACATATGCCATTGTTGCAAAGAAAACGTGTCACGACCCACCAGACAGTTTTGCCCACAACCAAGCAACACCCCAAATTAATGTTCATTCTGGTGCAATTATGTTACTCGTCGGTTGGACGTGTGAATTATCGAGCTGTTCGATTTAGAATTTCCTGAGGGAATAATCGATGGCCTACCAAAAGATTATTTTCTGAACGAGGATGACATATATCTAATTAAATTGAAACTAAAATTCCAAAACAATCTATTTCGCCATCGATCGAAAAGCGTGATGATCGTCGTTCAAAGTTGTTGAGGGAAGACACACAAATGAAAGACGTGCATTGCCGCAGAATTATATTCGAAGTCTCCGCAGATGACCGGACAGCCGACGATATTCAACCTGGGGTGAATGGGGTCGCTTAGATAATTGGGTGATACTACTGCGTCAGCTACATCTGCTGGGTAATTCTCTGTGGACAACCTCGCATTCAAGCTGTCCTGGATGTTGTTAGATCAATGGAATCTGGAGGAGTGAATGGTGTGTATATGTTCGATACAGTATCTGCCGTACCAAATATTCGGAGGAAAGTTCATTCGTTAATGGGAAAAAATGCGCTGGATTCGTTCATTCCCGGATAAAGTTCGCATGCCCAAAGTCTGAATAAACACAGGAAGCAACTCGACTTGTAACTGTGTGTATATGCGCTTTTTTACACTCAACATTACAAATGATGTGCTAACGGTCAAAACATCAAAAGACAAACACACGACTGCTGATGCAGACGCATTTGCCTGTTGTTTTAATGTCCCCATCACACACATTCTCAGCATAGTATAAGCACTATACGTTAATGCCCCCACCACACATTATCAACATAAAGCATTATACAGTAATTTCCCCACCACACACATTCTCAGTGTAAAGCAATATGCATTAATGCCCCCAACCACACACATTCTCAACATAAAGCATTATACAGTATTTCCCCACCACACACATCAGCATAAAACACTATACATTAATGCCCCACCACACACATTCTCAGCATAAAGCACTATACATTAATGCCCCCACCACACACATTCTCAGCATAAAGCACTATACAATAATGCCCCACCACACACATTCTCAGCATAAAGCACTATACATTAATGCCCCCACCACACACATTCTCAGCATAAAACACTATACATTAATGCCCCACCACACACATTCTCAGCATAAAGCACTATACATTAATGCCCCCACCACACACATTCTCAGCATAAAGAAATATGCATTAATGACCCCACGTGAACGTTGTAAACCAGTACTTGGTGCATGGTTGTAGCGCAGAGTAAGATCATATATTATTGATTGCTGATTGCATGGTTGAGTCTGGACGAGTTTATAAACTCCAGTGTTGCTTTTAGAAGAATAAAATTATCGCTGTCATTTCGAGTAATGTGGCCAAGCAAAAGATGATTGTGCGAGGTATTTTGAAGCAATATCATGGTGAACATGAGTTCCGTTGGCTGGTTTGAGTACAATGGTCAGACTATCAAGAAGTGTTCTGCGTAGTGACTGTGTTTCCACAGGGACAAGAAGGATCACCAGCAATGAAATTTCTCACTTGATCATATTTATGGTTATTTAGCAACCACAAGCATCCATGGTGCACTCTTATTTATGGAAATTAGATTTCTTGAATGGAATTTTTGGCGGCATCCAATATGAGATTGCACCCCCCCCCCATTTAGAATGTCTGGTTTATCTTTTTCTTGATTGAAACTTCTCAAATCTACATTTGTTTTGGCATAAAATCTTTAATTTGCCTGTTATTTCGGTAAAATACCATCCCAGTTGGAAAAAAAGTCCCCTCCAAGAATGGTTGGTTGAACACAAACGATCGGATATAAACTTTTCGGACTATTTTAGTGTATTTCAATGTTTTCTTTGTCATCTGCTTGAAGAGTAAATTTAAGAGAAAAACAAAATGGAATCATCCCCCTCCGACGCTGAATAAAGACTCCCGGAGCGAGCCTGTTTCAGCTAGTGATTGACAAATATATCCTGTTAGACGTAAATCACACGGTGACTCACAAGTATCACTGTGGAAGCAAATGTTTTGTCGTTTAACGTCAGTTTACTTTTTAACGAAATTTAATGGGCAAATTGAAGAGACCGTGTGTGGCATTTTTCGAATTCTTTGAAAGTTCGGCCTGCGGCCCCTACACAAACAGGGCTGCGACCACTGTGCGCACATGGCAGACAGGTTCTCTTTCATTTATATATAAGAGATTATATTATGCTACTTCAATATATCCTCGTGCAAGTAAGTTCGTATTGGACCTAAATCTTGGCATTGGTTCATATTGGACTTATTTGATTCCGTCATAAGCCCATAGTGGACTTATACCCGTTATTACGTTGGGTGCGAGGACCATTCACAGTGAAATAGCATATATAAAGAGTGTACACATTTGCTACAACATATCCTCGTGCAAACTTATTTGATTTTTAAATAGGCCCACAGTGAGCTTATTTTAAACTAACGTCGTATCGTGGAGTTTTCATTAAAGCCACGTGGAGGTTTGCGCTCCAAAATACACCTGATAATATTCGCTTTTGAATTTTCCCCGGTATCGAAATAGGTCGATAAATACTTGAACTACTTTTCCATGGGAATTATATGTTCTAGAAAGACGCAATATTGAAGTCATACAAAATACAACTTTGAACACGGTGTTTGGTCCCAAAACAAACAACGGTCATGTGCATGACATGGAACAGAAAATAGCGTTCAATGTTAGTCTATTCCTGATATGGTAGAACTAAGAAGTGTTTGTTTCACTTCTGTGCGAAAAATTTAAAACAGCTGGAAAATGGCTATGACCATTGCGAGTGTTGTTCAGAGCATATATGAAGCTGGTATATGAATAGTTCGTGTAGTTATCAAACTATCCTATACCTCCTTCTAAATTACGTAGACGAAATTTGGAAACTGGAATGAACCATGTCTTGCTCTTTCCAGTGCCAACCTGAGGGAATCCGCCTGCGGAGACAACCAACGCAAAATTCAAAATGGCGGTCAACGTTGCCGGGGTTGTGTCGGTGATTGTGTTCTATGTCGTCATCATGGTCATCGGAATCATCGCCGGCCGGAAAACATCAAAGGCCAACACCACTGAGGAGCTGTTCGTGGCCAATCGGAGCTTAGGACTCATTGTATCGTTCTTTACACTAACCGGTAAGTTTAAAAAAACGCCCCTTCCGATCAATTTAATCACTAATTTAATTATGATCGTCATGGTACAGACATTACAGCATATCATGTAATCAGAGTATAAATACGGATTATTATGGGTGTAGTGCAACACATATACCGTATATATTGATACTGCAATTGACCTGTTCGTGTGGTAATCACATATTTTAGTGTAACTAACTTGAGTCCAAAAGCGGGAACGTTCGGTCGTTTAATTATGTTCTTCGTCATAATTTGCTGCCTCCGGGGACCTAAATATATCCATGACTTTACTAATGACCTGATATCATCAAACCACTGAACATCCCCTGTATCCGGCTTCCGGCATATTGTGGATACCACACATCCAGTGTAATAAAAATTGTTGACATATCAACACGTGTTTATAATAAATCACACGGAGAGCCATTTAACGATACGGGCGGCGTTGGCGGTGTGTATGCTGTTAAAATATTCACCTCCGTCAAAAACCGCCATAAACAGAAAGAATAGTAAAATATAGACAGACCTTGTTCGTATACCAATCAGAAATATGGCATAAACAGTATGTTATTGTCAAATGTTTTCCTTTGTTATGTAAACAAAAGCAAAAAAACGTTACAGAAGCTGGCTTTTGTTTAGATTCGGATATGTTAAACATAAAGAGCGTTTTTTGTTACTGTTTTTCTGATATGAAAATAATAAAGAGCATTTATATCATTTGTGTGTGATTAACCAATAGAATTGCGCTGTGTTATTTAAACAGAAGCAAAACTTCTGTAACACGAGCAGGCTCTTGTTTACGTACACCATCGTACGTCTTGACGACAATATACTATTTACGCGCTGATTATGTTTGGCATATGAACAAAACTATATATATTTTAATATTCCTTCTGTTGATGGCGATTTGAACAAATATGAATATTTCTGCAACGAACGCCGCCCGTGCCTTAAGTTGAAAATAAGTCCTATTGCTCTTGTAATTCAGTTACACGGATGGTCGACGCTTTTGTGTAAACATAGTAACTCAATTCAAGTGCATGCCAATCGTGCCAATTAAACAAAGATTACTTAAATATACGAAACTTTTGTCTTTTGAAACAAAACTGTCGACGTTCTAGGTAATAAATATCTCAAGTGTTGATGTATATTTGAAGTAGGACCATTTTTTACTACTGTGTAAAAGTACATAAAACAAAAGTATTGTTATATCGCTGAAATAAATATGTGTACTCTTTAATTTTGGTTTCATGGACTTCGGTGCAAGTGCTACATTGATGCTGGTGCACCAAGGTAGACTTGCTATACACGGACTTCGGTTTTAATTTCTTCAAAAAGCTCAGAATTGTCTTACACCACGGATGGCTTACGTAAGTCACCTCTATATTGCAACTTCTGGAGCCATTATTAACTCCAATGTGAAACTGTCCATGTGTTCCGGTTCCCGTGTCCATTTATTGTAGGGCTCTTTGTCGCAGAGTTGTCGATATAAGGCAGAAGAACGAGTACATGTATATAAGGAATCCCTATGTGTATATATGTACCACGGGGCTTACTCTGGTGTGCATATGCTCATACTTTCAATTGAGTATATATATCTCAACTTTTGGAGTCATGATCAACTCAAATATGGATCTTTCAATGTATGTTGGTTCCCGTGTAAATATACAGTATAGTATAGGTCTATCCCTTAGTCCCAGAGTTGTCGATATAAGGCACCATACACAACCAGCCTATAATGAATCCACATAAGTACATCACGGAGGGACCGGGGTGCACATAAGCCACCTCTTTATTGCAACTTGTGGAGCCATATATCACATATATCACTGAAACTATATACAACAAACGATATTTACTGTACGACAGGGGAAGGTATATGTACAAATTACAACATTATGACCATTGGGTTCCTAATTTGGGGACGGTTTGGTTCATGCTATCGTGTTGTGGCGATTCGATTATATCAATGTATTGGGTTACATTAATATAACAACTGCCATTTATATAAGGCATGGTGAAACTTACCATATGTCTATAGTACTGACATAATTGTGTTTATGTCTGGATGAAACCAATAAAGTGAACATTAAAGTCTCTTTTCCTGCAAGACCGAGCGACCATATTTCAGTTGCACAAAAGAACAAAACTATCCATAATTCAGAACCAAAATGAGCGTATACTGTTTGCAGTGTACAATCAGTGGAAGACATGGCGGTGGAACTACATGGCATTATTCGCTCGACAGCGGTTGTATCTTGACAATATGTCTATATAATATAGATGTACTTCCCTATATTTGAAATGAATATCAAAGCCGTGCAATGAGATGCGTGGCCTACGTTTTATCAGACACGTTAACAGGTTAAGACCTGAGGAAACTCGAACTACCAGTATGACGGTGCAGTATACCGGGTATGAAATTTCGTAAACGGTACGCCGTGCATCATGGAATGTCTTCAATCAGCATCAAACATCCTCACACTTTTCTAAATGTTATGTGAGAATCCCAACGAAATCATGACGATGCAAGTAAAATTTACCAGCGTGGGCATATAACGTGTCATTTTCACGTTCACTTCTCGCTGTGAGGGGATTTTAAAATCAATTTTTCCTATATTAGGCACCGAAGTAACGGGAGCCACTACACCGAAGTCGTGGTACTAACAAGTTGTACATGTAACACCCACGCTGATTGTGCCCACTACACACACCAGCACCGCTCTACAAAGTCAAAAACAATTGTACTTGTTCGGCTTTTAAAAACCATGTGTCGAAGAAAATGGGCCTGGGGAATATAATATTCTATTATGAATGCAGCGCTACTTTGAGAATTATGAACTAATGAAGCTGTGAAGCCTAAATTACCGACGAAATCCCTAAGAAATTAACATGAGACAACGTTTGTGATGAAATACAATGTAATGGCTACATTTTTGTTGATAAATTCATTTCTGAACATTAGAATACAAACTAAATCTACGGACCAGATATAGTATCTTTGTGAAATATTGTAATATACTAACCACGTGTAAACATTTTTATTACACCGGATGCGTGTGGTATCCACAATATACCGGAAGCCGGATACAGGGGGTGCTGAAGTTATATGCCAGACTCAACGTATACGATATTCATTTGATAATAGAGACAAAATGATAGGCGATAATGTGGTATCAAGTGCTGTTATGTATCTTACTTTATTTTGTATTTTATGTGGCAGACATATGTCATCATTTATCCTGTTATTGCCTTAATAACATCTTGATCAAATTATTAAATCAACAAGTTGGACCCTCAACAGACAATCTAGCCACGTCCCTGATCAACCACGATCCCAAATCCTGGTATGAGGATATAAATCCATCTTTCTTACAGCGACGATGGTCGGAGGAGGATATATAAACGGGACAGCCGAATCGATGGCTTATCAGGGCTTACTGTGGACACAGGCACCGATTGGTTACTGCATATCGCTTATCATAGGTAGGTTCTTACTCACAAAACATTAACCCATTCGTTTATCGATTCTCCTTTGCAGTTACAAAACAATGCATTGAAATGGTCTATTATATATTGATCTGGAGGGATGTTGGGGAATATATGAAGATCGACAACAGACTAATACAAGCGCAGAAGGATTCTTATGCATTGGTGTGAAATGTTCAGATAATAAGTTGAACTTATTATATTAACATCCCCCCCCAAGGCTCAAGGGCTTGTATCGCGCTCTGGTTGCACCCCACCCCAACCCGCACTGGCATTATGCGCTATATACACTGGGGGGAAACTGTTTCACCAGAATCGATTCTATCGCCCTTCCGGTTCCGTCTCTATCGAATTAAGTTCCGACTATTTCGCGATTTCTAAAACATGTTTTCAAAGTTTTGACCGTTGTTTATAGACTGAATGTCAAAACAGAATGTTTTCTCCAATAACAATCGACAGATTATGTCTTTATACGTGTTTATTGATGACAGTAAAGCAAAATCGGCTGCATGTTGTGCACAGTTACAGACGTAGTTCGTTTGGGTGCATTTCCCATGAAAATTAAGCAGCACTTTGATGCTCAGATTATCGGCCTTGTCTACTTTAAATTGGACTGAAACTTGTCAAGTTTTATGGTTGAACATTAGATAATTATAATACAATATCTCCCGACGGTTCCTCGCCGTACAATTCCTTCAAATTAGTGCCTCAAAAAGCAACAAAAGGTTCCGATTCTATTGTGATGTTTATGTTCACGATCGGTTCTTTCGTTCCTGTTTACAGTACATTCATATTCGATCAGATTATTTGATTGTACATCTATAGTTGCCCAATGACAATCCATGGTCATATATGGTTTAAAATTGTAGCCATAGTAAATCAATAGATGAGTTTTAGTGGTCCCAAACGATCATAGGTCAGATATTAAAGATGATCGACCGATAATCTTTAATATCCAACCTATGATGCTTTGGGACTACTGAACAACTCATATTGGTGTTGCTGTGACTATAGTTTAAACCATATATGGTAATATGGCAACTAGAAACACAAATGAACTCTCTGGTCGAATATAATATTGCATTAAACGGGGGGCGAAAGAACCGATCGTGAACATAAAAATCACATTAGAACCGGAACATTGCGTTGCTTCTTTTGGTGGATTAATTTGAGGGTATTTTACTGTGAGGAGCCATCGAGAGCTGTGCTGTAATCGTGTCCTGGTGCTCGATCATACAAGAAGACATATTTCAGTCTAATTAAAAGGTAAAAAGGCCGATAAAAGGAGCATCAAAATGCTGCTTAATTTACAAAGGAAATGCACACAAACACATTACTCTTCTAAGTGTGCAAAGAATAGCCGATTTCGCATTATTATCACCAATAATTACGCACAAAGACACAATCAAGCGATAGATTTTGTAAAATACGTTCTGTTATAACATTTAGTGTATAAATGGAGGTAAAAACTTTGAAAACATTTGTTTCAAGTCGCGAAAGAGACGGGACTTAATTCGATAGAGACGGAACCCGATAGGCGATAGAATCGATTATTGTGAAACCGTTTCCCCCCCCCCCCAGTGATATAGTAGGCCTATGTAATATACTGCCTTGACGTAAAGCAGGCACACAAGGGCAGTGGGGAGGGGTGAGTGCGTTAAACGCCTCTGTGTCCTAGCTGCGAGGAACTATACTCCTCAATTTGTATTTAGTAAAGAAAAGGTAAAAGCCCATTGGCAAGAAATCATGTTCGGTTTTATTTTCTCCCGCTCCGGTTCCGCGGTGATAAAACATAAATCGATAAATAAATTGAATAGTTTTATCCGGATATATTACCATATGCTGCGAAAAGAATTACTGAAGTCTTAGCATTTATAATTCTTCAGCGCGAACACATAAAGAGCGGATGTTGTAAGTCTATTCCCAATATGGTCGAAATAAAGAGCGTTTATCTCATATCTGTACGAAACTTTGAAAACTGCTTGGAAATTTCCACAATGACGTTGGCAAGTTTTTTTTATACTATATCAAGCCCGCATATAGGTCGGAATTTCGTGCATTGATTGGACTATTGCACCTGTTTTCCTCCATATAAATTACGTAAGCATCATTTGGAAGTTCAAATGATTGACGTGCATTCGTTCACAATACATAAATTCATTGCAATTAAGTGCCACCGCACACGCTGCGATTAAAATCGTAAGTGGGGAAAATCGCAGGAGGAAGCATCCAATGCGCATGCCCACGACAATATCGTAGCCAAATCGTAGCAATCAAGCACTGTTTGATTTTACGAGGAAAATCGTGGCGTGACTTTGGCAACGCGCGCGATCGTAGCTGTCACATGACCACTGTCGCACTGGTCATGTTGTAAATACCACGAAAATCGTAGCTGCAAAGATCGCAGCACCGTAGCGTCTGCGGGCAAGCTACGATTTCTCCACCTACGATTTTCCCCCACTTACGATTTTAATCGTAGCGTCTGCGGTGGCACTAAGATCAGCGTGTTTCTCCAGCATGTAACATTAAAGGGTATTGGCTGTTATTTTGTTCTTGATGCATACAAATAAAGAGCGTTCATCTAATAGCTATGCGACACGCAAGTCTTCAGAACAGATGCATATATGACGTCTGTGTAATAATTTCGATTAGTTGTTGGCCTACTTTGACTCCAAGCTGCAAAACAGAGTTCAGTCCCCTCGCTACGCTATGTGTGAACTCTGCCGGCAGTTTCTCAGAATAATTCAGAATGAATTGTAACCTACAAAAGTTTCAAATAAATAAATGTGACATTTCTTCACATTACGTGTAGGTGCGGGCAGCGGTAACTCCTGCATACGGTATTATGGGAGGCCAAATTCACATTTAATAATTAATTGCGCTTAAGCACAATTGATTGCGCTTAAGCACAAATAATTACGCTTACGCTAAATTAATTGCGCTTAAGCTCAATTAATTGCGCTTAAGCGCAATTCATGATTATATGTAACTGAACACCCCTGGTGAATAAATAGGTTTATCCATAACTTAGCTTTAACTCCTATTGACATACACCTCTTGTTTTCATTGGTTTGGATGAGTAGGGAGCTAGCCCAACTTCTTCATCAAAATGGCTGACTCGCAATAGTATTACCTTCTGTTTTAGTCTGGGCGACTCGTGATAGCATTATAGTATCCCAATTCTCTCATATATCAAACAAACACTCATTTGCAACTGAGCCGCGCTAGCTGTGGTCACATATATGGCGTTTATTGCGTAACATATTTTACACGTTATATGGGGATTTAAGTCAATAAGGAAACCATATGAGGTTAGCAAGCCCTCATGAAGTGACACCACATGCATGCTATATGACCATATAGACTAGTGGCCCAAATCTGTGCAAAACTACTTTAACAAAATTATATAAAAAAATACTCGAGTTCCGGGAAGGAGACATCAATTCTATGGATATAGGGATTCTGATATTTGTAATTAGGGATTATCATTGTTGTACATATTCTCAAAGTTGACTGTTGAGTACTCTGGCTAATTAAAACAGGTTATAATAGTTAGCCCAATGCTCCTCTTGTGTTGCTAGGTGATACACCAGGGGCCTATACTATAGAATTACAATTGCCGTGTTTCTCCACGTAGACAAACTGTCGAATACTATGGATACGATAATTTACAAGTGTGTGCGATTCCCCGTCATTTACAAGAACAGATAAAATCCAGTACTATGGATCTCCGTTTATCTGCGCGTGGAGACGAACGCTTGTTAATGGGTAAAGGGAACTTACTCTAATATTATACATAAATGGATATAGTAATGCCTATATATATATTTGAGTCATTTGGCGAGTGGTTTAGTGGATGTATAAAGTCAATGTTATGATAGGCAATGGGGAACACGAAAACTACTTGCGTGCACCATAATCCCAATGGCACAAGCATCGCGAAAATACACAAACGATTACAACATTTTACGCTGAACACGAGTACAAAATATCGTAAGCGAGAACGCTCGTTATAAGAGATAGATGTTTTATTGACCTACATCATAGAAGACAATAAGTAGCTTTCATGTCTTTCCTTGTATTTACATGGTTCATGGTCAAATTTATTTAACGATGTATGTACGAACACAAAGGGATAGAGACGGATAGAGTGATCACAAATAAACCCCATCGACAGAAAAACCTACACATGGTGATGATAGTGTCAGATTGAGCAGGGACATTTTAACTGGTTGTCGTATACGTACGATTTCGATACATGTACAATGTAATTGAAAACAAACTGAATTGCCGGAGATAATATACTGATAAAAATATTTCCAAGTTAAATGGGTGAACATATATATTTCAAGTATATTTTCCAAAGGGTCGGTGTAACTTTTTGTTTAAGTAGAAACTTAGATTTAACAACCAAAATTACACTGAATGTAGGAAAACATCATACTAGTGGTATAAATTATAATTTGCAGTTACATTAGCTGGAAAATTTAGTCATTGTAATGATTATAACCTATTCTCCAGTCTTAATTTTTAAATTCAGTGCCATTTTCTACCATGGAATCGCGGTAACATTCACGTATAAGGTCTCCGCTGCCCGAGTACACCTCCTCCCTGAACCAGAAAACTATATTTGCACCCCATTCGGTTGAAATTCTGCAATGGTTACTCAAGATTTCCAACTGTTAGAAATCCCCAAACCAACAATTCCAACCGATCGAAACTTCTCAACTAATTGCCATTTACCCCCATAAATCAATCATCACTAACTTTGGGACGAAGATTATTGTGATGCGCCAACACCCATTGAACGTCGCTGCATGACATTCCCAATTGTTGAGTATTTTGCTGAGAATCGCCCCCGTCACAACATAATTTATGTGGAATCCCTTATTTCTCAAAGCCAATTTGTCTATGTTTATGAACCCCATCTCAAAATATATCTATCTACATCATGCGTAATTTGAACCCATCATCCCAATATGACTACGATTGTATTGACACGGTGAAACTTCGCACGTCGAGAAAGGGTTAATGCATGAGTGCGCAATACACAAAGCGATAATCCGAAATATCGACATTCGCACGCGTTTCATTGCGGTGACAACCACTAATTCAGCCTCGTATACTTGTAATGTTAACACCGTGTTCTACCCGATTTGTGTTATGTCTGTACTATGGAACTCCCTAAGTTGGTAATTTATCAGCCCGTCAAGCGAGTTCTTGTTTTTCCCCAAGTTAAACAATTCGAGTACTATAGAATAACAAAAAGATGCAGCGTTGGGACACTCCAAACACCACAACATTCAAGCAGCTTGCTGCTGAAATGAATCCCAGTTACAGAATGGCTCTCCCAGAACATTATAGAAGTCAGTTCACAACGATGTATGGTGTGAAAAAGGGTAATCGCCTATTGTTAAATTCCAATATCCAATGCAAGGAATTTACAAGAACACAATTGCTCGAGTACAATAGAACACAAGTCTGACTTTACAAGACTGGGAAATTACCGACTAACGCTGTCCACGTGGAGAAACACGGCAATTGTAATTCCATAGTATAGGCCCAGGGTCATGCCAATATTTTAGGGGTGGGTTAGATTGTGCTTAAGCGCAATTCATTACGCTTAAGCAGAAATGCCCTATTTGTGCTTAAGCACAGTATGTGGTATTTGCATTAAGCGCAATTGATTGCGCTTAAGTGCAATTATTTGCGCTCAAGCGTCATTCATTATTAAATGTGAATTTGGCCTCCCATATGGGACTGAACTCTGCATGGAGCTTGCTTTGGCTCTATAGGGACGCGACACGAGCATACGGTTGCTACGTTAAGTTGAAACTTTAAGACTATGACTAAGAAGTAATGTTTTGTGGCACAATCCAACGTGGTATATCATAAAATGATGCCAACATAGTTCGAGTTGATGAGTATCATGCATTCAAAATTGCTGAGGCGATCAAAAACGCGACTAGAAACAAAGAAAAGGGTACGGTAATGCACTAAGTTATTACATAGTATTTTGTCAGCAACGAGCAGATGCTATACTATTTTTCAAACAAGATGATACCTCATTTGTGTCCAAATTCATGTTTGTTCGCTCTAACATTCTGACCTAAGTTGTCAGTCGAAGGATTCTCCAAGATGTATATACTGGTGTATTCCACGCACATCCGACTGGCAACTTTGGTCAGAATGTTACAGAAAACCACTGAGTATCAACTTGTTTAAAAAAAAAACTATCATATGCTCGTAATAGTCTAAATGCGATGTTTTGTGTCAGTCCCTCATATATTATATTTTTTGTTCGTTTGCATTAGCCTCGGCCATTTTGTATTCGTGGTACTCACCAACGTCGAAACCACGTGATTCCCCGCCGTGACAGCTACTTGCCAATCAAGACGGTTGTTATATGACTTATTATTTTAACTAAATCACCCTGATACCATTCAATATACTTACTCAAATTTCAGCTGGAATCTTCTATGCCAGAAAGATGCGACGAGAGGGGTATATCACCATGTTCGACCCATTCCAAATAAAGTATGGAAATGAGGTCGGTGCTCTGTTGTTCATTCCGCAACTACTCGGTGATGTGTTTTGGGGAGCAGCCATTTTATCAGCATTGGGTATGTATATACGTGTATAACGAAGCGTGCACGTATACAGTTACGCCTTACACATCAACCATACGTTGAAGTTCATGAATGTTCCTCTATTATGCAAACGTAATATTGAGCCACTCGGTCCCATTCTCCGGCATTCTCCAATCTATATACAATTAACACATAAACTATCCAGTCAGAATTTCTCCATTTGCGCCGACAAAATTCAATCAAAAATAATAATATCAAGAATTGTCTGACGTTCAAGAGAAATCAGTGTTCAGAATCATATTGTTGGTGATATTTCATATCTTCATGTTGTGTGACACGAACACCTCTCTTCCATATATATGTTAACTAAACTGCAGGGCGTGAGTTTGAGCAGCTAGTCCGTGTGTCGTTGGTGACTTTCGTTAATCCGGAATGTTAAATTTATTCGCCGTGTCGCATTCATACACTGGCAAATTTGTCTGGGAGTTTTTGCAGGCATTTCGTCGTAGCAAACTGTATATGGTGCCAGTATATGAACGGCAACATGGGTTTATATATAAAACGTTGCTGCTGGAATTTGCCTTCAGATACATGTATGATTGATTCTTGTGAGGTAGTTGAAGTTATTCACAGGCAAATTTCAGTAGCATTGTTTGATTTGGTACAGATGCATTTAAAAAAAAGCATGTTTGTGTCCGATTTCTGGCAAATTATAGCTGTCTGTATAGAAATACTTCCAAACAAAATGCCAGTCAAATTTGCCGGTGTGTGAACGCACCTTGAGTGCATGGGTTAAGTCTGTGGGCGACCTCCAGATCGGCTGAAGCTATAATTGATTAATCTCAGATTATTGACAGACAGCGGTAGCTGACCAATCGCGTTACGGCAAACGAAGTTCAAGGCCAATCTCTTCCGAAACAAAATAGCTTCCCGATGATGCATTTACGCTCGTTTTAAAACGTTGTTTAACACGATAATATAACTCCTTTCTATATATATATATATATTTCGGATTTTAAGTGATATAGTTTGCTGAAATAGCTTTCGTTTCAAAGAGAGACAACAGCACATAACAAAGATGCAAACAACTCACGTACCACCGTTCTTTTAGGTAGACAATGTCTCCAAGAAATCCAACCTTCTATAATATTATACCGGATTCAGTAATTATCGTTTCGGTGGTATACAAGTTTCTTGTTTCAAATGATTCTACTCATTCTTTATCATATGAACAAGGTGTCAAAAAATCATACATGGAGAAGTTAGATTTAAAGGAGCAGTTTTATTTTACTAAAACTATACAATAGAAATTAGAGCAAAACATAGTATTAGTCGATGCATGGATGCAGATAGTTGGTTGGAAGTACTAACAGTTTAAACAATATCTATTTCTTCCCAAAGGCATATGAGTTTATCACTTCCGTGTTATTAAAGTTCATTTTGTTATATTATGCAACAACAAAACTATTATTTCTCTGATGTCGATTACTTCGCGGAATAAACGTATGAAAAATCAAACGAAATGCAGCCTCGTTTCCTGTGTGTTAATCCGACACATCCATTATAGGTTGTGACATCCATTAGTTTACAACTTCATTAAAACCAATATATCAGGTTGAATAACACGGGTGCTTGTCCCGGCGATTCGAAATGGCCATCGGCTTAATATTACACTCAAAACCAAACACGACATACTTTAAGAACAGTTTGTTTTTACTTCCTTTGTGTGACGTCACACATGTACATAAAATAAAAAAGCCGACGCATAACTCAGATGAATGGTTGTCAATTTGTGCCAAAATCTGATTAGCACGTGCACCGATTTCTGACGTCATTCATGTTATAATTGCTTTTGAGAAACTGACATGTCTGGCTGGGTATGGCCAGTTACTTGCTAAATACCGACACATAGAAATTAAGATTGGCAGAGAGGGCAACTTTCACTACGTGTATACAATAGTCCCTACATATTATCCTTTACAAATACTTTTTCTCACTTCATAATCATTGCAAACACCCGCCGAGCGTTACCGTGTTAATTTCATTTACACCGAAGAAAAAGAAATGACTTAGGAGTTAGGACGAAATTATTTCGCATACTTTTTGTCTGGCAAATTATTAATTGTTATTGTGTGCAGAGTTTACAGACGTATCTCGGAACATGAATTGAGTCAGTCCGAAATCATA
Organism: Siphonodentalium dalli; assembly: GCA_032622095.1. NCBI lineage: Eukaryota > Metazoa > Mollusca > Scaphopoda > Gadilida > Siphonodentaliidae > Siphonodentalium > Siphonodentalium dalli. Next base: position 136,801,498 of record CP136062.1, on the reverse strand, counting down.
TCAAAACATTTCATTGTATTGTTTCCTCCTTTGTAATACTATTGTTTTAGTTTTATATTTTATGCCCAAACGAATCTGGCAATGATATAGCACCATTAAACGCTCTAGCACATGAGCCACCATAGCCGTCATGGCTTGTAAGAGTTAGCGATAGTAACTAGGAAGTAATTGCGTAGGCGTGGTTAAATCCGGAATGAGATTCATCAATTGTAACTGCATCCGGAAATAGGACCTCGAAATTACCGATGGCCTGGGTATGTGACGTCACGTATCCTCCAAATCCTGAATGCGATCTCTCGTACTACCGATGATATCCAAAATGGCGTACAATGATTGAATTAGTTCACAAAAGTAGACTAATCGGATAAGAGATATTTTAACAGTTGGAATTTACGAGTCTCTTATCCTCATATGGAAAGAACAGTCGTAAATGTAAAATAATTTATTTCTCGAATTTAAACGGCAATAAATATACGTTGGTGAACTAGGCCTATAATTATAATTATGACTAGTACTATTATGAATCGATGATTGAATAAATGAAAAAAGTGAATGTGGTTGATTGATTGTTATCTTCGGGTTCGATTATTGTTTTTCGAAAACACTTATCTAATTTCATGAAACAGTTTTGGAAAGGTGGAGCTTATCGTTTGTTCGATGATTAAATTACATGGAATGCAATCATATTGTTCGTATTGGATACTGAATGTGGCATTCGTTGCGGCTGCAGCCGCGGTTATCGTCGTTCGAGATACCTCGCAAATAGACATGCGCAGACTTATTTCTGATAACGGCTATGACCAAAGCTGCAGCCGATCTCGAAGTCACTCTGTACTTACTTCGTCGATTTGTTGTGGCTTGCGCAGTTTTGCATCCACCGGTGGTTATTTTAGTTATTCGCATTAAATCTACCCGTATTATGGCTAAATTGGTTGTTAACCCATTATGTGTTGGGTACTTATTAGTTACGTAGGTTCGCAAAACTGGTATTTTGTTATCCAGGTTGATCAAATATGGTCTAGTTGGTGAGATTTCAAGAATGATTTTGTTTGATTAAGGATTTGAGATTATGGTTGACACGAAATTGATAAAGTAGGCTGTTTATTGCATTTTAACGATCGATATGCTGACGAATGGCACCATGGTCTCAATTCGATTAATTGAACCAAACAACAATATTCAAAACCATATACGTTAAACGTAAAAGTACTTGATTCAAATAACACAAACTATACTGTACGCATGTATTGTCACACCTGGGTAGCAAAATACCCAATTGCAGCAAACCATGGTAACAAATTCCAGTTTTGCAAACTTGGGTAACTTATACAAAAAAAGAAAGAAAACACATGCATGGGATAACGACCAATTCAGCGAAATTATATGTCCAAACAGGTGCAACCCTCTCTATCATCTTGGATATCAGTAACATCGTCGCCATCGTCATATCTGCCGCTGTTGCCATCATTTATACATTCTTCGGTGGACTCTACGCTGTCGCATACACAGATGTTATACAGCTAATATTCATTGCCATCGGGTTGGTAAGTTTGATTTATAGTGACTTTGGGGTCAGTAGACACCAACATATCCTCGCGCAAATAATCGACCTATATATGTGAATAGGTAGGCTACGTAATGTGATTATTTGATTCTGAAATAAGCACATAATGGAATCATATCCGTTATTTCGTTTTATGGTGCGGACCACAGTGAAAACGCATGTTAAAAACGTACAACTGAAAAGTCGTGAGTTGGCTTATTTGTGTCATTGTCCGCACGTAATCACATTAGAATCGTCTCAGAATGAGTCGATACTGTGACCAAATCGCTTTCGGCACATTATATTATCGACTCAAAATGAGGCGATTCTAATCAGATTATCTACCTAAAATAAGTTCTATTATAAGCAGATAATGTACGGATTTTCGGGAGAACATGCTGGTAGACACCTTTCGCATAATGAACTATTACATGTACTGATGAGTATTACGAATAGCTATAATACATGTAGTATAGTCGCATTTTTTGGACGGCCCAAAAGTAACCTTTTCGCAGAATTGACGGCTGCGAGTCCATTGTGACAGAATCATGTCGTTCAAAGTTCTTGCCACTCGCCGCAAGTTTACCGTATTATTTTGTACTTAATTATGTTGCTGTCTTGTCATATCTTATACTCGTATTTAAATCCGCGCAGTTTTGAATTCGTGCGCTTTGAATTCGGACATCGTGCTTGGCGAATTCAAAGCTAACAAAATTATTTTTCGTAAAAGTCTTGAATCAGATGGCAGTTTCAGCTCCTAAACGTTTCTGAAGATCATCGCAAAAATCACTGAAGATCATCGCAAAAAAAAAGAGAAAAAAAAAAGATCATCGCGTCTTAAGAGGATCTGTTACTGGTTGACCACGTTGTCACGTCAGAGTTGTGAGTAAAGAGGCGCGATGCTTTCGGACACCATCAGCATGGAATATGTATTTTTTTTCAAGCATTTCAACACCAATGATGAAACCATTGATTTATCTCTTTACCTGCCAATATATACTATAGTGTTGAGTTTGGTTGTCCGCATGCAAATATCATACATTTATATAATGGTCTATTCGTCCCAACACCCCGTAATTACTGATTAACATATAGCCACCTAATGTTCCGTGGGATTTGGTTTTCGTACTCAAGAGTCGTAATATTTTTTCGCTCAGTTTTAAATTCTCCCACCCATTGATGCACGAAAAATTATACTGCGGGAATTTAAATACGAGTAAGGTAGTAGAGAAATTAAGGCCACATGGAGATTACAATTTAAGGAAACAATCTCAAGAGCCAACTCCCACAATTGAGGACTAGAGAAACGACATCGAACTTATTACTATATATGATGTATTTGTGAGGTTTTATTTATTGAAAAACAGAAAACATAATCGTAACTACGGATATGGCAAAACGACAACTCATAGAAAGAACACAAATTCTAGTGACGTAGTCCCCTATTCGTAATTATTATCAGTAGAAGTTCATTATGCGAAAACAGGATCGCAAACAGGATCGGGTTTCACAGTTAGTTAGTTTTTGGACCAGGAACCAGTCTGTTCAGCAATTGGTATCGTAAGCGGGCCAATAAACAGTCATGAGAGTCAGACTACAACTAGGTAGAAATGTTCACTCACCGAGCAATTGTATTAATATTGATATGAAAATATATTATTAAAATGAGTTTACTTTCGTTGAGTAGAAACTTGCCAAATTTCGTGCAGTAGACTGGTTCTTGTCCCAACTGAAGCCGCCCGACTCACAGTAACCTGACCATTTTTGCATCAGCATCGCATTACAATACAAGAAAACCTTTAGTCAGAAATGGTAACGCGCTCAAGATCATATAATAGCGAGTTTGCGATTCCAAACGGGTACGGGTACTGGTAGCTACCCGTACCGGTACACGTTTTGAAATCGCAAACTGTTTTACGGGTAGAATAAAGCATATCGACGGGTAATGTATGGTGAGCCAATTGCAGCACAATATATATGGTATAGAGAAATTGTTATCTGCATTCGCTTTCTTGGCCGACGTTGTACTTGATGTTATGGTTATATGATGGACATTTGCGGGGGTAATGAATTGCATTCACCAGGGACGAGGCGAAAGTGGAAGGGGTTGGCGTCTTTCTTTGACTCATTTTGGTAACATTTCCAATAATTGGCTTTCATTAGTAACTTCCCAGACCGTTCGAGTTTCGTCTTGAACAGATGGAATTTTCAGCCTGCATGAGAAAATATATTATGATAGCACAAACATACAATTATACTAATTTAATAATCCAACCATTATTCTGTGTATAATGTGTTGTTTTAGACCAAGGGTCCAAGAATGTCCTACGTGCATGTACTTTTAGTCAGATATAAGACAGAAATTGCCCCTTATATTAGTTGGGGAATATTTAGTCATATAATTGATACTGGGTTAAAATCTTTCGAAGGGTCTGGCAAGGGAATATTTATCCCAAGAACTCGGATATTTGTCTGGGTATAAATCCGGATGTATAGGTAGAAAAAATAAACTTGTTAAATATAAAGGGTGTTTAATGGTACAATATTCATTATATGGTTTGAATAAAGAGCGCTTGCTTCACTTCTATGCGAAACAAAGAAAACAGCCAAAAGTCGCTCTGACGACGGTAAGATTGTGCCGAGTGTGAGGTGTGTATATCAGTATTTTGTGTCACGATCGGCCACTACAATATACAACAGTATTGAGGTTCAAATGCGCCATGTCCGTTCAAATGTCAAATATCTATATTAAAATGAGAAATCAGTCACAACCACATAAGATACAAAAAATTAACTGTTGTATTCAGTCGTGTAACACATTCACGGTGTACAACGGGTCGATAGGGGACGTGGCGAGAGGGGTGGGGTGTTTCACCCCAACTTTTGTCAAATTGTTCAACAGTTGGAAATTGCATGTACCTAACACACCAAACATACGTTGAAATTATTCTGTCATTCCGTATGATTTTCAAAAAATGTATTAGTGGGGATTTTTTTTATGGTTTTTGACCAACATTTGCAAATATATCTACTTTTGGTAGAAAAAAATTCGGACTATATGGCCAACAAACTGTTGGAAATATCCAACAAATGTATAGCTTGAGGAAAGTCTATAATTGATAAATTTTCATGTTCAGATTTCAAAATGTTCCCACACCAGACCGAACCATGGTCGACCCGGTGTGTCCTGGTCTATCCACATTCAGTGGCTCGTCAAAACTGATAATGAATTTGAGAAAAAACAATAAAGGGCGTGAATTTGCCTGGTGTTAGACCACTAGATGTTATGATTTTGCAATTTCCAGCTTCATATCTACAAAATTGTTCTCGTACTGGTCGGCGAGGTTGACCCCCCCCCCCCCCAATCACATGACTTCTTTAACAAGACTACTGATCCATTTAGAACAGACTACAATAATATTCAGGACAGTGAATGATCAGTTGGGGGAATCAGAGCCCAACGGGACGTGGTGCATAATTGGAATTCCGCACAAACCTATGTTTGGTGTGGTTCAAGGGGTGTACAGTTGGGAATTTGAAGGTGGACACCCCTTCTCAACGCGGAGACCCTCTATAATCACGTCCCTGTGTCGAACTACTGCGTACAGCACCATCAACTCACCCTCTTAATCATAACACGTCATTACTTGAGTGAAGACAGTTGTCAGTAAACAAATCGGCGTTCCATAGTTATCTTAGTGATAGAAGCCGCCTCGACACTTTGAACATAAAACATGGCTTAAATGACAAATTTATCAATGAGATTTGGTCATGAAATCGTGCAATAAATATATTAATGCATAGCTGACTGTTATTTCATAGAACTAATGTACTTTTGAGTGAGAAAACTTTAGTGAAAGACTACCAGTCAATGGGATACATCTACCCGTTCCAAATCCCTATCGCTTTATGTGCTGCATTCAAAGTACGCAAATGACCGTGACGAATTTCACCAATCTACCGGCACCCGTACCCGTCGAACGGGTATCGCAAACTCGCTATTATATACCCATGATTGTAATTATAGAATCTCTTTCATTTCTGTTATTTATGGCATAGCTTATCACAAACCAAAAATCAACATTATTGACATAATGTAAACGCCAATAAACGAAATTGAAATTCTCAACTACACATTTTACCGGGCTCGGCCTCGGGGTCGCACTACAGCTCGGACTCGGGGTCGCACTACAATGTGTTCCAATAATTAACATTCTATAAATAGAACCCCCAGCGCTATGGCAGCGCCCAGGCGAAGCAAGAATTTGTACATTAGTATACACGCGGCGCGAGTAATAAACGTAAGGTCGTTAGCCATTCGTAACAAATAAATATCGAATGACGATACATATATTTGTAAACAAACATTGCAAATAATGTTATTGGGACGTAAAGTCGCAAGACTTGTTCCGTATTATGATGATGATGATGATGATGATGATGATGATGATGATGATGATATGATTGATAGAACAAACCACTATTATGATGATCGTGTCGTTATTTGTTTAAAATACGTATCAATTGACATATACGCACCCGTTCCATCATTAAAATCAACATATTTCGGCCATTTTAGGGGACCTCCGCGAATTCGGGGATCTCCGCAAATAGGGAACTACTGCAAATTGTCAAAACCGGAAAAAACCCATTATCTATAAATAAAACGCCCACAGACCCATAGCTATCTAGAATCTGTAGGACAGTATATACATGCACGCGGCGCGCGTAATGACTGTGATCGGGTGGAACTGGGTTGTCAGAAAGTTCCAGAGGCTTCTGTTACTAACCATGCATATATTTCTACATATTGGAGAAACAAGGGCCGTATTCTGTTTTCTGCATTCGACATGGTCTGCCCATTAACCGATTCGCGGCCTCCGGATAACGGCAAATGGAGGCCTCGATCTCAGTGCAATTCGCCCTTTTTGTTACGAAATATAAAATAGACCCTTGTGTTTTGCGTAATTCTGTCATTTCAATTGAACAATTTGCCGTTGTATTCTGCTTCTAGAATGTTTACGAAATTTAAATTGTGAATGGTGGCTACATGCATATCCATGCATGTATTTAATCGGATGCAGTGACATGTGCATCATATTACATAGGTCTATACCGACATTGATCCCATAATGCTGTTACGGCAACATATTATATACTGACTAACTTATTTGGGAGCACCGTCAGAGTTTAACATATTCTGTCTTGCAGTTTTTAGCATTCCCGTTCGCCATGACGCACGAGTCAGTAGACCTGTCGAGGGTTAGCGGCACTTGGATTGGAGAGATTGACACGTCAGCCATTGGTCAGTATATTGACGTCGGTCTTCTGCTGATGCTTGGTGGAATTCCATGGCAGGTATTGTTTTTTCTTAGATAGATAGATAAATACTTTATTATCAGAATGATATATTCTGTCTGAGGCGAGAACGACGTTTTCTACCATCGCCAGTTCGTACCATCCAAAAATTCAACTCGTACCCGATAATAATTCATCTCGTAACCTGTATATGACCGATTCAACTCCAAACTGCATCACTCCTTTCGTTGCTTCAGTTTCACTAATACTACCATAATAGGGATATAGGTGACTCGTGGTACCTGTAGACTCTGAAACTAATGACATTCGGCGAACCAGGATAAACGTTTTGGAAATATTTGACTCACTCAGGGTATGGGTTGAATCAGTCCATGCACAATTCCTTGTGTAATTCATATGATCTCGCAGACACATCACAATAAATGAAGTTGCATATAAATATCAACTGCCAGACAATGAATGGACGAATTTTGTACTCGCGCAAGTGTCATGTCCAGCGAGATATTCACATGACAACATTTCGTTCTCAACTGATCGCAACACACACAAAATGTCTTCGTGAGGACACTTTCCAAACATATCAAATGGTTTTAGTCGATATTAATAGTTATACCAATGCTAAGTATTGGCAGGATAACTACACAGCGACGAACATATTGCGAGAGGGAAAGGGGGTAGAGAGACAGAGAGTGCGAAGGGATCGATAAGCAGTAATTCCGAGAATATATTGGCTATATTATCCTTATTCTTATCTGCAGGTTTTGTACCAGAGAGTTTTGGCATGCAAGACACCAAATCGGGCAATGGCGGCGTCTATAGTAGGAGCTATATGTACGCTGATTTTTGCCATACCGCCATGTATTATTGGGATCGTGGGGGCATCTACTGGTAAGTTATGAAATGTTCAAGTGTATATAATTCGGTAGCTCTTATGTAATGTACGTGCACTTCCTAAAAGTAATACATTAGATCAGTATGTGCGCTGTATAGCAATTAACTGATCAATGTGAATCAGTTCTTCCATACAAGTTTGCAATTTCGGTTCAACCAGACAACCACAGGCGGAATGCATATGTTAATTTCAGCTTCCGGTAACACCAACAAAGAAATGTGTAATGACGTTCAGCGTGAGAGATTGATATCATTCAAGAAATTTGGACTCATGTCGGGGCTCCACCACGATCTTGAGACCACCTCGAGACCCATCGACAGCCTTCGAACCCCGACGTTGCTCAATTTCGGCTAGCTCCACGACGGTCCCCAGGCGCGTCTCCCATGGCCCGGCGAGGGGGAAGGGAAAACCATAACGACACGACTGTCTCGGTAAAACGACGCAGGTCCGGGCCCTTGGCTACTTGCGATCGGCTGTATGGGACAACACATATATCGTCGATTAAATGAATGTCATTATTAATTTCAGACTGGAACGCCACCAGATATGATGGACCTATCCCAATCCCCGAGAGCAGGAAAAGCTTCGTGCTGCCGATGGTCCTGGAGTACCTGTGTCCGCTCCCGGTTTCTCTTTTTGGAATGGGCGCCATTGCTGCTGCCGTTATGTCATCGGCTGATTCCTGTATCCTGTCTGCAGGAACTGTCTTCACACACAACATTTACCAAACGATATTCCGACCAAAGGTGGGTATAATAATAAACGTGTTGACAGGTAGTTTCAATTCTTTCACCACAATTCACATAATTATTGAACATATAAAATATAGACTGGTTTAGATCGAGAACATTCACATCACAGTTTAACCCTTTATAATACCAAATGCATTCTCACATTCAGTTATACAAGTAGACATCGAACAATCTAGTATTCATGTGTAGGGGTGTTCATGTGATAAAAATAGATTATAGACAGAACAAGAGATTGCACCGGCGGTGCTGGCATACCCCACGGTGGCAAATTAGAACCGATTTGGGGGAAAAAACCAACATTTTCATATAAATATAGATAAATAACTGTATAACGAAAAACATGAACAAAACGATTGAACACTCAATTGATTGCCATTATAATAGTGAACATCCATACTAAATTTCATTGATATCCGTCAACCGGTGTTGGAGATAAGGACAAAAAACAACACTTCCAAATGTACAAAGATGAATAACTCTAGAACGGAAAACCGGAAAAGGAAAAAACGATTGAACACACAATAAAATGATTGAGCACTCAATTGACTGCCCTAACAGAAGTGACCATCCATACCAAATTGTATTGAGATTCGTTAACCGGTGCTGGGGATATCTGCGCGGACAGACACAAATAAAACATGTAGTATGGTAATGACCCCCTCCCCCGCCTACCCTGTAATCCGGCTTAAACAGATCCCGCCATCCGGGATACTCCATACTAGAGAGACGGAATCGGAATGCTCTTTAATTAAATTCGTTGAAAATAAACTGAGGAATGAAGCAAAAGTTGACAATATACATTGGAATTAGTCTCCATATTGGCTAATAATTATTTGATTTAGAAGCTTTACTGAAAGACTCAATATTTACTGAACCGACGTAGGTATAATAACGAAATTTAAGGAGCTAAAATTTAGAGAATATTATATCATATGAAACCCCTATTATAGCTTTTAAAAAGTAATTACATATTTCCTTATTTCTCACTAGTTAGATATCACTTGGTATTGTGCCAACAAAATTACCGCACGTCTTTTCATTGATTCGGACGGATTAATGCTATTTCTAAAAGCCGCGTATGACAACACCAGACAACGCAAAATTATTGCTTTGTTTGTTAAAGTTAAATTCTTTTCCAACTTCGTTGCAATAATGAAAATAGACACAAAAAGAAATGGCAAATTGGGGGACTATATTTTCCGTCGCCAGCCCCAGAGCCCGCGATACTTTCGTATACGATTGTGAAGCGTCTCAGCCAACGCTGTAAATGTATGCATTTTTCAGCTTCTTTTAAGGATTTTGATTTGTTAAAAAGGCATAAAGCTCTAGTTTTTTTCATGTGATATACAAGATCTTCAACTCGTTATGTTGGGATATAAGATTTTATAGAACTCGTTTCATAAAATCTTATATCCCAACATATGAAATGTTTTTCAGTTTCAACTTTTTTCCCATCACACATGAGACAAATTCTGTCTTTTAATAACGTCTTTGGCTGTGTGTGTCGGCCTTTTTCTATAGCTAATATATTATTGCTAACACGCAGTCGGGTGAACATTTCACTTGTCGTTGGTGATCGGACGTGTTTGAGGTATGGTTTTATTTCATATTTGTCTTTGAACGTTCTATATGTGCCTAGTTTATTAGCACCATTCTTTTTGTCGTCATCGAATATATCTTTTTTGAAATTATTTACATGTTCTGATTTTAGTCTCTCAATTATAAGTTTTTCGGTGAATCCTATCGTTTTATTAGACTGTGATATATTGATACCGCATTTCGCAAGATGTGTGTCCCACGTTGGAAGATTACATAATAGAGATTCTGTGAAAGAATCATGTATTATATTTCCCGGTTGTGCAAAACGAAGTTTATTTAGATATATTCCCGATGTGGTATCGATCTAGTTCAGCCCTTGAAGCATGATTTGACGCTTTTCTATTGAGTTGTAGTATATTTTAACATAACTTTAAATGTGTCTGCTCAAGAGGGTAGTTATCAACAAACGGAAATTTCAACGTAGTAGCCCATATTTCGCAACCATACAACATAATAGGCATTATTAATTTGTCAAATAATTTACATTTAGTACTGAGAGACACATCTGTCTGTGAATTCAATGAATTCGTCATGAAATACATAGCCTTTGAAGCTCGCCCGCTCAAGTTTTCACAAGCTCTCTTGTCAGTGTTCGCGCTGGACCGAACAAAACTTTAGCCAAAAGTTTAGCCAAATGAAAATTTTATTAGCCAAATGAAATTTTTTTTAGCCAAATGTTTTTTGGCCAAATTAAAAAAAACTTTGGCCAAATTAAATCATCGTTTTCTGGTCGGTTCACAATTAATGACTAAAACGTAAAATCTAACAGACACAGGTAAAATACACAATAATTTAAATAATTTTGATGAACTAGAAGTATTTTTATAGATAACATTTATTAAAAATTTATTAATCTTTATGTGAAAGAGTTATTTGGGGGGGGGGGGGGGGGGTAACCCGGGATTGTCCTTAATGTCATTATTTTTTAGTTGTCAAATTACAATCTGTCATAAAAGCATGTATATTATTTTGACTGTATCGGTATTGACGACAAATAGGCACAAACTATATGTCGTGATTCACATTTGGCTGATTAATCTATT